>JAHRIG010000041.1:2808184-2819314 GCA_020311275.1 Eira barbara | reverse complement strand
ACATGTGGGCACACATGCACACACGTGTGTGTACACAGGTCACACAAAGCACACACATTTGCATGCACACACATGCACACACATGCACGCACGCGTGGCACACACGCACACACATTTGCACGCACACACATGCGTGCACGCAGGTCACGCACACACATTTGCACGCACACACATGCACGCACGCATGGCACACATGTGTACACATTTGCATGCACACACATGCGTGGCACGCGCACACACTGAATTTACTGCTCATCTCATTCCAAGACAGACGTTGCTGCTGCTCAGCTCGGAGCTCGGTAGCCGAAATGGAAATGACCCACTTCTTTCACTTAACTCCCAAGAGCACTGGGATGTTTCAACAAAGGACGGCGGGCGAGGAAGGAGTGTGCATGGAGCCAGCCTCGCTCCGTGCTAAGGAGACGTCAGGGGCAGGGGAGGGACACCCCATGACGACCCTCAGCCAGCACTTCCGGCCAGCAGAGGGGCTTCTGCTCTGGCAGCAGCATGGTCCGTGGGCGTGGGCACAGTGGCCAGGGCTCTGGGTCCCACGACTCAGCGGCTGGATTACTCACCAGCAGCGCCAGCGCCCACCATCAGTGAGGAGTCCACATTTAGCCCACACGATGCTGAATGGGCCACACCCCTAAGCGAACAGTGCAGCATCCACCCCCCCGCCCCAGCCTGGCTGCCTCCCTCTCTGAGCATCCTCGCCACGTGACCTGGATAGTCCCATCCAGAGGAGAATGTGCTGGCGCCGCCATGGCGCTCCTGGTCGGGACCCAGTGCCCTGTGGGTGTGCTGAGGGCAGAGGCTACTGCTACGTCAGTGGCGTGCAGGCAGAGGTTGGCCCTGAGCACGTCAGGCGGCTGGCTCCTTTGAACTTTTGGGGTCACCAGGAGACTAGGCCCAGGGCAAACGCGGGAGCAGGACGGAACGGCAGCCAGCCCACTCCGTCTGAGCTGACAGACAGACGGCCACTCCGAGGGTGTCCTCCCACAGGTGCTCACCCTGAGGTCTGGCGCTGTTTGTTACGTGCTGTCATTGCTGGGCCCACAGCTAACTGACACTCTCCGTGAGGAGGGGAGGGGACGGTCCTCCAGGCAAACAGAAGACGCTGCGTGGATGAAGGTCAGAGGAGACTGCCAGGGGGGCCTCATGGCAGGATGGCCTGGCGGCTTCAGGTCCGGAGAGCACAGAGTGCCAGACATCACCAGGTGCCACAGCTCACTCCCTGTGCTGCCAAGGTGCCTGAGCGGCTTCTCACACATGAGCCACGGTCTCAGGGTCTCCCTGTAGGAACCCAGTTCTGACATGTGGGAGGAAGGGGAAGGGATATGGGACAGACTGGGTTTTCTTGTAGAGAAGGGTTTAGGGAGGCGGCTGGGGCAGACTGAAGGCACCTGCCCACAGGAGCGCTGATGGACACAGGCCGTGGCCTTCCCTGGGAACCCTTCGCAGTGTCCAAAGCAAGAGTTCTGTGCTGTAATTGGAAGCGGGCCCCGTGTGCGGGAAGCTTAGCTCCCTGCTCGAGACTCCTGATACACAAGTTTGAGAACTGTCTGGTCAAGAAGCCTGTTTCATGGAGCTGGTGTGACCCAGCACCGCCAGGACAGTCTGACGCAGGCACTCTCTCCCTGCAGCACGTGTGTGTCTGAACCCCGGCAGAGCTCGCTTTCCTTGGAGCTCGGCGGCACACCGGCTCGGGGAGGAACGACCCCAGTCCCCTGTCCTGAGGGCCTGCTGTCCGCGGTTCCCCCAGGGCAACACCCACCTGCTGCCCCCGCGGCCCTCAGCAGACAGTTGTGGGGTGGAGAGAAGAAACTCTGCTTAGGAGACCCGGATCTGGGGCACCTGCTCCTTGTTGCCTGGCCGTGACTTGGACAAGCCCTGCCTCGGTGGTCAGAGGTCAGAGAAGGGCTGTCCATGACACATGTCGATGACGAGGTCCCCCAGAGCATCCCGGAGCACTGGTCCTGGACTCTGAGCCGGGTGGCCCCACCATGTAGAGCTGGCCATTCCTCCAGCCACACCAAGTCCCTCCCTGCTGCTAGTGTCTGGACTGGGTCCCTGTGCTGGCCGCTGCTCTGTCTGCACGCCCACAGCTGGAGCTCACCCCTGCATTGCTCACCGATGGAGCTGTGGGAACCCATCAACGGCGACCTTCCAGTGACTGGGCAAGCTCCCAGTCCAACCTCTGGACTAACCAAGTCTGAGGGGCAGGGGGGAGGGTCCAGCCTCTTCAGAGCGCCGTGCAGCCTGCAAGCAGAGCCCCGGGGCTTAGCCGTTGGTCAACTCTGCCCTCCAAATTCACTGATGGTGTGGACAGAGCCAGCAGGAGGCAGATGCCGATCCCTGCATTCCACTAAAATCCATGCAGAGCCCTCAAGTTTGGGGAAACCGCCAGGCAATTCTGACGGGGCGGGGAGCGCGGCAGAGAAAGGGAAGTGTGGGAGTGCCCGCTGGCTTCCCACAGGGGTGCTCTGAGCCCTTTTGAAAAGCTTCCTGGTGGGGGATATCCTCAATCCCAACAGCAACCACTTTTTTTATGCCGCTAACTGCCATTCTATTAAAAACAATAAACGGACATATAGATGCATTTAACAGGGCCCAATATTCCCTCCCTGACCCAGAGGCCCCATGTGGCCCTCCCATTGCCCTCGGACAGTTGTCTGATCCCCCTTATCCCACTGGGAGGGGCCTTTGATGAGAATCACAGCTGTCCTCACCCCCAGCTCCGAGGCAGGGCCACCGGAGGGTCAGCTGAGAAGGGCAAGATGTGGAAGGTCTGGTCAGTGGCTCCAGGACCAGGTCAGGAGAGGAGGGAGGAGGGCCTGAGGCGCAGGGAAGGGGTGGTGTGGTGGAGGATAGAGGCTGACAGGGAAACATCAGCCTTTGGCTTTGGTGTGTGGTCCTCACGACACCTGAAGCCATGTTGGCAAGTCAGACTTTCAGGGCCCAAGGCTCAGGCCCCATCAAAGAGAGACAAGAAGAAACCAACAGAACATCCAAGCTCAGCCCTGGGGACCAGAAGCCAGGAGCTCCCTGTGAGTTTGGCGAACAGAAGAGGCGCTGCTCTCCCACCCCCAAGAGGACAGCTGTTTGGAGTCAAGGAGGCGTGTGCAGGCTGCAGACAGAAACGGGGGCTGAAGCCTTCCGAGGAGGATGGGGCTTCCAGAATGACGGAAACCCAGTTTCTAGTCCTCGTGCTCCCAAACTAGTTGGCTGAGGAGCAGCCTCTGGGGCAGGAGTCGGCAGACGTTCCCTGTGAAGAGCCAGGGGTCAGCAATTTAGGCTTGGAGGCCCGTAGGGTCTACAGCGCAACCACTCACCTCTGCCACTGCAGCTCTGAACCTGCCACAGATCCAGACAATGAAATGGGTGCAGTCATGTCCCAGTAAGACCCTGCCTGGGGCCACTGACATTCAAATTTCAAACAATTTTCACGTGTTATGAAACACCATCCTTTTGATTTGCACTACCTCTTTTTTTAAAAAAAGATTTTATTTATTCATTTGAGAGAGAGAGAAAGAGCATAAGCAGGGGGAAGGACAGAGGGGGAGGGAGAAGCAGACTCTCTGCTGATCAGGGAGCCTGATGCGGGGCTCCATCCCAGGACCCCGGGATCATGACCCGAGCCAAAGGCAGACGCTTAATTGACTGAGCCACTCGGGTGTCCTGATCAGATTCTGTCTACAGCTTTTCATCCACAATGTCCAGCATTGAACCGAAGTTTACCAGGCACACCAGGGGACAGCAACGAAGAACAAAATCCAGGAGGAAACAGATGACAAAAGAAATGCTCTCATAGAATCACCAGGCATTGGTGTGATCACATGCGAGCTTTAAAATTCAAGGTGATTAATATAGTAAAGAGACTAGATTGTAAGAAGGAGAACTTCCAGAGGGAATGGAGGCTTACACAGATACTAATATCTTACACATAAATCGTGTCTATGGACAATTTACATAGGTCTAGGTAATTCTGAAGAAAACAGAGCCGATTCCTGCTAATTCCTGTGGGATGGGCCCCAGGAAGATGCAATTCCCTTTCTGGGTCCTGGTTTCCCCACCCACGTAATGAGTAATTCAGTCTGCATTAGTGGTCCTCCAACCGTCCTCCTGAGCCGGACACTGTGCTTTCAGGGGCCATGGGAGACTCCAGGACAGTCTGGGGTCCCCTCTCCCACCTTAACTGTGCTGCCCTACTTTAACCTCTTCTCCATACCGGGGGTACAAGATTTCCCTAAAAAGAACCGTGAAAACCTTTGGATGGATCAGTGTGGGGGGCCTTTCCAGCAGCAATGACGCATGATTCTATCAAAGAAGGAGGTTTGTGACAGGCTCCAGCTAGACTTTTCAGAGGAGAGAAGGGACAAGCAGGAGGGGGCCCCTGAGGGGGACCTGTCTGGTGGCCAGAACAAGGGCCACATGGCCAAGGAGCCACAGGGGTCTGATGAGGTCTTTGTGGGCCCCCCTGAAGCCTCCCTCCTCCCAGTGCTCCCGCTGTTGTCTCACGCCTTGAATTTGCCATTTTGGTCCTGGTTTTATAGATGTCTTTGAGAGGCAAACTCCTTGTAAGAATAAATCTTTCAGGTGACAGTGTAATGGGGTGGGGTGTGTGGGAAGGCGTGGGAAGTCAAGATCACTTCTTATTGGCTGAACGATTCAAAAAAGCAAGAGAACCTTGGGTCCTGATGCAAGTGGTGTCGTTGCGAAGCAAGGGACCACGGGAGCCCAGCGCCCCCGCCCCCAGAGGACTCCATGCAGAAGCTCTACTAGGCTCTGCTTATGTGTCCGATTTACACTCTGCAACGTAACAATCCTATTAGCTTAGCACCTACTATGTGCTACGTGGACCATTCAGCCTTCCCAGCTTTGCAGGATGGGAAATGTGGGCTCACGGTGATTGTCCTGTGCTCCCCCCAGGCCATCCCACCTACCCTCAGAGCCAGGGTTACCATCTCTATCCCGACAGCATCTTCTCCTGCTGGGACCTCCCACTGTCTGCCCCCGCCCTGTCTGCTGGGAACTTCCCCTGGGGTAACTGCGCCTCTAAGCACAAAGCAAGCCTGCTCCTTCCTTGCCCCCCATCTCAGTGTTCTTCCTCCTCCTCCCCGCTCCCTTCTCCGCTTCCTGCCTGTTCAACCCCTCCCTTCAAGATACCCTTGGCTTTACGCTTCTCATGTGTCTGTAACAGATTCCTCCATGCACTGAGCCCTGCACTCTGCACAGTGGCCTTCCTGGCTGACCTGCCCTGTCTCACTGTGGGCACTGCCAGCACCACCCAGGGAGATGGCAGGCGCATGGCGTGGGAGGGGGTCTGGTGGCACTAGGATGGGGGGCGGTGAGCAGGAGGCCCAGTCCAGTAGCCAGGCCCTCCTTTAAGCCCCTCAGGCCCTGTGTCTCCAGTCACCTGTGCACCTGGCTTCTGGCCAGGGCTGGCTGTGTGTCCGTGCCCAGTGACCCACTCTTATCATTCTGGAAAGGGACACATGCTTTGCAGAGGGCAGGGATGCTTCTTCCCTTGCTTTCATCTCCCCTGCATCCTGTTCTCTTGGATAAAGTGTCATCATTTGGTCTGCTCACTGATCTGTCTTCGGATGACAGGCTGGATCCTGGGTGAAACTGGGGAACAGACCCCCAGGCAGAACACGCAGAGCCGTGAGGACCGTGGCACACGTGGCTCAGGGTGGGGCCCTTTCCTTCAGCTCCCACAGATACCAGCACCGAGGCAGAGAGCGCTGCCCCCAGGCTCCTCACACAGCCCACTTTCTGGAGCCGTGGGCAGTCCCAATGCTCACTCCCAGTCACCCCACGTGCCCCAGGCTGTGATGGACCCAGACGCCGAAGTCCTTCCCAGGCCAACACAGTGCTCGGCCAGATCCGTAACCATGTTATCCCTGGAGGACGGTGAAGAAATGGTTGTGACAAGGAAGAAATAGGTGGTGTGCAGGAGAAGCCCCTGGGGCACCGGCATGGGAGGTCCACTGGGGGCAATGGAGCACTGCCCTTGGGGCCCCCAGCCCGGCTCCAGAAGTGACCTGGCCAGCGCCAGCTCGGGGACCCTGGGCAAGGACATCGGCGGACCATTAGAGACTTAGGTTCTAGGATGGGAACCAGCAAAAGTTGCCTTCCTTACCCCCCAAACCCAGGTCAGGGTGGTGGGGGTCTCATCCCTGCCTCCTGGCTGCCCCATCGGATATGTCTCCTTCTCCCTGGGACCACAGACGGCGCTGTTGGAGAGGAGCACGCACATAGTTTCTCCCTCTTTCCTCCCTGTATGGCTGTCCCTCTGTCTCTGTCTGTCTCTCCCTCTCTCTTGGAAGTCTGGATCCCTTCCTCTCTAGTCCAGTCAGACCAAATGGGAGCCACAAAGTCCTCTTCCCAAGGTGACAGCAGAGGTCCCACGGCAGGGAGGGAGGACAAGGGGGTTTCACGGGCGATTTCTGAGCTTTTCTGGGCCCCCCGCCCCCACGGCACAGGCCCCACTTCAGTCCCACCTTAGGGGACCCACTTGTCCCAGCCGGCGGGGGAACGACGGCTCTGCCTGTACAGGCAGGGCTGCCAGGTGCGCCGTTCCCGCCAGGCTTTCTCGGAAACCATTTTTAAAAGAGTTATGAGGGTGGCAAGGGCACCTGTCAGGTCCCTTTGGCCACTTTCCGTGTCCTTCTTTAGCACAGATTCTCAAGGGCAGGGAAGCCGTCCAGCCTGGACAGCGTGAAGTGCATCCATACCTCCTGCCTCCCTCTGCTGCAGGCGTGTGCACACACATGGGCAAACACACCCTTCTCACATACCCGACTCCCTCCGCTGTGGGTTGTTCACACACACCCTTTCCTTACACACGGACCGCTGCACTCCTCCCACAACTGGCTGCTCGACCCCCTGTGCGCACGCCCCTGGTGGTGAAGGGGACCTGCCAAATCCTGCCGTCGTACCTGGACTGCCTCTTATGGCTCTCACCCCCACACTGCCCTCCCTCCGGGTCACCCGTCCTCCATCCTCCGAGAACCTACTCTGGGAAAGGCAGATTCAAATGCACAGAAGCACCTGAGGTCCCCGCGGGGCCCCACGCCCTGGACCACGGTGTCCCTGTGTCCCTCCACTCTTTGCAGAGGCCCAGTGGGTGGGGAGTCGGATGCCATCTCTGCTTCCCAGATGGAAGACCACAGTTGCAGGACGAGGTGACTTCTCCGGAGCCGCTCCTCAGCTTGAGCGCAGCGCGGCTTGAGGGTGCCGCTGGGCCCCCTGCCTGCGGGAGGCACAGGTGTGGGGCCTGGGGGTGTCCTGTCGGCCACTCAAGCCCCCCCGTGTCTTCATACTCACACTGGGGATACCAAGTTACTGGGACGGAGCTACCAGGAAGCTCTGAGGCTCAGGGGCACGGGGGGCTGGGGGGGCAGGGACATGTGAGGAGAGCAGCGCTGTCACCCGTTGTGGGGGGCCCCTAAGAGATGGGCTGGAGTCCCCACCCTGGAGCCTCAGAACGTGACCTCATTTGTACACAGGGTCACCGCAGGTGTGATTAGGTGAGATGAGGTCGCACGGGGGCAGGGAGGCCTCAGTCCAGTGTGACGGGGGCCCTATAAGAACAGGAGCAGACACCGGAGATGCACACAGAGGGCAGAAAGCCACATGAGACAGAAGCGAGGACAGCGTGACTCCCAGGACCACCGGGAGTGGAAGAGGTGGGCAGGATCATCCCCCAGACGCTGTAGGGAGCCCGGCCCTGTCCACACCTGGATCCCAGACTTCCGGCCTCCAGACTGTGACAGGCCAAAGTTGCCTCCAGCCCCCAGCACGCAGGGCTTGGTCACAACAGCCCGAGAGGCTGACACAGCAGTGAAGACTGGGTTCCGTGGGGTCAGGGGGCCGAGTTCTTATGGGAGGGCTTGTCTGCGGCAGAGGCCGGGCTGGACCAGCACAGCCTCGCCCTGTACGCCCTGCCCGCCCTGCAGAGCGAGAGCTCTCCGTAGATAATTCGCACCATCTGTACCAGCAGCACAGGGACCACGGGGACCCAGCCCCTTCCTGCCATGGTGTGCGGTGACCGCCGTGCACCACTGTCTCCTCTGAGATGCTAAAGGTCACCAGCTGCCTCCCCAGCTCAAATCCCAACGTGTGGGCAGCAGTGTGACCAGGTTGGGCAGAACCAAGCGAACAGACAGCACAGAGCCTGCTATTCCTCCGGCCGGACCGCCACCCCAGCCGGCACCCCCCAAAGCACAGGAACTCTGAAGAACGGAAAGCAGTGGAAACAGTGTATAGTAAACACGACTGTTTTCATCCCAAACCATAAACGTCTTTGCCGTCACAGTGTCAAATGAGCTTCGGAGCAGGCCTGGTGGGGTTAGCGCTGGCCAGGTGGGTCCTTGAGCGGAGGGTGATGGCCCGCCACCAGGTGCTGGGCAGTGCAGGTGCCGTGGAGGCCCAGGACCCACAGTATTGCTCACTGCGTGGTAATAATCTCAGGGAGACACACTCCACTAGGAGGCCCGGAGAGCAGCCCAGACACACCCGAGTCCTCACTCCCTGGATTCCTGTGCTTCTTATTTGGAAGCACAGATTTTGTAGGTGTCATGAGCTAAGGACTCCATCCCCGGGGCACTTAGGGTGGGTCCTCAGTCCCGTGGTGTGGAGACTAGAGGGGGGACTAGGACACACAGAGATATGGGGACAGAGGTTGGAGCCATGCCCTGGGAACACCCAGGCACAGGAGGAGGCAGGAAGCTTCCTGGTGGCCCCTGGAAGCTCATACGTAGACTCCACTGTCTTCACTGTACAGGGAGGACCCGTCCAGGTCCCCTGTAGTCCCGTAAGGGGCAGAGCCCGTGATAGACACAGCTCAGCCTGATTCCAAAACCCTCCCTCTCTCCACACGTGCTCAAGTCCCAGCCAGACACCGAGGCAGGCCACTCACCCCAGCAGCAGGGGACTCAGGAGGGGGACACGCTCCCAGAGAATGTGAATCCCAGTACCCAGTGGCCTCCGCTGGCCGGGCTGCACCTCAGATCCCCAAGCGATCTGCTTACCCTGGACGCCAAGCCAAGCAGAGCGCACGCCTCACAGCTTTCGGAGACGGCCTTTCGTCCCACCCTCCTTCGGGGGAGCTCTGGAAGTTCCGAGACTAGCGTCCCTCACGACGGAGCTAGATCAACGCAGGAAGCTGACTGGCAAGGGAGGGTGGTGCGTGGTTCTGGCCGAAGGATGGGGGGACCCCGAGGGGCGCTCCCTCAGGCTCTCTGCCCAATGTTGTGCTGAGCTTTCTTGTCTCACCAAGGCACCTAGACCTGTGCATGCTGCCATCGAAGCCAGGACATGGGGGAGGCACTCCTCCCGGAGGCACAGGGAGCAGCCAAAGCCTCGTAATGGGGGAAGAAAACAGCAAAGCCGGGTCATCTGCTCCTCTTGGGCGGCAGGGAGCCTACAGTCACGCCCGAGTCTGCTTCAGCCCCAGAGCCCACGCCCGCCGCTTCCTGGTGCCGGTGGAGCCGGAGGCCCTGGGGCAATTAACTTAGGAAATGGTCATCCCGGACTCTCCAACAGACGCCAGCGCTTGAGCGTGTCTCTAATGACCATTGTTGTTCAGCTTGATCGCGTGTGATTATTTCAGTTCCAGCTGCGAAGCGGGAAGCGCAGCTGGAAGCCCCACCGGGATCGCCCTGCTTCTTCCCTTCCTAGGACGCTCTGTCTAAGGGGCCCTCTCCTAGGCGCGGTGGTGTTGTTGACCCGGGATGGAGGAGGTGCAGTTAGGGTCCGGACCCCTGGGTCCCTCGAGAGCTACTGAGGGCAGGATTCGGGGCCCATGTAGGTCGGCCTCTCTCCCAAAGCTCCTGTAACCCACGGATCTTACTTCTTCTGCTTTCGGTAACTCTTCGCGATGCCATCACCACCCCGAGGCAAAGCACTGTGCTTGGCTGGCAACTAGAATCTGTGTGTGTGCACGGTGTGTGTGCTGCATGTGGACGGCTAAGCAGGGAGGCATGTGTGCCTAAATGCACACACGTGTGTATGTGTGTGCACACACATGCCTGTGTCTGCATTCAGATCCAGCCTCCGGCCGAGCTCAGCCAGGCTTGTGTCTCCCTCCATGGGGCCTCCCCCGTGGCACTCACCACCATGCTCTCTGACGGAGCTCAATAATAGCTCTGTTGATTGATTCATTGACCTTGGACAAATCACTTAAATTCTCGGCCTACTCATCTACTAGAGGGGGAAAAATGTGAGTCCTTTAAAGATCGTGAAGCATGATACAAATGTAAGGATTACGTGTGAGGCTGAAAACAGGGGGACGACCACATCCAGCACTTGGAGCCAAGGCTCCTTCTGGGCTAAACCCACACACAAGGGGCTGCACCGTGCGCTCTGAAACTCTGGCCTGGCCTCGCTGCCCTTGACAAATGACTCAGGCATGGCTGGGGCCCATCTGGACTCAGATGTCCCTTGAAGTCATGGTGGCACTGACCATGCGACTCTGTGTCCTCTCCCCTACGCCCTGCCTATAACCCCTCTCAACAGCCCCCCCACCTGTCCTCACAGACCCCATTTCCTCCCAATCACGTCACCTCCCCGTGCTGAACTGCAGTCCCAGGCTCTCGCTGTGATTGTCCAGGGCACGCCGCAGCCCCAGCTTCTCCTGTAATTATATCATCAAACCTGAATCAGCACATGAGCCTTATTGAAGTCAGGAGGCCAATTATTCCCCAATCAATTTTGAGTAGGTAAGTCAGGAATTGTTCTTGGCGAGACCTCCTATAGATGAGGTTGAGCCAACCTGACCTTCACTTTGCAAATCCGTCCCAGCTGCACTGAGCATTTAAGGGCTCAGGTCAAAATGTAAAAGACAAATTCACTGGGGGGCAGGGAGAGGAAGAAATGAAGAAACCATTCAGGCCTATCTGGCTGTGAACTCTTGGCAAAGCCTCTTATCAGTTTGATGGCCTGTGGCTGAATAAATCAATGGATGGTTAGATAGATGAGTGGATGGATGGGTGGATGGATGGATGAGTGAATGGATGGGTGAATGGATGGGTGGAGGGATGGGTGGATGAATGAGTGAATGGATGGATAGATAGATGACTGGATGGATGGATGGATGAGTGGATGGGTAGATGGATGGATGGATGA
>JAHRIG010000041.1:2786463-2808174 GCA_020311275.1 Eira barbara | reverse complement strand
TAAGTAAATGACTGGATGGATGGATGGATGGATGGATGAGTGGATGGATGGGTGGAGGGATGGGTGGAAGGATGGATACATAGATGAGTGGATGGATGGATGGATGCATGCATGCATGCATGAGTGAATGGATGGGTGGATGGATGGATGGATGGATGAATGGATGAGTGGATGGGTGGATGGGTGGATGGGTGGATGGATGGATGGATGGGTGGATGGATGGGTGGAGGGATGGATGGATGGGTGGATGGATGGATGGATGGATGGGTGGATGGATGGATGGATGGATGAGTGGATGGGTAGATGGGTGGATGGGTGGATGGGTGGATAGATAGATGACTGGATGGATGGATTAAAGTATGGATAGATACACAAAACAACTGGGTGAATGGGTATTCAGGGAGGGTAGGCACAGATGACAGCTGTGGCTTCCACGGTTTGCTTTTGGTGCTTCTGTACCTGTGCTGAGTCTTCTGTTCTGAATTTCCCACAATTTGATATGTACCCTCTTGCCCTTTAACTGCCTACTTTCCCCAGTCCTACCTCAGCCCCAGATCCCACCATACGTGGCTCCATCTTGGCAGAGTTGGGTATTCAGATCTTTGCTTTTACAGTCTCTGTCCCATGTCCTGTGTCCAAAGCTGGCCTTAGGGAGGAGTTGAAAAGGGTGATGGGCTTTTAGATGTTGTGATTTATTTTACTTTACTTTGTATTTTGAAATAATTTCAAACTTAGAAAAAAGTGGAGAGGATGGATAGAGACCCCTGTTCCGGATTTGCCAACGGTCTCAGCAATACCCGGTCCCAGACCACGTGTCCTGTTTGCCAGCCTCTCCTAGACTTCTGTGGCCTCAGCACTACAGAAGTACCAGTCATTTGTACATTTGTCCATGCTTCCTCTTGGGTGGAGGTCAGGGAAGGGAATCCATGAAGCCAGACTGTGTTCCTGGGGACTCCTACCAGCTGGAGCATATGGGTAACCTGTCGCCTCCCGGGTGGGGTCACTGGGACGAGTGGGTCCCAGTCATATCTTCCTGCAAAGTGATATCCCCTCTTTGAGGAAAGAAGTATCTTCCAGGAGACAGCTTGAGATGTAAAGGCCCACTCCCGGCCCAGCTATCACCCACTGGTTTTACTGCCCATTGGTGTTTCTTGCCTGACTTAGTTGCTATGATTGTGGTGGGGGTTCACCAATTCTTCCACACTGGTGCCATTAGCGGGCTCCCTGCTGTCCAGAGGGCCTTCTCCTTGTCACGTGTTTACTCACTCAGAGATCCCTACTCTACTCCTTGGGTCACACCATCCATTCTTACTTTGTGCCTGAAACCGTCTCCGATTCCTTTAGCGGGGGCCCTGATGCTGGCTTCTGGTCTCTGGGCCATGTCCCCAGGGTTCTTCAAGTATTTCCTTCCTTTCTGGACAAGATGCTACAGGCCTGACTTGTTATCTCTCTGCCTAAGCCCTGGAGCTGGCCACTTCTCCAAAGACCTCTGGTCTTTTACAGGGAATGCTGGGAACTAAGGCCTGAGTGTTCGTCACTCTCCTTGTTCCTGGGGTGTCTGTTCCTCAGGCCCCTCCGTTGGAAAACCAGGAAACATCTTTACGAACACGCATCTGAAAAACCATGAGTGTGCACCAACACCGTGCAGTGGGTTGAACAGTGCCCTACCCACCCCCCCAAAATTCATCTACTTGGAACCTCAGAACGTGACCTTGTTTGGAAGTAGGGTCTTGTAAGATGAGACTGAGTTAAGGTGAGGCCATACTGGGTTAGGGTGGGCCCCAACTCCAATGACTGGCATCCTTGTAAGAGGACAGAACGCAAAGACTCACACAGGGGGTCATGTTGTGTGAAGACGGAACCCAGGTTGGAAGGATGTGGCCGCCAGCCAAGGGACGCCTGGAGCCCCTGACGCCAGAAAAGGCAGAGCAGGATTGTCTCCTAGCACCCCAGAGGGAACCAGGCCCCGCTAATCCCTTGGTCCTGGATTCCCGGTCTCCAGGACTGGGAGAAAATACACTTCCGTTGTTTCAAGCCCCCAGCCTGGAGGGTTTGGGTGCAGAAGCCCCAGGAAAGCAATACGACTTCCAAAGGCAGCCTGATACAATGAGGTGTTTGCTGGCCCTCGCTGCATGTTTACTGACCCCCTGGGAGTGGCCATCCATCCTCCAAGCTCTGCCAGCCACTGCCCTGCTCCGATGTCCTCCCAGGACAGTGGGACGGTCTTCGGTTTGCAGGGGACCCTCCTCGGCCGTGGGGACCCCTGGAGAGTCTCTGCTCAGATGCTTCCTCCCGAGGACAAAGGACGGGCCGGAAGCGAGACGCCCCGGGCCTTACACTGCAAGGAGCTCCGCCAGAGCTTTTTTCCCCTGAATTTGAGAAAATTGTGATAAAACATACACATCACGTGGAATCTATCCTGGACCATTTTGGGGGCACCGTCCGTGGCGCTCACGCTGACACGCAGCTCGCCCGCAGATCTCTCCTTATCCTGCACATCCAAGGCACGAACCACCCACCCCTCCCCGGGCCCCCAGGTGCCCACATGCCCTTCTCCTCCCCGTCTCCACGGACTGCCTCCTCTAGAGACCCCAGCGGGGCGGACTCCTACAGTATCTGTCCTTCCGTGCCCGGTTCACCCTGCCCAGCGTCCTGTCCTCACGGTTCCTGCGCGCTACAGGGTGAGGCGGAATCGCCTTCCTTTCTGTTTTTTGTTTGTTCGTTTGGTTTGATTTAAAGACTGAGTAAAATTCCATCATGCGGCTCTACCGCATTTGGTTGATCCATTCATCTGTCGATTGGCACGTGGGCTGCTTCCACGTCTCGGGGGCTGTGAAGAATGCTGTGTAGACAGGTGGACACGTATCTGAGTCCCTGCGTTCCGTTCTTTGGGGCAAAAGACCTGTCAGAGCCTTTTCCCCTCTGGAGACGAGGGTCTGGGAGCTGCACGGGGATGCCCGCAGGGCCGGGGGCTGGCCTGGAAGCCCTCTCAAGGGTCGAGGCCGGGGGGCCTGGCATGGGGGTTGTGTGGCGGGGGACCCCTACCCTCAGGAGCCACTGGGAAGCCAGACACCCAGGAAGACACCCCAGACTCCGTCTGTGAAGCAGAAGGAAATGTGCATTTGACTAAATACGCGAGCCAGGGTCAGGGTCAAGGGTTGCCGCATCGGCCACTTCCACGCACAACGGAAAACGGAAAAGGGAAAAAACAAAACAAAACAAACCCCAAGAACAACCGACGCACAGCAACTCAGAATCTGTTGCCTCCTCCCGCCTCTCAGATGGCGTCTTTAAAAAAAAAGAAAACGCGGTAAGGGTCATGTCTGTGCAGCGAGAGAACATGAAAAATACCAAGAACCACGCGAAATACCAGCCAAGATGACTAAGTCAGAAAAGACCGAATGCAAATCGGTCTCTGCCTCCTGGGAGCTGATTTAAGAATCTGTTCAAAACCAAATTAACTTTTTGACTTATTTCCCCAGAAAGCTCGAGAAGGCAGCAGCGAGACCCCGGGTTCACATTCTCGCGGGGAGACACAGAAACGTGGGGACCCCATCGCAGACGCATTCCCAGAACCAGGCTCTAGGCTGTCCCCCGCCGCGGGTGCTGCGTGGACTGGCTCCAGAGCTGGCCGACACCTCGGCCCAGCACGGCCTGCCTCGCCAGCGCCCTGGGTCATTCAGATCTGGGTGGAACCAGGATGCACGCTGGTGAAGAGGGAAGTCTGGTCCCCTGTGAGGGAGGGGAACAGACAGCCATGCCCTCCTCACGTCTCAGCTCTGTACCCGGACGCCTCTAAGCACTGAGGTGTGCCCCACTTCACGAGCCCATGGCTCGGCGGGACCTCAGCGTCCTCCCTATCCTTCCCCCGGGCCTCCGTCACAGTAGACCCTCATGAGTCACAGGGCTGCGTGCGGGTCCTGCCCACCTCTCCCTCCGCCCTCCACCGGGATCCCAGCAGGCTGCCCTGGGCGGGTGCTGCTTTGAAATGCAGCAGCCGGCAAAACCCCTGAGAGCAGCAATCAGACCCCATCTCTCCCCAGCTCAGACCTTCCAGTGGCTTCTCCTGGTCTCTAGATGCCTCAGAACCACCCCCTGTGCTGGCCCCTACCACCCCACTCACACCTTCCTCTTCCCTGATGCCCCACGCACACTCTGCCCCGTGCACACGGCCCCCGTGCACGCTCGGACACACTACAGAGGCCTCCTCAGGCCCTGCCCCCACATGCTGCCCCGGGGGCCGGGTTCTAGGCTGCCCGCTGGGCTCTTCTCCGGTTGCTGACCAACAGCGGCACCCACATCACAAGGATTGGGTGAGGAAGGAAACGAAGCTTCAAGACTGATCAGACTCTGTCCTTGGCACCAGGGAAAGGCTCTGGTCTCCCTGGGTGCGCACCCTGCAGGAGTCCAGCCAGCTCTGGGATGCTGCGCCGTGGGTTCCTGCCAGAACCCAAATGGAGCCTGACTCCTAGTCCCCAGCTCAGCTCCCTTGTGGGCCCTTGGGCACAACCAGGCAGCTGGTGTTTCCCTAGTTACGCCCAAGCCCATGGACACGGGCCCCAGAAGGCCAGGACCCAGCACCCTAGCCTGACTCCCCCCTGCAGCACAGCCACACCGACGGCCATATCCCTGGGCATCTCATGACAGTCAGGGTGTGCACCCCCCCACCCCACCCCTGCCAGGGGATCAATATGGCTCCATTTCTGTAACAAGACATGAGAAGCTGACTGGAGGAGAGGCGGGGTCGGCCAGGGTGCCCTGCAGTGGGAAGGAGCAGCAGAGCCCCCCGCGGCCCGCCCTGGAGCTCTGCCTTCGAGCCCCCCACCCCCCGCCAGGCCTGGGCTCCGATGAGAGCCCCCGAGTCTCAGAGGTGCTCCCTCCAGCACTCCAGCAGGAACTACCGGGAGGAGGGGGATAAGCTCTGCTCAAGAAACAACTTAGAATAACCCTGTTTCCTTCCAACTGTGCAAAAATGGGCAATGATCCCTAATTGCCCAGTGCACGTCACCTGGGGTCCGGCAGGCTTATCCTGTCCTTCCCAGGATGGCTTGACTGGGGCAAACCCACCAACCAGCCCAGGATGAACCTCCAGGTCTCGTTCCACCACAAGAGCCCACCCTTGGACACCAGGGAGGGCAGGGGGAGCCCACCTGAGCTGTGCATACCCCAAGGGTAGCGAGGCCCCCGCCCACACCCCTGGCACACGGCTGACTGGGAACCTGCGGCGCGTCAGGAACGCGAGGGAAGGAAGGGACTCCTCTGGCCGCAGGTGCTTCGGGATGATTTGCATGGGGGGGGTGTTTGTGGTCGGGGGCTCTGGAGCAGGGCAGGGGGAGGCCAGCCTGCGGGAAGCAGAGGATAAGGAGGGTCCCGGGAGGCCACGTGTGAAGGCTGTCACAGCCTTGGAAGCAGAGGACAGTCCCGGGCCTCGGGAACTCTGTACAGAAGGAGGGGACAAAGTTGCCCGGCCGCCATCAGCGGCTCTCTTCGAGCTGCCTTCTTTTCCCTTCTGACAACACCCACGTCGGCTCACACACAGCACCCAGCATTACCCACGGGGCTCACTCCCCCAAGTGGCAAGGTCAGCCATGCGAGCTAATGTCGGATGTCCCGCTGGGTCCCCAGGCTGCTGGAAGAGATGGTGTCTCCCAAAGCTGACTTGGGGGTGCTGTGATGTCGGGGTGCAGGTGGTTTACCTGCCTTCTCACACTATTTCTGCCCACTTCGCATCACAAGCTTTAAGCAGGGTCCCCAGATCCCCCAGGGCGGGCGACCCTGGGAAGCAGTGGAAGCTGTCAGAGGGAGTGAGGGAGACCAGACAGGTGTGGATGGGAGTTGGGGCCCCAGGACTCCCCAGGGGCGGGGGCGCTCCAGGCTTCAGGGTGCGCTCCCTCGGGGTGCCGGGAACACTCGGTCTAGGGGGCCAGGCTGCCCCAGGTGCCACCTCCTCTTCTGCCCCATCACAGGTGCTCAGGCACCTTAATCTCTCCTGTTCTCTACTTCCTCATGTGTAAAATAATTGAAAATATATATATATACTAGACACCCCAAGGAGCTGTGGCCAGGACTCAATAAGATAAGGCCTAGGCAGTGAAGTACGTTACAGTGACATCCTCGAAGCCAGGCTCAAATCACAATCCTACCCTTTACCGGCTGTGTGACCTTGGGCAAATCACTTAACCTCTCTGTGCTGTTTGTGCCAGTGCTGAACAGGACAGTATTCCGGTCTCCCAGAAGTGCTGCATGCATGCATGAAGCACTTAGAACCGGGCTCGTGGGGACTACACCGCCGGCTGAGGTAACCGTCCACAGGCAGGCAGGAATCACAAACTGGACCGCCCTCTATTCTCCTGGGCTCGGGGGACAGTGCTCCTTTCTTCTAAGAATGCAGCCTCTGAGCGGCCACCTCATCCCTCCACCCAGAACAGGTCTTGGGGTTCAGGAGCTCCGTGGGTTGCATTTGGATTGGAGCTGTCATGACCGAAGGAGACTTTTGCAAATCACTCCTGTCTTTCCCGGGCTGATCAGAGTCCAGGCTCGGGACGTGACCGCCCACGGACGCGGCTAACTGGAGCGCGGCACGGCCCTGCTCCCACCGTGCAGACCTCGCGTGAACCGCTCCCGCACTCTCCCCCACCAGATCTTTGATCCACATTTCGTAAGGGCATCTTGCCCTAGAATTATGAGCACAGAAATCAGAGCAAGAATCTTCCGTGTTCTATTTCTGGCTCTGACACACGCCAGCGTGTGGGCAGATCAGAATGCCAGAATTTTCTCTGGTCTCTGGGAAAGAGCACAAGTCACAGTGGCCTCCTCCTGCCCCTGCCACCCGAGGTGGACGGGGCTCGTCCTGGGCGGGGCAGGGTGGGTCAGGGCGCCCTGAACCTTCCCCCTGAGGCGTGCCACTGGGATTTCCTATGCTAGGGAGCAGGGGGTCCGTTCTCCCCGGCTCCTGCTGGATGTGTCTCGGTGACAACGAGGGGCCAGGAGGCTGCAGCTGCCAGCACAGGGCTGGGCACAGGTCTATTTTCCTTGGTTGGATGAATGAAGGACGGAGCAGATGAGCGAGCCTACGGGACTCTCCTGGCAGCTTCTCCTTCCTGTGGAAACTGCTTCCAGACCCGGGGTTTGGAGATGATGATTCTCAGGGCAGGTGGGGCCTGGGGCCAGTGCAGACCCGTATTTCCCTCGTGTGATCCGAGCTTCAGGGCAGCGTGGGAGAGCGTACTGTTCCTACGAACAGTAAATCCACTGAAACTCTGAGCCAAGTCTGGGGGGCCCTGCTGCCTCCCGGCCTTAACAGGAATGGAGAGAAAAGACTGGGGAGGGGGCGCCCCATGGCCAGGGGCCGGGAAATTCCACAAAGATTCCCTAGGTGAAAGTCGGTGTCTTACAAGCTTTTCAACTGTCCCCCACGCTAACACGCTCTGCGGTGGCCCCGCTGGGCAGAGAGGAGTCCAGAACCCCCGGTCAACCCATCTGTAGGAATCTGGAGTGGGGGGTGGTCCACAAGGAGGGATCCGGATCAGATCCTAGTTCCTTGATCTGTGTGCCAAGGGTCGCCCCACATTACCGATGTGGCAGAGGCTCGCCCCGGGTCTCTCGGGGCACTGACGAGTCCCAGAAGGGGCAGAACCACAGGGCAGGGGTGGGTACCCTTGTCCCCAGCATCTGTGTGCTGCTCCCAGACCTGCGGGTTTTCTCAGTCCGCTCAGACCCTGGGGTCCTACCACCACCCACAAGCCTCCTCAGGCTCTCCGGGGAAGGCAGCTACCTGCCCTCCCCGTGTGTTAGGGGCTCTCTGAGTGGGAGTGGGGCGGGGGGGGGCAGCAGAGGACTTGTCCCTGGACCCTCAGAGGCCTGTGGAAATGTGCTCGTAGGCCAGGGGCAGGGGAGGCACGCTTACGTTCACCCCCATCCTGCAGGAGCCTCTCTGTCCGAAGGGACACCCTGCTGTCATTCCAAAGTTGGCTCTGGGCCCCGCCCCCTCTGTCACCATCACAGTGAGACCCGGAGGGGAGGCACCCTGGTCTCTAGGGAGGGTGCTGGGGGATGGAGCTCTGCTGGTGACGGCCCCCCAGCCTCCCCCGACAGAAGGAACCAGGGACGAAGGGGGACAAGGGCCTCCTCCCAGGAGCCTGGTGCGACTTTGGCTTCTGTCTAGAAACCGTCAGGCAAAGAGGCCACTGTGCGAGGGTCCCTGCCTTTGTCCCAGAGGTTCTCGCCCTCCCGGACTTTGTGCAAACAGCACCCAAGTCAGAATGGGCCTCTCCACCCGGGCCTCCATAAGTCACATGCTTCTTCCTCCTTCTCAAGCTGTCCCCACAAGTCTGACTTGTTCACAGCTGACCAGATGGATGCCTTCCCCTCAGGCTGACCTGCCCCAGGCCCACAGCCCCTGCCGGCCGACCCCATCCTACACTTTGCTTTGCTCTGCACACTCCCGCCGTTTTTATGGGGGTATAATTAAAATAAAATTGCATCTATTTAACATGAACAAAGGGATGCTTTGATCTCCTCATGCAAAGGGGGGGCCTGTAGCAGGGCTCAGAGACAGCGGCGTCTGAAAGGAGTCAAAGCATGGCAGCTCTTCAGTTACTTAAAAAAAAAAAAAATACAAGCAAGCAATGAAATGTTCTCAGGGTAAAAGCTTTTGCAATCTCAACCGCCTTTTAATTTTGGGAGTTGAATCTGGGTGAGACCGAGAGAAGATTCCTAGGGGAGAAGCAGCATGGTTTCTGCTTAGAGGGGAATTAGGGATGCAGGCAAGGTTTGATCCAGCTGCTCAAGCACTGAACACAGGAGGGCATTAAGATGAGTGTCAAGAGTTGCTCGAGACGTTTTTTTCCCTCCTTGTGCACCTCTGGGTGCCCAACTCCTGACTACAGCTGGCAGGGGTGCAAGAAATGCTTGTCTCCCTGGGGAATTGGCTGCCTCAGCCCAGCAGCCGCAGGCTCAGTGCCAACGGATAGAAAGAGCTGGTGCTTTCCCCCGGGAGAGATGTGTCTCTCCTCGACTCTGGCCTGAAAGGCAGCCCTTGGGTTCTGTGGTGCCACCTCTGGCAGCAGAGCGCGGAGGGGTCACAATGTTCCCGAGGTCTGAGTGAGCGGGAAAGACGGCAGGCCCACCAGAAATCTATCCACATGGTCAACAAATCCAGCAGGAGAAGCAGAAGCTTATGCTTTTGCTTTTCTTGTAAAAATGAGACAAGATCAAAAGGGAGGTAAGCGCTTCCCCGCCACCCACCCACTCCTCCTCCTCTCCCGGCGCCAGGCTCAGTGTGCTGCCAGCTTCTGGAACAGCCCTGCCGAGCTGCTGTCTGCATTGCCTTTCAGGGTCTCGTGAGTCATTTTTCTCCCTGAAGCCAAAGTTAACAATAACATCAAACTTTACAAGAAACCTCTGCCATAGACACAGCACAGCTTGCCTCCCCTGTCCCCCATCTCCACCTCAGATAAGACCTTAAATGATCCACGTGCGGTCAAGGAAAATTCCAGAAACTCCTCTTGGAGGAGAAGAGCCCTTCCCTGCCCAGGCTCAGGCTTTGCTCTTTCGGGGCCCACGGGAGGGCACCGCCTGGTGACACAATGTCTTTGCTCAGAAACGAGCCAGAAGAGCTGTGTTCTGTTGGCAGTAGGGTGCAGAAAGAAGGGGGGTGCTCCCAGGGTTGAACTCTGTCCCCCCCAAAGATGCTAACGTCATGCCTCACAGACCCTGTGGAGAGTCTGTATTTGGAAACTCGGCCTCGGCAGATGTCTCCAGATGTCGCTATCCCGGGTTATCTGGCTTGGCCCTAAGTCCGAGGACACCTGTTAAGAGTTGAGCTGTGCCGCCCCCCCCCCAGAGCGGTGTGGAATTCCGAGCCCCCCAGACCTCAGAATGGGGCTTGACTTGGGAAGTGGGTCTTGACAGGGGTCATTAAGTTCAAATGAGGTCATCACAGTAGGCCCTGACCGACCATGACCCATGGGAAGGGGAAACTTGGACACAAACACGCGCACAGGGAGCACCACGTGGGGACACAGGGAGGGGACAGCCGTCCACAAGGCCGGTAGCCCTGAGGCAAGGTGAGGAGACCCCTGGAGCGGATTCTGCCTCATGGCCTCAGAAGGAGCTTCTCTTGGACCTCCAGGCCCCAGGACAGGGACAACAAGCGTTGGTTGTTCAGCCCCACAGAGACTCCGAGGTCCCTGCACAGAAAGACCACCCCCCGCCCCCCACCACACAGAGCTCTTATTAAGCTCCTGGTGATACTCCGGGGCACCACACTGGGACTCGGCATACAGGCGCGAGCATGGGGCGAGCAGGTCATCCCGAGGGGGACACAGAGCCCAGGAGTCAAAAGACACCGCTGTCCGGGAGGGTCCTGAGCGTGCCCCGTGTGCTTCCCTGAGGGCCTGGGCAGGACCCCGAGGCTGGACAGGCATGGCATCCGGGTGAGTGGAGCGACACCTGTGGGGACACACACTCCATCGAGGGTCGTTCCCGCTCTGACCTGCCCTCCCGCCACAAGGCAAGGGAGGGCCTGTCCATATCCAGGCGGGGACCTGGGCTGCTGGCTTGCTCATTCTCGGCGGGTGCTCTGTAGGGTGGGAAGCCGAGCGGCGGAGTCTGTTATCAACGATCCATCTCTGGTGCGGGTGCGTGATTCGTTTCAATGATCCTTCCCAGGACACGGCACAGCCGTGGGCCCTGTGCTAGCCCACGCTCCGAGGAAGAGTGCGGAGGGCTCTGCACACGTTGGAGCTACGGGAGGACCAGCAGGGGGTCTGCGGCCGGGGCTGGAGGGCCAGCCTGAGAGCCCACACGTCTGGTGACATGTCCAGAGAGGTTGGTTCCTACGGGGACTGACAACAGAGCCCCCGGGGGTCTGGGTCAGAGGAGGACTAGGTCCTAGGCTCCCAGACCTCACTATCTGTGCCCAAAACAGAAGCTTCCAGAGGTTGGAGCTTCTTTCCATGCTGGCCAGTGAAGGATGGAGAGGGTCTGACGGCCCACCTGGACCCATCGCCTGTGACCAACCACACACTCATTCTAACATGTTTGTTGGCACAAACTGGCTTCCAGGTGGTGATGGTCATCTACCCTGAGTGGCCAATATCCACAAGCTCAGAGGTGCCAACCTCTTGATGTAGTCAGTTTCTGGGGGTCAGTAGTCCCACTGTGGCCTTGCTGGGTCCTGTGCTTGGGGTCTCAGAGACCTGGGTGCCAGAGATCTCTGCTATCTGAGGCTCTTGGCATCTCCCATGGCTGGGCTGTGTTCTCATCTGGAAGCCCGACAAGGGAGGGGCCTGCTCACAAGCTCATACCAGATTCTGTTTCTTTGCGGCCATGGGACTGAGAACAATGGCTTCTTGCTGGCTGCTGCTGGGGACCATCCTCAGCTCCCGGAGGCTGCCTGCAGTCCCCTGGTCTGTGGGCCTCTCCAAGGCTGTCCCAGCACACAGCAGCTCTGTCCTGGTCAGCATGAGAGCGTCCCTCATGAGTCTGTGGATTCCGCAGGATGGAAGGTGACCAGAGGACAATGTCACCTGTCTGCTTTGCCCTATTCTACTGGTTGGAAGCAGGTCAGAGGCCCTGTCCATGGTCCAGGCACAGAGATCCCACAGAAGCAACTGCCAGAAGGTGGGTGGGAGTCAGGGGCAGATAGGCCAGGGAGGGGAGCGGCCAGAGAGTCCCTGCTGTGCGCTGTGCCAGAGACAATGACCAAGAGAGCCACGAGTTTGCTCAGCCAGGGGAGGGAGGGCCACGGGGGTGATGCGTGCGGGAGCCCCAAGAACACCGAGGGCAGGACATGGCGCCAGTCGGTTCCCCAGGCAGGATGGCTCGGGGCCCAGAGGGATAGAGCACTGTCACATCACATCCGCACGTCCGCACGGCCACCAGCGTCCTCAGAGCTGCGGGGACCCCAGGTCCAAGCAGGGGCTTGGTGTGGAGTGGCCCGCTGTCCCAGGCCATGCTGTGCAGACAGCTCTGGGGGCAGGGGCACCGGGGGCCCTTCTCAGGGAGTCTCACCCACCCTGGCCCCAGGGCACGTGGAGACGGACATGCCGGGGAGGCCGCCGTGCATCTCACCCATCTTCCCTCGCCCTCACCGAGGGGAAGCAGGGCTGACCGAGGCTTTGAAACGCACCTTTGGAAACACGGAATCTGACCGCTTCCCCTCTCCCACACGGTCCACCAGGAACCCCCGTGGCTCCCAACCTGCCACGCCAGCCAGCACTCACCCCACAGACCGGCCCCACTCGGCTCCGGGAAGCAGACCGCCAGCCCCTCCTGGCTCCTGGGGAGGCGCTTCCCCACCAAACGGGGAGGCAGAACCCTGAATGGGGATGGGCAGGACGCACACCAGCCCTGCATGCTGTGAGCGCCCGACACGGGCCCTGGGGCCGTGCACCCCACACGCACACAGCGAGTTCTCCTCAGCGTGCACCACGGGGTTCCACGGCCTGCCCCTCACTTCTCTTCATCTCCACGTGCATGGCAGTGTGTTTTCTCTCCACCTAGGACCGTGGACTGAACTGTGTCCCCTGCAGGACCCAAATGCCCTCTTTAAGGAGGAAGCCAGGATACACAAGGCCATATGGGCGCAGCCCCAAGCCGGCGGGACTTGCGTCCTCCGGAGAATGGGAAGGGTCACCAGAGTCTTCTCTCTCTACGTGCACGGCTGTGCCACGGAAAAGACAGCCCTCCGCGCTGCTGCTAGTGGGGAGCTGCCCCGGCCCGTCTGGTCCCGGGAGCCCTGCCAAAGAGGACCTCACCCCTGGGTGGGATGACCCACCGCAGCCCGCACCCCAGCTGCGGGGGACCAGTTAGCGTGGGCCCAGCAGAGTGGGCCCCAGCGTGTGGGGATGGCCGGCAGGAACGTCATTCTCTTCTCCGAAACGCGCTGTCCTGCTCCGTCTGGAGGCGCCGGAATGCGTGTGTGGCGGCGGACGTGGGTGGGTGAGCCCCCATGTGCACGTACCGCAACACCAGAGCGTGGGGCTGTGCACTGGACAGCGGCGTCTTCTCGTGGCCTAAGCTCGGGCGACTCTCAAAGGCCCGGGGCGTTATTGCCCTGTCTCTCCTCTTCGTGTCCTGTCTCCCTCTCACCAAACGTCGAAGACCTGGCGTGTCTCGCCCTGATGAACACATTCGCCCAGAAGGTGCATTTTGTTCAGAGAAGCAGCGCCAGCCAGCTGTGGGCCAGGCACTGCGCCAGGAGCCGGGGGCACTGGGGATGTGGGCCCTGGGTGCAGGAGGGTTGCTTCTGCCCCCCAAGGAGCTCCTGGGCTGGGTGGTCACCCAGGGAAAGTGCTGAGCAAGCAGGGGGTATGTGCTGCTCTTGGTCCTGGGGGGGGGGTGGGACAGATGTCCAGGCAAGCGGCCATAAAATGACCGGAGTCAGGATAAAGGCCAGGACATGGGGAGGAAGAATCCAGGGGTCCCTGGAGGTGTGGGCCTCAGAAGGAGGAGGGGGCGGTGGCCACTCCGGCTGAGGGGAGAGCATGAGCCTGGCCAAGGAGAGGCCTCCCGGATGCTCCAGAGAGACAGAGAGGCCTCTCCCGCCGGCCCTCCCGCTGCCTGTTTCTCAACACAGGAGCCAGAGCGGTGCCTCTCCACCTTGGGGCGGGGACAGGGAGCTTAAATGCCCTGGACAGTGACGAACGGCCCCGAAAAGACAGACTGCAGTCGAGAGCGGGGGTGTGGCCCAGACGACAGTGGGGCATGAACCTTCAGGCCTTCCTGTGAAACGCGAGACCTTCTGCCTCCCTGCCCTTGCCCCCGTCGTGGCTCTGCGCCCCACACTGTCCCCTGCTCCGCAGAAGTCTGGGACAAAGGCAGGGCAGGGCGGCGCGCCTGCTGAGGGGCCCGAGGCGGCCTGTACCCCTACACTGTGTGGCTCCGAGCCCCGGCTCCCCTGACGTGTCAGCCTTCCACCAGCCGGAAGGCCCTGCCCAGTCCTGCTGACGGCAGGCGGCTGACCGCTGACCCGAGCTCTGGCGGCAGCAGCAGCTGCCTGGGTCTGGGTCTGGGGCCCATAGACCCTAACCGGCCACACGTGTCCCCACGGAGGCAGACAAAACACGCCCTCCCAGGAAAGCCCGAACCGCATTTCCAAGTCTGGGTCTCGGTGTCTGCCAGGGGCAAGGCCAGTCTCGGTTCAGGTCAGAGACGGCGGTGGGTGTCATCCTCACGGCCTCGCGGGGGCTCTGAAGGAGGAGAGGCTTCCGCTGCCCCCGGAAGCGGCGGACGGATGGCTGAGACGCCCGGCGATGCTCAGTGTACCCAGTGAGGTCCGGCTGCCCCGGGGAAGGGGACTGGGAGCAGGCCGGCGTCAGGGAAGTGTTCTTCCAAACCACTGGCCCGTGACACGACCCGGTGAGGATGCCAGCTCCCCTCCCCAGACAAGGGGCCTTCGGTGAGCCCTGGGACATCGCCAGAGCCAGCGGGGACGGGTTGGGCTTGCACGTTCGGGGCGGGCCCTCCCACAGCTCCTGTGTGCCCTTGGGGAGACGCCCAGCTCCTGCCCCTGGCCGGGACCTCCGCGGCCCCCATGCTAGCTCCAGCCCCACCACCTCCTTCTGCCCTTCCACATCCAGCCTCCCTCATGCCAGGAGGCCTCTGCGCATGTCCCGCATCCCCGGGCCCTCCCCCTCCCCCAGATGCCCCTTCCCACCGGTCAGGCCCGGCTCACACGCCCCCACCCGCATCGGAGACGGTGTCCGTGGACCTGCTATCGCCTGTCCCCACCTGCAGGGCAGGGCCCCTCCACTGTCCCTCGGGGGCACGCTCCCCTCCAGCTCACACAGAGCTCCCAAGTGGAAAGGGGAAATGTCTGGTGCCAGGAAAGCGGGATTTCCCAGAAAGGCCGCCTTCTCCTCACTGCCTCCTGCTCCCTCCAGCCCGTCCTGCGTGGAGCTCAGCTGTGCGGGCAGGCGCAGGCCGTCCAGCAACCAGCCGGGACCGCTGGCGTTCGGCATGAGGCCCTCGCTTGCGTACCGCCAGCACCACATTCATCCTGCCCGGGACCCTTCACGCGGACGGGCAAGCCCGCCTCCTGCTCCCTCGCGGGCAGCAGCAAAGGGTCCTCCACGCCACGCCTTCCGAGTCCCTGCAGCCTCCACTGTCTCGCCTCCGGTCCCCCCGCAACGCCCCCAGTGGGCCTTCTTGTCAAGCCTCCAAGCCTGCACCTCCATGGGGACAAATGTGATGGTCACCTCCCCGCTCGCCCCTCTTGTCTCCTCGGAGCCCTGACTAGGACCATGTCCTCCCTGTCCCACTTCTCCTCTCTCCCTCCTCCCCTCTTCTGTGAGGTGCTTTCTGCCCTCCCGCACCCCTCCTCCCCGGGCACACTTCCTTGTGCTTCAGGACGCTCTGGGGCTCTGTCCTCTGTCCCTGTGCCCCCTCACACACCATCTACACTCTCTCCAGGTGATCTCAATTAGCCACAGGACCTCTGACACCACCCAGACCCCGACGGCTCTGGGGTCTCCACCGTAGACCAGACCCCAGACCTTCCCCCAGCTGTAAACATGCAAGTCCGAGGGGGCCCACAGATGTCCCCTTGGACAGCTGATGTGGCCACAGCAGCGAAGCCGGGCCCACGGGGCTGCCGCTGCCCTCTCCCGTCCACGCCGACCCCAGCTCAGGACGGGCACCACCCACATCGCTCAGAGCAAACACTTAGGAGGCTTTCCAGATTGTTCTCTTTCCCTCCTGTCACCCACCGAGTCAGCCAGTCCCATGCACCCTCATGCCCCCCCCCACCTGGTCTCCCACCCAGCTCTGTCCTCTCGGACCTGCAGGGCTCCCAGAGCATTCACCAGGTCAGCCCAGTCTCTGCTCAACCCACCATCCTCAGACTAAAACCCGGAGCCCCCATGACGGCCTCCAAGCAAAAGCCCAACCTCTGACTTCCCCTGCCCCCAGCCCCG
The DNA here is from genome assembly GCA_020311275.1 of Eira barbara. Classification (NCBI taxonomy): domain Eukaryota; kingdom Metazoa; phylum Chordata; class Mammalia; order Carnivora; family Mustelidae; genus Eira; species Eira barbara. Next base: position 2,792,254 of record JAHRIG010000041.1, on the reverse strand, counting down.
TGGCCCGCCACACCACAGCCCTTCTGTCACTTGTCACGCTCCCGCCGCCTTGGCTCGTGGCTGCCACCCTCTTTCTCCTTCCGACCCCCTCCTCTCAGCCACCGATCTCAGCTTGAGCTCAGCTCCCCACCCCAGGCCGCAGGCGTCGCCCCCCACACCTGGGTGGTCTTGCTCGTGTTCCGGCTGTGTCTCTGTCCGTCTGCTGCCCCTGGAGGGGACAGGGACCACGGTCATCTTCTGCTGTAAGCGCACGGCCTGCACAGAGTAGGTGCTCAGGAAACGGTTCTGGTGGACGCGCACGAGTGGAGGATCTTCAGGGCCCGAGGGCAACCCGGAGGCCAGACATTTTCAGCTCTGACCCGTCTCTGAGGCTCAATAGATACAAAGCATTTTTGATCAACGAGGTGGTGTTTTCTCCGGTGGCCCCAGGCCTTGCGAAGGGCGGGTGGGTGAGGGCCGGGCCGCGCCCGCCCCAGGCCCACCTTCTTCTCCAGCAGGACGGGCGGGTGAAGGGTCCACCGTGCTCCCAGCTTTTGGAGAAAATCCGCAGGCGCTGCCGACCCCGGGCAATAGGGGTGATGCCGACCCCCCACCCCTCCCAGACCGAACGGAATAGCTACGACTTGGTCCTAAACCCCAGGCCTTGGGAATGCGACCTGATCTAGAAGAAGGCGCTTTGCAGACGTGACGACACGAACGGTCTCAAGTGAGGCCGCCCGGGTTCTCAGCCTGGTCCTGAGGCAATGGCCAGTGTTTCTAAGAAGCGGGGAGCCATGGAGGGAATAGGCCGTGTGAGCACAGAGGCAGAGGCTGGGGTGTGGCCAGGAGCCAAGGAACACTTGCCATCACCCCCGGCAGGAAGAGGCAGGAAAGACCCTCCCCGGCCCCGCAGTCTGGGAGAGGTCAAACGCCCGGTGCTTCCAACCCCCAGCCGGGACGCCCGGGCACAGACGGAAGCTGGTCCTTTCTGGGCAGCATGCGGCCGGGGCAAGGCCACCTGTCTCCGGGGTGGGAGGCTGCCTCTGGAATGTCTGGGGTGAGAACGGGGCTTCTCGGGGGGCAGGGCCTCCAGGAACGTGGGGGACGTTCTTGGTTGTCACAATGACTGACGTTATTTGCGTAGGGACAGGCTGCTCCCTGCCCCACAGTGTACAGGACAGACGTGCTCACCCACGGCCGGCCCTCCGTTCTGCGTGACTCCCGGCATCCTTCTGCTCGCTCCTGCTATAAATGCTCCGAGCCCAGCGAGCCTCCTTCTGTTGCACGTACAGACCCAGAGTATTTTTTGCATGGTTTTAATAAGCACCAAAGTTTCCAAGAACACAACCACCATGTAGATCGAAAGAAGGCTGGATTATTTTGGTCCCAAATGTTGCCGGGAGTTGTTCACCGTTTTCCAAAAGCCAGCTGCCCCCCACGCTCAGACGGCACACCTGTCTTAACTCGTGTGGCCCTTGGGTTCCTGATGAAGCCGCACAGGGCAGGGGCTGAGCCTCCGACCACCTCGCCACGCCTTCTGGTGAAGACGTGCACAGGACACAGCACTGATCACACGTTCATGTCCGTTTCCTCTCCGTTGCACGGAGGGCATTAGATGAGTCTGGAGGATGGTTATAGTTTCTCCAAAAAGAGGCACTCACGTCAGTAGAAGGGGATGGCGGGAAGCTGGCCCGAGCGTGTTAGCCGTGCTTCCTGCCCCACCCCACAGACAACGTCTCCTGGCAGGGGCAGGAACAGGGATGGGGACCCAGGTGTGGCTCAGCCTCTGGCCCCAGGACGCATCCACATCCTTTCTGTTCAGCATGGGAAGCCGCACAGTGGGGGCATCCAACGCGTCCGCCCACCTGCCATGAGCTCTGCTGATGGACAGGCCTCTATGGAGCTTCTAGAAGGTTCCTTCTTCACTGCACGTCACACCTAGGCCAAGAACTTCCTCTTGGATTTAGGTCCCACTTGGAATCCCCGGACGCTTCAGGTGACAGGGGTGTGGGGGGGGCGGACCCTCAGGGTCACAGAAAGGGCCCTGGCCCACCTCCTCGACTCCCAAGAGGCCGAGCCTCCCTGAGGGTCAGCCCCACCGCCTTCCAAGGGCAGTTCTGAGAACACGAAGAGTGAAGCTCACCATAGGTCGCTTGAAGGCAGAGTCTGCAGAGAAGCCGGCCGGCCCCTGGCGGAGGACACGCTGACCGGCGCTACAGCAGACAGCCCTCCCCTGGGCCGGGCCCCTGGACATGGTGCTCGCACAGACCACACGTGGGGGCTGCTGATCTGGAGAGTTACGGGGCTTCTGCGGACGGTTTCCTGGATGGGCCTGACGGCCTGCGTCCTTTCGGGACAGAGAAATCCAGGCGCCTGCGTGTGCTCGCCCCGGCCCCATCAGCTGAAACTGAAGGACACAGGGGTCCCACCTTCCCAGCACAAGTGCCCTTCCCTCCCCGAGGCACCGCAGAGCGAGGGGGCCTGCACGTGCCTGGGGCCCCCAACACGCCGTGTGTGCCCAGCTTTCTGCACGGGTGAGCTCAGCCATGCCTCAAAACCACCCTGCGTGGTGGAAACGGTTCCCCAGTCTGCTGTCAAAGAAGCTGGCAGTCCCTGAGGTCACAGGGCACAGCATGGGCACGCCACCAGCCAGGGGCGGGGGGCAGCCAGGGCCCGGGTCACGCCTGGGTCAGGGCAGGGGCTCCCCCCACCCACCCACGCCGCAGCACCGGCTTCACCGCCCCCACGTCCCATCCTCGGTCAGCTCGGCAGACACCTCCGCCTCTGCTCCGGAGACAGACGGGGCATCCCTGCTGCTGACAGAAGGTTCTGGAAGAGAAACCTCCTCCTCGGGTGCTGCTGATCATCCCCTCCAAGCAACAGACTCCAAGACGGAGAGTCACTGAGCCACGTGGGAAGCCAAGACCGGAGGCTTCGTCTTCCCGTCTGGTCGTACGGCACAACCATCGCTCATCTGCCTGTGATCCTGGCTGAGCCTCGGGAACCGGGAGGCCACCCAGGGGCTGGAACCCGCCCGCCCCGGGGCTGAGGGCAAGGCCTCTCCCGGCAGGTGCGTGCACATGGGGCCTTTGCACGTCGGACACCTGCCACGCAGGGCTGCTCCTGGGTGGGGGTAGGTGGAAAGGTGACGTCTCCACCACACCTGGCAGCTCAGAAATCCCGGCCACGGCTGCCTGTCCTGCCGAGCCCTGAGCTCGCTGTGCACGGGAGCTGCTGCCCTCACGGCCTGGGGTGGCGCTGGAACGGAGGGGAGGGCAGAGCCTGCCAGGCTTCTCCTTTCACCGATGACGAAAGGGCAGGGCAGGCCATTTTCCTAGCCGTGCGCAGAAGGAACCCAGAGCCTCAAACCTTCTTATTAACCTTCGGGGACCTCAAGGGATTTTCCTCTTGTCTTTCTAGACATGAGGAGACTGCGTCCCTGGCCACCTACTCTGATGCCCTCCACCAGGCAGGCCTCCGGGCTTCTGGTGCCCAGAGTGCTTAATGAGCTCTGCCCTCCTGGTGCTCTGCCCGTGAACACCCTCCCCATCAGTCAGGACCAGCCTCCTTCACTCCCCAGGAAGCCTGGCAGGGCCCATTCCCCTGGGACTGAACCCCTCCTCTTTTTACGGGGTTTTTAGAAACCCTGTGCAGCTGCCCAAGCTGGAGTTTTCTGACATTTCCGCTCCTGTCCTTAACTGTCACTTCTCTCTCGTGACGGCTTGTGTCCTTACCTGTCTGACTTGCCCGGATAGATTTTAAACTCCTTGAAAAGACAGCCAAGGCCCCGGTTTTGCGTCCCTTCGCCCCTCCCCCACCCCGCAGCCCGGTATTTCCTATCCACCAAGTACGGAGCTGACAGTTGCCTGCACGACAGATCAGACGCTAGAAATTCCGAAACCAGTCCTCTTCACATCGTCAAATAAGTCTAAAAATAATGTTCTGCCTAATATTTAATCTCTACGCTTAGAATCATTCCCCTGCGAGTGGATGAAAACCGTAAATTCAATCCACCGTATATCAAACAGGTCCATTCTCCATCCGGCGTTTGGTGAAGCGCCGGGTATCAGGAGGGCACCTTCTGCAGGGGCGGGGGGGGGGGGTCGCCTGCAGCCCCCTCCCCCGACACCTGCAGGGGCAACCCGGCCCGGCGCCTTAGAGGAGACGCGTGTCAGTTCAGGCCCCTTCCTGCGGCTCCTGAGCGCTGGGCAGAAGGGAAACAGAGAAAGGGCACTAGGACAGGCATCGCGATCCCGCAAGAACTGAGGAAGCTTCCCGACCCCTGACTTGCTCTCAGGGGGAGGAGGCGGTTCTGGTGGAAATGCGGAAGTGTAAGAAGCACTAGATGCAAAAGCTGGGGCCAGGAACACTTGGAAGGGAAGCAAAGGTGAGCCGGTGGTAGGGTCGTCTCCAGAAGGCTTCGAGGCTGGCTCGAACGAGTCAGAGCTCAGTTATCCACTTGCTGTGAACGTAGCTTTGCTCGGCAAAAGCAGAGGAGCGCCCTGGGAGGTTGGGCTGTGCACAGGGCTGTGGGCAGACGCGCGCCATCCCACCCATGGCACAACGGGTCACCAGGGGAATCCAGGCACATCTTCTCCGAAGTCCCAGCTAAGACTCTAAAGCCCAGCCCCGCTGGCCACAGAGGGCAGGGTGTTTAGCGAGCTCCAAATGCTCATTTGTTCGTGGATGCTCTTATCCCAATTAAGTCATTCAAAACTTTTGAAGTTCATGAGTCATTTGCTTCAAATATCTTTAAATTAAGGACGGATTCACTTCCCTGGTAGCAAACACCCAGCAAGTTAATTAAAAGGGGCTCAGCATTTAAACCACCATCAAGCCTTAAAGAGGAGAGGAGCTGTCACAGCTGCTCCTAACTCCCTTCCACCTCTATCCCAGCATTTTGAAACTATTTCTCCACATGAGATGTGCTCCCACGGTTGCTGTACTGCTCAGCTAGGCTGACCATCGGACACCAACCTGTCCCTCCTGCTTGCAGTGGGACACACCTAAAGGACACTGAAGGCCCCCTGGTGACAAAGACAAAGCAACTTGGAAATCATCCCTGGAAACGCCTGAGTGCATCCCAATGTAAAAATTACCAGGCAGGACAGGGATGACCTCGGAGCCTTCCTCAAGCTGCTGGGTGTCACGAATACATGATTGAGCCAAATGGGAACCCACCTTGAATGACCATTAACAGAGACCCTACAGGGCTTCGTAGCCCCTCCTCGGTGGCGTACCTTCGAGAGCTAGGAACATGGACAGTTGAGGAAAGCATCAGAGGTAACTGAGCAGGCTGGAGAATCTCAGGGTCCAGGGGCAAGAGGGAAAGTCTAAGAACATCGGGTCCCAGAAATCTTTACTGAGCACTAGCTGTATGCCACGCACCCACAGCCTAGGAGATCCGCAGTGGGCAAACACAATAACCGAAATCAGCTGCCTTGAATTCCCCACAGCTCCCTTTACGAGCTTTAAGATTAAAGCCCAGGAAATGACTTTGTGTTTTTCTCCCAGGAGACTTTGTGATTCCACACTCAGAACATGACCAGCAAGAGAGCTGTCACAGGAAGATGGTGCTTCACTGTGGGGAGTCCTCTTCTCTCGACCTCGAGTGAACTCCTGTCCCATCTGACACTCACCCTCTGCCAGCACCATGTGAGGCTGGAGCTCAATGCCTCAGTGAACCTGAGCCAGGTGATTTTCCATCCCAAGTAGTTCCTAGCTAGTGCCACCTATACCTCCGCAAAGAGCACCAAGGTCGGGGATGAGGATGTGGGACGTCATCAGATGATCTCATCAAATGACCTCATCA
>JAHRIG010000041.1:2740328-2786453 GCA_020311275.1 Eira barbara | reverse complement strand
ATCACCATCATCGCTAGCACCATCATCGACATCACCACCATCATCACTATCATCACCACCATCATCACCACCATCATTGTCACCATCACCATCATCACCAGCACCATCACCATCATCATCCCCATCATCATCTCCATTACTATCATCGCCATGATCACCACCACCATTAGCATCATCATCATCACCACCACCGTTATCATCACCATCAACACCACCATCACTACTATCATCACATCACCATAAGCATCAACATCATTACCCATCATCAGCACCATCATTATCACTACCATCATCATCACCACCGTCATTGCCATCATTACCATCATCATCATCACCACCACCATCACTATCATCACCATCGTCACCAGTACCATCACCATCATCATCATCACCATCTTCAACATCATCACCACCATCACCACCACCAACATCACCACCATCAACACCATCACCACCATCATCATCATTATTACTACCATCATCATCACTGTATTAACCGCAGTAAACATGTAATGAACAGAAGTTATGTGCCAGGCACTGACCCCCTGGTCCATACTATCTCACTTACTCTTTGCAACATTATAAGGTGGTTAATTATGTAATTACCACTGAGGCACAGAGAAGATAAGAAAGTTGCCTGAGTTCACAATGCTAATACAAGATGAAGTCAGGGATTTGAAGGCAGACACTCTTACCACTATACTAAAACTAGGAGAGACTTCCCAGTCACTTCACTTATGGGGTGGTCTCTAAGTTCCAACTTTCCTGGTGAAGAAAATGAAGCCAAGAAAGAAGAGAACTTCCCCAGGTCACACAGCCACTTGCAGCAGAGCCCAGATTTGCAGGCAGTCTGCGGCTTATAAGTGTGTATGGCATGCCCAGCCTCCTGGACCACCACTCTGGGATCCCCAAGACCACCCTTGCAGCCTTAATCCTATCTGAGAAGGGTGAGGAGTAGTTGTGCACCACAAGGAGTCGGGAGCCCAGGTCTATGTGTGGTGACAGCCAGGACAAGGGGAATTTACGGGGCTCCCATCAGGGCTCTCGGTGACTTGGGTCACTTTTGTGGGATCGGCTGGGCTGTGACAGACCCAGTTAGAGGTGTCATCTCAGCACTTCCTGTCTTGCCTTGCCTTGGCCTGGATGCTGAGGGCCGCTGGTGTCCCTTCTCAGCATCCGGTATCACTTCCCAGAATTAACATTTCTCTGCACTGAAAGCAAACACACGTATTTCCTCCCCCCGCTTTAAATTTGTTTTGCTAAACAAATTAATCTAGCACCAGATTATATTACGAAGAACCATAAATCTTTTCCAAGATAAGCATCTGTCGAGTTGGATTAGCAACCTCCAATGTACTGTGAATTAATTTGCTGAGCCTTCTAATGCTGTCCCGAACATTTAACTTTAGTAATAACAAATGTAATTTGGAATAAATGGGAACTTGTTTTCTCGTCCGTGCCTATACAGTAAGTGACGTGTGTAGAGGGGATGACAGTAAACGAATGCAGCACTAAATTCTATTATGATGATGGCTTGTGAGTTCACTGAGGTAAGAACGAATGCTTCCGTAAACTGCTCTTGGGCATCCGGCACAGACGTGGGGGGCTGCAGGCCGTGGGTGCCCCAGTCCTGTACAAAGGCTGCCTGGGAGACCGCCCGCGACCGCCTACAGACCTTCTCCCGCCGTGCTCCGAGCTCACAGCCTCGGTCCCTGGGCCTGGCCCCGGCCCCTGGCTTTGGGACGGAGCTGGGTTTGCTTTCACAGACATGCTGCTCTCTAGGGAAGAACCGCTCGGAACATACAAACTGCAGTTCTCTCGTCCAGGTGAAGGAAGGAAGTAGGTCATGGAACAAAAGCTGCCCACTCTCTGAAAACCTGCCCAACTCCCGACCACAGCCAGATGCAGCCTCGGGCGGACGCAGCCTTCAGGAAGACCTGTGCTGCCGAGACACCCAGGGGAGCAATTCTCATCTGTCCAGGGTCCTGAAAGGGGCCCCTTGGGGCCTGCGGAGCCCAAGGCCTTAGGATGCAGAGAAGCAGATAAACGGCACAGAGGAGGCCACGTGGCCCCCACACCGCTTCGTGAGGACACCCCGGACTATGCACCCTGTTTTAAGATCTAGCCGGTACTGCGGCCCTTCTGGGATGTGCATGTCCAGATCTGATCTGTGAAGATCCTGGTCCTGGGGGGCGTGGGGTCGTGGCCTGTTCACAGAGGCACAGGGAGCCAGAGGGGGCTGGAGCACAGGGCTTCTGAACTCTGCATGTGTCCTCAGCCAGCTGTGATGCTGGGGACCTGCCTGTGGCCGGCCCTGAAGGGACGAGCTGTGGCCTGGGAGATTTTCAAGGGCCACTCGTTTATAAGCAACTGGGTGAGGAGGAAGAGGAGAAAGAAAAATAAAGCTACTTTGCAGTGGATGCTTCGATGGAACTGTCCAGAGGCACCCAGAACCGCAGGCGGAGGGACGAGAGCCTTTCCTTCCAACCCCCATCCTCCAAACACCTGCAACGCCGTCTTGGGGCAAGACACTTCCCAGCCCGACTCAGTCTGCAGAGCCTCAGCAAACAGCACAGGAATTTATCCCTTCTACCCGACCTCGATCTCTTCTGCTGCTTGATGAGATCCCTAAATCTGGGCCAACGTGGCAGTCACCCTTCCACAGGCCACAGCTTGGAAGGTGTTTGGAGACTCCACATGGGCCTTAATTCCACCAGCAGGCGTGTCCGCATCTCCCTCCCAGGCTGGCCCGGAGTACCATTTGGGAAGAGGTGGCCGTGTGCCTAGTGGGGTCCAGACGCCTGTGACACAGGCAAGGTGGGCACAGCATCCCCTTCTAGGCCACCACTAAGGAGACACCCTGTCCCATCTCCCTTCTTCCAGCCAGAAGGGTCTGGCTAGAGCACAGCCCATGTTTGCCAGGACCCAAAGCCCACAGACACGTGTGCCGCCTCGGCCTCCAAGGCCGCTGCCCAACTGTCTGCTCTTTGCCGTTGCTGTAACCGATGAGAAACGGGGAGTCCCACCAAGCACTGTCACCAGGCACAGTGTGGCACCCTTCACGAACCCCACCCCAGAGTGTCCTCCCCCAAACCGAACCCCAAACAGAAAAGAGGTGGGTGTACCTGAGGTCTCCCCCAGAATCCGCGGGGGCTTGGCGTCTTCGCCGTCGTCTTTGCTGGGACGGGTGGAAGGCTCCGTTGTGCTAACCCCAACCGGGATCCTATTCCCGGGGCCCAGGAGCTCCGTGACCCCCTTAGTCTGCAGCGTGGTGGAGGTGGCCGTGGTGGCTGTGGCGGTGGTGGTGGCGGTGGCCACCGTTGTCTTCCGTGTCTGTGAGATGGAGGCCGTGGTGGGGCCATAAAGCCCTGGGAATGTGTTGGATTCCGGGGCCTCCTCCTCCCCCGTGGGCCCCCAGGCGATGAACTCCGTCTCTGTGGTGGGCCTGCTGCCCCGGAAATCAAAACCGCTGAAGCCGGCCCCCTGCAGGTGCCTCTTCTCCCTCTGCAGGAGGGCCTGCGGGTCCGTGGTGGCCCCGCTACCCGCCGCGGGGGACGGGGACGAGGAGGAGGAGCCCAGGGAAGGGCTGGGTTTGGCAGCGGCCGGGGGCTTGGCGAGCCCCCCTCTGGGCACCAGGGCGGCCACCTGGTCCCTGGGTCTGTGTGCCCGTTTGGCGCGCGGACTCGGCACCTGCCCGTGGCTACGCTCCACGCGGGCCGGGCGCGGGCTCCACACGGGCACGGAGAGGCGCGCCGCCTGTCCGCTCTTCAAACTCCACAGCCGCGGTGGCCGCTGCGGCGGCCGGGGCAGGAGCCGGAAGTCGGGGCCTGGGCCCAGGGACTCACACGAGGGCAGATCCATGGCGAGCTGGAACATGGCTATGAGTATCCAAGCTTGGCTTCCTAGGGAGCAGCCCGGCCAGCGGACGGACATGGAGCTGCGTGGAAAAGAGAAAGCGGGTCAGGGGGGCCCTGGGGGCTGTGCCGGCGGTCCCCCCATCCCCGCCGGGACGCCGGATCGCCCTTCCGGTAAGGAGCGCCAACCCTCGCCTCAGGAGGGCACCCGGAGCCCTGCATGAGCTGACTTCACAGCCCTGCGGCTGGGGGGGACGTCCTGTTCATCAGCATCGCAGCAGCCCCGTTCCCGCGCACCTGCGCCGCACATCTCTTCCCTGGAGCATGCGACGCACATGACTGCTTGACGTGACACGGGAGGGAAACTGGGTCTCAAAATCCCCAACTCAGCCTACAAAATGATCTCAAACACCTTCTGTTCCCCTCTCGGCTTTGGTCCAGAGTGAGACGGAGACACGTCGAGGACGTGCGGTAAGAGGAGGGTAGGGCGGGGGGCTCGGGCTACCCCTCAGGTCCAGAGCTCCATGTCACAGAAGTTACGGACCCAAGTCTCGGCCTTCGAAACCTCCCCTTCTGAGGCCTGGAGGGACGGGGGTTCCACTGGACTTCACGGGGCCATGGAGGTCAGGCATCTCCAGAGCCCCCACCCAGGTTGTGGTCGTCAAACCCTCCCCCTTCCCAGGCACATGTGCGAGTCTCAAAGCAGGCTGTGGCCTTGGGCGCTACACACCGGAGCGCTTCTGACTTGGGGCCTCCTCTGGGATTTGTTCAGGAAATTGAGATCTGCTGTGGGTGAGCGGGAAGTCTGCCAGCACACCAGTCCGGCCCGAGCGCTGCTCTGTTGGCATTCCGGCTCCCCTATTTACCTGCAGCGCAGGTGCCCTTTGAAGCCCCACAGTCCACCTCCTCGGCTCAGGCACGGCTGGGGGAAGGGCAAAGCCCACGCGACCCGGAGAAGATGCGCCGGTGGGTGCACGGGGCGTCACGTGCGCCCTGAGAGCACACTGGCAGCCACGTGGAGGGCTGGGCTTAGGGGACCCGGGCCCACACTCCTCCCACCAGCTTAGGTAACAGAGCACTGGGCACAGACACCGTTCGGGGCCGGGCCTCGTCACCGGCGTCACGTCTGAAAATTGACATGGATCCAGGACGTTAGCGACGGCTGTAGGTGGGGGCGGGCGGGGGCGTTTGGTACACGGAGCTGCCAGCCTGGAAAGCTGCTCAGGACCAGCCCCGCAGAGTACAAGGCGGGACCAGCCCCGCAGAGTACAAGGCAGTTTTCTTTATGGGGTTTCGCGTGACTTTAAAAGGGAAGAAATCAGTGAGTGAGCAGCGTGTGGTGCGTGAGTGAGTCATGTGTGCATGCGTGCACGGGAGTGTGTCTCGGGACCGTGTGCCAGCGTGGGTGACTGCTGACGTGTGACAGTGCACCAGTGCCTGTGAAAGGCCAAATGTAGAGTGGGTGTGAGTGTGTCAGCAAGTGTGTAAGAGCACAAGTCCACATGGGGTGTCTGTGTGTCTGTCACATACGCGTGTATGTGCCTGTGTGCATCTGCATAGCAGTGCACAAGTGTGTGTCAGTGGGTGTGCAAGAGTGTAAGTCTGTGGGGGTGCCTGTGTGCCCATCATATGTACATGTGTGTGCATATGCAGGTGTGGCTGAGCATGAGGTCTGATGTTAGTGCACACATGTATGTCGGTGAGCGTGCAAGACTGTGAGTCTGCTGTGAGGTGGTCTGTGTGCCCATCTGTCATATAGGTGCATGTGTGCCTGTGTGGGTGTGGCCCAGTGTAGGGTTCATGTCGTGAGTGCAAGTGTGTCATTGAGTGTTCAAAAGCATGGGTCCACTGGGGGTGGCTGTGGGCCCATTTTTCATATATATGTGTGTGTGCCTGTGTGGGTGTGGCCCAGCATGGGGTCCATGTCAGTGAGCATGTATAAGTGTGTCACTGAGTGTGCAAGAGTGTGAGTCCGTGGGGGGTCTGTATGCCCATCTGTCGTAGATGCGTATGCATGTGTGCATGCGGCTGAGTGTGGGATCAGCATGTCAGTGTGTGTGTGTGTGAGTGTGCAAGAGTGTGAGTCTGTGGGGGGTCATCTGTGTGCCCATCTGTCGTAGATGCATATGCATGTGTGCCTGCAGCTAAGTGTGGGGTCTGTGTGTGTGCGTGTGTCTGTGTGCGAGCCCCCCCTCGTTCTTCACTGAGCCTGTGTACCCGGGGTCGCATCTTCCCGGGTGGGTACTTAGGCACGTGCCGCTCCCTGCCTGTCCTCGGGATGTGGAAAGGAAGAAACTTGTATTAATGAGCGCTAATTACCAAAAAGGACTAATCCCCGAATAAAAAGGGCCCAATTCTTTAATCAGAATGAAAGTGCTTTGCTGCAGAAATTAGGAATCGCTCATTATGCTAATGCCTCTGCACTGAGCTCCTGCCGGTGTGCAATTTCTCTGCACAACCCGCCAAGCTCCATGCAGGGACCAGGGCCTCCGTCACCGCACGCAGAGATTTAGGTCAGTGTGAAACATCCCACAGGTGGCTCAGGGAGGATGGGCAGTTTAGACCCCCGGGTTCTCCCACCACTCTGCGTATTTGGATGGGAGTTCAGCACCAGAGCAGTGCCTTACCCCAGAAGGCCCCACCAGGCCCCACCAGGTCCTACCAGGCAACCTCAGGTCCCACCAGCCCCAGCAGTCCCTGCAAGGTCACCAGGGAACCTCAGGCCCCAGCAGATCCCACCAGGTCCCACCAGGTCCCACCAGGCCCCACCAGGAAGCACCAGGCCCCACTAGACACCACCAGGTCCCACCAGGTCCTACCAGGCAATACCACATTCCACCAGGCAACACCAGGTCCCACTAGGCCCCACCAGGCCCCACCAGAAAACACCAGGTCCTACCAGGCAACACCAGGTCCCACCAGGCAACACTAGGCTCCATGAGGCCCCACAAGGTCACCAGGTCACCAGGCAACCTCAGGCCCCACCAGATTCTTCTAGGTCGCACCGGGCCCCACCAGGGCCCACCAGCACCCACCAGGCCCCACCAGGAACTAGGTCCCACAATGTCCTACCAGGCAACACCATGTCCCACCAGGAAATACCAGGTCCCACCAGGCCCCATGACTCCCCATGAGGTCAGGCAAACTCAGGCCACAACAGGCTCCACCAGGAAACGCAAGGAAACACCAGGTCCCACCAGGCTTAGTGGACCCCACCAGGCAACACCAGGCCCCTCAGGTCCCATGAGGCAAGGCCAGGCCCCACCAGACCTCAGCAGACACAACTATGCCCCCATTGGCCCCATCAGGCCCCTGGAACGAAAAGCAGACCCAGACGAGCCCGCATGCCGTCGGCACCGAGGAGAAAATTGCCCCAGGAAATTAAAACCACGGCACCTCAGCCTGTGCTGCCCGCCTGCCCAGCAGAACTTCACACACAGGATATTTCTGTCATTTTTCACCAATCCTGGGCTGTAATTCGTTACCATAGAAACCCCTCATTTCCACGCCACCCGCTCTTATGCAGAAAAACCAACCGATGTCAAGAGCGGGAGAGCCTGCCTTGTTTCCCTTCGAGTCCAGTTTCTTCCCTCTTAAAGTGGCGGACGGTCCAGAGAGGGACTATGAGGAGCACGGGGGGCAAGTCAGCAGCCGGGACGCGCCAGGCCAGTGTCGGGGGCAGAGAGAGCCCCTCCCGGAGGGAGGTCGGGGGGCCGATCCTGAGGCCTGCGGGGACCGGCGGTCCCTCTCCGGGGTCGAAGGTCCCAAGCCTGGACCGTCGGCCTCTGGGGGTACACGCGGCACTTGTCGGGATGATGCTGCGTCCCAGTGTCCCGGGACCCGGCCATACGTGCAAGGACCACATGCAGGCACTGCGGGACCTCTCTCTCCATCCTCCCAGATGGCCCAGCCCCGGGAACACTCTTCCCTCTGAGCCCATCCAGCACGGGGGTGGGAGGCCTCAGTTCTGCCCATAGCCCTCTGGCCCCAGGAAGGCGCCGTGGTGCCGTCAGCCATTTCCACAGGGCTGGAGGCCCCTCCGAGGGTCAGGAGGGAGGCCCAGCAGCCATCGGCCCCACCACTAGCTGTCAGCGTCGCCACGGGACACACCAGGGAGGCCACAGTGCAGTTGCCGATGCCAAGTCCCCCAAGGGCATCCACGGGCCATGACGCCCCACTTCACACCCACGAGGACGACGACAGGCACAAAGCCAAGTCCAAGTGTCGGCACCGACGTGGGGAGACGGGAGCTCTCACCCACAGTCAGTGGGAATGTAAGAGGGTGTCGCCGCCGCGCAGAACAGCTCAGCAGCTCCTCGAAGACTTAGTTCCCGCTGACCCCGATGTCCACTTGGGTGGAAACCCAAGTCCACACCAAAACGTGAGCACGAATGTTACCAGCAGCCCTCCTCGTGGGAGCAGAGAGCCGAAGCCACCGGAGTCCATCAAGTGACCGGATGAGGACGACGTGCTCTGTCCCCACAGGGGAATGTCCTCTGGCCTTAAAAAGGAAAGCAGCAGCGACACACGCAGCCAGGTGGACGGAGCTTGGATACAGTCTGTGACGTAGAAGCTACGTGTCGCCGAGACGCCCAGAACCTGGGGACCTGCAGAGACCGAGAGTAGAGTCCCGGTTGCCAGGGGCTGGGGAGGTGACTGCTGACGGTTATAGGATTTCTCTTAGAGGGCCAGGGACGTTCTGGCATTGAGAGTGCTGACGGCTGCATGACTTTGGGAATACACTGAAACCACTGGGGCGGAGGTGACTTTGGGGGGGCGACATCATAGCTCAAGAAGCTGATGCGTTCAAGGGCGGAGAGACCAGCCTGGGGGGCAGGGCACAGCATGGCGTCCTGCTCTGGGCGCAGGCCCCGGCAGCGGGGACGAAGGAGAGGGTGCCCAAGCTGGGGGCAGCTTCTGAGCTGCCGGCACTGGGCAGGGAGCACGCATGAGCTCCCTCAGCTGGTACATGGTCCTCGCCCGGCCGGGGCTGGGGTTCATCGGAGGTCGGAGCGCCTGGCCGCCCGTCCCCAGCCCGCGCAGGGCTGCGTCCCTGCTGCCCCACCTCCACCCTGCCGCGTCCACGTCGGGGTGCGGCGCTGTCCACTTTATTTTCTGGTTCATGGCTTTCTTGCTTCTCCCCCTTTTAAATTTTTATTGAAATCTTTTTTTTCCCCCTAAGAACACGTTCATAGGATTCGTGGATTGAGACTGGATTTGCTACCTTCTGTATATTTCCTTCACAGAAGAGGACCGCAGCTAATCACACACAAAGACTTGTCTTCCACTTCGGGTCCCACTTTCCCCGGGGGTTCGCAGGCCAGGCCTCCCACAGGTGCCCAGATTCCGTGTGCAAGAACCCCCAGGGCGGTGAGACACTGGGCTGGGCGGAAAGATCCTACAAGCCCTGGAATCTCGCTATGGGCGGCAGGGAGTCCCCCTACCCCGTCCTGGTGCTGCACCCCCCGGGAACAGCCCTGCCCCAGCGTGCCCGCTCCTGGGCTTGTCCTCAGCTGGCCTGGGACACCAGCCACAGCATGCATGATTGGCGCACACCTGTCTGGGATGGTGACTCCCTCTGACATGTCCCATTCCATCTCCTCCGGCTACAAATCGGGCGAGTTTTGGAGAGTTATGAAAAGCGGGTGTCCCCCAACCACATGTGCTGCGCTTGGTGACCTGCTTCCCAAAATTAGCACATGGCAAGGGGGGTGAGGTTCTTCTCTGTGGAGACACCTGGCACGCAGGACCTTGGCCAGTGTCAAGGTCACGTCGGCGGCGTGAGTCATGACAGCAGGCGCTCCCGACATGATGGGAAAGGACCGCGCCTCCTCCCGAAACCCGTCACGCCGTTGAACCGTGAGACAACCACCAGACAGATCCCGCTGGAGGGACATTCGACAAAATCTCTGACCAGTCCTCCTCAAAACTGCCAAGGTCATCAAAAACAAGGAAAAGTCTGGAAAACGACCACCACCAAGAGAAGTCTACAGAGACATACATGTCACGTGGTGCCCCGAGTGGGATCCTGGAGGAGAAAAAGGAAGTCGGAGAAAAACGGGAAATGCGGACCAAGTGCGGGATTTCACGAATACTAACAGCGGTGTTTCCCCTTAGTGGGGAGGCACGACGCACATGGAGACAGAAGTTTACGTGAGGGGCATCTGGGGGCAGAGAACGCAGGATTTCTGTCCGCTTTCCCTTGCTTTCAACGTCTGTAAGTTTAAAACTATAAATAAAGAGTTTATGGAAGTAAACACCCCAACAGAAGTGGGGTGGACACAGGGCTGAGGGCTGTGGGGGGACCCCACCAGGGCTCCGTGGGGTCCCTGGGCCCTGGGTGAACGGACATCCGCCTCGAGGGGTGGCCCGGGGGCCACCCGCGAAGGAGCACAGCCTCGTCACTGTGTTTCCATCAGACGGAGAAATGTGGCTTTAGGGGGGAAGAGAGGCCCTGGCACCTGGTACAGAGAAGACCCTAGGTTCCCTCACCCCCCGTGTCTCCAGGTTCTCCGAGCTGCGGGCCTGCACAGAATGGGGCTGGCCAACTGCTCTGTCCTTCCCCTCCCCATGCCCGGGAGGCTTTCCCCCATCACCCCCAAACGCCAACACGGCGGTGCAGGAGCAGAGACCCGCCTTCCCCACTCGGGCCAGGACACCCGGCCTCGGCTCAGGAAGGGAGCACGCACACACCTTCTTCTGGAAGGCAGTCGCTCGTTCAATTTTCCTAATGACGAGCGAGGGAGGGAGCCGTGACTCACTGGGATGTCCTCCTGATGTATTAACGTCCTGTAAGAGCCACCCCTGGCTCGCCTACTCCATGACTTACTATGATTGAAAGCGTCCCTCTCTTTCAGGAACGGTGCTCTGGGTTGCCCACGAGGCTTTCACCTTCAGGGGCCCCACGGATGTCGGGCACACACGTGATATTTGATACGCGGGGAAGGAGCAGCGTACGAACCATTCATTTGCGTGGGATAGAAACCTCCGGAACCGCACGAAGTTTCCGGCTACTCGCCTCCCCCAGTGCAGGGGGGCCTGCAGCGGGATTCTGGAGTCTCTTAGCACCCTGCCCTGATGGAGTGGGTCCCACTCCTGGTCAGGCTCCTGGGTCCCACCCAGGGTGGACCGGGGGTGGTGCGTCCTGCTGGCTCGGGGGAGACACAAGTCAGAGCCCTGCAGAGAAGGTGGTGAGCTTGCTGTAACGTGGGCTCCTCCCGGGGCAAGGGCATTGCAAGGCAAGTGTGAGAAGAACCTGCATGTGCCCCAAATGTGTGTCCACCCAACCACCCTGCTGGCCTTCCCCGCTGCCCCCAGATCCCAGGAGGTCCTGGCTGGACCTCAGCTCCAGCCCGCCCCAGAGCTGGACTCTCAGCCCTCTAGTGCTTGGGACCGGAGCGGGTTTACCAGCCTTAGCGCAGGGCTCCAGGTCGGGCTGCTGTGACAAGCGGCAGGCAGGATGTGACACCGGTTTCCTGGCGATGCTGGTTCTCCTGAAATGTCTGTGGATGGGTGTGCACGGGCCCCGGGCTACCAAACACCAATCCCGTCCCAAACACTCAGTACCTGCGTGATGCCAGCATGAGACCCACCATGAGGGGGCCTGCCTGCAGTCACAGGGAGCTGGCATCAGCCTGGAGTCTAGGACTCAGGGACTTCAGGTCCCAACAAGCCCAGACCTGGGGGAACCAGGGCATACGAAGCAAAGGAAAGCAGACAAGACCTCCGTGACCCAGAGGCATGGTGGCCCCACTGCCTGGACCATCGGCATGGTGGCTGCGCCCGGCGGGGAGGCGCCGGGGTGGGCGGCAGGTGCTGCTCTGCACCCCCGCGACCTCGGGCAGCAGCGGGACCCTGTAGTCCCAAGGAATTGCCTCACATGCTCTTGTGGGAGCGGACGACTCCAGGCTCCCCAGAAGCGTCCTATATGTATGAGCGAAGCCCCCGGGAGTGAGCTCACCCCCAGCGGACGTCCAGTGAGGTCTGGAGACTGTTCTGGTTGTCACTCTCCAGAGCTGCCGCTGGCATTTGGTGAGCGCTTAGACGCCGAGAACACCCCACAGGGCCCAGGGTGGCCCCACAAAGGCTTTACCGGCCCCAGCAGCCCCAGCGTCCATGGGGCCAAGGTGAAGCAGCCCTACGGCCTGGATTCCATTCGCTCCTCCTGGGGTCTGATGACGGGGAAACAAGCCTCTTTATCCTGAGAGGAAAGAGGCTCAGACATGACCCACCCACTCACGCTCCAGAAGCTGCATGGGATGGTGAGACGGGGGGCTCAGGGCTGGCCGCCTGGCTCCCAGCCTGGCACTGCAACACGCAGGCTTCATACCTTCTCTGCGCCTCAGTTTCCCCACCCCACAGGGCATCACCAGACTCCGTGGGGAGTCCTTAGGGCTCGGGTCCCCAGAAGCACGCACAAGCATCAGCCACTGCCCCACCGCCACTCCCTTCGAGGCCATCGGGGTGCCCGGGGGCCCACTGCTCTCCCCGGCAGCTCTGGAGCAGGGCGTCTACAGGACCCGGAGGCACAGGGATGCTCTCGACAGCCTTCACAGGTGCCTGAAGGAGACCGAAGGATAGCAACGCGCTGGCGTGCTGGTTGCCCGGGCGACGTGCCCGCAAGCATTCCGGAGGAGTGAAGTGGTGACAAGCAGTGGGTGGGCAGCACAGTGGGCGGGAATGTTCCCTCCCCAGGAGCGGGAGCAGGGTTTCTGCAAGTCTGACACGCAGCCCTGCTGCTGCGGCCAGGTCCCCGGTGCCCTCCATTCTGTGCTGGGACGGCAGGCATGGCCATCCGGGACCGGCAGGTCCCCTCAGCTCAGCTACTGTCCCTCCTGCATCGCAGGCTTGTCCTCTCTGGGGAGTGCCCAGGATATACCCAGCAGCTGCCCCAGTGCCGGCCAGCCTCCCCAGGTCTGCCAGCCCGCCGTGTCAGGTGCCCTGTGCCCCACCTCCCATGTTTCCTCTGCAGGCGGGGACAAGGGTCTAGATGGGCCCCGAGCCCAAGGCAGCCCATCCCAGGGACAAGTTGCATCCCTCTGGGCAAAGACTTGGCTAAGCCAGACAGTAACAGCTGTGGGACCAGAATCCTGCTGCCTCGTGCCTGAACCCCACGCCAAAGTCAGCACAGAGCGAGGACACTCGGAAGGACCCTGGAAAGGCCAAGCAGACTCTGCAAACCGCCCCTGGGAACAGGCTCTCAGCCCGGGCCTCACATGAGGATCCCCCGGCTGGGGAGAGGGTGGTCAGAAAATGTGGAGACTAAGGCCCCACGGTGGACCCACGAACTGGCATCTTCGGGGGACAAGTCCAGCATCTGTAATGTCTCAAGAAGCTCCCCGGGGGGTCAGGACGGAGAGCCGAGACCACAGCCCGTCTCTTACTTGGACCCGTTCAGTCTGACTTCACCAGCACTTTTAACGAGAGACCCAGGCAGGGCGGCGGGGATGAAGGCACATGGGACGCGCCCGGTGCTGGGTGACCCTCAGCACACAGAGGTCCACAGCCCCCGACTCTGTCTCCTTCTGGAGCTCAGCGGCCCTCAGCCAGGTTGTCGGGCCAGGCTGAAGGTCACGGGCAAGTTCTCGTGCAATCCCGTGGAAAGAGCAGGGGTACAAACACGCATTTACGGAAAGCCAGACTATTTGCACAAGAAAGAGAAACACAAAAATAGCAGCTGTGTGTTCTCTGGGAAAAGGTCTCTCGACACAACTGAAAGCAGGGAGGAGGCAAGCAGTCAGCCTGGGAGCAGACGCAGGCAGCACACGCTCCTCCAGGCTCCGGGGCTCCAGCCGGCCCGCATCCTCCCTCTTACGCTGGGAAATCTGCATCCCGGCTCCCCGCGCAGCTGCCGGGGCGCACGGCTCCTTACCCGCGGTCCCGGCCCCGGGACGTGGACTCCTGAGAACAAACGCCCCGGCTTCCATGGCACCTGCGGGAGGCCCGTTGCCTTTCTGTTCTGCTGCCATCATTATGTTCGCGTGGACAAAAGTCACTGTGCATTCAAGGTGCCATCGAAGCCACCCAAGGATAAAGGAGAACAGTGACAGGGTCGCCGCCTCTCAGAACACCGAAAGCAGGCCCATCACGGGCTCACAGGGTTCGCAGATTGGCAGAGAGGGCAAGGATGGTGTCGATGGTGGTGCCGAGGGCTTGGCAGGGGGAAGAAGAGCAAGTCGCCCGAGCGGAAGCCGGGGGCCAGGGCCACTGGGGCGGAAAGCCCAGATCCGCCTCCAGTTCCCCAAGCACAGGGGACAGGGACCTCCTGAGGTGGTCACATGCCCACCTTGTGTGAGGGGATGGGATGATGGCCAGATGTCGGCAGAGCTCTTAGCAAAGGGCCTGGGGTGGCCAAGGCTGGGACCCCTCTCCGAGGAGTCCTCAGAGCCATCTCCGGCCTCCAGAACTCCCAGGAAACGCTGGGGTGAAGCTGGAGACCTTGCCAGGGCAGCCGCTCCAAGGGACTCAGTGTGGCGGGAGCACCCGCGTCCTTGCACATCGGGAGGTAAACCGAGGAAGACGACGTCAGGACATAGGAGCTGAGGGGGCGCTGTGAAGGAGGCAACGTCACAGGGACCCGGAGAGGCTTGGAGCCAGTGGTGGCCAGGAGCACTCGCAGAGGCAGGGACCACCGTCCGTTAGGCAGTCGACGGGGGCTGGGAAGGGCAGACAAGGCCCTTCTAAGTCTGGGATGCGCAGATGTCAGGCAGCACGGGGGCCACCTTCCATGGCCAAAGGCCACTGGGAGGCGCCCCAAAGTCCTCCGCCTTCCGCACGCTCTGCCACAGCACGCCGCGTGCTCGGCCTTCACACCTGAACACAAGTGAGGCTGAGGGAAGTGGCCCTCGCAGGGCATCAAGGGGCTCACGCGGTGGCCGTCGCGGGGAGGGGGCAGTCAGGCCTCCTCGTGGCCCTGATGTCCCACCGTCGGTCCACGGATGGGGAAAACGGGCAATGGTAACTTGGAAACAAGCCGGCCGTGCCCAGAAAGCATGAATCACCCATGCAAATCCCACAATGTAGGTCACGGCTCCATCTCGCCTCCAGCTCCAGAAGTGCCCACGTCCCCTTCAGAAGAGGATGTGACGAGGACAGAAGCCATCTCCCTCGACCCCGATGCCCCGCCTGGGCCCAGCCTGCAGATGGGAGAGCACCTGATGACACCGAAAGGGGCTGCAGGTGAGGCCACAGAAAAGCTGCCCCGGGGAATTGCCCTGCGGGGTATGGGGGGGGGTCCAGCGGCCCTAGGACAGCCCCTCAGGCCAGCTCCCATCTGTCTACCTGCCTGTACCCCCTGAGAGGCAGCCCCTCTGCCCCGTTACCAATGAAGAGGACATTTCAGAGCTGGAGCTGGGCCCTCCTAAGGCCACCACCTAGTGCATGGTGCCCTGGGGACCCCTCTGTGGCTGCCTGCCCACCCCAGCCCCCGGGCCTGGGTGCGGAGTGAGGCGGGGCCCAGCCTCCAGCCAGTTTCAGAGTCAGGGAGCTGGCAGGAGCTCCAACCTGACCCAGACATCACCGCTCCAACTACCAGCCAAGGTGCCCCAGCCTCTGAACACAAACGGCGACGGGGAGCTCACCACCTCTGGAGAATGACCGCGGAGAACGACCGCGGCAGGTGTGGGGCCGCGCTCGGAAAAGCCCGCCCACATGAACCAGACCCTGCTCTGGGGGGCGTCTGCGGCCCACTCCCACCGCGTCCTGTGGGGGACTTGAGACTGATCGTGTCCCTGAGCTGCTCTTCCACTTACTGGTGCCCCAGCACACGCACGCACGCACCAGACACACACACACACGTGCGTGCACACTTGCAAGAAGCCCCACCAACCCAGCCGCCTCCCCCAGACACACGCCACCGTGCCTGAGTCCCCCGCGGAGTGTCCAGAACTTAGCTGCAAACACAGCTTGGCACAAAGCTGATGTGACAGCTACCGCTGGCGTGGGGACAAAACACTGTCGTTTGGGGAAATTCTTCCCAAAAGAACCCAGTGGAGCCGGGCCAGCTGGGTCAGAGCTTCAGCTCTTCCTGACCACGTCATCCCATCCAGACCCCATCCGGAGAAACAGATGTCGTGGGAGTTCTTGCTGGAATGTCTGGGGGGCATAAGACCTTTTCCAGGAAGGCCCAGAGCTTCTGGGCAGCCACTGTGGCTTGAAAGGGGAAGAAACCCTTTGTTTTCTGGGAAAGCCAAGTCCCCGGGGCTGGGCTCTGACGGACCAAGGGCCAAGAAGGCCTCTGCCCCCATCCCCCCACCCAAAGCACCCAGCTTCGAACTCTGGTCGCTTCTGTGTGGAGGACCCTGACCAGCTGCTGGTTCCTTCCAAGAGGAGTTCCGACTGTCCTCTCAGAGAAGGTTTCCAATGCTTCTCCGGAACGTTCTCCACCTTGTGCCCCAGCAAGGACAGCCATGGCCCGCAGACAAGCTCCCCGGAACCACGGCCCTCTCTCGTGACACCTGCGACCAGCAGGTCTGAGTCTGCGTCGTATCTCCATCACGCATCTCAGCTCCGCACGCCAAGGAGAATTCCCATCCCAGGTCAGGCGGGAATGCCCATTCCCACGGAACCGATGGTGACACTGAGGTGATGCAGGAGACAGTGGAGGGGGTGATTATGTAAGGAGCCAGGGCCTAAATCTGCCTGGTCCGCCAGTCACCCACAGCACCCTCCACTGTCTCGGGGAATGAACTCCACCAAGGGTGCTCCCCCCCACCCCCATGCAGAAATCGATGATCAATTATCTTGCGTTGTCCCTCCACATCATTCGTCAAGAACATGAGACTCCAGCTCTGGCCCCTGGGCCACAGGGTGTAGAGCTTGGCGCCTCCTCCCCGAGGACCACTGACCTTCATAGGAGCGGGAAGTAGAGGAACTGCTGCCCCCAGAAGCCGGGAACCTTCTAGGCGTGAGCTGGGCACTGAGCCGCACCTTCACGGGAATGCCGCCCTGGTGTGAACACACCGAAGCACGGGAGCCCAGGCTCCTCATCGTCGGCCATGGGGGGACTCAGGGCAAGATCTTCCACGAAGGGGCCACTTCCACACCCACCAGGGTATCCGGGGCCCCTGCTTGCCGCCACACCCCGCTCTATGGACGCCACCAAGATGACCTGCGACTGCAGAGCTCCAGACCCGTGGACGTGACTCCTGGCAGTGCTGACCACATCCGTCCCTCCAAAACGCCTGGGTTGAAGTCCTAACCCAGGACCTCAGAACGGAACGGTGCTTCGAGACTGGGCCTTTAGAAAGGGGGTTAAGTTAATGAAGTCATCAGGGTGTCATCCAGTAGGACCGGTGTTCCTGTCAGAAGAGGAGGTCAAGACCCAGACAAGCCCAGAGGGACCACCCCGTGGAGACACAAGAAGGGCACAGCTGTCTACACTCCACGGAGAGAGGCTCAGAAGGAACCAGCCCTGTCCACAGCTCGACCTCCAGGACGGGAAGAAACAGACGGGGGCCGTGGACGCCGCGGGCCGTGGGACCTGTGGGAGGGCGGGAGCTGGTTCTCTGGGTACCTTCCCTCCCTGGCTGCTCCTGCCTCAGCTGCTCCCGGAGGCGGTCAGGGCTGCCTTGGGCTTGTCTCCAGGAGAGCCGGAGCCCTGCGTCTGGATCCTGCGCGGGCTGGGGTTCCTCACAAACGCGAGCCCGCCCCCTCAGTCCGGACCCGACTGGCTGCCCCAGGCGAACCCCAGCACAACCCCACGCGGCCTCCGCCAAACCCTTGCCCACTTGGCGGTGGTGAGCCCCTCAGGGCGCTCGGATGGCGGCACGGCCGGAAATCTCCAAGCCAGCTCACCCAACCGCTCCCCCCACCTCCGAAAAGTCCTAGAAACACACGTTCAGCGAGTCCTGTCCCTCCCTCCCTCCCACACAGGGATTCTCAGCCTCCCAACACGCACGCTGGGGCAGGATCGCTCTGTGTCGGGGGCTGTCCTGCCCGCTGCCTCCACCAACAAGATGCTAATAGCACCCTTCTCCCAGCGTGTGACAACCCAAAATGTATCCAAACCCTGGCACGCTTCCCCAGGGAGACCCCCGGCCTGTTGAAAGCCAGTGCTCGGAGACACACCTTGATTCCTCCCACGGTCCCCCTCCGCCCTCCTCAGGCCGCCGTCTCACCCGATGCTTCCCACTGGCTCCCCATCCCCCATTCTCCACCCAAAGCGGTGCTAGAACTCCAGGGGACAATGTCCGGCTCCTTCCTGCTCGGCCTCCTTCCCCCTCTGTCCCTAGTTTTTCACAACCCACCCAGAACAGGGCCCCCTGGGCTCACAAGCTCCCCGTGTAGGTTTGATTATTTCTCTGGGGTCGATGCCCCATGAGAACAGGAATTGCTCCCATCTTCCTCACCAGGGTCTCCCCAATGAGCAGGGCAGCTCCTGGCACAGAGCAGGAACCCCATAGATATTGGCTGAAGGAATTAATGACAGAGGGAACCAATGATTGAGTGTCCCCGAGCTGCAGGCAGATGAACAAGCTCTGGACAGTCACGTGGCCACTGTCCCTAGAGGGGCTCCTGATCGTCAAGGTTCTCTGACAGGGTCCAACAACCCCGACCCCACTAGTGCAGGAACAGTGCTGGGGGCATGCCGCCTCGTGGACGGAGCCCAAG
Source organism: Eira barbara (assembly GCA_020311275.1). NCBI lineage: Eukaryota > Metazoa > Chordata > Mammalia > Carnivora > Mustelidae > Eira > Eira barbara. Next base: position 2,767,989 of record JAHRIG010000041.1, on the reverse strand, counting down.
CCGGCCAGCTGGGAGGGGCCTCGCCTTGTCCCCTCCCAGGCCAAATGGTGGCTCTCCTCCAGACACTGGCCCTGTCTCCCCGTACCAGGGGCCGAGGCTCGTTTCCCTCTGGTACTAATTCTGGACACAACTTGACAATTCCCTTTATCTCTGTCGGTGTCCAGACATGAAGAGGTCAGCCTCACTGGGGCAGGAAGGGCCATTTTGCAGATGGCGGGAGTTGGGGCTCTGGTGCTTCAAGGAGGGCACCCTCCAGCCCCAGAGCCCCACCACCACCTCCAGGAAGCTCCCGCCCCTCCTTGGGTACCCCCTAGTCCTCATCCCCCACCACCATCTCCAAGAAGCCTCCTGCCCTTCCTTGGGCACCCTCCATCCCCCATGTCCCTCATCACCTCGAGGAAGCCCCCTGCTTCTCTTTGGGTACCCTCCAGCCCCTATACCCTCCCACACCACTGTCTAGAAGCCCTCCATGACTACCTGCTCTCCCCTGGGGTTTCCTCTGATGCCCAGAGGCCACCCCCACCAGTGCCTGCCTGTGGGTACTGCATCCCACAACCTCAAGGGGGCTTCTCTGAGGTTCCCTCGGAAGCTTCCACCCATAAAATAAGAGAGGAACTTGGCCCCAGAGCTGTGGTGGGGAGACACAGGGCACAGAAAACTAAATTGCAGCCCGAGGTGGGAGCTTATAAAGCTTGATTGTTATTTAATATTAATTACACTTTAATACGAACGTTAACTGTGCTTCACAATTTTAATTTTTATCCAATTATTCTGCAACCATTGATTAAGCAACGACAATGATGGGCGCTGGGGATTGAGGAAAGAGGAGGTAACGTCCTTACCTTCTCCAACCCTACATGCAGCTCAGGCTAGCAAATGGGCCCTCGGCGGTCACTGACGATGGAGGGAATGAATGCAGGCAGGAGCAAAGGCGGGAGTCAGGGGCGTGCAGTTCACTTGGGGAAATACACACTTTGGGTAACGAATGACCCAGAGGTAGGGCCATTAACGTGCTGGGGTGGATTCGGCTCTGGGCAATCCCGGAGGACAGCTCAGAGGTGGTGGTGGGTCTCCAATGCCCTGGACTGTTTTCATACCCGGCCTTGAAGCCCTTGCCCATGGCTCTCTCCCTGCTGGGAGCACCTGGTCATCGCGTCCTTGTGCCTGGATTCTTCCTCTCACACCCACGCCTGATGCCCCGAGTGAGCTGCTTAACTCTTTAACTGGCCAGCCCATGCGCCTGTCTGCCGAGGGCACCTGTGGAGGACCAGCTAACCCCAGCATCTCCTGGGCTCCCAGTGGAGGTGGGGCTTGAAACCCACACCCCATCTTTCTCTCTGGCACACGTGTCCAGGAAGCTCCCCAGATCTGCTGTGTGTCTGGCACTCTCAGAGCAAATGGTCAGCAGAGGACCAAGGGGGCAAAGCCTCTGTCCACCCGCAGCACTGGCTCCTGCTGACTGGCCAGCAGCACAGAGCACCCTGTCCCTGGCCTCCAGGGGCCAAGTCTGCTGCCGGGGCTGGCCCGAGGGAGGTGGTCAGCAAGCCCCCCGGACTGGTCTGTGAAGGCTGGGGGAGGGATGGAGGGCTTCGAGAACACTAGACACTCTGCAGCCTGGGTGTGCCTTCTTAACAGGAATGGGGTCACGCAGCGTGGAGACAGCCCTTCTACCAGAAACGGCTGGAAGTATCCCAGGAACCTGGGAAAGTTCCATTGCTCCTTACAGACCAAGAGGTCTTGGGCAGCTGTTTAGGCTGTCAGTGTGCCCATCTGTAAAATGGGGTAAAATGCTTCACTGAGAGAATTAAATGAAACAGCTGGTCTAGGACCCAGCCTCCCGTAGGGGCCCGATAAACAGGAAGGAACCACGTCTCTCTCCGACCGGGACAGCATCTTGTGCCCACCAGGCCCAGAGGTGCAGATGGAAACAGGGATGTCCTCTCTCTCGTGGGCCTCCATGGGGCTCATGGGGCAGCGCCTGGATCTGGATCCCCAAGGACAAAGGGATGCAGCCATGGAGATGGCCAGCCGACACTCCGCCGGCTCCTGTCCTTGAAACGGGAGCTCATGCCAATCATAATGTAGGAAAGATCCGGATGCCTCAGGTCAACGCTGCAGACCCAACCCAGAACCCCAGACCGGGAGCTACTGATGGTAGCGTAGTGGGCAGCCCTGGCTAGGAGACAAGGAAGGGCCCAGCGGGGCTGGTTCCAGACCCTCCCGCAGGATCCGGCTGGGTGCAGCCTCCCAGAGGAAGCTGGGACATTGTCTGGAACGGGCAGCCGGGGACTTGGACACTGTACCGGGCCTGGTAGGGTGGCGACGCCTTCCTCTAGCTGCCAGGGAAGAAAGACCTGTCTCCACCAGGGGCTTCCACCCCTAGGTAGGGGTGCTTCCCACCAGCCCGACTCCCCACCACTCTCCCCGTCCACACATGAGCCAAGCACTCTAGAGTGTGAAAACCACATTCTCTTTGTTCTGGATGCTGGAGCCCCGTCCTGCTTTGTGGGCCGGGGAGCCAATGTCGGAAGCCCAGGAACTTGCCCGGGAGCTCCCCACACAAAAGAGCTGAAACCCAGCCTCAGGTCTCCGGGCCCTCCGGGTCCACATCTCCCCTTCCTCCGAGGCCACTTCCTGCGGGAATCTATGGAGCGGGTCCCCGGAGCCAGCCAGAGCCCACCCCAGAGTCCTCAGAACCGGCGCGTCCAGCACTCTGCCATGTGCAAAATGCCACCAGGATCACGTCGCCTTCTGCCTGGAGGGCAGCCTTAGCTCTGCACCCCACGGCCCCCGGGGCGTGCTCAGCCAGACCCCACTCGCTTGTCAGTACGGCAGAAAACACGCACTCTGGTGTAACCAACAGCTTGTCTGGGTGCTGACGGGGCAAGCCTTTGGCAAGGGAAGACAGCTTAGCCACCTTAATTGGCTGAATTCCTACCGGGGCTGTTCTAACTTCTCCGTAACGGTCTCGGGAACTGTTTGGTACCGAGGATGTCGAGGTTCTCCAGGTGGCCTGGGCCTCCGAGGGGGTGGGCCTCCAGTGTGTGCGGGAGATCTCCCCAGCGGCGGGAGCCGAGACCGCCAGCATCAAACCCAGGCCCTTGTTCTCAGAATTCCAGTCTCGAGTTAATCACGTGTTTGTTTTCAAGCGAGAAGCTACCCCTTGAGTGTTTTCACTAAATAAGTCTGTGTTTGCATGTCGACCAGCGTATTTAAACCCCTCGCGTGCGGCATTTCAGACCAGGACCTCCCCCTGTGTCCCCCTGTGTCCCTCTCTGTCCCCCTGTGTCCCTCTCTGTCCCCCTGTGTCCCTCCCCACCCTTATCCCCTCCCCATCTCTCCTCTCTTTGGGGTCCATCCTCCAATCCGCTATCAGGCCTGCTGCACACTGGATCCCTCTGGCCCTGGGGTAAGACACACCCAGGGGCCGCGGGGTGAGGAGAGGGGCAGACGAGGACTCTCGGTGGGGAACGTGCTGACCGAGACCTGGACGCTCGGACATCCTTGCAGCCCCCAACTTCTCCTCAGGGACTGGAGGGACCAGACGAATGGAAGAGCTGCGCCTTAGCCAGGCTGGCCTCCTCCCAGCCCGCACACAGGGCCAATTAGAGTCCATGTCCACACTTGCCGTGGCTCAGCCAGTACCCCGGGCCATACACCACCCTCTCCTAACCCACAGCCATCTGCGTGGGCCTCACAAGGTCACACTCTGGCCACCTCTCCAGCCGCATCCAACAGAGCCTAGCCCCACGTCCCTGTCCCTGGCCTGGCCACTGCTCCTGCATCCCTGGGCTTGACATAAAGGTCCCTTCCTCTGAATGTCGTCCTGTTACCTCAGAACAGGTTGGGCCTCAGAGAAATGTTCTCCTAGGGGCAGCCACTCATTAGCCGCCACTTAAGAGCCATAGTCCTTCCCTCAGCTGATAGACTCAAGAGTTCCAGGTCTCTGTTTTGCTGGCCTCCCCAGGACTTCACACCATGCCCACACACAGATGCCCCACGAATCTGATGGGTGGATGGACAGATGGATGGACGGATAGACGTGTAGATGGATGGACATCTGATGGACATATACGTGGATGGGTGGATGCGTGGATGGACGGATGCGTGGATGGATGGATGGATGGATGGAAAACTTGCTGCCTGAATGGAGAGATGGACAGACAGATGAATGTACAGACAGATGGACAGACAGATGTACTGAACAGATGGATGGATGGACGGACGGATGGAAGGAAGGAAGGAAGGATAAGTGGATGAGTGAATGGAAGTATGAATGGATAGCTGGCTGACTGGATGGAGGGACGGACAGACGGATGGATATGCAGACAGATGGAAAGACAGATGGACAGATGGATTGAACAGATGAGTGGATGGGTGGATGGATGTGTAGGTGGATGGATGCATAGACAGATGGATGAATGGACAGATGGCTGACGAAAGGGATGGACAGACAGATGGATATGCAGACAGATGGAAAGACAGATGGACAGATGCATTGGATAGCAGATGGATGGACGGCACCAGTGCTTCTCTCCTCTCATGGGATGTCTCACTGCATTCGCCATCTGCACTGACTACCCTGGCCCTGGGTGGTCTCCCTTCTTTCAGTGACAGCCGTGCTCATCACATAATTCAGTTTGGCACGTAGCAGTGTGGCCGAGGGGTCTATTCCACACACGAATGTTCTCTTTCCTTAAGCCATAGTTGCAGAGGGCAGAAACTGCCACCATCCCACGTGTGTTTTTGCCTGGCTTGGCAACATTTAACCCATGCCCCCCACCACGATAAATGCAGTAAAGATGTTATTTAGGTCTTTTATTTCCAATCAAAGAGGAAACTAGCACCACGGGGAGAAGGTCTGGCACACAAACCCCAGGGGTTCCACCCCCCCATCCAGAGCCAGTCCACCAGGCTGCCGCCGCCCCGGTCTGCCCTCAAGCTGCACATGGGGTCTTAAGGCTGAATCACTGTGTTGTGGCGCTGGCATTTCTACAGTTTTCTGCGCTGGGCTTAAAGGAAACCTAACTCCAAGTTTCAGCTGAGACAACAGATAATTATGGGATATTGCAAAAATGATCCATGGTTTCCCTAAAGAGTTTCCCCCAGGATTCTGCTATAGGCGAATGCCCATGGTGGACTTCATGAGGTTTTCCAGCCCTCAATCCTATAATCTCACTCTGATGACGGTTTTAAAAAGTAAACACTTTCTACTTTGTTGAGTAGGTTCTGTAAAGAGAGAGAAAAGAGAGACAAACACTGAGCTGTGTTTCAGGAGGAAGATGCCCCGCCAAGGGTCTCGAGGGAGGGCCTGGACTCCCAGCTCCTGTCACCACCCACTGGCCCAGTCCTGACACTTACGGGAGGGCCCTTGTTGGGGACGCAGCTGATGGCTGGGAGACCGCTATCCCGGCCAGCTCAGTGGCGAGGAGTGTGCAGCAAGGACGCCAGTCCAGCTCAGGGGCACTGACCTGTTCTGAGCCCTGGGCAGAGCAGAGACCACCCTTTGCTTGGAGGCTGAAATCCTAAACACCGGTCGACGCATGCCAATGTGTCACACTGAGGGATCTGAGGGGCTGGTGACCGTCAGAAGGACAAAGGGGACAGACAGACCAAGGGGCTCATCTTTCCCCAGACCTAAAGGCTGGGGCCAGGATGGTGTGCTGAGCATAGCCAGGAAGGGCAGGTAGAACATTCGGGAATAATGGTCTGCCCACATTAGCATCTCAGCCAATCTTCTTATTAATTTGCTGGCGTTGAGATTGGCAGAGGAGCAGGGAGGGAAAAAAATACCTTACTGCGTCTCGTGACAAGACGGGCTCTGTGGGGACCTGCAATGCCTTGTCTTCTCCCTCAGGACCGGTGAGGATCACGGAGAACTGTGGTCTAGCCTCTCACCTACTTACTGAAGCCGGGTAAACATGCGGGGCACGATCCTGGAGATGGGGCTATTCTGGGGGCACAAACGGATCGAGGGACTTAAGCACACTCTTGGGGAAGAAATAGAACTTGAGGCCAGCCCCCCTTGAGGTTCTGGCCGCGGGAAGGGAGACAGAGCATTCGAGGGCAGGAATCTGGACCCTGGCATTCAAGGGACTCAGCTGCCCGCTCCCCTGCTGTACCGCACGGACTGTGGTGCGCACGCACCACTGTGGGCTATGTCTTCATCTGTCAACCACAAATGGCACGAGAGGTTTTCAGGAAGAGCACGGTGAGGGACACAAGTCCCTGGCACACAGTAGGCCCTCCGAGGGACAACACTGCTATCGCGGGTGAAACGGCAGCCCCCAGAGACATCGACATCCTAACCCCCAAACCTGAGGATGTGACCTTGTTTGGAAAAAGGATCTTTGCGGATGTGATTAAGTTAAAGATCTCGAGTTGAGACTCTTCCAGACTACCTGGGTGTGCCCTAAAACCAGGGACAGGTGTCCTCCGAGGCGAAGGCACAGGGAGGCCATGAGAAGGCAGAAGCAAAGAACGGAGTGATGTGACCCCCGGCCAAGTGCGACAGAGCCGTCCAGAGCTGGGAGACGAGGCAAGTCTGTCCCCTGTGTCTTTAGGAGGAAGTGTGGACCTGTGGACACCTTGACTTTGGACGTCCAGCCTCCAGGACAGGGACAGGATACGTTCTGTTGTTCTGAGCCCCCCCAGACCATGGCACGTCGTCCCCACGGCTCCAGGAGACACACCACTGCGATCACTGGATTCGGGGTTGAGGGCTGGAGACAGCCTATGGCTATATGGATGAAGTGAGGTTAGATCATCCCGCCAGTTCAGCAACGAGCAAGCAGCAGCTGCCTCGTGCCCAGTATCTGCTTTGTGGGGTAGGACCTGAGAGAAGAAGAAAAAGGCTCTGCCATCCAGGACACAGTTTGGGTGGACCCAGGGAAAACAGAAGGCGATCCCTAAAGGAATGGGTCCTGCCAAATTAGGTGTGCTGCCCGGGTCCCTCTGTCTGTCACCTGACACTTCCTGTCATCTCCAACCTGGCAGAGGCTGCAGAAACCAAGCAAACAGACCTTCAGCCTGTGGCCTCAGGTTGACCAGATGGCTGATCACCGGCCGCCAGCAACACCTGCCCACACAGTTGGGTATGCACTGGGGGAGAGGAGAGGTGCCCACGGTGTATGCTAAGATGACACCGATGAGCCTGTCTGTCCCCTGCCTGGCAGCGGGTGGCAGCCCTGGAGTGGGGTCTAGATCTCCGGTCCCAGGAAGGAGCTCCCGCCAGCAGCAGCTTGAAGACGGAGATGCTGCATTTGGTGATCTGTCAACGTTATTAGTTGGGATGGTGGCTGCCGCCAGGCTCCCACAAATTGTGATATACAAATTGTTAGCAGCTTGCAGACCATTTGCAAATAAACCATCGCAGCGAGGCATTAAAAGATCCCCTAAATAAGCATCCTCGCGGAAGGTAGTGACACAAGAGCTTGTTTATATCCTTTCTGCTTGACACTTGTTCCATCAAAGGGAGGCCTCGCTCGTCCCGTGGAGAGGCTGTGCAGGCAGCATTTAAAATGCAAAGATCTGCTGATTTTTCATACGGAATTATACAAATGGAACCGCTCTTCCATTTTATGATTGAATTAGGTAATGTATTGATGGTGCAGAAAGAACCAAGGTTATGTCCTTGTTTTTCATGATTTATGGGCTTGGAGCATTTCACAGTTCCTGGTTCTGGACACAATCTCACCAGCATGCGCCTTGGTGCCCAGCACGCTGGCTGTCACGGAGACACAGAACGGCCGCCGGCCAGACAGGGTTCGAGGCCATTAGCATGTCCTCCAGAAAAGCCCAGCTCGGAGGGGAAGGCCCCAGCAGCAGGAGGCTGGTTTTGTCCTTTGTCTTTTTTCCTCCTGCCATGGTGACTTATGCTGACAAAGGCAGGAGACAGCTGCCAGGGACCAGGTCTAACTCCGTCCTCCCAGGTCCTCGATGGCCAGCAGCCTGGAGGCTGGGCGAGCTGAGCTCACTGGACCCCATCCTGCCTCTGTTCTGTTCAATCCAGGCAACTACTTGCCATTTATCAGTTGCCCTTGGCAAGCTGCTGCCCCCCGGCCTGAGCATTCCCACCTGTGAAACAGACAGCTGTGTGCCAGCCTCTGATGGTTAACACGCAGCTGCATTTAGCAGCAAGCAGTGAGCCAGGGGTGCTTGCAAAAACCTTCTCACCCTAGGATTCTACCCAGAAAAGGCGACGGACTTGGAATGTCTAGGAAGCAGGAGAGAAAGAGCTCCCTGGAATGAGGATGAGCCGAGAATTTGCTCAAGTTGCTCCCCTCCCCTCCCAGGCGGCTCACACCCCTCCCTCCCCTCCCCTCCCCTCCCCTCCCAGGCTGCTCGCCTCCCTCCACCCCCCACCCAGCTCTCCCACCAGAGGAAGTGACCTCCCAACCAGGCAGGCCTGGAGCTGCCCCAGCCTTGCTCCCTCAACTCTCTGTCCTGCAGCGCATTCAGCTGACGCCGGGAAAGCCCTCGTAAAGGTGACCATGTAGCCCCTCGCCCCAAGCCTGAGGGGAGTCTCTGGCCTATCCCTTCCTGCCTTCCCCGTGAACTCTCAAACCTACAAGATGTGCTGAGCCAAGAGCAAATGGAATGGAGGACGGTTTCCGTGGAGGAAGATCATCAACTCCTTCCCAGCTGCCCTCTGAGCAGCTGGGGTGCGTCCCTAGCCCTGCGCAGGCACAGAGCAGCAGCGTTCTCTGCGGCTCCGAGGTCTGGAGCTCTGCAGACCGCAGGAAATTAAATCACGGTACTGAGCCCCCCACACCCAGCCCTGGCCTCCCCAGGGGCTTGCCCTTCCTGGCCTTGTATGGACGGTGCCTGGAGGCCTCCTGCCCAGCCAGCCTCCCTCCACCCGGTTCCTCTGGTTCTGGCTCCTGACCCTTCCCTCGTGCCCCTGTCCCCATCCTCCTACCACCCTGCCCCCACCCCTGCCCCTTCCTCCTGCCCCGTCCCTCTTCCCCCTGCCCCTCTGCCCCCATCCCTGTCCCCTGCCCCTTTCCCCTCCCCTAGGCCCCTTCCCCCTGCACCTCTGCCCCTCTGCCCCCATCCCTTCCCCCTGTCCTCCTGCCCCCCCCACCCCCTGCCCTCCGCCCCTGCCCCCCTTCCTCTTGCCCCAACGAGTAAAGTTCTCTGGACCTTTCCCCTGCTGTACTGCCCAGGTCCCATCCCTGGGGCTTTCTGAGGGCAGTAACAGCCCTGCCTTCTCCCCGCAGACCCTGTACCCATTCTGGGGCTGGCCTGCAGGCTGTGACTTCAGACGCCTGGAAGCAGTGGGGAGAGGGGGTGTGGCCTCCCGTCCACCAGGTGCCTCGTGGAGGTCAGCCAAGCTCTGAGGCTAGGGAGAGCCAGGGCAGCGGGCACCCCGCACAGGAAGCCACAGCCCCTGAAATGCACGGAAAGGGCATGTCTTCCGTCTCCCTGCTGTCCTAAGTCGGGGAACACACACCTGCTTTCGGTACACACCAAGGTCATAGCAGATCTGCTGGAACAGGAGGGAGGGGCTCAGAGGTTCTCACTGGGGGTCCCCAGGCCAGCATCCCTATCTGGGCACAGACCTGATGTGTCAGGCGCTGGGGCCAGAAATGTGCATTCCACAAGCCTTCCAGGAGCCTACTCGGAGCTCTGCAGGCCGGGTGGGAGTCTCCGGCGACCCTCACAGACTGTTTCAGGCGGGCTCTGTGCCAGACACTCTTGGCCTCGGCCATCCCAATCCTCCCACAGCCCTGAAGGACTAGACGCTGATTAATCCCCGTTCTACGAATAATGGCGACGGTGCACAGAGAGGGTGAGTCAGGCACCCAAGGCCACAGAGCAGGTTAGAGCGCAGACTGGAGCCATAGCAGCCTGACTCGCTGCGGCGAGAAGAGGGAGTGCTGGGGACCCAGACCCACCCGGGGGCTCATCACCGCCCTCAGCATGGCCGTGTCCCACACCCCACGGAGGGCTCAGTGTGGCTCCGGATGCCGCAGGGCTGGGGGAACAGGAAGCGCGCAGGCGGGGCCGTCCGGGGTTCCAGACTGCCCAAAGCCAGACCCTACGGATGCCACAGACCACAGAGAAGGTGAGCCAGGAAGAGGCCCGGGAACCCAGGGGCCGGCCTAGATGCAGGCGGGCCTCGAAGGGCTGACGTGCGTCAGGCTGGAGAGCGGAGAAAAGGCGGTCCGGGCGGAGGCTCAGGCGGACATGAGCCCGGGTGAGGCTGGAAGGAGGCAGCCAGGTGGGGGGGGGAGGGGCAAGGCATCCCTGAGTGTCCCTGAGCAAAGAGAAGGAGCCAGGATGCCCACGGTGGGGATGCAGGCTCCCCAGCTGTGGAGAGCCCGTCCATAAGCCGCACAGCCCTCCGCCTGCTGCAGATTCTCAGACACATGCTGCCCGCCCCGTCAGCATCACCAAGCCGGCAGATGGGGACGCATCGCCCACTCCTGGCATCGCAGTGCCCGTCGACCGTGGCGTTATCGGGGACTCCGGGCCGGACTCCCTGGATGCGGCCTGGCCCTGGCGCCTCCTGGCGTGGGGCCTCAGGAACTTACTGACCCTCCTCTGTCTCCGTTTTGTCGTCCGTGAAGCGGGGATCCTCACAGGGCGTGGAGGATTGCCCCTGGCACGTCCAGCACGCAGAGCAGCACCTGGAACCCGTGGACCCTTGCAGATGGGGAAACCGAGGCAGAGAAACTGAGGAACCCACCCCAGCTCACAGAACGGATACACGCTCCCCAGGCAGTCCCCGAGACCCCGGCACGCAGCCTCCTTGCACTGGGCGGCCCTCCTCTCCGCGGGAGACGGGCGGGAGGTGCACATTCAGGACGCCCCATTACTAAAAGGCCCTGCTTGTCTGCTACGGAGACAGAGCGTCGTCAGGAGGCAGAGGAGATGCAGACTCCTGGGCCCTGGAAGCCACTTAGCCTGGGTGTGTCGCCTCTGCCCCGACGGGCTTGTCGGGTGAGGTGGGCAAGAATGCTGAGGAGGGAACCCAGCCCAGCCTCTGACCGACTCCGAGACTCTGGCCATAGGCTGTTCCCTGCGCCCACCCGCCTGCCCGTGCATCCTCCCAGAGGCCCGCCTTGGGGCAGGGTGCGGGCGGGCGTCTGGCCTCCTCCCCGCGGCCTGTGGCGAGCAGACCGGGACGCTGAAAGTGTGGCCCAGTTGACACCCCTCTCTGCCGCAGTCTGTGGCAATTTTGCACACTGTCCTTGCGGCTGAAAACACGGGCTTCCGAAGGGTTTCAGCAAACACTGCCGGCATTTAGCGGGCTGCGGGTTAACAGTGGGGCGTTTCATCAAACCGTCTGAAATAACACTTCGTGCTTGTCCGGTCTAGACAAAGGGATTTTGTATGAGTTTAGCTGTTTAATCTGAAACTTGCACCTGTCTCTTTGATTTATTTAACTCTTCCCTCAGGATTTTAAGCCAATAATGGGTGCTGGAAAACACTCCGTTTCAAACAGATCTCGCTCAGAAGTTTATCTTTGCAATATTTCCAAATCCTCTCGCATTCTAATGTCAAAGACCTATTATTTAGCTCATAGATCATATAGGTTATAAGACACTAAATTGCAACCCTGCAGAGAAATGTTCTATTTCTATCCCCGTCAGCCAAAACTGTGTAAAAACACCTCTAGAAAGAGGCCGCGGTTGGGATCAGAGCCACTAAGTGGCCACGCACCATTGAGCCTCCCCATTCTTGCTGGGATGGAAACAAATTTCGGATGTCTAACACAGGAAAACTCCAGTGTGCCTGAAAACACAGCCGTAATCCCCGTCCCGGGACAGTCATCTCTCCCTGCCGCTAGCACCAGACCCAGGGGGACTTTGCAAGGAAGCAGAATGGACAGCAGTGACCCAGACGGTGGCCAGAGATGGGGTCCAGCAGGACGGGGCTCCATGCAAGCCCATGCTGGTGGATCATTCGTAAGCATCTACTGACATGGGGTGTCCGGGGATAGAGGGAGGCAAAGCCCACAGACCCACAACCCAACTCCTTCCCAGCCTTTGCCTCCCCAGTAGGAAGGTGTAGTGAGAGGATGGTGTACCCCCACATCAGTGTCCACCTGGAACCTCAGAAAGTAATCTTATTTGGAAATAGGGTCTTTTAAGAAGTAGTCAGGACGAGGTCCTATTGGATTATACAGGATCTTAAATCTAATGGTTGGTGCGATGACTATTCTCATGTGTCTGCAGGACTGGACCAACAGGGCCCTGGACGGTCGGTCGGAGGTCATCCTGGGTGTGTCTGTGGGCTGTTTCTGGATGAGACTAACACTGGAATCGGCAGACCAAGCAAAGCAGAGCGCGCTCCCTGATGCAGGTGGGGCTCGACCCAATCAGTCGAAGAACAGAACAGCAAAACAAGTACAAAGAGCCAGAACTCTGGCCCTGACTGTGCTGAGCTGGGACGACAGTTTTCTCTCGCCTTAAGACTTGGACTGAAGCATCAGCTCTTGTCTGCATCTCCAGCGTGCGGACCGCAGCCTCCGTAATCACCTGACTGAGTGCCCGATAATACATCTATGTTTACTCATGTGCAGACACATCCCCCTGGTTCTGCTTCTCGGGACAGCCCTGGCTAACGCACTGAGACGCACAGACGGAAGAAGGCCTCGCTAAGACAGAGCCAGACGCTGCACAGATGTAGCCACAAGCTGAGGAAGGCCGAGCACGGCCAGCAGCCCGCGGAGACCAGACAAGGCAAGGACGGACTCTTCTCCGGAGCCTTCCGGGGCGACGCAGCCCCGTGGACCCTCGATCTTCGACCTCTGGCCTCCGCGACTGGGATGGAACAAATTCCCGTTGTCTTAAAGCCCCCAGACTGTGGTGCTTTGTCACGGGAGCCCCAGGACACCAATCATCCGGGGTCACTTAGGATCTGAGGCCCTTCCCACAGAGTCCAAGACATGAGGAATATCCACTCATTCATTCATCCATTGAGTACTTGAGGGTCTCTCTTCTGGGGTCTGGAAACACAGGACAGAAGTTGCTGCCCTCAGGGAGTTGACCTTCTAGGGACCGACAAGACCTAAACCAGACAACACGCACAGTGGATCAGGGGGTGATGAGCTCTCTTGAGGAGGCTGTGGCAGGAGGCAGGATGTGGCACGCTGAGCGGGGAGCGGGTTTGAAATAGGGCAGTTCCTCTAAGACTGGGGGTGTGGAGGGTGCCTGGCCCAGCACCATCTCCCAGAGCCCGGGTCCTCATGGACATCCTTTCCTGGGTCTGGATGGCTGACGCAGGCAAGGGCGTGCACAGCTGGTCGTGGGTTTCAGATCCTCTCTGTGCAGACTCCGCTGAGCTCCTAAACCCGCCTGGGCTGGTCTCCTCGACCAAGGGATGGGGATAATGGCACGGTCCCTGGACTGTTTTGAGGATGAAATGAGATGTCCCGAAGTAGGTGCACCCGGCCTGTGATCCTCTTGAGTCCGTACTGTTAGTGGTGATTTTGTCCCCCGGGTCCCTGCCTCCTGGTGTCCACACCTTCTATAAGCCACTCCTGAGTGTGGGTGGGACCAGATGCACTTCAGACCAACAGGAGGCGGCCAAGGGGGCGATGCCCCTTCCGGGATAACCATGCATAAGATCGCAGCATCCCGTCTTGCTGGTGGGCTCTCTGCCTCACCGATTTGGGGACGGGAGCGGCCATGTCAGGAGCCACCACCTGGGGAAAGCCCCAGAGCCGGAGGCCGACGGCCAACAAGAGAGCTCGGCCAGCGGCTTCAGGGGACTGTGTGCTGCAGAGACCCCTCCCCAGTCCAGCCTCAGAGGAGACCCCAGACCTACCCGACATCCTGAGTACCTGGGCCCCAACCCGTGGAAGTGGTAAGGAAATGAACGTGTGCTGTCACCAGCCACCGAGTTCGCGGCTGTTCCTCACGCAGCAGTCACTGACTAATGCAAACGCCACTCATCTTCAGAGACAGCCCGGCACCGCAGAGCACAATCCGGACAGACGGACTGACGTTTTGTGCCGGACACCTTCCTAAGTGAGTCACTGATAAACATGTCCCTCGGCTGGACCCGTGGGAATCCTGTGAGTTTCAGGCAACGGGCAGACCCATCAGGGAGTCATTCCACACGGCCACAAGGGCTGGACAGAGGGATGCGGTGACATCTGCTGGCAGGGTGTCCCTCCTGGGTGTGGAGGTTGTCTCCATCTGCCCCAGGAAGGGCCACCGAGCCTGGCCCCGGCCGGCCCGCCCGCCAGGCTGACCCACAGGTACAGAACGCACGACCCACGGGAATCACACATGCTCTGCTCCAGGCAACGTCTGTACATAATTTTACTCAATGTTTACTTTATATATAAATATATTTGTACATTATGTTTCTCCTCAAAGTTCATGAACTGGCATTCCCACGTGAGCCGACGGTGGGCTCCCGGAGCACGGTGGTCAGAGGAGGGCAGCGTTCTGGCTCCTCACCCATGGGCGATGGGGTAACCACGGGCTCTTAATGACCGGAACACAGACTCACACATACACACTTTATTTTACTTTATCTATTTTTTGAGCTCTAAGGCACTTTCCTTCGGAGCGTTTCTCTGAAGCGACTTTTCCAACCGGGGGAGCGTCAGCAGACTGACTTGGAAAGAGCTTCTCCTCCAAGCGGCGCCCTCACACCCTCGGAGGGCGCGCCGCCGTCTCGGATGGGAGCTGGTTTTGGTTTTGTCCATCTTCCCTTCTGTCCTTCATCCCCTCGGTCTGCTGCAGGCAAAGCAGGGCAGGCCAAGAGAGGGTGAGATCCCCAGTGGGAAGAGGAGGGAGAAGCCGCGGGCCGGTTCCCGGCGAGGCCCTCCTCTGTCTGAACAGCTCGTTTACTACAAATGAAAGCAATTACTCTTAGCTGCGTGCTCGGCGGGCGGCTGCGCACCCAGGACGGCCTCTCTATTAGCGGGGGCGGGTGCGTCAGGTCGGGGGACTCAGGGTCCAGGAGCCCTCCAAAGCGGGAACGTGCCCGGTTCACAGCCCACCCTGACTCCCTGCTAGGGTGTCCCCTCGGCAACACCCCTGTCTGTCACTCGACCCGGGCTTACACACCTCACCCGGCGGGGAACTCACTCTCACCACAGGTGGCTCGTCTCACAGCCAGACATCCGCAACCGAGGTCCACACGCACCACTAGACAGCCTTCCCGACCTGTGAGCTCCGTTCTCCTGGCATCTTCCTGTCTCTCCCGAACCACCTCTGCTCCTGAGCGAACAGACAACTCCGGCATGTCCACACCTTCAGCCCATCCATCGCCCCCTCTCCCTCCACGGGGTCAGCAAACACTGTCTAGACACACACTGGCGACGCACAGGGTCAGGCACTGGCCTGGAGCACCTGGCCCAGGGGGAGCGACCAGAGGGCCAACATGGCCATTTTAGAAGGTCTCAGAGACCATACAAGGACGGGTGTGGCAGGGTCTCAGGGAGGCCCCTTGAGAGAAGACGGTGGGGCGCAGACGTCGGAACAGGGACCTGCAGGTGTGAGAACAAACGAGCCGAGGGAGACGCTGAGCAGTGGGCACTCCCGAGAGTCATTCCAGCTTCCAGGACGTTTTCTCCTCAGCTCCTGGTGGCTCTGGCTTGGCCCGCTCCTCTCTGCAAGGGAACAGGACGGTGGTGGATGTGGCTCGGGATCTCCACAGCCATCTTTCGACCTGCCCCGAACGGGCTTCCGCAAGCTTATCCCTTCCCGGACACGGTCCAGCCCACCGCCGCGGCCAGAGCGCTCTGCGGAAGCACCGGCGTCTTCAGGCCCAAGGAGCCGGGACCAGGTAAGAACCCCAGCGTCAGCTACTCCTCTGTGGGCCGGAGAGCTCTTCTTCCGACTCCCTTCCCCCCCCAGGCTTGGGGAAGGCCCAGCCTCCTGCCCACGTCCACCGAGAGCAGCTTCCGTAGGGTTTTCTTGAGCTCCTGGAGCCAACACCATTGCCCTGGTGCTTTCTACTCACAGCAAATCTGATAACACAGTCATCGAGAGGCTGAAATTCTTGTGTTACCGTTTCTTGTCGCCTGGTCCCTGGTGCCGACATTGGTAGAGACCCATTTGCAGGCCATGTTGCCCCACAGCTTGGGTGCCGGATGGGTGGGGGGCCCAGCGTCCTCGGCCTCCTTCGCCGTCGGCCCAGATCAGAGTCCAGGCGCTTTGTGGACTGGAGTCCTCAGGGAGCCACCTTCCTTCTCTCTCTTTCTCTGTCTCCCCCTCGTCCGTGTGTGTTATTTGGAAGCTGACTTCACAGAGTCACAGAGTGGACATGAGGGGGCCCGGAGGGACAGCAGCAAGGGACAGGGTCTCACGCAGCCAGTAGGACAACAGATTCGTGTAACGATGATGAAACCAGGCGCATTCCAGAAGCCAGCGGCCTCTTCTGGAATCCTGGGCCGAAGCTTGCATTTGTTGTAAATAAACTCAGTTTTTACTGCCTTCACACAAATCATCTTTTTTTGGAACTGCTTAAAAAAAGGAAGGAAAAAAAAAAAAAACGAGCAAGTGCATAGGAGATGAGGAAATGGAAGGAGCGTGACTAATACACAGGCACCAGGACTGAAGCGAGGAGGCAAACACTCGGGCCCACTGATCTTGCAGCAGCAGAAGGGCCTGGAAAAGCATCCCCTCCTCACACATGCCGAGTGTGCAGAGGCCACAGAAGGGGAGGCGCCGTGCGGGATCTGCGGGACGGGCTGTCCCCACACGAGGACACGGAGCCGGGAGCCACGGGGCGGGCCTCCTCGCCAGGCAGGTGTCCGGGTCCCGGTGGGAAAAGCGGCCCGGATGCTTCTTCAGCAGCAACTGCCCCGAAGGCCCCGGGATGTCTTGCTGATGAATGGAGACGCTCCTCTCTACCGTCTCCCATTTTTCTGCCCGGAAGACCTTTGGGGCAAGTGTTCTGCTGGTTTTATCATCATCATCATCAACAAGGTTGTGCAAGATCTTGGACCCCGTGGAAGGTACTCAGGGCGGCAAAGAATTTAACTTTGCCCAAAGAGGCCTGGCCTTTGACCTCGGCCACCAGGACGTGTGACCAGGCCCGTGAATGTCCTGCCCGATAAGAGGGTCCGTATTTTTCTGGTGGCCTTGGCCACAGTCCAGCTGCGTGATGGACAGTGGAGGCTTTGGGTCACATGGCACCTGCTTGGCCTCCCAAGGCCCTGAGACTGAGGTCAGCCACGTGGGCAGTCAGCTCGGTCTCTGCGCGCACGTGGCAGTGAGAACCTTGCACCCGAAGATTCCAGTGAGCTTCCCTGGCCCCCGCTGGGCCCTGCCACACAGCGTCACCAGGAAAGCAAGCTGTCCCGACTCCATGGGGGCCGAGGGCTGGAAGTCTGTGTCCAGTTCCTCCCGGACCCCACTCTGTGCGTCTCTTCCCTTCGCTGATTTTAATCTGTATCCGTCCCTGTCATCAACCCTAGCTGGGAGCACGGGCTCTTCTGAGCTCTGTGAGTCCTTCTAGCAAATTACTGAACCTAAGGCTGGTCCTGGGAATCCGCAAATTTGAAGCTGATGTCAGAGGTGGAGACGTCCCGGGACCCCCGAACACTGGAGTTGGTGTCAGAGTGAGGGTACCCTTGGTGACAGCTGTCTCCGACATCGCCGAGGCACGCCGCCAAGGCTTGCCCTTGGGAGGCTCGGGGGGGAGACAGTGGCCCGGGGAGGAGGGTGCAGGCTGTGTGTGGGTCTGTCCCCTCCCTCCAGTCCTGCTGCTCTGACGCCTGGCCTCCCAGGGAAAGAACGGCACTCTCCCGCCGGCAGGAAGGTGCTCGGGCCGGCACCCAGGACAGCGTCTCCAGAGCCACACGGCACAATGATTCATGCCCCACACAGAATCTGTGTTTGAAAATGCTGAATGTCGAGAAGGAACAGCCCAAGTACGCAACACGACAGAAATAGGAGGCCACAGATAAAATGAGGCTTTTGTTTGCACAGAACTTTTTGCCAGAGACCCCAAAATACGGAGGTGGGGAGGCAGAGAAGGGTGGAGGCCGCTGCCTCTGCCCTGTCCCCGTGCCATCCAGAAAGGAAGCTCTGAGGGCCTCCCATGGAACCCAAGCCCTGGGAGCGGGGGCCCTGGGACCAGCGGCCAGGAGCCTCTGCCCAGCACCCTAGGAGGCCATGCCAGGGGCCCTCCAGGTCCGACGGTGCACCCCCACATCTGACTTGAGTCCTTCCTTCCGCTCGCAGCACTTAAACACTTTCCTGCTAACTTCTGACCACACGGCGGGGATCGGCCAATATTCCCAGAAAGGCCCAGAGAGCACGTGTCGTGGGCTCTGCAGGCTTGGCTGGGGTCTTGGTCACAACCATTCAATTCTGTCTTTCAGAGCACAAAAGCAGTCACAGACAATATGCAAACGAGTGTACACGGCCACGTGCCAATAAAGCTTTATTTATAAAATCAGGCCGTCATGGCATTTGCCCCTTGAGCCACAGTTTGCTGACCCCTGACCTTGAGAAGGGTTGATAACCCCATAGCTCCCCTGAATCCTGTCTCCAGGGCCCGCTCCCTGTCTACATCTGTGCTCTAACCCAGCCTCTCAGCCAGGTTGCCATCTCTGGGAACAGGGCAGCCAAATTCAGCAAATAAAAGTTCAGGATGCCCAGTCCCATTTGCATTTCAGAGAAACGAGGGCTTTCTTTTCTTTTTTTCTTTTTTTTCTTCTTTTTTTTTTTTCAGTATAAGAACATCCCATGCAAAAATTCGGACATACCTGCCACAAAAAAAGTATTTGCTGTTTGTCAGAAGTTAAATGATAATGGAGCACAAATTAAAATAACTGGGCATCCTATATTTTGTCTGGCAGGCCTATCTGGGGGCCACGCGATTCGACACCTCCCATGGAGACCTCAAATTCTGGGCTCCCCCTCGGGAGCCTCCCCTCCCCTCGGTCATCCTGATAAAGCCTCGACTGGGGCAAGAGAGGCCAGAGTGCGGTTGGGGCGTCCACTCAGTCCCTGACGACACATGAGGCAGAGCAAGAACTCACACCCCAGTGGGTCCACTGCGAGGCCACAAGCCACCGGCACGCCCGTCTCCAGGGACGGCTTCCAGCTACAGCTGTATGTCCACAGCCCACAGTGCCGAGAGGTCTCGCGGACCCCCCACCGCACCCCAAATCTGGAACACAGAGTGCAGAGGGAGGGAAGGTGACAGGGAGAAAACCGGACGAGCAGGGCCACCTCATCAACTGATGCGTTTGTGCCCGTCACCTGCCGCTGTGTCACAAGAGACCGTGGACTCAACAGCTCAGAGCGGCGCCCACTCACGAGCTCCCGGTCCGTGGGGCCGCACGGCAGAGCACGGCCGGCCCTCTGCTCGGGGTCACAGCACTCACGTCGGGGCACCGCTGGGCTGAGTCCTCTCCTGGGGACCCCAGGGAAGCCAACTCCAGTCCCCCACCCGGCTTCGGGACGAGGCCCTCTGCCCTCCAAGATGCATCCGGTCCTTGCCGTGTTTGCTGTCTCTGCCCTCACCCCTGCAGCTCTCCAGCTCTCTTTTGTCTCTGGGTTTAAGGGCACATGTGGTCACGGTGAGCCTCCTCGATAATCCGGGATAATCTCCCTATTTTCGGATTAACTGATTACTGACCTTAATTACTTGGGCTTCCGCCCCTGTTGTGAGTCAGGGGACAGATTCAGGACACAGTGTCACCCCACAGCCAGCACACAGGAACCTGGGGTAGGACCACTCAGGGTTCACGATGCCCCCCACCCACCACCTCACCCATGAGACAGGGACACAGTGAGCACTGGACAGGTGTGACCCCAACCCTGGAAATGACTCTGCAGAGAGCCGGTGTTTGTGGTGGAGGACCCTCCCCTCTGTTCTGGGCCCCAGAAATGGCTGCTCTGGGGCCTCCTGGGGAGTCTGTGCTGGACATTCTGTCCCCAGACTCCTAGGCTAAGAAGTTTACCGTCATTTGGAAGCACAGAGCGAGATCCCCAATCCCGCTGCATCTCCATGGCACATGGGTGAGGCTGGCAGGAACAGCCCCCAACTGTAATGCACCCGAGACAAAGATATCCGGCTGAGTGTGGCCCTTCAAGGCTCCTGGGGGCCAGACTGGTGCATTTCTGTTTGATATGCTTGGAGGTCCTTTACGTCCCAGTGATGGGGGTCTAAGAACCTCAGGGACACCGGCAGCCATAAGGGAAGGCCCGCGTGACCCCCAAAAGCTCCTTCAACCACCCCCCTCATCATCACTTGATTCACAAGAAGCCCAGAGACTCCCAGACCCCCTGCACCCAACCCCAGGGGACCCCAGGACAGAGGGTGAGGGGGCCTTGAGGACTTTACCAAAGACGGGAGAAGAGGGCTCACGAGAGCGCTTGCTTCTGAAAGTCTCCGCTCTTAACAGGCACCTGAGTGCAGGTGGGAGGTCCACAGCACAGGTCCCCAGTTAGATCATTACAATGAAAGCAGGCTCTAACCAGCTTCCCCTGTGAAAGTCTGTGTTCCATTAATTACATTTTCTGGTTACCCAGGAATTCAATTTTGTTCAGTTTCTGGATTTACAAAAGCAGGAAAAATAATGCGCCAATATCTTTTAGATTAGAAGCACAGCTAACGGGGTTTCCAAGTCACGGTGCCATCATCCTTTGAGGAACGGGGATGTGACGAAGCACAGACCAGGAGAGGTGCTCAGAAAGGGCGGCAGGACCCACGGGAGGGCCAGTCCCTTCACTCCCGGGGTGCACTCAGGAGGGCAGACCATCCTGAACCCGGGGGCCCTACACCTGTTAGACAGGGGACCCAGGCTCCAGGGCTCTGGGTGGGTTTGCGGATAAAGCGGGAGGAGGCATGAACACTACGCAATACATCATAAATTCCACCTCATGGTTAGGTGTTGTACCACTTTTCTTTTTTAAGATTGTATTTATTTATTTGTCAGAGAGAGAGAGCACACAAGCGGAGGAGCAGCAGGCAGAGGGAGAAGCAGACTCCCAGCTGAGCAGGGAGCCCAACGAGGGACCCGAACCCAGGACCCTGGGATCACGACCCAAGCCAAAAGCAGATGCCCAACCGACTGAGCCACCCAGGCATCCCAGTGCTTTGCTACTTTTCTGAGAACCGTCATTGTAATGTCGCTACATTAGTATCATTAGTATACTTTGGGCCTCAGTTTCTTCTACCATATAAAGTGAGCAAAACCACCCAAGTCTCCTCACGGCTGTGAAGACAAGCGGAAACAATGCATGGGAAGTGTGATGCACACTTCGAAATGCCAGCAAGTGTTACTACTACCACCGTCTCCACCGAGAAGTACGGATGGCTCGAGTTCAGGGTGCTCTCAGATGGCTCGCGTGCTGGGACGTCCCTGGGAGCTGCTTTCCAGAAACTTTAATCCCCAGTAGGGACTAAGTTTGGTCGTTTTCTTCCCCCCCCTCCAAAAAGGGAGAGGGCAAAAGAACATTCTGGAAAACCGTGTTCCAGTTCATCTGGGTTTGCTCCCGGTCTCACATGTCTTCCTGAACAGGGGGCCCAGTGGGTTCCTGGGACGGGAAACCGCGGAGGGGTGAGGCTGGTGGGGAGACTCCACGGGGACCAGGTGCCGGAGGGAGGGGCAGCAGCTTCCCCAGAGCCGGCGGCAGGCAGCACAGCACCGCGCTTCTGTGCCAGCAAGATGCTGCTCTCAATGAACAGCGACAGGCTCAGCACGCCGGGCCGTCACCGGAGAAGCTGCAAGTTCACGGCACGTGGCTGGGTCACAGAGGTCCCACGCTCCCGCGGGGTCTGGGCTGGTACCTGGCTAAAGGGATAAACGTCGGCTCAGGTGGTTTTCAGTCGACCATACAACTCAGCTTTGAGGTCCAGGAAGAGGGGAAAGCAGAAGTCACTGAGAATAAGATTCATCCCAGGGGCAATTGCTTTAATCCATTCCCAAAATGGCTCATAATCCCTCTTTAGTGTAGAGCTTATAAAAAGTGCTGCTTCTCACCCGAGCCTCCTCCCTGGGGATGTGTTAGGAGTAAAGACAGAACAGCTGCACCTCGCCCAGCGCTCCAGCGCCCGGCCCACAGGCAAAGCAGAGGCCTGTCTGCTCGGTGACGGGGCGGGGGGCTGGGCTGGCTGTCACCGAGCAGACACTGCACCGGCGCGCGCCAGGCCCCGGGCTGTGCTTTTCCTGCAGTCCCATCCCCCTAGCCCTGGGCGGGGTGACACCTCCACTCCCCATCCTTCAGATGAGGAAGCCAGGCTGAGAGGGAGCAGGGGAGCCTCCCAAGGCCACGCGCACGCGGAGCAGCTGTGGACAGAGCCAGTGCCGGAGGCACGAGCATGGAGGCAGGCACCGCACAGCACCCACATGCACCCACGTTCATGACAGCCAAAACGTGGACCAACCCAAATGTCCACCGTGGACACATCGGGAACGAAGTGCGGTCTGCGCTGGGAGGGCATAGTGCTCGGCTGCTCAGAGGAAAGGGACATACCTCGCGGTGTGGTGAAGCTCAAAGCCGCCCGCGTGCAGATGGAAGCCAGGCACAGAAGGTCTGTGCAGCGCGCCTCCACTCGCAAGGCTGTCCGGAATGGGTAGATCCAGACACAGAAAGCAGACTGCACAGTGGGGAACGACAGCAAACAGATACCGGCCTCCCTGTAGGAAGAGGAAAGTGTTCTGGAAGGAGCAAGTGCTGACGACTACACCACAAGGCCGTATATGTACGAACCGCCACTGACGGGTACACTTCAAAACAGTTAATTTTATGTTACGCGAATTACACCTCAATGAAAAAAAAAAATAAACAGAATAATTGGCTGAGTCTGGATCCCACCTGCTGGCTGAGTCTGGATCCTCCTGCTGGCTGAGTCTGAGTCCCTCCTGCTGGCTGAGTCTGAGTCCCTCCTGCTGGCTGAGTCTGGGCCCTTCCTGCTGGCTGAGCCTGAGTCTCTCCTGTTGGCTGAGTCTGAGTCCCCCCCTGCTTGCTGAGTCTGAGTCCCTCCTCTTGGCTGAGTCTAAGTCCCCCCTGCTGGCTGAGTCTTTCCCTCCTGTTGGCCGAGTCTGAGTCCCTCTTGCTGGCTGAGTCTGAGTCCCTCCTGCTGGCTGAGTCTGGGCCCCTCCTTCTGGCTGAGTCTGGGCCCCTCCTTCTGGCTGAGTCTGGGTCCCTCCTGTTGGCTCCCCCCATCAGTCTGAGTCCCTACGAAACCTAAATATGCCCATGGCCACTGACATGAACTCTACCTGCTGTGACTCAGTAGGACTCTGGAATTCCTACACAAGACAGGGTCTCAGATTGATAGGAGGGCCTGGGGGAGATTATGGGGGTATGAAGCCAACCTCCCCATTGACTCTCAGAGATGCCCCAGACTTTTTTTCTGTCACTGAGAAGTAAGTGAGGGATAATAAAGTGCAGAGCCCAGCCAGTGAAGGCTGTGCCCCAGGGACATCAGCCCTGGACACAGCCCATCTCCCAGGTGGGGGCACCCGGTGCCAGGACACACACCACGTGCAGAACAGGAAGGGTGTGCCCGTGCTCCCCAGGTGTCCCCACCCAGGACAGTGGCAGGACAGCAGGCCTCCCGGGGGGTCTGGTCAGGCTCCTCTCGGAGTCCTTGGGTGCCCCTCTGCTGACCTTTCATGGCCTTAGAAACACTGCTGAACCCTGCAATGCCTCAGTTTACCTACCTGTGAAATGAGGCTAATGACATTTTCTGACCTTGGAGGGATATCAAGAGATTTTGTTAATCAAGGTTCTGAACTACTTGGCAGCTGATGGATGAACGGGGCACAGATTTATTCATAGGTGATTTTCGAGTCCACTGATGCCCCACACCTGCCCTGCCCCAGTTACTCCACAACACAGACGTGGACACACACACCTGCACACACGCACACACCACACACCCCACAACACATGTGCACACATGCACATAACACCCAGATGTGGACTCAGACACGCTGACACAGACACCTCCACACACACACTGATGCACATACATGCCCCACAATACACAGACACACATACACAGACACAAAGGCACCTTCACACATACTCCACACACACAAATACCCCACAGCACACACTGACTCATACACACACCTGCACACACTACACACACACACACACACAGATGCCTGCATGTACATACTCTCCCACACACGTGCACACACACATCTGCATGTATGTACTCCCCACACACTGGTGCACATGCGCACACACGCATGTACACACTCTCCCACACACATGTGCACACCACACACATGTGAACACACATGCCTGTGTGCACATACTCTCCCACAAACACAGGTGCACACCACACACAGGTGCACACACAGGTACACATGTACACACACACATGCACACACAGCTCTCTTCCTAAGCTACTTTAGGTTTTCTACCACACATGTTTAGAACCAGAGGTGAGAGAGGAAGCTGCCACCCTGATCACATTACTTGGACAGGAAACAAACTCCCCCCAGAGCCTCCCCTGCTCTACTCGAAACTTCCACACTGACTTGATGGTGTTGTTAGATCACCCTGCGTCTCGGGGTCCTTTCTCCACATGCAAACGTACATCCTAAGGGTGGGCAGGATGAGCTGGGCATACCCCAAGTGGGTGATGGGTTTCTCCAAGGGGAGGGGCAGGAGAGGTCCCTAAGGGTGGAAAAAATGCAGGAAAAGGGACAGAAAGAGGAGTGGGTGGTTGGAGGGAGTTGTGTGCTGTCCCCGTGTGGTCTCCAGTCAGCACTTTTCCTAAGAGTAATTTCGAGTGAGGACTGGCCGAAGATTGCGGGGCAGCCACCTCTCTGACTGAGGGATGTGGCCAGGTTGTCTGCCTGGCCTGAGTCCCTCACCACCCGGGGTCTCCTGGGGCCTTCGCAGGGGCTGGCACAGGACCCCACTGACTGGCCAGGGCAGCAGGCTCCGCCTGGGGAGGGAGGGGCTCCCGCAGTCGGCCTGCATCCCCGCCTCTCACTGGTCACTCTCCTCCCCACCTCACTCCCAGGGTCTTTCTCCTTTCCACCCAAACATAGCAGGGCACTGGAGCAGCACTCCCCCGGGGCCTCCTCAGGCTCCCAGCCTGTGGACCGAAGCCCGAGTCCTGGGCTTAGCATTTAAGGTCCCCACACTCTAGCCGGCCGGCCTGTCCAGGCTCCTCCCTCTGGTGCTCCACATGCACCACCCTCCTCAGCTCTGTAACACCTGCAGACCCACCCAAACGCACCTGCTCCGCCCACGCCTCGCACCTGGCTTCCCTGCTGAGCCAGGAGGCGGGAAGCCTTCAGCAGGTCACATAGCTGCTTGGGGCCTCCGCATCCCTGGGATGCACACAAACCAAAGGCACTCACTAAACAGCAGCCACCCTGCTGCCTCTGCCTGGATGCACCCTCCTTCTTGGGCACACCTAGCTTCCTTCCACTCGGCCTTCCTGGTGGGGTCAAGTGTCGCTTCCTCCAGGAAGACTTCCTGCTCACTCCAGCACACTTGCTGCATGCTTCTTGCCCTCGGCTCCTGAAATCTCATTTGCACCTCTGCCCCCACGCCCCTTAAAAGATCCTGCAGGGCCAGGGGAGCGCCCTCCCATCTCCGCGCCCCGCACAGCCGCTGCACGCAGGGACATGCCAGCTTTGTCTGCTCAATGGAGGCATCAGAAATGACCCTTCATCAGCCCCACCAGGTGCAGAGCCAGCCTCAGCCGCAATCCTGGGCAGCCCCCGGGGGGCTGGGGCGGGGAAAACCCAGCCCCGACCCCCCCCCCCCCATCACCCTAGACAGGAGAACCTGAGGGACAGACGCCATCGGAGCGAGCTTGGAGTTCCAGGTTTCCAAGCATCAGGCTTCTGTCAAGTGAATCAGATTCGCCTGGAAAATGCTGAGGGAAGAAGGAACCTGGATGTGTGGGAGCTGAGAGACCTCTGGGGTAGTAACGGGCAGTAAATTGGCCCAGTGCGGAGCTTTAACCTCGAGCCTGCAAATGCCCCCCGCCAACCTGTGGGGTGTAAAACCACAGCACGGGGCGGGGGGGACCCAGGCGCCTAATGGGGCCACTCCATCAACATTTTCTGCGATTTTGAAATGCGGCGTCATAAAAATAAACATGCTTACTCTTGTCTTGCATAATTGGCTCCCTAAAGAATCCTTGCATTCTGAAAGCCACCGTGTCCCTCGGCAGGAAGTGCAGCTTTTTTCAGCATCTGGGCTCAGTCCTGCATTTTTCTGTGCGGAACAGGGGATGAGGGGAGTGAGAGAAAACGGACTCCTGGGTGGGCTCTTTCCCTCCTTATTAGTACGCAGTCCTCAGCAAGTGTCGGAACAGGGTTCTCGGCGGGTCTGGAGGCTGAGGCCTTTGTCACAGGGTTGGCCTTGGGGTTTTGGGAGGTTCATGGCAATATGTGAGAACGATCCCTGCCTGGTAACCCATTTTAGGAAAAGGCTGTTTTAAAAAATAGTAGTTACAGGTCAATGAACCTATCAGGCGTCCCTGGGCAATTTCTTCACCTTTGCCTAATACGGCTTTTTGCAACAATTTGGGAGATGGAATCCAGAGCGGGAGGTTTATTTCTGGTCACAGGTCTAGGAGGGCAGGGACAGGACTCTCGCGAAAGGTGAGCTACATGATTTAGACGCCCTGACGGAAGCACAGTGAGCCAAGTGGGGTGTCACCAGAGGCTTTCTAGGAATAAAGAAGTGGGCGTGGACCTGAGCTGCTCCCCCCACCCAAATCGCCCTTACGTCCCTGGGCATTCCTTGACCTGTATGAGGACAGTGTTCCCAGCCCACCCCAGCAGGAGAGGACAGTCTGGAGGTCCTGTGCCCAACCATGGGGCAGAGCCGATGGGCTGCACTCCTTCCTCCGTGGCTACCCAGCTGGTCCCCAGGCAGGCCTGACCGCGGGGGCCCTGGCCCCCCAAGCACATGGGCAGACCTCTGTGGTTGGCTGGGCCCTCCATAAGCATCACCTTTCCTACCAGACTCAGGGCACATGAAGGTCAGGACGTGCCATTTCCAGCTCTGTATCCTAACCCCACACTGAGCCAGGCAGAAAGGATGCTGGCCCTCCATGCTGGGCTCTAGTCCTCCGCCCTGACGCCTGTCAGGGCCTGGTGGACGTCACCCTCCTTAAATACACCCAACACCCCTGCATTGTCTTCTAGAGCAGGGGTGTTGGGTGTAACGCCGAGATGCCAGAGCCCCGCGGCCTGGGTGGGAGTCCCAGCTCTACCGTTCCCTTGCTGTGTGACTCGGACAAATCACTCAACCTCTCTGAGCCTCCTCAGAGTACAGGATACCGTTCAACGCCGCTGTCACGGCAGTGTCACAGGGATAAGCACGGCGCGTCAAGCGTTGGAGTGTGCTGGCACGCTGTGATCACAGGCGCCTCCGTGAAGGTGTTCCACCCATGGCCAATCCCCAGCCCCGTCCTACGTCCTCCCTGGGGGGGCAGTTCACGGACGTCCCGATTCCAGCACAGACAAGACAAACGGCCGAGGCCGCTTCTTCTCTCTAAGCCTCAGGAGAGCTCAGAACCCTCCTCAACACCGGGCTTGGGAAGGAACCACCCATCCACTCACCAGCCTCAGGTCTGGAAGCCCCTGTTCTCGACACCAGCTGTTAAGTTGGCACCTGGGAGCCAAGACCCTCCAGAGCCGGCCCAGCCATGAGGGCTGCCAGGAGCCCACCCTCCTCCTGCCCCAGCCTGAAACGCAGGCTCGGGGATAAGCAGCAAGTGTGCTGTCTCCCCA
>JAHRIG010000041.1:2721462-2740318 GCA_020311275.1 Eira barbara | reverse complement strand
TGCGCTGTCTCCCCATAGTGGTAAATACTTGCTTCACTTTTTTTTTCCTTTTAGCAAATCAGGTTCTTCAAAGCTCCCAGCTCCCCTGGAACTAGCCCCACCCCAGCACCTGCGTGGGGCATCCTCCATCCGGTTACCCTCTCCCCCCAAGGAAGCTTCCTGTGAGCACGTCCTATGCTCATGGACTTGGCACGGACTCTCTCATCTAAAAAGACACCCTAAAGACCTTGGCTACAAGGCACCCCGTGAGGGTGGGTTTCCCGGCACCACTGGCCACTGGAAGGAAGCCCACGGTCGGAGATACGCACAGCGGCCTCCTTCAAGCTCCGTGGGCCACGCTGCCCTCGAGCAGTTGGAAGAGGCTCGGGGTCCGGGGGAGGGTCTGCGGGACCACCTGCCAGGCCCCTCCGCTAGGGTCCCTGGCCCTGCACGGCCCTCCTCCTGCCCGGGGACTGCGCCTAGGGCCGCCCGGAGCCCTTCTAACGGGTCCAACATCCCCCGGCTCACGGCGCCTCTACACC
The DNA here is from genome assembly GCA_020311275.1 of Eira barbara. NCBI lineage: Eukaryota > Metazoa > Chordata > Mammalia > Carnivora > Mustelidae > Eira > Eira barbara. Next base: position 2,739,797 of record JAHRIG010000041.1, on the reverse strand, counting down.
GAGACAGAACAGAAAGCTTCACACTCCTCCTCGTCTCACCATGACGCAGCGCACGGCGAGACGCCACTGGCACTCCGTAAACGTTTATCAAATGAAAAATGAACAAACAGACCACGGCCCGTGTGTCGCCAGCTCTCTTGAGAGTGAAGAGAAGGGGCAAATCCAAAACCAGAGGTGGAGCCCTGGGCCCCTGCCCGGAGCACCCCCACCGACCTCGTCACGAGAAGGGCTTCTCTGAGCCCCTCAGAGTCTTTCCGTCTGCGGCGACCGAGGACACAGGGTGGCAGGTGCACTGCATGCACGAACAGTGAAGTCGAAAGGAGCCAAGCGCCCTCCGGCCAGTGAGGGGCCCAACCGCCTGTCCGTCCACCAGCGCAGGGCCCCTCAGAAACAACGCGGAAAGCGAGAGAGACCTCAAGGACGTGAGGCCACCTGAAGAAAGCCACCCAGGCCGTCGGCACGTGGTGTGGTCCTGGCTTCAGGGAGGGCCCGGAACCAGCAGATCTACGGAGACGAGAGTCCCATCGGCGGCTGCGTGAGTCTTGGGGCGGAAATGGGTTTAACTGTACGCGCCACTGGGGATCCTTGCAGACGCGACAAAAGCATTTGCACACATGCCACGTTTGCTGAAAATCACTGGATCCTACACTTAAAATGGGCGAATGTCAGGGAATATAAATCATCCTCCAGTAAGTAAGCACGCACACACACATGTTGCACACACACGCGTGTGCCCGCTGCCGCCGACCCTTCAGCCCCAACGTCAGTCGCGCGAACCCGCCGTGTCGCCGTGCTCATTCATTAACTTTGGCGGCGTCATCTCACAAGTGTTCTCAAGAGGGGCCCTGTGGATTTGGCGACACACTTATTTTTGATTATTAAGTAGCCTGAGTAACAGTATCTGTGTCACAGACATGTTTTATCCCTTCGTGACATTTCATCAATTCTTTGCTACAAAGTAATCTCTGCTTGAGACCAGAAACTTCCACCGAAAACTGTGGTTGCCAGAAGGACCTGCGACTCCAGCACAAGCTGGACACAAGGACTAGACCCTCAAAGTGCTGGCCTGACGTCACAGCCGATGGGTCCTCCTAGTTTTGTGCCTTTTCCTTGTTTGTTTGTTTGTTTGTTTGTTTGTTTTTCCCAAAAGGGCAGGGTGTAGCTTAACCACAGGAATGAGGAGGAGATTTCATATAAAACGCAGGAGCCCCAAGGGCAGTGGGAAGAGCACGAATGGGCCTGGAAGTCCACGAACCCCGGGTCCACATTTCAGCTGTCCACTACCACCTATGTGACCTTGGGAAAATCACTTAGCCTCTCTGACCTTCAGTTTCCTCCTTCGTAAAATCAGAGCTACAACAGCCGCTCCACAGGCTCATCGTGAGGGTCCTAAGGCCGGACTGGGAGGAGGCACAGCGGCTGGGTCACCTAGCACGAAGTTCTGGGGTACGAGAGCTTCGACAGGGTTGGGAACTACTGTGGCCCGGCGCCTCCCAGCCGGACCTGCAGGGACGGAAAGACAGAATCAGCAGGTCTAGTCCGTGGGGTCTCAGGAGCTCACAGCCCCCTACAAGGCAGAGCTTCCCACTCCAGTAACCAGCTCCGTCCAACAAACATCTACAGAGTGCGCACACACGCACATAAATGCGCGTGTGCACACACACGTCCACGCACACACGTGTGCAGACACAGCACCCTGCAGTTCTTCTGTCGTAAGGACCAAAAGGAAATGAAGGCAGGAGAGCCACACACCAACGCTCTAGACCTTCACAAACTCGAGGCTCGTGTCTTCCTGATCTAGAAACGAGAAGCCAACTGTTCCTGCATCCGACTTAAAATCCTCAGAGCACGGTCTTGAAGCTACCCTATGTGCCGGGGTAGGAAAGTGGGACTGTCCCCAAAAAGGCTGCTCTATTTTCAGAGCTGACCTGATTTATAGAAGGATCTGGACAGCTCTTCTTATCCAATAATTAGGCGCCAGGTCATTTATTACTATCACTGGTGGTGGGTCTGGCAACATTAGCAACACCAAACGCTCACAGGCTGCTGTATCTCGCATTCGAAAAAAAAGTGGCAGAACCACAACAGAGCAAATTCCGTAAAGCCATGATTTTACCCCCTACCCCCTCCCACAGTGCCTGACTGTCATTAAATCCCAGTACACAGTGCCTTCAAGTTACACACACACACGCCCAAACTATCAGACGCTAACCTTTGGCAGATAAGTAGAGAATACCCATTTTTTAATTAAATTTTTATTTTAAGTTAATTGTAGATTCGCAAGCCCCGTAATGGGTAACACAGAGCAATCCTGCACCACTAACCTGGACCCCCCAGCAGTAACATCTTAGGAAACCGGGGTACGAAGATATAGCAGGACATCGGCACCAATCCCCTCACCGTGAAGATCCCCTGTGCAGCCCTGACGCACCCACACCGTCTCCCCCGACAATGACCACCCTGTTCGTTTCTCTTGTTTTACCCTGAGGCACATCAGGGAGCCGTCCTATACCGCACAAACTTCTAGACCGTCTTTTCTACTTAGCGTCGTTCTCCGGGTACTCATCCAGGTTTCTGGGTGTCCCAACAGTCCTCTCACTGCTACCGCTGAGCACCACTCCACGGTGTGAAGGAAGCACTCGCCCACTGTAGGGCATCTGGGTTCTTTCCAACTTGAGACGAGGACACATAAAGCTGCTACACCGAGGGTGTGTGCAGATGTTGGGTGAACATGTCTGCATGGCTCTGGCCTCAATGCCCAGGAGTGAGAAGCTCCCCTACATGGTCCCACTTCCCACGTGACCGGCAGCACGGGAGGGACCAGGTTCTCCACATCCTTGCCAGCACTTGGCGCTGTCAGTTTGTTTATTTTAGCCGCTTACTGTCGTAGACGAGTGGTGCTATTTGTGGGTTTAACCTGCATTTCTCTAACGAGTAACGATGCTGAACATCCTTCCATGTGCTTTCTGACTACCTGACTGCCCTCTCTGGGGAAATGTCCCTTCATGGCTTTCACCTGTTTCTAATTGGGTTATGTTTTGAGAGGTGTTGGTTTTTTGGATGCTGGCCCTCTGTCACTATGCAGTTTGCAAATATTCTTTCCTAGTCTGTAGTGTTTTTTTACCCTCTTGGATGAGTCTTTCACAGAGAAAATTATAAATTCTTGATGACGTCCAATCTATCAGATTTCTTCCTTTTATGGATCATGATTTGGTGGCAAGTCAAAGAGCTCTCTGCCTAGTTGCACATCTTGAATACCTTCTACTTAGTTTTTTTTCTCTCTCTCTCTCTCTTTCCTGAGAGCTTTCTAGTTTTACATTTTACATTTAATCATGGGACCAATTTTGAACTAATTTGGTATTTGGTATTAGGTATGAGACTTAACATTGAGGTTCTTGTTTGTTTGCTATTGGCTGAGGATGTCCCATTGTTCCAGTACAATTTGTTGAAAATGCTATCTTCCCTCCACTGGATTAGCACCTTTATCCAAAATGAGCTGGGCATATTTGTAGAAATCTGTGGATTCTTGGCTCTGTTTCATTAATCTGTCTATTCCTCCATCAACGTGACACCGTCTCAATAGGACAGCTACATAATACGTTTGATCATCAGACTGACTCCTCTTGTTTTATTATTATTTTATAATTTTACCAAGACTATTTTTGTATTTCTAGTCCCTTTGCTTGCCTATATGCATTTTAGAATAACCTTACCTATGCAAGCAAATATTTTACTGGGATGTTGATAAGAATTGTGTTAAAGGTCCACATCACTTTGAGAAGTGACTCCTCCCTTGGGTCTCCCATCCATGAACATGGTATGACTTTCCATCACACAGACCTTCTTTCGTCTCCTCCGCCAGTACCACATACCTCCAAGCACGCGAGTCAGCAGCATAACACGATTTGTTAGTTTACACTGAAATATTTCATTTTGGGGGTGATCGTAAAAGGCACTGCACTTTTTATTTCAGTGTCTATGTGTTCATTACTAACAGATGGAGACAGAATTCATTTTTACACATTTATCTTGTCTCCTCCAACCTCCCTGAGCTCATTCATTAGTTCTAGAAGTTTTTTGTGTTTTTTTTTAACAGATTACATGAGATTTTCTATGTAGGCCATCACATCATCTGCAAACAGGGACAGTTCTATTTCTTCCCTTCTGGATGTCTTTTATTGCATTTGTCACCCCAGCTAGGACCTCCAGCACACACTGAGTAAGAGTAGTCAGAGCGGACATCCCTGGTTTGTTCCTGATCTCAGCAGGAACTGCTTCCAGTTCTCAGCATTAAGCGTGAATGTAGTTGTAGGCTTTTGGATATGTCCTTTATCGAGCTGAAGAAGTACTCCTCTGTTCCACTTTTCCTGGTGGTCCTTCTTATGGACAGGTGCTGATCTTATCAAACACAGAGGATTCTACGATATCTCTTCTTTAGCCTTTCATCTGATAGATTGCTTTGATTGATTCTCAAATATTGAACCATCCCTGCATCCATGGCGTAAACCCCACTCGGCCATGGTATATGCTTCTTTTTATATATTGCTGAATTTTGTGTGCTAATATTTTGCTAAGTTCTCATTTTCTGTTGGTCGGCAGCCAAGCTCGGATGCGGCGCTCTCCATCCTTTCTCACTGAGACTCTCACTTCAGTGAACACAGCAAGTTTCCTTCTGCAGGAGGAGTTTTGTTTTAAAGACTGTTCTCCTTACCTAGACTTGGAGCTCCTAATATAGGTGCTTTGATGTCCACAGGTCCCCAAAGTGCCCACCACACATGGGTACACACTCACAGTCACGTGCCCACACACTTACGTCTAGAACGTTCCTAAATGTCTCCCCAGGAATCAGACCTTGGCAATTCACATCTCTCCTACCCCCATGAGGCCCAGGGTGGCACAGACCCTTGGCATCACGTTGGTGGTAACTGCTGAGTGCAGGGAAGAGGACGGAGACCCCGCACTCAGGTCAGGTCTGGTGCATGTACGCTGGCTCTGGGACACCCTAAGGCAGAACCCTAAAACCGTCCCTCTAGGAGGTCAGCTCTCCCTTCTGGAAGGTGACCTGGCTTCTTGTTCTTCCATGTGCTGGTCTTACCCCTCCACTGAATGTCCCCCTGACCTCTGACACCTGTGCTGTAAGTGAGCAGGCTCTGTCACTCCCTCCTCAAGTCCCCCAAAGTGCTTCATGACAGCCCAGTCTGGGAACTACTCCAGCAGGTGTGAAGAAACTTGGCCTTGGCCTGAACCAATGGCGTGAGACCGTTGGCCTGAAGGAGGCGGCCACAGCCCTGGCTCAATGTTCTGTCTCTGGCACTGGCATGACCAGGCACAGATCTGGCACTCAGCAAATGTCAAATGTCCACTGTTGAATGAGGAGGAGCGCTGGACCGCCTGGCCCTTCTGGGAGCTCACAGTAACCAGAACGGTGCCAAGCCTGACATCGGCTGGGAGGAGGGGCGGTGGGCTTGAAAACGTTTACTTTTCTCCCTTCTGCGTTTCCTCAGGAAAGTGCCCAATATGACAACCAGCAGCCCCATGAGGCTTCTGAGCACCCCAAATGTGGCCCATATAATATTTCTATTGGCCACTGCTGGTCTCCACCCTGATAACAGCATTTTTATCCCCGCACATATTCCCCTCCACTACTGCACGGCGGGGTCTCCCAGGGCAGAAACCCACTCATTTCTGGGTTTCTGCACAACATGCGCTCGCAGTCACCCATCCCCAGGCGTGCAAGAACTGAGCGGGAGTCAACGGTGTGGATAAAAGATCAACTGAGTAAACTCAGAGGTCAGAGCGTCCTCTCCACGTAACACGGAGGTTTGAAGTGGACGCGTGCGGTTAACCAGAGGCCCCAACCTGTACCCGACACCCCGTGACTGACTTCCTTCATAACTGCAGGCCTGCGTCTTTTGACCCCGTTCACCCCTTTTGCCCACCCCACCCCCCATCGCAGCAACCACCAGCCTGCTGCCTGTTTTGTATACTTGGAAGTCGATGGGAGAGCAGATCTTAAAAGTTTTTATCACAAGAAAAAAAAAAAATCCTGTAACTGTGTGAAGGGGTGGACACGAGCTAGGCGTTACCGTGGCGACCATCTCGCCGACTGTTACGTTGCACGCCGGAAACTGATGTAAGGCTGTGTGTCCGCTACAGCCCCACGTGTAGGAAAAGCAGACGTGTTCCCTCTGAGTACCATGCAAATTCTGAGCTCCCATTTGGGGCAGGAGCGAAGGTGCCAGAGGTGCGGACGTGTTGCTGCCTGTCCTGTTCTCAGCATTTACCCGCCTGACCCCCGTGCACTCCCGGACTGACCAGAACCTTCTCTTGCAAATGAACTGTCTCTGTCTCGAGCTAACCTCTTCCTGGTCCCAAGTAGGTGTAGGAACTGTCCCAGTCCCCAAGAAAGCCAAAGGGAAGGGGGATCTCAGTCCAATGGTTGGCATTTGGCTTCAAGCCGCCCTCATCCCACTTCTCCTTGTCCTCCCTTCCTGGTACCTTCCCTCAATCCCACACCTGTGCCACCTGCCTTCACATTCTCTTCCCTTTGAGACCCATTCTTCCTCCCAAGCACTTAAAATTCAGGTGCTTTCCCTCCTGCCGAACTGATTCTTTTTCCTAAACACATCTGCATTCCAGTCAGGACTAAATCTCACAGCAAAGGAAAGACTCTCTAATGGTGAAAACGTGAACACCATTAAGGGAGGTGGAAGAAGCGTTCTGTCCATCTGGGCCAGGACAGGGCCTGAACACAAGGTGGGCCCCGGCAGGGAATTCCTTGCCCAAGCTTTGGTGTGGAGTTAAGGACGAGTGACCACAGGGCAAGACTGATGAAGCCAGGGCAGTGTGCCAGGCAGAAAGCACGTTTGCTCCTGCACACACATCTCCCGAGCAGGGACGGTACCATGCTCTCTTCTCAAAGGCTAAGGAAGAATCAGACTCCGTCCCTGCCCTCTCGGGCCCACAGTCCAGAGACCAGTGCTCCTGTTCACCGTCGGACAGGAAGCCTGAACACAGGTTTCCAGTGGACACACCCCCCGGTTCTCCACCGCCAGCTACCAGGTCCTGAGGTCACCCGCTCCAGAAGGCCCTGCGGTCATGCACGAGGAGGGCCGGCAGCAGCCGCACGGCCCAGGCAACCACCCACACGGGCTGGAAACGGTGGGAGAGGGCAGAACGGCAGGAGGCCCTGCCATGCCAGCCCTCCTTGGCTGGCCACCCAAGGGAGAGTGCGACAAGTGGCAGGCGTCCCAGTGAGTGGACAGAACGAGCACAGAGAAGGGCAGGCTGGGAAGGCGGACGCACAGATGGGCCCAGCACGGCTGCCACCAATCTGCTCTCGGGGGGAGGGAAGCAAATGAAGAAATAAAGTGACCACCCTTCTGCAGAGTGCTGGCAGGAGCCGGAAACACAAACGTGAGCCCCAGCCCCTCCCCCGCCATCACCAGGTCCCCTTGGTCCAGCAGCAAGACCCTGGCCTCTGCCAACACGCGACCCCAGCACGCTGCCCCTGCTCTGGGCTCTCTTTCAGCCCGTGGGACAGCCTCATAATGATGAAGACTCCTTCCCCCCAAGGAATGTTGGGTTTCTGGCTTCTCACTGTCCCCGGGGCCCTTGCACAGCTCAGCCGGCCACTTCTCTGCACCTGCCAGGCGTCCCAATTATTAACTCAGACTCCCCAGATGCTGCTGGGGGTAGTGAGGGAGCTGCCCCCCACCCCAGCAGCGGCGGGGCCTGAAGCCCACACCGTCTTCCAGAAGGGACATTGGAGACCTGGCATTGAAGAAGAAACCCACCATTTCTCCTTGACTGCTGGAGGGAGGGGGCAGGAGCAGCCAGGCCTCCCCAGGCAGCCAGATCTGCTCCAGCCCTGACATGGACAGAGAACTCAGGGAGCTGGAGGCGCCCCCCACACCAAGGCCCCTGATATGGGCATGCCGCAGCCTCTGACTTTCTATTAACTGAGAGTTAATCTGAGTTACGTAACTGCCACTCCCCACTCGGAGGACTTATGACTCATCGACTCCTTTGAGTTCCTGGAAGGGGGTCTTAGAGAGTCAGTGGGCCCCAAGGCTCGTCGGCTCCAGCTCCATCAAGCCCCAGCTCCTGCCTCCCCCTCGTGTCTGACTGGCATCGGGCAGGAGAAACCCTCTCGAGCCAGACTTCAAACATGGAAATCTAGATCAAGGATATATTTGGCTTTCCAAGCTAATCTTTACATCAATTTGGTCTCTACTGACTTGTAGCCCTTTGAAGAAAATTTGGCAACCGCCCATATGGAAAGGCGATGACTCTTACGTAACCCCAGACAGGAGCCCCTGGGCTCTGGAAGGTGCGGCAGCCCTGGGTGGGTGGGGCCTGCTGTTTACCCACACCATCGTGGCCTGGGGAGCGGCTTCTATCCACATGACCAGGCAGTGGAGTTTGCCTGAAGGAAGCCCCGGGAAGTGAAGGCGTCAGGACGCAGGCCAGCCCACCTGTGCCAGAACATCTTGCTGGCACCCAGGCCAGTAGGCTGGGGGACAACGAGGCCAGGCTGGGCAACAACCACTGCCAAGAACACCTGAACGGTCCCAGCGAAGAGGACGCAGGTCGCAGTGGGGACACGGCTATTCCCTCTCCGGAACCCTGGAGCCAGACGCTTCAGGGAGGCCTGGAACTGTCTCTGCTTGTGAGCTGGCTTGCCCTGCTCCCTACTTACCACCCTCTTGGATGCACAGAAGAAAAGCAAGCAGGTGATGACGATAAATCAACAGAAGGGACGGGCGAGGAGGAGCCCGCCAGCCCCTTCTCCACTTGGACTGTGGCTCCCCTGGGTGGGCGTGGCAGGAGGGGAGGGGGACGTGCCCCAGTGCTGGGAAGATCTGAGCTGCCTCCCCGAATGGCCGTTCGTTCCAGCATCACTGTCCCCAATGAGCATCCCAGCCGCTGACACGCGATGGATTCCGGCTGCAATCAATTCGGTAGCAGCAGCTGGAAATGGGCACGAGCCAGGTTTCACCAGGAGGGCGATGTCTGTGGACAGAGCGTCTGACTCCGTCCGTCCTCTTGAAGCCTCCGCACGGCCCCAGCTGCTGGACCTCAGAGGCGGGGATGGTGGCAGCCCACCCGCTGGGTCTGGGTGGTGAGGCCCAAACACGATACCGCGTGCTTGGCCAGAGCTCGGGGGACTGCGAAACACCCCGTGGAGAAAGAGTCACATGACTTTGTTACACACCCACCCCCAAGCAGACACACACACCCGGGGCCTCGGTGGGTGGGAGAACAGGCAGAGCGGCCCTCAGGAGCCCGGGCTGGGAAGCAGCCGGGGCGCTGGCTGGCCGTGGCACGCCGGAGGACTCCTAGCAAACGCCTCGCACGCTCCCAGCCCTGACGGAGCTGCGGTGCTGTGGGCTGCAGGCTCCGAGGCCACTTGAACGCAAGGCAGCCAGACTGAGCTGCGTGCTGAGTAAGCACCCCTGCGAGCTGGGCCCGGCGCTCGTTCATGTCTGAGCTCTAGAGCAGCTGGTCCAGGACCGGGCTGCCTTCGAGAGATACCTTTATCCATGCTTGGGGCTTTGATACAACTCCCACCAAAAAGGCATGAAAACAGCTCCATGAAACGGAAATCTGTTTCTGCCTCGTGAGAAGAAAAGGCTCCATGCACAGCTCCCGTCACACGCAGCAGCAAAAAACCCAGCCCGGACCTTGTCTCGGGAGCCCGAGCAGAGGACTTGTCACTCAGGCAATGCTCCCAGCTGCCTTCCACGGACCTGGGCTCGGCGTCCTGCATCTGCCTGAGAAACCAGGTTCAAAGCCGGGGAGCAGGAGGTGCGGGGCTCACCCTGAGAGCTACAGAGTGGCTTGTAAGCAAAGCTGACGGGCTTTCTCCAAGGAAGAAGTGCATTTCCAGGGCTGGGCAAGCAGTCCTGGCTCTGTCACCGTTACCCTTGCCCGGTGTGAGTGGGGAACAGAAGAGACCCTCCCGGCAAGACACCTCTGCTGGCCAGGGGATGGCTCTCACGGACATGACAGAGCTCTCTCCTGTCAGCCTCCTAGACAGGTGACAGCTCGTCCTTAGAGGCACACTTACAGAAAATCTCTTGTGCTAACACTGAAGAGAAAGGAAAAAAAAAAAAAAAACTAAAGGTCAAACTTCAAAATCACCAACAGAACTATTTCCCACAGCAAAACCCCAAGGAGCTCTCACTGGGGGACGCTTCAGAGAACTGTTCTCGTGAATCCTGAACGAACAGAGGTTTCCTTCCATGGTATTTACTCTTGTCTTCCCCTTATCAAAATGTACTAATCTTTCAATCTAGCAACTTAGTAATAAAAACAAAAGAAAAACCCACAGAACTTGCCATTAGTCAGTCAGAAATCAGGCAGCCAGAAAGTAGCTCAGGAAGAAGCATCTGGGAGCCAAAGGTGCACCCAGAGCCTGGGCAGGGACCCTCGGATCTTTCCCGAGGCCCTCCAGGGCTGGCCTAGCCATGAGAGGCAGATGGCAGGATGACGGGAGGGGTCACCAAGCGAGGCGGCCCTCGCTCCATTTAGTCCGCGTCCCAGAACAGGAGCCTAAACCTTATCTAGTCCAAGCACACGGTATCGATTCAGGCCACGCCAATACCCAACAGATCCGCTCCACCATTAACCTTGTAAAGCCCAAGCTGGCCAACAAGATCCAGCCACCAGGAGAAGGAACGCCACTTTCCAGAAAAAGGCTGATAATAACATTTGACAATTTTCACACGATGTTTTAAACAGTCTTTACCCCCGGGATGGCGGACTGCCTCATAAATCAAAGGTTGCTAGAGAACGCGTGGTGCCTCCGTCCGTTTCCGATTTCTCAAAATCAGGACGCGCACTTGAGTCTCCACCGCTCACTCCCCCCAGCTCCGATGGGGCGGCGGTGGGGGCGGCGCAGGCAGCCGCTCCAGCACCTCACGGCCCTTTCCTCCCCAGCACGGGAGCGCAGTGCATCCCAGTGGACAAACTTGAGAACCGCACCGCTTTCTCCGCCTCCGCCTATGTCCTCCTTGCTTTCGCTTGCAACCCGGGACCCAAAAACGCACCAGCTCCGCGAAGCCCCCCACTTCCCCCCTCCGCCGCCACCGGCAGGCCGGCGACGGTCTGCAGGCAGCCTGCCCCGCCGAGGGGACAGCTATGCACGACTGGGCTTTAAGCCGCCCCTGGCACGGATTGAAAGCCTGAGCTCCACAGCAAGCGGGCAAAGTTTGCCGGAAAGGGTCTTCCTATGTACCCCTGCCGCGAGTTCCGGGCTCGACCCCCTGGTTCCAGCTGGCCCTGGAGTCGACTCAGACAAGCCCCGGGGCGCTCCGGCGGGTGTCTGCGTGTGTGGGTGGGTAGGGGGTGCCCGCCCGAGCTCCCCCAGAGCCCCAGCGTCTCCCGTCCCAGCTGCCCGCCAGCTGTGCGCGCCGGTCGGGCCGGGAGGTCACCGGCAAACAGCTGGATGGGCAGCTGGGAGCCGGGGAGGCCCCTGCTCAGCCCTGGGGCCCCGAGGAAGGGGAAGGGAGGGCGGAGTGGCTGTTTGATTTTGGTTCCCTCCAACTCCGCCTTCCAAGCTCTCGCCGGGAGCCGGGAGCCGGGAGCCGGGAGCCGGGGGCCGGGGGAGCTCTAGCTTTCTCCGGCAGCCCCGGCCCCCGCCCTGAGTCCACGGCCCGCCGGGCCCGGGGAGAAGGCGCGCCGGGGCGGCAGGCCAGGACACTGCGCTGCTGGCGCCGGGAGCCGCGGACTCGCCCGGCCAGCCCCACCGCACGGGGACCTGAGGCGGGCGCCCCTGGCCGGACCCAGACGCGCGCAGCCCGGGAGAGCCGGCCGCTCCCTGCGGAGCCGCGGAGCTCCGAGCTCCGGACTGGCACCCCGACCGAGCTCCCGGGGCCCCTCCTGGCAGCTAGCGGGGAGCGGGGAGGGGTCCCTTTATTTGCAACGTTGAGGAGAGCGCCGCTCCAGCCCAGCCCGGCACCCACGCACCCACGCACCCACAAGCACCCCGGCGCTGGCCGGATCGCTCACCTGAGTCCTAAAAGCTGTTGAATCCACATGGTCACGTTTCGGGGAGCGGAGCCTCAGACCTTGCTCGCCCCGGCCATCTGCGCGGCGCCCGCGCCCGCTCGCTTCCGTCCCGCGGCGCCGGTCTCCGGCTCTCGGTCCGCCGCCGCCCGCCGCCCGCCGGCCGCGGGGCGCAGAGCGAGTCAGAGCACGGCCGCGCGGGGCTCCATGCCGGCCGGCGCGCCGCCGCCGTTGGGGCGCATGGCTCAGGCGGGGCGGCCCGCGGGGGCGCACATCCTCCGGCCGGGGCGCGGGGCTCGCCGCCCCTCCGGGGGCGAGCCAGCGAAGGCGGCAGCGAGGCGGGGGCGCCCACGGCCGGCCCGGGAGGGGCGCGCTCCGGCGCTGCGGCCGCGCGGTGAGAGTCGGAGGAGACGCGGCTTCGCCCTCCGGGGCGGTGGGGGAGGCCGGGCGGCGCCGCCGCGCACGGTGCGTGTCTCGTGGCGCGGCTCTCGCCTCCGGTCCGAGCCCCGCGCCGAGGGGGCGGCGCGGTCCGGGGGTGCGAGCGGCGGCGACGCGGAAGGACGCGGGTCGCCTCCGCGCGCCGCCAGGTCAGGGGGCTCTGCCGGGGGTGCGCCGCCGGCCGGCACCGCTCAAGTTGGCCGGGGGCTCCGTCTGAGCGCTCGCTCTGCAGACGGCCGCGGCGCCGGAGGCCGGCAGGAGGCGGGCGCGGGAGGCGCGCGGGGCGAGGGCGCCGTGGAGCGCGGGGCGTGGGGACGCGCGGCGGCGGCGCCGCGCCGAGGAGGCGCGCGGGGATCCCGGGGCCCCGCCGCCCGCGCCCACCGCGCCCGCCGCAGAGCCGCCCGCGCCGCTCGGCCGCCTCCCTCCGCGCGTCTGCCTCTCAGCGCGCTCGCCCCCGCCTCCCCGAGCGGGTCCCAACTCCGCCCGCCCGGCCCGGCTCACGTCACCCGCCTTCCCCGCCCCTCGAACTGGAGCCCGAGCCCCCTGCCCGGCGCCGGCTGCCGCTCTCTGCTCCGCCTCACTGCGCGGGGCTGTGCCCGGCCCCGGCGACACATCAGGCGGGGTCCCCGGCCGCCCTTTCCCCATCCCCGGCCTCGTCCCAGTCCCCACCTTGGGAAAGGCTCGGGAGAGGCCGCGGGCTCGGATTGGACCGCCGGGCGCCGCCGGATGGTGTTGCCACGGTAACCGGATGGCCTGCGAAGCAGTTTGAGGTTCCGACCCATTTACGGGTGCGCCCGGTGGACCTGGAGAGCTAATTTGGGGAGGGGGCGTTCCCGAGGGAGCACTGACGGTGGGGGGCGCCTGGAGCGAGAGGCTGCGCAGAAAGTTTCCTCCAGGCGGAGCTGCACCAGAGGCGCCGCCAGAGTCGGGGATGCAGGAGGGTCCGCGACTAGGGGCCCCTCTCTTCCCGCCTCCTCGCCTCCCCCCCCCCACCCCGGCCTTGGGCCCCGGCGGAAGAAGTCCCTGCGTTCCAGGTCAGGGCTCAGCACTTTCTGCCCAGCCCAGGCCGGACCTGAATGTCCAGGCTCCCGCAACCTCTGGGGCTGAGCGTCAGGCAGCAGTCGCTGCTCGGCCAGGCCCTGGCTCCCGAGGTGTCGCGGAGAGTCCTCGGCCTCTCAGACCCCGTCGCAGCGAGTAACCGGCGCCGTTCCCATCCCGCGACTTCCCCTTGCCTTCCCGGTGAGGCTGTATTTGCTGGACAGTGGCTGGAGGAGGAAGGACCCTCTCTACTGGCCTCTCGCTGAGAGCAGTGACCTGCAGTCAACCGCTCTGCCCACCCGGGAAACCACCCGCAAAGCCCTGGGTATCCACTCGGTGCCCTCGAAAGCCCTGCAGCATCGCAGGCCTTTGGGGTCACCTGCCGCAGCTCTTCTGTGGCAACCGTGGAAGCCGTCCCGGGAGCGGAAGGAAGGTTAACTAATACCAGACCTGACCCGCGCAGTGGCCTCCCTCAGCCAAGCTCCGGAATCCCCCCAGTCTCGTAAGGTCAGCACAGACACCCACTTGACTGGGGGGGGGCCTCCCCGAGAAGGGGCAGCTGGCGGTGGGGCAGATGCGGCCCTGCGTGGCTGGGACTTGGACTCCCAGGCAGGCCCTTCATCCCTGGGCTTTGGGTCTTGAAAGCAGGAGTCTGCTGGGCCCAGACGGCAGGTGTTGGTGACCGGCATCCCCATGAAGATCCCAGAGGGCAGAGGCGGGAGGCGAGGAACTGTGATGGCAAGAACCCAAGGTTTGCCGCGAGTGCACCAGCCAGTGCTGTTTACTCACTGAGGGAGCCCGGGGACCTGCTCTAACTCTCTGACCTTGTTTTTTTCTCTGCAAAATGGGTTTCATTTTTGTGGGGAGTAAATGATGGGGCCTCACACACAGCGTCACTATTAGGGTTCAAAGACGCACCAGGCTGAGTTGGCACTTTGGCTGCCTGGTGCTTCCTGGGTGGTCTTCCCTGGGAGCCTTCCCCCCTGAAGAGTTGGGGGAACAGAGCCCACCAAGGGGGACGGGGAGTTGCTGGGCCCAGGATAGTCAGGGGAGAAGGGGGTGCCCACAGTGCTGCCACCTAGCGGGACACAGTGGGGGTGCTGCAGGAGGGAGGCCCTTTCAGGAGCCAGAATAACCCTCTAGCAGGCCCCTGGCCAGAAGGTCTGGGGGTGGGGGAAGTCCTGATCCCCTCTGTTCCAGGGACCCCTTCAGCAGCCGTGTGCAAAATGGGGACCTTGTCTCAGAATGTTCATAAACGCATTCGCTAAAACGCACTAAGAAGAGATATTAGGAAGTCAATTATATTGCAATGCGTCACCAAACTATTAAAACAAATTTTTGAGACACCAATGTATGTCCTTTAATATTTCGTCAAGTAATGAGTGGGCGTATCCACAACATTGCACGATTTAGAAGGAGAGACACGCAGCAATGATATTTTGAGACATCCGAAATGTTGGTCACGTGATGGGGGATGCCGGCAGGTTCTGGGTTTGAGAGCAGGTCCCAGGGACCTCGTGCCCCTGCGGCCTGTTGCCTGCCCTTGTAATGGAAGGAAATCCTGGATTTCAGTTGGAATTTGCAAGAATAAACATACCATTTTCCCCCACCCATGTCTAAAGAACCCTTGGGTTCTACCCACGTAACCTGGGGGTTCCCGGACCACAGGTATGACCCCTGGCTAAAGAGGACAGTGCCCTGAAAACAGCAAGGGAGGAAGCTGGCAGAGGTAGCTGGGGACACAGTCAGTGTTCACCAAGTGAGGGCAGGCTCTGCCATCTCTGGGGACAGGGGCATCCCTCTGACCCCCAGACCCCAGCACGTCAGTAAGGACTGGAGCACACTCAGTTCTGTTTCCCCTCTGGGCGCTGATAACTACGGGCGCAGCTCCCTCCAGAGAAAGCACCTACCTGGTATTCTGTTTGTTTTTGTATTTTTCTCTTGATGAAAACGTTGTCGTTTTTTACATGCTGTAAAATAATAAAGCCAGGACTTCTATGTCACCATTAATGTAATTGATTTTCTTGGAGACCATCTCACACTTCTGACCTTTTCATTTTCCTCCTCTCTTGGGAATTGGGAGGGTGGGCGGACGTCATCCCACACCCAACACGGACTGTCTTTCACACGCACACACACACACACACACACACACACACGCAGAAGCCTCCAGGCTTCAGCAAGTGCAAAAGGAGAGTTCTCAGCGGAAGCCACTCCGGAACGCTGTCCCGGCCCCCTCCCCACTGCTGGTCTCTACCCCCTACTCAGGAGCAAGCCCCACCCTGAAACCTTAGAATCAGCTTGCAGCCCACCGCTTGGTCTAGGAGCCCCTCGCCTCTGCCCTGCCCTATTTTCCCAACCAAGGAGCGGCTGACCCCCTGCAGGGGTCCTCTCTGAAGCTCTCTTAGGCCATTTACCTAATGGCCTTCACACTGTCGACTATTTTTAAAACCCATCCAAAGCCAAATTGAGCTGCCATTGTTCATTTTTCTCCCAAGGAGGTAAATGTGTCTTAAGCATGACATTTGATTAAGTGGCTAAGTTCGTGATTTTAAATGGAAGGCAAAATGCTGATTAAAATTATTATAAGTTTCTTTAAAGCGTGCACACTACTATCTTCTCTGCCCCCTGCCTTACTAGCTCCCCGACACAAGAAAACTTGCCTGTGGTAGGGTGGAGGAGGGGAAGGAATTCCAGGTCACTTTGCCTTCTGGGGGAGGGGAGGTGCCCAGGCTGCGGAATCCCTCCCCTGTCCTCCGCACCGTTCCCCAGGTGAGACTTGCACACAGCTGCAAACTCCAGCCGGGTGCGAGAGTGAGGCCACCATGTCAGGGGCCAGGGAGAGAAGCCGAGACTCCGGAAGACAAAATGACTCACAGGACAGTCAGCCCAGCCCAGGGACAGCAAGAGAAAAATGCCAGGTCTCTCCGGTCCATTCAAACGGGCTTGTGGATCTGAAAGAGGAACAGTTGCTTCCTCCGCTCGTTCTGAGCAAGTGATGGACTCTGAAGGCAGGTGGGGAAAGGACTGCCTGAGGATTTGAACTGGCCTGGGATGGAGGGAAAAACCCCATTTCAAGGCTTTTAGGGTTTCACTGTGATGACAGGTCGGCTTTTATTTAGATGGGCAAAGACGAGGACAAAGAGGAGAAAGATTAATTTAAACGGAGTGGCCATTTGCACACAGTCTCTTGGCCCTGTGGAGTCTGGAGATTGGGGGCCTGCAGGTGGAGAGAAGAAAGAAGGTACAGAGGTGGGCAGAGGCATGTAGGGAAGCTGGTCAGGGGCTGGGGTGACCGCAGGAGGGCACAGTGCCCAGCTGAGTCCTCACATTTTCTTGTAACTATGGCTGAGACCAAAGTCTGAGGGTTTTGTCCCAGGTCGTGGCTCTGCTCCGAGACAGTTGTGTTCCTGCTAAAGGTATGTCAGGGAGTGATGGAAGGGGTGGTCTCTGCTGTGGGGCAGGTGAGGGTTGGGGAGAGGCAGCCAGCGGGCCAGTGAAACCAGAAGATCTGAGGAAAATCCACTTCCTCTCTCATACTCCAGAAGACACTGGGCCTTGGGAGGGAGAGGCAATGGTGCTGGACTTCACAACGTATTAAGGATGGGGCTCATCTGGATATTAAGGGAAAGAGGTGAGGGGAGATCAGAGACGTGGGAAATCAGACCCTTGGTTGTTCTGGGGGATGACTCTCTCTCTGGCACCCAAATTTCTGACACCCGGTAGTAAGACGAGAGGATGAGTTCATCCTGCTGAATAAACCCTGAGCACGTACAGAAAAGACCAGTGAGTGAGGCTCCCCAGAAACAAACACACCTCAGTGGAGAAACTCCTGAAATAGGGACGACTGCCCAAGGAAGGAGGTCTGACCTGGGAGCGGTGGCTACCGCTGGCTGGTCTCGGGCAGAAAAGGCAAAGCTAGACGCCAATGTAGCTCCATTATTGATGTCCCTTCCCAACTGATTCATAAGCCACATCGGTCAGCACAGACTAGATTATGTTGTAGCAACAGACAACCCCCAGAGCTCCATGGCCAAACCCAAAGAAGGTCAACTTCTTGCTCATGACCACCAACAGCTTTGCTGCACACATTATCTTCATTCTGGGACCCATCCTGAAGGAGGTGCTCTTACCTGAACATCCCCAGTCCCATAACCAAGGGTACAGAGTCATGGTGGAAGCTCATGGTGGCCCTTAAAGCTTCTACTGAGAAAGAACACATGGCACTTCTATGCACATTTCACTGGCCAAAGCAAGTAAGATGGCCAAGCTGACATGGAGGCTGAGGACACATAAAGCTCACACAGGGAGGGACCAGTGATACGTTGCACACTCCCATAGTCCCCTACAGATACCACCAGACGTCAGTCATTCAAGGAGATCGCTTGTATTTCAATTTCCCTGAGACCCTAAACTTGACAATGCCAGAATCTGTTCAAAGGAAGTAGCACATTTTCTGGCAGGCACACTGAGTTTGCACACCTTTTCTATATCCATACTCTAGAGAGATTCTTGACTTGGAAGGCTGGGAGGACTCTGGACCTGACTGCATCATCCATCGAAGAGTCAGGCACCTGCCTAATGCTGGAAGCACAGAGGTGGACACTTGCCAACTACAGTTGGGAGGGGGTGACTTGCTTACCCCTAACTATAGCCATAGTCAGATAATGTATCTTTGGAGGCTGCGCTTCTATCTAGGGGGGAGAGCTGTGGTTAGTCAAGAAAAATCATTGCCATCATAGTAGTCACCATCACCCTCATCACCCCCATGACCACCATCATCATCTCCATCATCACCACCATCATCATCTCCATCATCACCACCATCATCATCTCCATCATCACCA
>JAHRIG010000041.1:2613474-2721452 GCA_020311275.1 Eira barbara | reverse complement strand
ACCACCATCATCATGTCCATCATCACCACCGTCATCACCATAACCATCAACTTTAAGAGTTTTATTGTGCTTGGGATCTATGGAAAGACCCCTTCTTAGCACACCAAAGGCATCTGATCCTTCTATGGCCCCCTTTTCTGGCTAGGGATCATCAGACCCCATTTCCCCCAAGCAGCAGTTCAGGTGACGTCAGGGCTGCTCACAGCCAATCCAGAGAGTAATCAAGCAGAAAAGCCACTTCCTCTAACGATGCCTTGTCCAAGCTGTTATTCTCAGGCTTGAAGAGGCTTCCGGAACATGCCAAGGAGGAAGGAAGACATGTCACTTATTGAGTGCCCTGATGCAGAGCAAATACTCAGCTGGCTTGCTCCTGTGTGGCCTGAAATTCACCCCAGTCTATAAGCATCAGCCACCATGATGAATTTTACATTTCTAATCTCATTTAACCACTGCAACAACGCAGAGCGGTTGATAATATCACCCTAGGTGAGCCGAACATTTAAAATATTAAGCACTGTGCAGCTCAAATACTGGAGTGGAGGACGCTGGCTTATGGCCATGGAGCCAAGCGGGGGTTCTGAGTGAGGGGCTGAAGCAGTGTGGGGTGGGGCAGGGCATGCTCAGGGGCTGTTTCCAACCGGCGTGGAGACATCTCAGCATTGTAGTACTGTACTATTTGGGCAGACTTCCTGAATCTCGGGCCTGATCACATGGGTATGTACACGGAAGTAGTTCAAAGATGATCGTCCAAGATCACCCAGCAGGGAAGGGATGGCTCTGTGATCCAGCCCCGGTGGGTCGAAGCCAAGGGTCTATTTAGTGCATCACATGGTCAGTACTTTAGGCAAAACCCATCTCCTCCGTTCTATTCCCCACTTTCTGAATATGTCCCAAAGCAGAACCTGGTAGGTAACACGGGTTCAAGGCAGCAATATCCAAAGAGTACTAGTCATGGCTCTGGGCCGTGACCTTCGTAAAGACAGTCTCCGAATCTCACCTTTGCAACTGTGCTTGTATGAAACGTGCACTTTCGTTTAGTCTTTTTGGGGAGCGTGGCTGCCATTACCCACAGCTGACCTTCCGATACCCAGTCTCCCCTTCATCCTTACTGACAATCACCGTGGTGACTGGAGGTGGGAGGGCGGTGACAAATATGCCAGGCCAGAGTGCATCTGTCCCAGCTTCTCTCATGCCTGGGGTGGCCTGTAACAAAGTCCTGGCCAGCAACATGCAGGCAGACATCGCTCGATGAGACTTCCTGCAAAGTTCTCTGGGAGAGGGCTGACCCTCTAACCCACAACTTTTGCCTTCCTTTCTCCTGCCTGGAATGTAGATGGGATGCACGAGACGCAGCAGCCATATGTTCAACATGAGGTGGCATGGCCACCAACATCATGTGGGTGGAAGCTCCAAGTGGAGAACACCAGAGTGAAGGGATAGAAGCAGTCTGGGCCTCCGCGGCTTCGTGGACGTCCATAAGAACCTACCTATAGACTCTCCAGTAGGCAAGAAAGGTAAATCAGTCTTAATTTAAGCTAGAATTTATTCCTGTTTTCTGTAACCCTTGGACACATGTAATGGAGGCGGTCAATGCTTTCCTGCAAGACTGGGAAACCCCCAGCACAGGCTGAGCTTCTTCTCAATGGTCTGGGGAGGAATTTTTTTTTTTAATTTAATTTTTTTATTTCTTTTCAGTGTAACAGTATTCATTTTTTTTTCACCACACCCAGTGCTCCATGCAATACGTGCCCTCCCCAATACCCACCACCTGGCTCCCCCAACCTCCCACCCCCCGCCCCTTCAAAACCCTCAGGTTGTTTTTCAGTGTCCATAGTCTCTCATGGTTCTCCTCCCCTTCCAATTTCCCTCAACTCCCTTCTCCTCTCCATCCCTTATTTTTAAATGGAGATCTCATTTGTATTACAGTGTCGATTCTAGGATTAGTATTTTTTTTTCATTTTAATAAACATATAATGTATTTTTATCCCCAGGGGTACAGGTCTGTGAATCGCCAGGTTTACACATTTCACAGCACTCATCATAGCCCATACCCTCCCCAATGTCCATTTCCCCACCACCCTCTCCCGTCCCCCCTCCGCCCAGCAACCCTCAGTCTGTTTTTTGAGATTGAGTCTTTTATGGTTTGTCTCCCTCCCAATCCCATCTTCTTTCATTTTTTCTTTTCCTACCTCCCCCAACCCCCCCACGTGGCATCTCCACTTCCTCATATCAGGGAGATCATATGATAGTTGTCTTTCTCCGATTGACTTATTTCGCTAAGCATGATACCCTCTAGTTCCATCCATGTCGTCGCAAATGGCAAGATTTCATGTCTTTTGACGGCTGCATAGTATTCCATTGTGTATATATACCACCTCTTCTTTATCCATTCATCTGTTGATGGATATCTGTTCTTTGGACTATTTCCTTATACCACACACGAAAATAGACTCAAAATGGATGAAGGACCTCAATGTGAGAAAGGAATCTATCAAAATCCTTGAGGAGAACGCAGGCAGCAACCTCTCTGACCTCAACCGCAGCAACTTCTTCCTAGGAACATCGCCAAAGGCAACAGAAGCAAGGGCAAAAATGAACTATTGGGATTTCATCAAGATCAAAAGCTTTTGCACAGCAATGGGGAGGAATTTTACTACCCCACTAAATGTCCCAGTCAAAGGGGGACAGAAATCTGGAATCAGCGGCTAAACAGAAACATTCCACATGGGTTTCACATTACCCACTGGGCGTCCCGAGCCATGCCTAACTCATCAATGCCTAACGGCTATTTCCTATTTCCGGCTGAGTCCTGACCTGGGGCGGGAGGTGGGGTGCATTCTTTGGCTTTTTGTTCCAGGTTTCCAAAGGCCTCACTCAGAGAGCAGGCAAATGCCCAGTCTCCTGGGAGACAGTGACTCCTGGCTCCGGGCTTGATGTCTGGTGCTCCCGAGCTCTCCTTTGTTGCAAGAGCCAGCCAAAGGCTCCGGAGAAGGCAGCACAGACCTACCATGTCTGGAGCAGGTGTTTAAAAGCTGAATCAGGCCCACGGCTTCCCAAATGAGCTTGAGGAGTTTCATTGCTCCCGGCTATATAAAGCAAAGGCAGCAATCCAGGATCTCTTTTCGGGGAGCAACTGTACTAGAATTCCTCCCCCCACCACCCCCCGCAGCCCCTCCCACTCACCCACCACTGAGATCTGCAAAATCGGCACGGACACTTGTATCCACCGAGAGGAAGCCTATGGTAGTCAGAAGAGCGCCCTGTTTGTTTAAGAAACGAGGAGCTCAGGTCCTGCCTCCCCCACCTGCCCACTGCGTGATGTCACACCAGTTACACCACTTCCCAGACTGGTCCTCCCATCTTGAATGTGGGATGTAAAGGAAGGTTAAATCAGATGAGCTCTGGAATGCTCTTCTGTGTTGGACGTTGGCCGTTATTAGGAAGCGGCCCACGGTCAGCATCAACGACTTACTAACCTTTTCTCGATACAACAAGCTTTTACTAGGCAAGGCCCCAGCTAGCAGTTGTTTGTTAAGTTAAACACACCTGATCTCCGCCTTCGTGGGATTTATAGCTCAGGGTAGGACCCTAACAATAAACAGGTGCACAAGACACAAATGTGCGACTGCCCGCGACAACCTTCCGAAGGCCGTCAGCTGGCCCCCATCCCATACTCAGCCCCACGCCCCTTCTAAGCTCTGCCTGCTCTCAGAGGCTACGGCCTCAAGCTATGCCCCTCGACCTCCTTCCTGCAGGAGCGTAGGATGCTGTGACTTGTCGTGGAGGGATCGTGTCCGGGTCTCAGGAGAGAGTCAGCAGAATAACACCGCCGGAAAGTAGGTGCTACGTCCACGTGTGTCCATGAGCGTGACACCTTCCTCAACAGGAATCGAGCGCCCACCTACTGCAGACAAGATCCTGCTGGGAGCTGCGGGGGGTGTCAGGGCACCTGTGCCCCGAGAGCTCGGGAGGAAGAGGATGACGCATGCACATTGGGGCAGCTTCCCTTTAGGCAGAGTGCCCAGAAGCTTGGGGTCAGCCGCTCTTAAATCCACCCGCTCACTCAGCCAGAATGTATTCTGTGACTGCTGAATCTGGCAAGTGAGGTCTGCCCAGGAGGCTCTCTAGAGCATTCCAGCGAGTTCCAGAAAACATAGACTAGACAAACATCCCTTTGGAACCTGGACTTGGGAGGAGAGGCTGGTGAGATTGGACATTCTCCAGGCCCAGATTCTCTGGGCCAAATCTCAAACCCCACACATTTGGGGGAATAGTTGTGAAACCCTCTGATTGGGGCATCTGCTATTAAAGGTTGCTTCAGGGGCGCCTGGGTGGCTCAGTGGGTTAAGCCTCTGCCTTCGGCTCAGGTCATGATCCCAGGGTCCTGGGGATCAAGCCCCACATCGGGCTCCCTGCTCAGCAGGGAGCCTGCTTCCCCCTCTCTCTCTGCCTGCCTCTCTGCCTACTTGTGACCTCTGTCTGTCAAATAAATAGATAAAATCTAAAGGTTGCTTGAAAACGGGGAGAGGGACAGTTAGCCTCACCGGTATTTAAGGAGGCGAGCATCAATCTGGGGGATGTGAGTGTGGCAGAGGGAGGCTCTCAGCAAGCAAGGTAACCCTGTGTCCCGCTCTGCCAGGGGCTGTTGTCCTGGAGTCATTGTCCACCGCGCCCCATCTCCACTTCAAAATGCCCCAGTTTGGACTGTGTATTCTGTGCTGACCCGATCAAACAAGTGCTCTTACATCGAAAGCTTTCAGGCATTGGGAGAGCCCACCCAGGGGATGTAAATCACCAGCGGGTCTGAGGAATGAGGAGTGAAGGTCCACACAGAGACTTCCACATGCATATTCACGGCAACATGATTCACAGTAGCCAAAAGGTGGACATGAGCCCAATGTCCATCGACGGCAAGTGGGTAAACAGAGGTGGCCATCCGCACTGTGGGACAGTACTCAGCCATCAAAAGGAATGAAACTCTGACTCATCCCTCAACATGGATGCACTTGGCAAAGATAAAGCTAGAGAAAGAACATTATGCTAGAGAAAAAAAAAAAAAAAACACGTATTGATGCAAACTGTCCAGAGTAGGGAAATCTGTAGAGACCGAGAGTAATCCTGGTGGCTTAGGGCTGTGGGGCTGGTGCCTGGGAAGACAGGAGAGCGACAACTGAAGGGAACGATCTTTTTTGGAGGTGATGAAAATGTCCTAAAATTCACTGTGGTGATGACTGCATGTATCTGTGGATATTCCCAAAACCGCTGAATTGTACACAGTAAATGGCTGAATTGGTGCTGGGAATTATATCTCAATAAAGCTGTTACGTGTTAACTCTCCTGGAATTAAAGTTGAAAACTTAATTAAAAAAAAAAAAAAACATGCCTGGGTGAAAGAGCCATCCAAGGTAAGACAGACCAATAGATTTTAATTTAATACAGGGCAAAAGGCGTGGATATGGAATTTCTCATTGCAACAAATGTTCAGGAAACCACCCCTTGTCAAATTTTGGTGTAGTATCAAATGAGACGCCCACGATTGTCTGAAAAGACTATTTCCTGACTATGTATATGCCTGAGGTCAGGTTTTCTTCATATACTTTAACCAAAGCCACCATAAGGCTGAGTAAGGACACAGATACGAGAATCCAGATGTCTTATGCAATTTATCTTCAATTGGAAAATAGCATTCTTAATACAAAATGTTCTCTACATCATCAACTGCCTTTTTTTTTCTTTTCTTTTCTTTTTTAGGAAGAAGGAAATGGAGACCCAGTGGCAGGCTACCGGCCGTGGCTCTAAAATGGGCGTGGTATGATCAGTGACCCAATGCGGCTGTCGGTTCTTTCATGACCCAAGGCGGCTGTCCGTTCTTTCATGCATTCGTTCATTTCTCCACTCATCCCTTCAGAAAATCACTGAATGCCCTCCCTCTGCCAGACTGGTGGGGAAGATGATGATAAATGTATCAACTCTAGCTCCTATTATAAACTAGCAACTATGTGTCAAGTGCTCTATGAGCTTGAGCTGTTTATTCCCATGACAGTGCTGTAATGTGAGAGTACTATCAGCCCTGGGAGGCAGCCCAGGATGAACCCTGGGTAAGAGGCATAGCCCTCTGCCTCTTCAATATGGGGGAACACTAGCCCCTTCCCAGGCTTCCAGATGGGACTCTGCTGCAGAAACGTAGTTCTGGGGACAGAGTTAGAACACCTGCTTGATGGCCCAACTCACCCACGTCCTGATGGGTTTGTTTTGCTCCTGCCGGCTTCCTGGCCAGCCTGTGGGGGGTAGGGTAGCACAGTGGTTAAGAGCCAGCTGCCAGACCCGGATCATGGCCCAGCCACTTCGCAGCAGTGAGGCCTCAGGCCAGTGACATTGCCCCATGTCTCCACCTGCAAAACCAGGATGATGGTTGTATTTGCCTCCTGATTGTTGGGAGGTGCTAGGGACTGAATGTCTGCCCACCTCCCCAAAACTCATATGTTGGAGCCCTAACCCCCCTAGTATGATGGTATTTGGAGGTGGGGCCTTTGAGAGATGATCGGTATTAAATGAGGTTATGAGAGAGGGATCCTACAAGGATGGAAGAGACCCCAGAGCTCATGCTCTCTGGCGAGCGAGGACCCGGCAAGAAGCCAGGAAGAAAGATCTTGCCAGGAGCAGAGTGCTGGACTCCCAGCTCCAGGTCTGTGAGAGCTACCGTTCTGTTGTCCAAGCCTCTGTAGGTGGAGTTTGCTGCAGCAGTCTGAGCCAACCGGGACAGGACCGCAGGGAGTCCACCCAGCCCTCCCCAGGTGCTACCTGCTCTACTGGCCACGTCCCTCAGATTCAGAGTCCAGTGGGATGGAGCACTTGCTCTGAAATGCACAGAGCGAAGGGCCATCCTGCCTGTTCTGTCCAGGGTTTTCCTATGGTGGGCTTGCCTACACAAGTTTCCTGGCTGGAGATCATACCCCGCTTCACAGTGGGTTGGCCCACTGATGTGAGCATCTCACGACATCTCTCACCACCCAGCCTACCCCGCAGGCAGTCCTCTGTGCTCCCAGCGAGCCATGGAGGCAGACAGCGGGGAGAGGAGGGGGTGTGGCCAACAGCATCCTATGTGATTGGCCTGACTCTTCCTCTGGGGTTGTGGTTCACTTCTCCCCTTTGTCCCATTGCAGGTACAGGTGGTTCTGAGCCTTTATGTACACACTACTGTCGGAGGCTCTAACTGCCCTGCCCAAGGTGAGGGATTTCCCTGGATTTGGGACAGAGTTGAAATCACCATGTCCCAAGGCCAGCAGCACAGGTGGACATGTGACCCTGAGCTGCTATGGAATTTGTCCTGGATTCTAACACACTGAAGTCCCTGGTGGTCCCAGGGGCTCCTGCATGGCATTAATGCATTTTTGCTGGAACTTCAAAAGACCCAGGGCAAGGAAGAGAAAGCTTAAGGTGAGAGCATTAATTTTCCAAAGCCCTATTTCTGCATGAGACACTTTCCTCGGTCTGATAGTATGCTGGCTTTTAGGAAGGGCATGGCACAGGGCTTGAGCATGAAGTCAGAGAGCACTAATTAGCCCTCCCTAACTTCAAAAATAAAATCACCGAGCAGTATGATGATCATGATTATTGTTCCCATCACTACCACCACTCCAATCACTGGTGCTCCAGCACTTTCATCCCAGAATTTCAAAGCAGAATGCTTTTTAAGGAGATGGCTATTCATTTGTACAATGAGAAGCATCTTTTGAAAATGGAGCTTTCAGACTCTTGATGGGGGGAAAAAAACAACTCTGATTTCTACCCAGCACGATTAATAGGATGACAGAGTCCCTGAGAAGGGATGTGTCTGGTAAGTGGGGTCCAGGCACCGATGTCCGTGGCCAAAGGTCTCCACATGCTGCAAGGTGGGGACCTTGGATGTCTAAGCTTCTGAAATTCTCTGCAGCCAACTCTGTCCCCTTCAGGCCCTCCTCTTCCCAGGAGCCACAGCGTCCACTGAAGGTCAAGGGCAAACCAGATCCATGTTGCAGTGGAGAGGCACGGCTGAGCTGCAGCTCTGGCCTGACTGCTTGGGTTCCACCTCCAGCTTTGCACAGGAAATGTCAGTTGGGAGTCCTTGGGCAAGTTGCTTAACCTTTCTGTGCCTCTGTAAATTGAGATGAATGCCAGTTTCTACCTCTTGGGAGTTCTAAGTAGCAGATGAAGTTACCATAGGTCCGGCCCTTGGGATGGTGTTTGACACAAAGCAGGTACCCCCTAAGTTATGAGGACATGGGTGATGGTCACGGCAAGGCTATTTCCTGGCTAAAAATCCAACAGTGGCTCCCTACTGCTTGGATACAATGCAGACCCTCAACATGGCACATGAACTCCTTAGAGCCTGGGCCTTCTTTCCCCTCTAGGCATGTTCCTGGGTACTCACCCCACCTCCCACCCAGCCCAGCCCCGCACCATCGACCTTGTCCTTAGGCCTCTGTATTGGCCAGTGGTGCCCAATGGAGACTTCCTCCTACTTGTGCTCATGTTCTTTGGCCAGCTTTCCCCGGTCCTGTAGGACTCAGTTCATTGTCACCTCCTCTAGAACATTGCCCCAACTCATCCCTGTGAGATGAGATGTACCACCTGTGTGTTCATACTCTTCCTAGCCACAACCCATGGCTGGGTCTTTTCCTCCCTGTCCCTCTCTTCCATCTTCTCCCACAACCCCATCATCATCATCACCATCATCACCACCATCCTCACCACCACCACCATCATCACCATCACCACCATCATCATTACTATCACCTCCACCACTATCATCATCATCATCATCATCACCATCATCTTCATCCTCATCACCATCTCATCACCACCATCACCACCACCACTAGCATCATCATCATCATCACCACCACCATCATCATCATCAACACCATCATCATCACCATCACCTCCACCACTATCATCATCATCATCATCATTATCACCATCATCCTCACCATCATTACCATCATCATCACCACCATCACCACCACCGCCATCATCATCATCACCAACATCATCACCATGACCTCCACCACTATCATCACCATCATCTTCATCACCACCACCACTATCATCATCATCATCACCACCATCTTCACCACCACCACCACCACCACCATCATCACCACCATCATCATTACTATCACCTCCACCAGTGTTATCATCATCATTACCATCATCATCGCCATCATCCTCATCCTCATCACCATCTCATCATCACCATCACCACCACCACTACCACCATCATCGTCATCACCAACATCATCACCATCACCTCCACCACTATCATCACCATCATCATCATTATCACTATCATCGTCACCACCACCACCGCCATTATCATCATCATCACCATCATATCACCCTCATTACCACCACCACCATCATCACCATCACCACCACCACCACCACCACCATCATCATCATCACCAACGTCACCACCATCACCTCTATCACTATCGTCATCACCATTAACACCTCTACCACCACCACCATCATCACAACCCCCAGCACCATCATCCTCATCGTCATCACCATCATCTGCTCTTCCTCCCACTGGCCCATCCTTTCCTCCAGGGCAGAACTTGAACTGGCGATCTTATTAGCAGGTCCTTGCAAACGCCCTTCCTGACTCTACTAGGAACATACAAGCCTCAACGTAGAGTTTGCTGTTTATGAACGAAGGTGATGTCCACCCTTCTTATGATGCTCTTCCTCTTTCATTGGGTGTCTCAGGGGTCATGGAAAGATGGCGTGGAAGTGCCACTCATAGTCTGGCTTGCTGAGGATGCTGAGTGGCAGTAAACTGGATGCTTGGATGGATGAGTGAAGTGGTAAATGGGCGGGCAAGTGTTCAGTTGGGAGCGTGGGTCATTCCTGCAAAGGCTGGGGGAGGGCTGCTTCCATCCTTTTCTGTCCTGCAAGAAAGGCCCCCTGGGTCATCTAGCAGACTCACTCTCCTATGTCATCATAAAACCCTCCGACAAATTATTACATTTCTAGGGAAGTCATTTCTAGGGAGGCTCCCAACGAGCAGATATCTCCTTCCATTGTTAAATATCATAAATGGTGAATGCATTCTGGACACACGTGACACCCAGAGACTTTGCTAAACATCAGGCTTTTGACTGATGCACTTTGGGAATGACTGGCTGAGGACAAGACGTTGGCTTAACTAACAGGAGAAGTTGGATAGGGGTTTCTTGCAGACAGGATCTCCACGTGGCTCTGCCTCTCTGGCACTGGTATTGTAGAAATAGGCAAATTCTCATAAATTGCCTTTATGTGCCCAAGGAAGATTATGCTATTTTGGGCTCTGGGGACTTTTAAAAACAAATGAAGAGCAAAGCACAATAGTTCAGGATGTCTGATTCACTCCGAAAGCAAGCAAGTCCACCTTCCAGGACAGGGGAGACCCAGGGCACGGAGAGATGGGGCTTCCTGTGGGAGGACAGGCCATGGGGGCTCAGCCACGGAGAAGTAATGGACACGGCTGTTTATCTAGAACTAACCAACACCGTCTTCCCCACTACTGTCCACGCTTCCCTCCCAACTCAGAGTCACACGGGTGACCAAGGAGCAATGATGCAGGATCTTCTGGAAACTGAGAGAAGACTGATGGGACAGTGTGGGGTAGTGGCGCCCCTAAGCCCTCTGATGTGGAGAGAACACTGGGGGATCCAAGTCCTGCTTGGTCTCTTCCTGCTGCAAGGCTATAAGAGGGGGTCAAGCTCCCCAAAGCCAGAGCCCTTCCCAGAGTTCCAGGTAATCCATATCTCAAAGATTTCTGGCTAGGAGAGCATCCTGGGGGCAGTGGGACAGCCAGAGAGGGCGTGTAGCTCTGTGTTCCACGTTGTGGATACAGGGTGGGAGAACCAACTTCCATGATGGATTGCAGCCTCCCCCCCCTCCCTGGGACTACCTGTCCACATTTCTCAGAAGCAATGCTGGGACTGTTAAGTCTCCAGGCTGTGACCCGCCAGCCCCCATGACCAGTATCATCGGCAGGTGTGCCGTATCTACTCACCTGCATGGAGCTAACTCTCAGCCCTCCCTGTGGTCCAGTCTCTACCTTCCGTCTGTTCCTTCTCAAGAAGCTCAATGTCAGTCATGCAGCAAACATGCCTGGGTCCCTCCCTTCATTCAGCTGTGCAAATCCCCGACTACGTGTCCACACTTAGTAGGACCTGTGCGTGCAGCCGTGAGCAGATCCCTGCCTCAGGAGACACCTAGTCTGGTGTCTAAGTACCTTAGAGACATAGATGGTAGGCTGAGGGATAGCCCCAAACATAACCACATCCTGACCCACAGAACCCAGGAATACATGGCCTTCCATGGCCAAGAGACTTTGTAGAGGTGACGAGTTTGGTCCTGGATCATCGGTCGGACCCCATGGCCTCAGAGAGGCCCTCCTAAGAGGGAGGCTGGGGTCAGAGCCAGAGACAGGAGGATATTACCCTGCTGACTTTGAGGAGCACGGATAGGTCCACCAGCCAAAGAGGCCAGTAGCCTCTGGAAACTGGAAGGACAAGCCGAGTTCCTCTCGTGGAGCCTCCCGCGGCCAAGCGGTCCTGCAGACCCTTCATGTGAGGACTTCCAACCCCTGGAACTGGAAGACAGTATATCCTTGTGCCTGAGTGCCTCACCTGCGGGCTTCTACTAGAGCAATAGGAAACTACTATCTCTCCCTAAAACAGTCCATGAATGAGGGACTGGGATCAGAGGGGTGGGCTCGTGGCTGCTTCAGCAGAGAGGACCCACAGGGGCGGGACCCCAGCCCAGAGATCAGGAGACTGAGGAGGGGTCAGCCCGGCACTGGGGAGGCAGCAGCTCCGAGGTGGATGGGAGGATGGGCGGGTGGCAGTGCAGCCAGAGGTCATGGCTGGGGTGTGGGTCTGCAAGCCCTGTCCTGGTTCAGCCTAGCCTCCTGTCCAGCACCGACAGTCCCCCGACTCCTGCCCACAACCTGGTCACCAGATGGCACAGGCGATTTCTCTGACTGTCCTGAGATGCCATCTCCAGCCTCAGGGTCCCTTACGAGGGTGTGGACTGGCCTTGGCAGGGCCTCCCGGCTTTAGACTCACCCTAAGAGGGGTCTGGCCCTTACTCTTGGCTTCAGAGAGGTGACTGGTGTCGTCCTGATAGGAGGGCTTTGTTCAAGGTGGGGCTGGCCGTGTTAGAAACACCAGCATGGCACTGGGTGGGGGAGGGCTTGGGTCATCCATGGTGACTGAGAATGCTGTGGGCATCGGTCACCTATCCGTCCATCATCGATCAGTTGTGCCCACGCCACGGAGCCCTGAGAAAGCCCAGGCTCAGGTGAGTCAGCCTGGTTGGTGACATTCGTCATGTGTTGTCCCACCTTGGTGCTGGAAGCGGGTATGTGTCTTGCCCCCGTGGGGAAGGGACAATGACAAGGCAAAATTCGTGTGTGGAGACGGCCCAGTCTGTGCCCCACGGGCCTCTGCCCTGGGGTGGTTCTCACCCACATCCCTGCGGTGTAGACCACGGCTGTGAGTGCATTTCTGCAGTGCGTTCAGAACTTTTCTAGCAAGTTACCCAACCAAGGGTGGCTTGGGGATTCTCTTTGCTACTGGGACCAGTGTCAGAAGTGGGGTCAGTCTCGCCCTACCCAAGACTGGGGTTCTCTAACCCAGCAGCCTGGCTAACTTCAGGTACCCCTCTCCAGTGTAGAAAGCCACACCCCTCCTGGAGGCCTATCCAAAATAGACCCCAGGCCCTGAGCACCAGCCTCCTCAAGCAGGGCAAATTGTCCCAAGAGGCCTCAGCATTCCCCATTCCCCAAAAGGGCTCCAACAGCTGCTGCCAAGTTCCGGGTCCTCTCCTGCTCATTATCATGGCTTATGACTGAGTCTTCTCTCTAAGAAATGTGAATTAGAAATAGCTCCAGTGGCTGACCACCTCAAAAATGCAAATCAGTATAATTTCAATCAATACATGCAGCACTGAGCATTAAAAATGCAAATTTCCTGCTGTGCAGAGAGCAAGGAGGAACAGCGTCTTATTTAGAAAGAAAGCTCGGTGGCAGGAGGACCTTTCCAGATCCCAGCGTAAAGCCGGTCCTTAATTGGGGCAGAGGAGGAAGGTGTGGCGCAGCCCGGGCCAGTGACATTAGTGGCCCCTTGCTGTAGGAGCATGGCTGGTGCGTGCCTCCTCGGCAGCCCAAAGCGCACCTGCGGTCCCGCTCAGTTGGAGGGAAGAGCACATGCCTCTCCGCCCCTCGCAGGCCTGCCTGGTCTTCATCTGTCCCCACGTCCTGCTCCTTCCTCAGGCCTGGAGTGAGTGCCTGGAGCTTGGAGGGCCTCCAGCCCCACGCGGAAGCAGGAGAGAGGGAGGCCATGAGTGCCAGCCCTGGGGGCCGCACCCCCTAGGAGCACCTGGCCCAGGGGAGAGAGGGAGACAGCTGGGGGCCCGTCGAGCCCAGCCTGCACCCTCTGCGGCTCTGTGGGAAGGTTTCCCTCCGTCCTTTCGGGGTCAAAATACCAAACTCACGAGGCTCACCTTGCCAAGCCGCGTCTCCCTCCGGGAAGCCCTCCTCCCACTTCCGTGCACCACAGAATTCGTCCTGCAGTCGCCCTGTGTCCTGGGGTCGATATCTGGTCTTCCCACCTGTGTCGAGCTCCTGGGGGGCAGGCATCCCCCAGGTTCTGGCCCTAACATGTGCTTTGCCCAAAATGTATTGAAATTAATGAATGAAGCCCATCCAGCCTGTCCAGGGACTTGGAAGGACAGATTCCAGGTTCCAAGGCGAGTGGTCCGGTAGCCCCTTGCAGGCAAACACCACACCGGCCGGCGAGCTGCCTGGCTGCTGCTTGAGCTCTTGCAGGAGGACAGAAAGCTAAGTGTCTGTGTTACCACCTGTGCCATGTAACAAACCACCACCAGGCTGAACGGCACCACTTATTATCTCACTTTCACTGTGGTTCAGGCATTGGGCTGGTCCTCTGGGCGGGTCTCACAAGGCTGTAATCAAGGTCTCAGTGTGGTCTGGGAGTCTCATCTGAGCTCCCCCAGTTGTTGGGAGAATTTGGTTCCTTGCTGCTGTAGAACTTGTGGTTCCTCAAGGCCAACAGGGAAGGGGTTCCTGATTTGGGAAGGGGCCCCGTGCCTCTTGCAAGAACCTTCGCCTAATTAGACCAGGCCCAGCCAGGATAACCTCCCTTTCAATGAGCTTGAGCTCAAATGATCAGCTTGACCTCCATGACACCCACAAAAGCCCTGTGGTCCAAGGGTGAGACACAAGTCACTGGTTCCACCCATACTCAGGGCGTACCCCCCCATGGGGCCATCTTAGAAATCTGTCCACACAGCATGTCCCAGGACAGCCAATTCCCTTGTGCTGTGACACTGGAATTTTCCTTCCCATGGTTGGACCCCACATCCTTGTTGGCAACCTTGGAGGTTCTCACCTGACCCTTGCCCAGCTCCTTCACTCCCTGACCCAGAATGCCCCCCAGACAGAGTTATCTGCGCTCTGCTCAGTTCAGCCCCATACCCCAACCCGCCCCCAGGGCACCTCCCAGGCCACCTCAGGCCTCCCCACTGACTGCGTTCCCAGCTGCCTTCAAGGTCCCCCCAGGGCCTTGCTTCCCTCACTTCCTGTCCACTCTGAAAACGAGGGCAAAGGTGTGCCCACATGGACCTTGCTCCTCTGTGTCCAGCCCAAGTGCCGCAGACACTGTCCTCTCCAGGCTTGGAATTCTCCTCGCTTCCAGAGCTGCTCTTAGCCCCTGTATCCACTCCGGCCCAGCCAGCCTCCCGCTCCCCAGAGCAGTGCTCCTTTGGCCCGGCCCGACAGAGGCAACACTGTCTTGCAGTGTGCTGCCACGTCCCCTTGTGTGGCCATCGGGGACACCAGCAGCGCAACCAAGTCTCCACACTAGCTTGAGAGGCTTTCACTGGGGTCCTCATCCCTGTCCCCTGGGATCATGCTGTCCTGTCAAGTGGACGTCATTTGGGGACGAGGAACCCGAGAAACATTCACAGAAGACTGCCTCGGTCTGGGATTGCAAGACACACACAGGACCCTCAGTTCAATTTAAATCGCAGATGAACAACGAATGTTTTTAGAAATATATCCCAAATGTCCCAAGGGCTATACCTCCCTGAGAATGTACTCACGGTTCACCTGCGAGTCAGATTTAAACAGGGGTCCCG
The DNA here is from genome assembly GCA_020311275.1 of Eira barbara. Lineage (NCBI taxonomy): Eukaryota > Metazoa > Chordata > Mammalia > Carnivora > Mustelidae > Eira > Eira barbara. Next base: position 2,706,260 of record JAHRIG010000041.1, on the reverse strand, counting down.
GATCACATGGCAGGTGACAACGAAGGGAGCAGGAGCTGGAGCCCAGATCCATCTCGAGGCCGGACTCCCCTCTGCCCGCAAGGAGGGTCCTCAGCCACAGCCCAGGGCACCCTGGAGGCAAGAGCCGAATGCCCGTGGGTAAGTCAGAGGAGAGCAGGTTTTAGCATCTGGGGTTGTAGGACGAAACGTCTCGGTGACCTGCGGCAGACTTGTGTCCCCCCCCCAGATTTACATATCAAAGCCATGAACCCCCAGTGTGGTGCTGTTGGGCGCTGGAGATTCTGGGAGGTCCTGAGGGTGGGCCCCTTGGGAATGGGGTTAGTGCCCCTACAGGATGAGATAGGACAGAGGGTCTCTCCCATGTGCAAAGGCACAGCAAGAAGGGGTAGATAGATGTCTGCAAGCTGGGACGTGGACCCTCGCCAGGCACCAGACATGCTGGTACCTTGATCTTGGAGCTTCCTGACCTCCAGAGCTGTGACCAGTGAATGTCAGTTGCTTAAGGCCCTGGTCTGTGGGGTTCTGCTGCAGTGGCTCAGCACACTGGGGTCACTGCCCCCCACTCCCAGGCTCCCTGCAGAGGCTGGCCCTCTCCACCCCAGAAGCCCATGGCCTTGTTCTCTGCCCAAGCTGTTCATCAGCGCGGAGCAGGTCTGTTCCATGAAACCTTCCAACGGAGAGTTATGGGGCCGCATCGTTGCCACGATCTGCCTCTGCTGGGAGTGGAGCACCTTCTCTCCGGCTCGTCACTGCCCGTCTGAGATGTCGTATTTAAATGATTAAGCCGACAAACAGTTTTATTTCCTCTAGCAGCTGACAATTCCCCAAAATGGAGAGATGTTAATTTGAAGTGACACAGTAAAAATCCTTCCCCGTTACTTGGGAACTCAGCCAGGAGGCTCCAGAAAGGCCCCAAGAGCCGGCTGCCTAGGAGGGAAGGAGGCGGCCGACCCCACATGCAGGGCCAGGCCCACCCGGCCCACAGAGCCTGCTTCCATAGCGGGGGCAGAGGACCAGGCACATGGGACCCCCAGCCAGCCTCCCCACACCCAGTACCCAGCGACTTCTCACACCGGAACGTCGCCAAATGCCTGCTCTTCGGTGACACAGAGCTTTCCGGGGAGTGTTCTTGGGGTCCGTGTGGGTGGTGGGACTGTCAGGCTTTCCACGTGCGGCTGGCCAGGCGTCCACACTGACCTGTCCCAGCATAGCCATGAGGACACCAGTTCCTCTGTGTCCCGTGGAGCCCCTAACTCCCGAGGCCACAGAGGAAGCCCCAGGGCTCCTGGTCCCAGCTGCACCCCAGTGGGAGGGGCATCCTCTGCGAGCCTGCAGGGCCCCCAGGGGGGCTGCATGGGGGTCTGCAGGAAGGAGAGACCGCAGCTGCCACCCTGCCACAGCCTGCTCTCCAGCCTCTCCTTGCCATCCGTCTCCCAGACTTGCCAGGGGAACCATCTTGGGGGGCTGTCCCCTGCTCCCATCCTGCCCGCCCTGGGAAAACAGCTCCTGGGAAAGACGACGGCAAAGAGAAGTCCTGCTTGGCAGCTTTGCCGAGGACCACTCCCACCTGCATTGATTCCAGCCACCGATCTCGGAACAACACTCTCCTGAAGGTGGGTATCCCACCGTCAGCTCTGCAAACGTGTGTGAGCTGCATCCAGCCACCGTCAGCGGATGGCAGGTCCCTGGAGTGAGCTGGCCCCTGGAGGGTGGGACTGTGTCTTCTCCACCATCCTGGCCCCCGTAGCACCAGGATATAGCAGGCAGCAAACGTGGGTCCCCCCAGAGTGATGCACACGGGCCTGCGACCCCAGAGCCTGCCCTCACCTGGCACGCCTGCCTTGGGCTCCCTGCCCCAGCAGCATACAGTGTCTGTCGACCAGCACACTCAGGAGCTGGTCCTCCCCTTGCCTGGCTGCCCTCCTGCCCTGCTCCCAGCAGCCTCAGCACAGGTGGCTTTCATCAGGAGGCCCCCATGGACCAGTCACCTCTTGGCCAGATTAAAGACACCCCCAAACCTTGCACAGGTGTCAACAGACTCCCTACACTGCAGTTATCTGTCCTGTTTCCCCTACATGAGCAGTCCCAGTGGCAGTCCCATGTTTCTAAACAGGAGCCTGGTAGCAGGGAGTCCAGGAGCACAAGCGTTCAGTAAACTTAGCCGAATGAAAGGGTGGCGTCTACCCAGGCCACACGCACAGCATGAGGGGCGGCAGGAGGCTGTGGCCGGAAATCCCCCAAAGCCACCTGGTCACCTCCTCCCTGGGGTTAGCTCTCATTCTTCCATTCTCTCCCCAGACACACTTGGGCCGGCCCGGAAACACTGACTGTGTATGTGGCTCTGCCGGGCACACAGTAGGTGCTCAATCAAAGCGCCATCAGCGAGAGAATGGAGGGCAGGCTCCCATGAGACAGTTCTGTTTATCGGGTCATCCTCGGACCCGGTGACCACGGAGAGAAGGGCGCGCAGGCTCTCTCCACGTGTGTGCCTCTCGTCACGGGAGTACACGGAATTAAAGCATCTCCGTTAATTGCCCTGAATCCGTCCGGAAAGTCCTCCTGTTTCTAATGTGGACAAACCACGCTGCGTCCTCTCTCGGCGCACGTCTGCGTGCCGTGTACCTCGGGCCACTGCTTCATGCGGGGCAGAGATGTGGCCTTCCTGGGGGCAACGAGGTTATCACAAGGGCTTTCCCTCTCCTGATGGGACTCCCGTGCGCTCCCACGTGAGCTGGGGAGCCTGCGGGGAGACCAGCTTCCTCACGCCCCCTGGTTGTGCCTCAGGAGTGAGGGAGCAGGGTCTTAGGGGGAAGCAAGAGAAACAGAGATGCTGGTCACGGGGCTTGGGGGCCACCAAGGGCTCTATGCAGAGGGCAGAAGCTGCCCCAGGGGTAACCTTCAAGCAAGCCAGGTAAGGGACAGCAGGTGGAGTTGAAAGGTCACCTGGATGTGGGTTTTGGAGTCAGACACGGGGTGTAAGGTTCTACCCTTGTAGTCCGGGCAGAGACAGAGAAAGCCTCTGGGCCTTGGTTTGCTCACCTGCAGAAACCAGGGGGTGGTGTGTAGGGGTATCACCTGTCCAAAGGAAGTGGTGTTTGTACAGTGTCCCTCCCAAGGAACCTGCCCCGGAACAGGCCATGGGTCCTGATGAGAGTGTCCCTCAGGCTGCATCCCCAAAGCCCCTCCTCCCACAAGGAGGAGATGTGACCAGAGCTGGGCCGGCCGGAGCCTCCCTGCCTATGAGCATAGGCCGGGGGGAGTGGGCTCCTGTGGACGCTACTGCGTATGCACGGGGACCTCCTTCCTTTCCTCCTTCCTTTACTTCCGCACACACAGCCAGCAGATCTCCGGGCCTCCCTCTCTGTAGATGAGGCCACGGTCTGCCAGCCAACGGACAGTAGGCAGAGAAACAGAGTCCACGTCCAGGTCTGGGGACCATCACACTTTCCCAAAGGAGCCCCTCTGTGGGCTTCCCCATTCTGGGGATGGAGACGGCCCCGGGGGGGCCTCAGGGGCGATGTGTTGGAGAGGGAAGAGCCACACGCTGGAAATCTGGGGCCCTCGGATGCAGCTCTGAGAAACTCCAGAGAGCGACTCCCATATCCAACCAGGAGGGCAGGCTCTGAGGTTTGGGGTTGAACAGAAGGGAGCAGTGGGCACAGAGAGCAGGCCCGGCCTGCCCGTGCACAGGGCCCATAGAGCAGGAAGCAGGTGGTCAGAGGGAGCCCAGGACACAAGGTTTGCGTCCAGGGACCCGGCCTGTCTGGGGCCAGCGGCTCCCCAGGCCATGCAGACACAGGCTGAGGACCCACTCTCTACCTTCAGGGATTGTGGGTTGCTTTGCTTCTAGAGCTGTGATGGGAACTCTCCGATCGTGGATATAAAGCACATGACACCGCACGTAAGAGCTTCTTCTGGAAGTCTGAGCCCTCCTGCTGTCTTGTCCCACTGGCCTAGAACCAGTGGCTCCGTCTTCTCTTGGGTGGAGAAAGCAAGTGTCCGTGCATGTTCATGGGGTGGAAGGGTGCTTGCTCTCAGCCTCCAGCCCCCACTCCCTGACAAGGATGCCCCAGGAGGGGTCTCTCATTCCGGACTGGGCTGAAAGGCTGTCAAGATGTCCCGTGGCCAGGATCCCCCGTGCAGCCCTCGTGCAGCCCCTGGGAAGTTGTGTGCAGCTGTGTTCTCTGCAAACGTCAATGGGTATGGGTCGAACTGGGGGAGGAGGTGGGGAGGGAGCAGAGGAACAGCCCTCCCCTGCCTGCACCCCAAGAGGGCCAGCTGGAGGGGAAGGGCTCGTGAGCAGGGCAGTCCCAGAATTCTTGTCTGAACACTGGCTCAGGGTCCCCCGGGCGCCGGCGTGTGTGGCGGAGGAACCTGGAAGAGGGCGGCCTCGTGGTCTCGCCTACCGCGGCGGCAGCAGGGTGGGCGGCAGTAGGCACAGGGTCAGCCACCTGGACTGGAAGGCTTGGGTGAGGACGGAATAAGGGAAACTCAGCTCTTGGCTCCTGGGCTGATGGGAGATGGATGCCCCAGGCAGGAGGGACGGATTCTCCCCCAGGAGGATGACGGCTTCGGTCCACTCAGGCTGCTGTCACAGAACGCCGTAGGCAGGAAGGGTCACGGACAACAGGAATTTATTGCTCACCGTCTGGATGCTAGAGTCCGAGATCGAGGCTCGTGGTATCTGATGAGGGCGGGCTTCCTGCCGAAAGCGGCGGCGGAGCTCTCTGGGCTCTCTTACATGCGGGCACTAATCCCATCCACGAGCGACCCACCCTCACGACCTAATTACTCCCTAAGGTCCCATCTCCAAACACCAAGACATACAGATGTGGGGGTCTCACACGCACACACGCCGTCACATCAGTGACCTTTGGTCCCCGTCTACACCTGCTGTCACTGCCCCTTGTCAGCTCGGCCTTTGTGTCAGATTTTTCACTTTCTAAGCAAGTATTACCATGAGCGTTCACACGGGAAAAACCAGGGCTGGTCTGGGAAAGCCAGGTTTTGGTCCCTGGTCTTGTCTGCGAGGGCGTGCCGGGGATGCTCTAAGTTTCAAATCAACATGCGGTTTGGACTGGAGACCGGCAGGGATGATAGCCTGTTCTCAACTGCTTCCAGACCCAACATCCGCCTCTCCTGCCTCCCAGCAAGGGCAACACGTGGCGGACAGTCCATGCCCAGGCCACCACCCCAAACCCCTCAACACCCCCAGCTGGCAGCCAGTGGGATGGGTGGGACGTTCTAAGCGGAGCGTGGAGAGCAGCAGGCACGCTCTTGCTGCAAACGATCCCTTCTTTACGGCAGGGATCAAGACACAACCAAGAATTTATTTTATTATTTGCTAATGCTTTTAAAATTTTCCAATAAACCCCTTTGGCAGCAATGAGCTAAAATAATGAAAGTACATGTTTATTGAAAACCGAGTACGGAAATTCTCATGGTCATTACAATTATGCTGAAGCTGGAGTTTGCTCAAAAGGCTTGTTCACGTCCACGGGTCCTCTCAAGGACACTGATTACACAGCAGCTTCCACGTCCAACATCGGTGGTGGGTTTAGGAGGACTTTGCCCAGAAGACAGGATTCTACCACATGTGGCTGCCAAAGGTCTGTCGCATACCCTGCCCTGAAGCATCATTTTTTCTTTTAGATGACATTCTGTACTTCCAAATCGGGCTGCTCATTTCGGATTCTGATTTATCTGGTGCCCGTGTGAAAGGTAATCAGTTAGCTGTTCACACGCCAGTGCCCCCAGCGGAAGAAGGACTTTGTAAACTCATAAAGGAAGACCGCCTTGGATGACGACAGCAGGTACTTTCAGACGGAAACTCAGTGAACTCCAAGAATGGTTCGGTGTTTTCAATCCCATTTATGGACAAAAAATGCAGCTTCAGGATTTCATCCCGTCAGAGGCAGAACACCTGAGATTACTGTGAGCACCCTTGCAAATTCACTTAAAAAGTTCCCCATTGAAGATAAAATTATTTGTTTCATCGTGCTGATAATGTGCTCACATGTGTGATGAAAGCTTTAGGATAAAAGCCATGTTCTTAGAGTCAGAGTGATGGCGAACAGATACCAAGGCAGGACAGGCCGCCCCTGCACACATAATGCAACACTGTGTCCAACAAGTTGAGACAATCTAACAATCACGTCCTGTATGTTGCCACTGGCAGATTTGCAAACATTTGTATGCATTCAGTTAAAGTAACTAAATAGCAGCATGTTATAACAAGTGGATACTGAACTAAAATGAATTAAAAAAACAAAAAACAAAAAACCTTCCATGTAATGCTGTGTGCTCTTCTTTGCTGCTTGCCATGAAGAAGATGGTGGAAATGTTTGAGCCTTTGGAGAGCCTCTTCGTGAATCATTGTGAGTGTCCTGCGATGGCACGAAAACTTTTGTGAACAAATCCTCTGAATTTTTGGTTGCATCACACGAGTTAACAACAATGACAATCACAACAGAAACTCCAGCTTTGGAGCCTTTGAGAAAATTGTAATTATTGCAAACAAAGCTTGCAAACAGGAAGATACTATGTTTACCAATATACATACAAGTGGGGCGTGGGGGTGGGGAGAAAAATGAAACAAGACAAGTCCTGGCAGCATGTAGGATTGGGTTTAGAAATGATGCGATGGTGCTGTGGAATAGCTCAACTGGTAGACAGCCTCTTTTAATGAAGCCCTAATTTTAATTAAGCAAATTAGCATCCTATACTGAAATGGAACGAAATTAAAATATCTACCAGTTTGCTTCATCTAAATGGGAAGAAACATTCAAGACAATCCTGTATGAGAACAACAGAAAAACAGACAATTTATTTGATGAGTTTTTATCTTGTAAGAATATTTGTCCAAGAAAGCTTCTCAGAACGGAAGCAAGAAGCCAGGCTCTGTAAATGCCTTTGGGTGAAATATTTACACATTTCAATGTGGAGAAAAAAAATAAATAACTGTGAGCATATCCTCCATAGGGTTGAATTTGCTCTGAGCTTACCAGGTACCCCTGCACCTGCAGAGAGAAAATAATCTCAATTAAAAATGTTATGGTCTAACAGAGAGGAGTCATCTTAAGGTGTCAACAATTTCAAATGTACTAACAAAAAAATTACAGCTTTGAGGAAGGGCATAAGCAGTTTTATGGAAAAATTTTAAATGTTAACATTCTAATGAAAAATGTTATTCTTTAGAAAAACTCTGGTGGGCCCATGAATATAATAAAACCCACTTAAAAATACTTCAAAAATACATACCTGTAATTATTTTTAGTGCCCCCCACCCCCCGCACTCTGAAACATGGGCTGACAGACTGAATGAGAAGCCTGTGTGTCTGCCACAGACATTTTCAGACTCCGGAATCTTCCTGGCCATTTATTTCGTTCTGACGCAGGCAATCTGAGACCTATGTTGTTGCTGTGTCTTCAGTCAAGGTGTAAGTTACAACATCGTGAGATGCAAAGATCGTCGGTGTACAATTCAGTAAGCGTCGACGTCTGAGTACACCTGTATGACCAACGCCCTACCAAGATATGGGATGTTTCCGTCGCTCTGGAAAATGCTTTGTGCCCCTTTGCAGTTACTCCCCGACTCCCCAGGTGATCACTCCTCTTGTTACCTGAACTCAGAAGGATCTGGGTCTAGACCTGGGCTCCGTCACGGGCCAGCTGTGCGTGGTAACTTGGGCAGATTCTCAGACGTCCCAAATGTTGACCCTCCGTCCACGGAGTGGAGCCTGAGGGCCGTTGAGAGATGCCGTGGGTTAGGGTGTCGGCGCAGTGCTGGGCATATGGGTGGCGCTGAGAAAATCAAAGCATGGCCAGCGGTGACTGAGGACGGAAGGCAGAGCTCCCGCCACGGAGGGGCTGAGGGAGTGTGACTCCACAGGTAATTCTGTCGAGATGTCCCCCTCCGCTATACCTGTCTCCCAGGTGTCCTACCTGTCTGCCCCTCCCTGCCCAAACTCCCTTTAACCTCCCTTCTAGAGACAAAGACTTGTGGCCGTGGCCGCTGCCTAGAGTTCCATCCTCTCCCAGAAAGCTCTTCTCCCCTGAGCCCTCAAAAAGGAGTCAGGTCCCCTCACCCCATACACACGTCCCCCTCCTCCAGCCCCATCCCATGGCCCTTAGCACCCCCGGTACTATCGTGTGAAGACAAGCCCAATGTCCCTGTTGCACGCTGCCCTCAGTGTTCGAGTCTCCTGACACAACCAAAAACACACCAGACAAGTGAGCCTCACTGCGATGGACCCCCTGACCCACGTGTCAGCGGAGAGCAAAGTGCGTCCACGCTCTGCACGGTGCTTACTTCATCAGAACACAGTGACCGTGACCACCGCGAAGGGCTGTTCTGCAAACCGAATGCTACACAGCCCCACATGGGAAACGGGAAGCCTTACTGTGCCCATTTTATGGATGACAAAGCAGGCTCACAGCACCAGCTAGAAGGTGCCGGAATGGGGACGTTGAGGTTGGCTCTTCTGCCTCTGCCTCCGGGCTCTGTCCTGCCCGCCCGATGGAGCTTTGGGTGTGCGTGCTGCCCACCTCTCGTCCGTCCTTCACTGGGCTTCACAAGCGCCCGGGAGTGTTCCCTGGCCTGGATTCCAGAGACCCAAACTCAGCCGCACTGCCTGTGACAGTCTGCCTGTTTGGAAGTCCCAAGGAGATCCTAAGACAAGGGACGCAGGTGCCGCCAGTCCTGGGTCTCCCACTCTTGACTGCGCAGGAGCCCTGTCCCATCTCAGTGGCTTGACCTCACTTAACACTCAGTTCCTGCAAGAACCTGGGACCACAAAGGGGACAGGGAGTGCAGGGCTCACACTTCCCGGCTTTCTGAGCCCCGTCTCCTGGACCCAGATTTATGTCCCCTCCACCCAACCCCCTGGGAAGAAGCCATGCGGAACCATGAACGTCTCACCAAAATTCAGTCTCACGTCTGTGTCCCACAATACAAACGCCAAGGGAATTATTTCTACCTCGCAAGGGCTTGTTGAACGTGTCTGATAATGTATTTATAACGGCCCGAGGAACTCAGCGAGGAACAACCACCCTGAGTGACAAGGAAAATTGTTAGAAATTGTTCCCTGTAAAAATAACGAGCCCCACTGAAATGAGCCAATCAAAACAGCCTTCTGATGGCTTCCTGCACAGACAGGGGTGGCAGGATGGGGAGCCCTTCTTCTCCTGGAACGTGGGCCCCTGTTTCTGATGCAGGATCTGGGGGTGCAGGGGCTTAGGAGTGCTCTTGATGCCTGGGAGCAGCTGCGTCCCTCTGGACACGGCACTGGGAGAGCCAAGAACAGCGGGGGGGAGAGGGGCCCAGAGGAAGATGCAGAGAGTTCGTATCTTCGCCTGGGGGGAGACTCAGGTCCACGCTCACACTGGTCACTGGAGCCCCCAGGACAGGGGCCAGCCCACTGGGAGAACGCCTCCCCCTCAGGGTGCTCAGACTCCCTCTACCCAGTGTGGGACAGCCCCTTGCTATCCCGTCCTCTTCTTCTGCCCCATCCATCGCTCCCTCCCCAGGGATGTGCCTGCATTTCCTTGGCCTGACTGGCGGCTTCCCCCAGATCCCTGACCACTGGGGAGCAGAACCGTCTTCTGCTCCCAACAGAGGCAGCTCGGGGTGCGACCGAAACTCATGGCTGGGTCTGTGGACACCTGTCTGCTTATGTTTCCTCTGCAAGAACAGGGTCTTCTGGGGCCTGTGGGCTACGCCTTCCTCTCCAAGTTTCCTGGGATCGAGTGAGGTTGAGAACAGGTGCCCCAAACCTGAGCACCGGACGAACGGATGCATGAATGAACAGATGGGTGCACACGTGCCGTGGGCTTGTGTTTGCAGAAGTGCACACTGTGTTTGCGTGATCCGTGATGCTACGGACAGGAATCACATGCTCCAAGAATCATTACACATTTCACACGTTTCTCCCCTCCTCACTGCTGATTTTCATGACTAGTTTTACTGATTTTTTCAGTCTGACCGTCTTTATCTCTCCCTGGTCCCCATTCCTACTCTCGGCCTGGGTGCAGGGCTCATCAGCTCTCCCCTGACTCACTTCCCACTGCCCCTTCCAAACTCCCCTCCTCAGGGCCCAGGCTGGATGTGCCTCTGCTCTCTCTCTCTAGCTTCGCTGTGGCTCCCCAGCACCCAGATGTGGAGGCTGAGTGCCTCGGCAGCACACGGAGCAGAGCCCTCCACGGCACCAACCGCGCTCCCCGCCAGCTCATCTCCTTACCGCCAGCTTCCGCCCGACGTCCTACCGCAGTGAATTCCTGCCGTGTTGCCGCACAGACTCAGGGTTCGGACTTGGGGGACTTGGCTCACACTGTCCTCTTTGCTCCCCATCACTCTCCAGTGCTTCTGCCGTGCCCAGACTCCGGCAAGCTCTGGGACCCAGTCCCCAGGCTCCCACTGCCCCGCACCCTTGCCCCCAGCCTCCCGCAGCTGCTGCCAACTCTGTGTCAGCAGGGGCGCCTGGAAGCAAGAATGTGAGTCACCATTCTCGTGCCTCCTGTGTGGCCCTCTCTCCGGGGGTGGCTGCCCACGTGCGCAGGGAGTGAGACCCTGGCCCAGGGCTGCCCGGTACATCCTATTCTGTGGCAGGCACACTCAGCGGGCTGGCTCCGAGCTCACAGGGGAGCAGGAGGGCTGCCTCGAAAAGTCGCAGTGAGGAGGGTGAGGTTAAATTAACGCGGCCCACCTGGCCCTGGGCACCGTATGGGCTGGCTGTGGGTCCTCTCCTAGCGGTGCGGAATGTGACGTGCGTGGTGTGGAGCTCCCATACAGCCGGGTCTCATAGGCTCCGGGCCCCCCACTGGCTCTGCAGCACCCCAAAACCCCCATGAGAGCCTCCTGAGAACAACGGCCCGGGAAGGGGACTGGGGCCGATGCAGCTGGAGGCCAAGCCCTCAGGAAGGAAGGGCGGTTGTGCCTCCCTTATGGGTGAGATCCTAGGCCTGGGGCTCTTCTGGCTCCAGGTAACTGGGGGTGTCGCTCGAAGCCAGTAAGCAACCACGCAGTGGGTCAGGAGAGTGAGTTGGGACCCGAGGTAGGAGGGCCGGCCAGAGCGAGGGTGAGGACGGGAGGGCAGGCGACCGTAGGCGTGGCTCACCCAGGAGGGCTCCAAGCACCTGCCCCGCTCTCGGAGCCCCGGGCTCACTCCAGAACCCAACTCTCCTTCGGCGCCGCGGATCCCAAACCCGGTGGAATAAAAGCTTTTTTCCGCTGCTGCCAAATGATGAGCGTGAAAGCGACTGTGTCTGTGTCAGCTCTTGGTTCAAACCGCGCCAGGGATGAGGCAAATTGGATCATTATTCATTTTATCGGTTACTTATTTTTAGAGCAATCTAACAATTACATGTAAAGTGCAAAGCATAAACCTAATTTACAGCGAAACTGTCCCCACTTGGGCACCTGACAACTCGTGTTGCCACTTAGCATTCCCGCCCCTCCTCCCCTCCTCCCTGCCCGGGCTCGGCCCGTTCACCTGAAGGAGAACCTTCCCGACAACGGACTCGACGCGGGCAGGATGAATGCCACTGACAGGTGAAACAGTCCACGTTCCGTCGTCCGGGGAACTGTGTGGACACCTCGGAGCCACCACCGGCTGTAGCTGAGGCCGTGGGGTGCAGAGGGGGGGCCGGAAACAGCAGGAGGCCAGCTGGAGGGACCCTTCTGGGAGTCGGAGCATCGGCGTCCGCTGAGACCCTGTCACCTGGACCCTGTAGCGCCCTCCCCTCTCCCCAACACCCATGCGGTACCTGGGGGATGGGCTCCCCAAACAGCAATGGGATTGATCCCAGCACAACCCTGTTTCCTGCTCTGCTCAGGAGCTCCTCCCGTGCTCAGGGATGTCTCAGGGTGAGCTGCTGGGCTGGGGATGAGTCTGATCCCCCTAGACTGTCCGTCTGCAGAGCACGGCCTCCCCTGGCCTGGGAGCACCCAGGGGCCCTGCCATGCACCGCCCAGAGAGGATGTTGACGTCGGTTGTCAGAGCAGGGCTGTCTCTGTGTGTGGATCCCCAGATGCAGGAGCCACTGGGCAGAGGGAAGTCGAGGCAGGGTTGGGTGGCCAGAGCAGGGGAGGGAGGAGCAGGCAGCCCCCCAGTGCGCAGGGCCCGAAGAACCTACGGCCCAGGCAACCGGCTCCACTGCCCGCCTCCTGGGTTCTGACCCACTTCACCCTGGCCAGGAGGCTTTGAGGGAGAAGGCGCCCCTCCCAGTTCTGCCTGGCCAGCCATCCACCTTCCCACTCTCCTGCTTTCTCCTCTAATGGAACGAGGGTGAAATGACAATTCATTCCTGTGGGTTTTTATTTATTTGAAAACAAGGAAAAGTCCCTCAGATTGTGAAGGGAACAAAGCCTGTTGAGGACAAAAAGCTGCCTCAGACCCTTGGAAAGACAAAGCCAGGCCCCTGATTACCCCTGGGGGTGAGGCGGGAGAGGGGCCTGGGGTCTCCTGGGCAGAGCTCTCCCCTGTTAGGGAGAGGACGCCCTCCTTTCCTTAGGGAAGTCCCAGCCCATGCTCTTGCAAGGGTCCTGATGGGCCTTGACTGGCTCCAGCCAGGTTGAAATTCTCGCCTCCCTGGCCTCAGGGATCTGTCGCGGGAGGGCCCAGGAGTGAAGCTGGCCTGGTCCTGTGACCTTTGGACATGTTGTGGGAAAGGCGGGACAGAGACCAGACTCCAGTGCCTCCTGCAGGGTGAGCTAAGGAAGGGCGGCCCATCTGGCCATGATGACAGGAGACTCAAAGAAGTCAGGCTCCTGTCCCCCTAAACCCATGCCCACCTGGAACCTCTGAGTGTGAGGATTTTACAGATCCTGAGGTCCCCCGGGATCCAGCAGGACAGCTGTCCTCATAAGAAGAGAAGACAGACAGACACAGGGAAGGAGGACACACAACCAACAGGCAGAGCTGGACAGATGAACATGGAAGCCACGGAAAAGCAAGCCGGGAGAGACGCAGGGACGCATCCAGGGCCAGCATGGCCTGTGGACACCTTCGTCTCAGACCTCCAGCTGCTGGCACTCCGACAATAAGTCCCTGCCAGTGGAGTCACCCCCCCCCCCCCAAACGAGGTGCTGGTCGAGTGGCCCCAGGGAGCTGGTTGCAAACCATTGTGGAGCCGTCGGCAGGGAGGGTTTTCCACCTCTGGACCATGGGGGCGGGACAGCTCGTAAATGCTCTCGGCGTGGCCAGTGTGACGTGGCCAGTGCGACATGGGGTTTTGGTGATCTGTGGTGGGAAGTTTTCTAACAGACAGAGTGTCTGTAATGAACGAAGGGGCAGGACTGTCTGGGCAAGAGTAAGGGGGGGGTGTTTTCCCCGAAGGACACAAGGACATGTGCTCAAGCCACACCACCCATACGTGGCCAGGGGCCATCACCCCAGGCACCCTCATAATCCCCAAGATGACCAAAGAAGACCCCGCCTTCAAAGAGCTCAGAGGCGTGGGAGAAAGAGGAAGAGCGGAAACACGGTTCACTACAGGAGAGCACGTGAGAATTCACAGATGCCTCCATCCTTTCTGTCTGGTCGGATCGTCAAAGGCTGTATTTGGTGGGGGGACATTTAAAATAAGACCTTCCAATGCCTCACCTTAAATGATTGGGGGGAAATGTGTTATTTCTGAGCAATATTTTAACGCGTTACCTATTCCTCCAACTTTGATTACTGAAGTTCATAAAAGCCGAGTGCCTATTGCTGGTGAAGAAAATATTTAGCTCCCGAGTGTGGTGAGCACGGACCACTCCTCACAGACAGTTCACCTTCGCCGTTCAAACTCTGCCCCACTTGGGGGAGGAGGAAAGACTCCACGTCTCTTGTGCTTATGGGAGGGGGTTTGGACACTGCATTTTCAAACTCAGTATTGATAAAAACTTGACGGAAACACTTGCCCTCACTTACTACAGCTCAGGAAATAGTTATATAATTTTCCATAATCACATGATTGAGTCGTGTTAGAATGCACTTCTGTCTGTTTCTAAAGCTCATGCTTTTTTTTTTTTTTTTTTTAAACTGGCTCATGCTTCATCTCTATGGTTTTAAGGGAAGAGAGGCCCAGTGTGGCCACAGCCCGAGCTGTGGTTGTGCAGAAGGTCTGGGGCAGACTGGCCGACTTGCCCGGTTAATTCCCAATTCACCATTTGTGCCTCCTTCCGTCTTCCCTGTGTGTTCCAGAACGTGACCCAAAAATCTTAACACGAGGAAGGGCTTCTCAGAGGACCTATTTGCATTTTGCTTTTCCAGCGAGAAAAGGGAAGTGAGCATCCACCTCCTCCCCGCGGACGGGATCTGCATTTGGGCTGCTGGGGGTCTGCTCCTCCGGACTCCGTAGTGGGATATACTGACTTGCTTTCCACCTGTCTGCAACGCAGGCTTTGCCCCACACGCAGTTGCACCTGGAGGGGCACCAAGAGGGACCCGAGTCCCAAGAGAGGGGACCGCTGAGCGACATAGTGACATGTGTGCCAGAAAGGGAGGAGCGGAGCGGCCAGGGAGCCAACCCAAAAGGATCTCAGGCGAGGGGAGATCCCCTGCCTCTTCCCCCAGCTGTCCTGCTCAAGGAGCAACTGGAGGTAATTGTCACTGGGGTGGCGGGGGTCAATGCATCTCACCGCGGACGAAGGAAGAAGAGGACCCACTGGCCTGCTACTGCATTTCTTTGCCCCGGTGACTTCCTGTCATTTCCATTCAGATGCTGCTTGGTGCCCCCCATCCCCACGCCCACTTCTTGGCCAGCTCCCCTGTTTCCCCAGCTCATCCCGTCGGGGAAAGATCACCCCATCCAGCAGCTGTGCCTGCACAGGGCACCTGCCACCTCCCTTCCTTCTGGGCACAGGGTTGCCGTCCTGCCCTGGAAGACAGAAGTGTTGTTTGCTCAACAAACACCATGGTCTTATCTTTTCATATGGAGGCTATTCCTGCAACAGGCAGAAAAGCTACCTCAAATGTCATGCTGCTAGAACGGCTGGCTTGACCAGGCTGTGAGATATGCAAGGGACCTTCCCTTTATCCTTACAGGAAGGTGCTCCTGTTTGTATAAGGAACTCATAAAGGAGAGTGTAGGGAGCCAAACAATGGCCCCAGAGGTACGACTGCCTCCGGCCCCAGAACCGGTGAATGTGAACTTCTCCAGCAGAAGGATCCTGAGAGGAGGAGCTTATCTCAGATTCCCCGGGTGGACCCTGAATGCGACTGTGTGCATCTTCAGGGAGAGATGCAGAGGGAGTTTTCAGACGAACACATAGTACGGAGACGGCCATGTGCAGACCTATGAGCTGTGGGACCCCAGAGCCCCCGGAAGCTGAAACAGGCAGGAAGGATCCTCCCCTAGAGTCTCCAGAGAGAGCATGGCCCAGCCTAGATTTTGGACTTCTGGCTTCCAGACTGCAAGGGGATGCATTTTTGTTGTTTAAGCTAAACCCCTGCCCAATTGCGGGCACTTTGCTATGGGGACCAGAGGAAACTAATACGCAGGCATAAGAACAAAATGCCCCCTTGGGAGGGGTTTCCGTGAGAAGACAGGGATATAGCCTCCCCCCCCCCCAGGAGCCTGGAATGCCCCGAAGCTCGGGGCCAGTCCCTTGGGGGCAGGAGCAGAGACCAGTCCACAGGGACCGGGTTTGACCACTCCTCAGGGTTTGGATTTGACTCCAAGCACTCAGGACATTATTGAACTGTTTAATGAGGACAGTGATGGATCTGACTTACACTAAAAACAAAGTAGTTACCGAAGCCTACCAGGGAGGCTGCTGACGGAGAACAGACCTGCACGGGGAGGGCCAGCAGAGGACAGCTCTAGGACAGCATGACCCCTGCTTGGGCTGACCCCTGCTTGGGCTTGTTTGTTTTGAGACGCTTGGTATATTTTCAAGGCAGGAAGTCAAGCAAGCAGTTGGATGTGTGTCGTCTGGAGGGAGCCCTGGGGACAAGACAGACTCCTGTGGATCATTGGCTGCTAGGGGTTAGTCACAGCCAGGGAGCCAGAGGGTACGTATAGGGTGGGTGCCGGTGGAGACACGGGGGGCTCCAACCCTTGCAGACTGGGCCAAGGAACAGGAGATGGGATGCGGAAGACCCTGGAGATCCCGGGAATGAGGATCGGAAAGAGCAGGTGACGCAGTGGGAAGTGGTCCCGGGGAGGGTGGAAGCAGGGGTGTTTCAGGGAGGAGGGGGCCCAGGAAATGCACCGGCAGCTCTCATATACTGAAGACAGACGGGCTCCTTGCATGCGGCAACGTGGAAGTCCTTGGCAACCTTGAGAAGGTCAGGTCTTAGTCGTGAGGATGGAATTGACCACGTGCCAGACAGGTTGCTGCTGCTGGAAGATGAAGCAGTTCCTGGAATCCACTTAACCCGATGCAAAGCATCATTCACAGCCGCCACCCTTCCCGAGAGTAAATTCTTACTGAGTCCTGCTTGAGCTTCTAGCCTGGAGGCTGGTGGAAGTGCCGGCAGGTGCACAGGGACTGCTCCTCCCAGGGACATAGGTCCTCGGTGTCACCAAGCAGCTTTTGGGTACTCACTCAGTAAATCATGGGGCCAGATGGGAGCCACCCGGTTGACACCCTATTTCTTCCCTTACGGTGACCTGCTTAGCATTTGTGTCCGGGGAGAGGGGGCTCTTTTAAAAGCCTGATAACCAAGGTCACCAGGTCCCAATGGTGGGGTCTCATCATGATGTGAAGTTACCCTAAATAGCACATCTGATAAAGGACTGTGATCCAAAATATACAAAGTGCGATTAAAATTCAACAATAAAGTAACAAACCACCCAATTAAAAAGTGGATCAAAGGTCTGGGCAAGGACTGCATCAAAAAAGACAGAGTGACAGGAAACAAGATATTTCACATCACATGCCATCAGGGAAATGCAAATTAAAAGGATGAGATGTTACTATACACCTATCTGAAGGACCGAAATCCAGAACACCAACAACACTGGATACCAGGGAGCATGTAGGGATGCAAAATGGCGCAGCCACTTGGGAAGACAGGTTGGTATTTTTTGTTTTTTTCGTTTGTCGGTTGGTTTTTTACAAAACTAAACACACACTTCCCATATAATCCATTAACTACTCTCCTTGGTATTTATCCAATGGGTAGAAAACGTATGCCCACACAAAAGCCACATATGAATATTGACAGCAGCCTTATTCATACTTGTCAAAACTTGGAAGCAACCAAGATGTCCTTCAGTAGGTGAACGGGCAAATAAACCAGGGTCCAGCCAGACCACGGCACAGTATTCCTCACTAAAAGAGAAATGGGTACCAAGCCATGGAGATCTCTGGAGGAACATTAAATGCGTATCTCTAGGTAAGAGAAGCCAATCCAGGGCTACCTGCTGCATGATTCTAACTGCATAACTTCTGAAAAGGCAAAACTATGGAGACAGTAAAAGGATCAGTGGCTCTGGAGTGTGCTAGGGGAGAGGAGGGACGCATCGGTGGGAAGCACAGAGGACATTTAGGGCAGTGAAACTACTCTGTATGATGCTATAATGTAGACGTATGTCATTATACATTTGTCCAAACCTACAGACTACTCAACACCAAGAATGAGCCGTAACGTAAGCCACAGAGTCCGGGCGATGCTGGCGTGTCGACGTAGGTTCATGGGCTGTGAAGGAGGTACCACTCCGGTGGGGATGCTGATACTGGGGGAGACCGTGCAGATTCCTGGTTTTGCCCATGGGTGGGGGGCAGGGTTGTGTGGGAACTCTCTGTGCTTTCCCCTCAATTTTTCTGTGGACCTCAAATTTCTCTAAAAAAGAAAGTCTGCATGTAAAAAAAACCCACAAAAACCCTAAATGTGTCAGGATGGCAGACTTGTCCCTGCACCCCCATTAGCCACCTTAGAGGCTCAAGATCGGGTGTGCAAACTATGGCCTGGAAGCAAGAAGCCCCAAAGTGCTATGTTCCCTCCCAAGTCGCTCCTGAGAGTCATTAGGCTGGAAGGTAGACCAGCTGGCTCACTCGATTCCTTGCCCCTTGCTTTAGCGTGACTACTGGACATCTATACCCGTGTTATGTTAATGTAATTATACACCTATTAATTTGCAGATTCCTGATTTTGTCCCTGTGTCATAACTAACTTCAAAACTGAAGCCGCCTTATGTTCTCTTATATGACTCCTCTAAATCTGAAAATTTTCTCCAACTCATTCCAAGGAGCTGTCCCCAAAATACAGCTGGGATTGGACAATTGATTCTGACATTCTCCTGTCCACAGCAGATGACGGAACTTTCCAAAACAGCAAAACCAGAGGTGGTGCCAACATGGCACCCAATGGGTCCTTGGAATATGGGAACCGTCCCTGGTAAAAGCCAGGGTGTCCCCTCACTGCAGCCAAATTCCATTCACCTCGCGGTGGCCCAGGATCTCATGGGCACATCTGACACCAAGCAGGATTGGGATCGTTCCCGAAACAATAACCCTCTTTGCTCCTGTAAGACTTGATGACCACACTTCCGACCTCTACTCAGAAAAGTGATTCTTATAATCCTGCCAATAGAACACAAACCTCCCAGTGTCCCTGAACTTGCTAGAGCAGAGAACAGACAAGTCTGAAATCAGGGTCTTGCCTTGGCGTAACACGGTGCTTCCCGCCCTCCGTCTCTGTAGAGATCTGGCCCTGCTCGAGCATCGCAGACAGAAGGAAGACGTGGGAATTGAGCCTCCTCGCCAAAAACACCCTCTGGACACAAGTCTGGGGTGGTGTGGACCGTCTCCCTCCTCTCCTTCCCCTCCCGGTGTGTCCGTGGCTGAATCCCAGCTGCGAAGGCCTCCCCGCTTCACCTCGCATCCCTAGTGCTGGGGTTGATACGAGCAAGAGGCCTTTGGTAATCACCATTCAGTGACTCATTTAATAGAAAATTTGGTAAGGCGCCGATCTGGCCTGCTCCATACACCGCCATTTGTCAGAACACGGGTACCATTAAAAGGGACACGCTCATGTCCCCAGTTCTGACTGGGAAAGCTCTCCTTTCACTGGGGATTTGGCGTCGGGTTCCCGGCAAAGGCTGCCAGAAGGGCAGCTCCAGCCCACCTTCCTGCCTCCTGCCCCCCACATTCGGAGAGTCTCTTCCACAACACAAATCTCTCTCGCGCTGTCTGCCTCTGCAGGCTTTTATCTGTGAAGGTTCTGCCATGAGCCATCTAGAAAATCTTAATTCTCGGGCTTTAAAAGGAATTGTGTTTTGCCAGCTGATACGCTGGTTTTTATGACACCGTTGGGTGCAGTCCCTTTTCTTTCAAACCGAAGATTGCTAAAAACAATTGGAAACCTGCCCGGACGACAAGTGTGAAAACAAACAGTGCAGAGGCGAGGCGGGCGGGAGGATAAAGTGTCCGCAGGGACGGGGTGGGTCCGGGGCGGAGCCAAAAGGAAGCAGACCCACCTGGCCTGGCCTTTTGTGCCGGGTGCCCTGGCTGCTGGGGAAGGGAAACCACTCCCCGGGGAGCTCCCTCACTGAGCCCGGGGTCCACCGGGATGGGACGCGGCCCAGTTAGGGGGAGGCTGCTGTGAAGGATGGAGCCGGCCACCGCTGGGAAGGCTGCCTCTTTGTGGCCAAACTTTACCGTCCCTGAGTCCCTGGGGTTCTACTCTTTGGGGGAATTAGGTGGAAATGCATGCCCGTTGGAGGGGTTACTGTTGTGGTGATCTGGGAGCCCTTTTTTTTCAGAGCGTGAGACAATTCTGGGGTTTTTCGAACTCTCTGAGGGAGAACAATGAGTTCATTCGGGCAGAGGTGGGTTACCATGCCTGCCAGGAAGAAGCAGCCCCACAGGGACAGTGCCTAACAGCAGGGGACCCGGGGGAGGGTCCCCACAGCCTGCACATCCACCCTGAGCTGCACAGCTTTTACTGAGACCGTCCAAATGCCAGGTTGAATGGGGTCGGGGAGGAGGAGTGAGTCCATCCCATAAATAACCCTGCTCCCCCTTCTCTTGCCCTGGAGACCAACTCGAGCTCACCGACACCTGATTCTGTTGGGCTTTCTCAGTGAGGGCCGTGACCTCCACCCCACGGCAGGTTTCCAACAGCAACCACCTCACTGGACTAGGAGGAATGGGGGCACACGGCAATCACCCCATTAGCACTGAGGGGTCCGGTGGTTGAGAAGCAAGGGGGGCGACTTCTCCTATTTGTTTCAGGACAAAAAGGCAGAGGCAGGATGGGGAGAGCTGACTGGTGGAGTAGCCGCACGGGGAAGGAGCTGCCGGCTCCGCGTTCCAGCGGGATGTGTTTTCATGCGCCGGCTAGGACCGGAGGGAGGAGGGATCCTGGAGGGGCCCTGGGCCCACCTTCTGTCGTTCAAAAGGGACTCAGGAACCTCACGGCCGTCTTGCTGACGCATGGAAGTGATGATCCGGGCAGTGGCGGAGACATGTTCCCTGGCCACCTCCTGCCAGGTCCTGCATTTGCCATGACAGGCCATGAAGAACACAGTCCTAGGCTCCAAAGGGCCATGGACTCCCCTACGCAGGCCGGCAGGGGCCCAAGCAGCACACTGTCCAGCACCAGGCTGGGAATCTCTGAGGTCTGCCTGGTGAGGGGGGAAAGGTGGACACGGCAGGCACGTGTCCAGGAGGATGGTGGGATGGCAGGTGCCAGGGGGCCTCCCCATCTGGTTCTTCATGTGTGAAGGAGCCAGGTGACAGCATGCGTCCAGCTCCCACATCTCCTGCACGGGAACTGTGATGCTGTGTAGTAATCGTCAGGAACTCGATCAGTTAGATGGGGTGGCCGAGGGCTCTGCACTCACCAAGGCGCCCAGGAACGTGCGAGTTACTCCAGGCTCACCCCTGCACCTGGAGCCCCCACCCTACTCAAGACCTTTCTAGACGACCATCAGTGCGTCCTGATAATAGGACGGCTACAAACCTGTTCTGTCCCTTCATGGTTCCATTTTACAGATGGAGAAACTGAGGCTCAGAGAGATTAAACCAGCAGTCCAGGGCCCACAGCTGCCTATAAACGATGTCCAGGACAGACGCCCTGAACCTCCCCCACGCCCAACCCCCGGTGCTCTTCAGCCGGACTCGCCGGGCTCTAGCAGAGCAGCTGGACCTCCTGCCCATCCAGCAATGTCCGACCACCTCGTCTCTAGTCCCAGAGCTGCCCAGGACAGCCTCTGCCCCCGGCTAAGCGATCTCCGCCGTCTCAGGGCTTAGCGCAGCAGACCCGTGGCAGACATGAGTCAAAAAACACAGGTGACTGACGTTCACTGGAACTCCGTTAGGGTTTGGAAGTTAGAGACCACGAGGTGGGTGTGGGAAAGTGAATCACTTAGCTGAGACGTGAACCTAGCCATCCACCGAGCACCCACGTGTTTGTTGTGTTCATGGGTTACCTGCGGCGCGCGTCCTGGGTACCGCGTGATTTCCTGGGTGATCGGTAGGTGCGTACCTGGCGGGCACGACTTAAGTCCCTGCAATTTAGGCACACCCACTCTACCTAATCGAGGCGTACCTAGTATTTAAGGGCTATTAAATTATGAAGAAACTTAGTAGGTATCACTTAAAGAATCTCACGACCCCATCAAAACTTCAGCTCTTTGGAAAAATGAGTCTGGAATGAAAGCGGCTGCTGCCATCGAGGCACTGAATTCAGGAGGCGTGTGTGCCTCCACACGTCAGTCCCTGGACGCTGGCTGCGTGTGGACTGTGTCCTCCTCCCGAGGGCCTGCGAGCTCGGTACAGGGGCACCTGTCGCTGTCCATGTCCTGCTGCCTGGACTGGAGCTGGACCAGTGACGTTTTCCTGCAAACTTTCCTTACATGATGCGTCTCCTGGGGCCCCTAAAATATGATTTTATTTATAAATGGCGTGATTGCATCAAGCCATCCAAGAACTCTGTTAGCTCGAGGAGGCTCTCCTGGGCGTGTCGCCGCTAATTCTTCCGGGGTCCAAACTGCTGTGGCGCACAGCCAGGCTCCCATGTGGGAGACTCGATGTCCACTTGACTAAAAGAGGAGTTTTGGTCTGTGTTTGTGCATTTGGGGCGTGGCAAGCTCCATGTATGCACAGCCGTTCACACTCACCCGCGGATTCCCCAGGGGGGTTCCTCCAGGAGCAACTGGCGAGAACGCCCTATGTGAAGCATGGGGAGACGCTAGGCCATGTTGGTGAACTGGGGTTCGGTCTTCTGGAGGCTGTGGAGGGCTCATGGGTCCTCCAACGCCCCTGGAACCAGCTCTGAGCCCACCCGGCTTGTCTCGATGGGTCTGCAGGGCTCCGATGCTTCCAAGAGGAGAAGGGAGACCTTGGGGCGCCCACTGACTCCCTGTTCTGGGACACCGTGCTCCGGGAGGGGAGGGCCAGGACTGACCACAGGGCTCAGAGGGTTGCTGCTCATTTGGTGCCAAGTGAGGGGCAGATTCCAAAGGTCAGGAAACCAAGCCCGGCAATGCGGGAGACACTAAGATGAATGGTGACTGCACTTCACCCGCGTCCTCCGACACGGGGTGCTGGCCAGGGTACCTGTCCCATGGCCGACCCAGCCTGGTCCAGCCAGTGGACAGCTGAGATGTCCAACTGTGGGGGGACAGTCTGGCAACTCTCATTTATTGCATGTGTCGAGGTGGGAGGAAGTCCCAGACCCTGTTCCAGGGGGTGGGGACAATCGGCACGAACGAAGCGTCCGTCCTGCCCACGAGAGTCCCCAAGACCAGCAACGGCAGCCCTGGGCCGATTACAACACAGCCTCCAACACTCCTGGGACTTGGTGTCCCAGCAAGTGACTCGGAAGAAGGCATGGGTGACAGCCACCCATATGGAGTGCACTTGGTCCTTGCAGGGAGGGTCCCTGACCGGCCCTTCCAGGCGAGGTCCCACCTTGCCCACCCGCGTAGCCCACGCCATAGACGCCTAACACTGCCCGGCAACAAGCACCAGTGCCCCCTTGGTGCCATACACTGAAATTCTGCCACTTAGCACCTGGGACTTCTCAAATATTTGGGAACTCTTTTTGCAAAAGCAAGCACCCGTGAGTGTAGGCTCCATTTTGCAGAAGGGAAGTCTGAGGTCCAGAGAAACTGTCAGTGGGAAGGGGTTACAAGGCCCACAGGAACCAGAGATTTCCACGGGGAGATTCCAGGATGCTGTTGAAGCCTGGCCCCTGGCAGTGCCGCTGGCCTCTCCGGAGCACATGACCCATTGGGTCCAAAAATATGCCAGCGGAGGGCGCACTGTCTGGATGCCCAGATGCCACGCAACCCCGGGGCTCACGCTCTCAGAGAGAGCCTCTCCTTTCACTGGAGGATTACGCTTGTGTTTGGGGTAAAGAGGGGCATGTTTCTTAATGTTTAATTCCAGAGACCTTTGCCCATTATTCTCCAAATTCCAAAATATGCAGGTGACCACATGTGCACCAACGGTGAGCTTTTCGATTTTATTTTGTTTTGCTTTGTTTTATTCTTAAGTGAACATCTTGCCCCCCACCCCACCCAGTTAAGACCATGGGTCCCCAGGTATCTTCAGGCCCTGATGATGGGGTGAGAACCAGCAGACAGCCATGGGGGGCAGGCCACACTGTTTCTGGGTATGCCCAGGCCCCCCACTCAGTGAGAGGAGCCGCGGACACCCGGGGCTGGACCCATCCATGTATCGGTGCCCAGACGTGTTTCCTGGGATTAGGGAAATGGGCTGAGTCCCGGTCTCCCCCCAGAGAAGCCAGAGATGTGTCGGCCCCAGTGTGGGAGGTAGTGGGGCTCCCTCCCTCCGTGCGCAGCCTGGGCTGTCTGTAGAAGTAACCAGGAGCCCAGGAGCCGACAGCGGTGAGAGGGTGAGGGACGCGGCGGGCTGGGTGGCCCGCGTTGCCACTAGAGGGCTCAGGCTCGCACACAGGCCACCCCAGTTCCCACAGGAGGCCAGGTCGTCCGGCCGGCACAGCCCTGCTCCCCCGGAGAGCTGAGTGAGGGTCCTGGCTGCCCACAGTGCCCTCGAGCTGTCTCCAAAGGCACTCGGGGCCCAGGAGGCCCTGCTTCTGTGTTCAGTGACGCCCCCAAGTGTGTCCTCTTGGGCCTTCTCTTAATGCATCTTTGTCCTTTGTCTTTTCCTTTCTTCAAATACTTGAGGCTGTTTGTCCCCTACAGGGCTGCTTCTGGAACCCTCTGCCTGCTCTTGTCCCACGGGGCTGGGGGACCGGCAGTAGGGAAGGGTGTGCAGGGGAGCGGCTGGAGGCTGGGTCCCTGCGGCCCCTACAGCCCCAGACCAGGACCCCCACCTCTATGACATGTCAGCACCAGGGACCCCCAAAGCCATCTCTCGAGACGCTCACAAGCTCATCCCGTGAAGGGATCAGAGGCTAATCCGTCTATGGTCTTTGGAACCAACAGCTTCTCCTGGGACAGGGGATCAAGATTGGAACCACAGGGGCTCCTGGGTGGCTCAGTGGGTTAAAGCCTCTGCCTTCAGCTCAGGTCATGATCCCAGGGTCCTGGGATCGAGCCCCACATCGGGGTCTCTGCTCAGCAGGGAGCCTGCTTCCTCCTCTCTCTTTCTCTACCTGCCTCTCTGCCTACTTGTGATCTCTGTCTGTCAAATAAATAAAATCTTAAAAAAAAAAAAAAAAAGATTGGAACCACAGCAGCCTGGCGGCTTCCCCCAAGGTACCCACGTCCTAATCCCGGGAACCTGTGGATGTGTCACTTTATATGGAAAACGGGTCTCCGCCATTGTGATTAAATCAAGGATCTTGCTGTGAGAGGTGGTCCTGGCCTGCCAGGTGCCCGCTGAGCACTCCACCGGCGTCCCTGCAAACAGGAGGCAGAGGGCGGTCTGACACCGACGAGGTCCCAGGACACCGGAAGAGGCCGTCCCGCTGGCTGCAAGCGGAGAGAGGCCGCGAGGCAGGAAAGGGAGGCAGGGGAGGCAGGGACAGATTCTCCCCGGGGCCTCTGGAGCGAGGAGGGCCCGGCAAATAGCTCAAGTTCAGACCACCGACCTCCAGACCGTGGTGGGGCAGGCGTGCAGCTTGAAGCCTTCGTGTTTACAGTGAATTATCTGAGCGACCAGAGGACCCGGCAGGGCCAACTTCCTCTTGTTCTTCTTAGCTCAGCTAAGACCTCGCCTCCTCCAGGGAGCCCTCCCTGCCCACCTGCCCACCTGGCTCTGCTTTTCTGCATTCCCAGGGCCGTGCTCTCCCCAGGCCGCTCTGCCCCGTCCACCTCTCTGCTCAGCTGTGAGCTCCGGGCAGATGCCGAGTGCTCAGTCACTGAACTTGCATGAAGGCATAATGAGACCATCCTGTGCCCTACAAAACCTCTGAAGACTTTAGATTTTAAAACCTGATTACTGCGCCAGCCACAGAGTGCAGGGAGACACGTACTGGATGCCCGGGGGGTGGCGGGAGAGGCTTTCTCCTTCCTGGCATCCCGGTGGGGCGTCTAGTCCCACCAGCAATGCCCGTTCTCTCTGCGCCGCCTTCCCCGGAGGCCTGGGCTGGGCATCTGAGAGGGAAGCTGGACCTCCCCTCTGTGCCAGTAGAGCGGCCGCTGCTGCACACCCCGGCGGGGGTGGGGCGGGGACCAATAATGGCAGAACTAGTTGTTCTCGGTGATGCCGGGCTTCCGGGGAGGAGGGAAACCCTAAGTGCTTGCTACCGGGCCAGCAATGGCCTCAAAAGCGGCTGTCACCTCTGGAGTCAGAGGAAATGGCTCAGGCTTATTCCCTGGTTAACCTGCTGACGTCCAGGACGGCTGACGTGAAGGTGCGCCCACGCTCGGCAGAGTCCCCGGCAGAGTCCCCGGCAAAGGCTCTCCGGTCAGCTTCCAGGCAGAGGAAGCAGGACGCCCACGTGAGGCGCGCACGTTCTAGGTTCTCGCTGGCCGGCCCCGCCCCACCCCTGTGCACAGATTCTGTGGCCTCGGGGGCCGAGGGAGGCAGGAACCTGGGAGCACCAGTGGGGGTGTGGGGCCCAGGGAACCCAGGGATCTGTTCATCTCTCCAGCAGTATTTACCGAGTGACAGCCAGGGGCAAAATGCAGAGGACACAGTCTGGCTTGGGGCCCTGTAGCTGCCCTTCCAGGACGAAACCCGGTGACTGGCTGGTTCCACTTTCGCGGCCAGACAGACTGAGTCGGGTCTGGGTAGACTCTACAGAGCAGGGACGGTCCAGCCCTCAGGACGCCGCAGTCTGCGCGAGCCGGCAGCTTCTGGTGCTGCCGGTGGATGAGGGAGTCGCACAGACACCATCCCCAACTTAGAAGAAACCTTTCCGAGGGCGTGAGCCAATTCCAGGGTGTTTGCTGAGGATTCCCCCCATCTCTCACTGCTCCTTTTCTTTAAGAGGATTTACTCGAAGCCTCTTGATACCTGTGGACGGTAGAACCAGAGATCCTGTCCAACCACGACCGAGTGTTTCCAATGGTGCGTCTCCAGGACCCTGTGCCCAGAAGAATGAGCGCAGCCAGGCCTGGCTCTGGGGGAGGGAGGCCCCTTTGTTCGGGGACCACGTGGTGCTGCTCCAAGAAACCCACTGCTGCATCGACGGGCTGCTCGGGAACGGGGCCCCTACCTCGTGCTTGGTCTTAGATGCGTCCACAGGTGGAGGGGCTGGGATTTCCCTGCTGGGCGCCACAGCCCCGTCGGACCCCAGTAGCTGGGTTGAGGATTTGATGAGGGCTGCTCTTCAGGACCAAGCTGAGGGAGGCAGGAGACGGAGGGGACCCTGATGACCCGGACCCTAAGACCCTGGCGTTTGACGGCTTCAACAAGGTGAGTCAGAACTCACTCCAAAGCCACACTATTTCTTCCCAGCTTGCCCAGATGACCCAAAGCCACCTGTCCCGCTGCCTTCACAGGGTGATGGAGGATAAGGCAAGGAAGGGAAGGGGAGAGCGTGGCTCCCGGAGAGTTACTCCCTTCTGGACTGTAGGGTCAAGTTCTGTCCCTGGGGTGGCTTCGTCCTGGCCGGTGCGGCCAGAGCCCTTGCAGGGAGGGTCTGGTACCCCAGACTGTGCCAGCCGCACTCAGGACAAGGTGGACACTACTCGCCTGAGTGTGGGTGCCTGCAGCTGGCCGGCCTGCGCCAGGAGAGTCGCTCAGGGTCAAGATCAGCCTGGAAAGTCTAAAACACACATGAAGCCTCATATATGTGTCTTTGTGTGGACACGGAGCAGGGGGCACGCATGTAGGGAGCGGGACGGAGGGCAGATCTGAGTCTGTGAACAAGACAGTCTCTCCTGATGCGGTGAGACGGGAGATGCTGGAGCTCGAGCCGTGTCGTGGGGCGGGCGGGGGGCTCCCATCTCTGCCCAGACGGGCGCACACCTTGGCTTCTCACCCTCCTACTGAGCACGCACAGCTGGATCCCTTGACAGTAAATCGATGGGGGTCTGACGGGCCCCGCCTCACTGATGATGAACTAACGAAGGGTGAATGAATGAACCGAGTCACGTGTCCCCTTCTGAGCCTGCTCTGTCTGCTGTGGTGGCCGCCAGCTCCGGGCTTCTCGTAGCCTAGTGCTGGGAAGGCAGTGGCCGGTACCCAGGACAGGTGTTGACGCCCAGCCCCTTCCTCCTCCAGCATGGACCCAGCCCCTGCTGGGAGCAAGCCAAACCGTCCAGTGAATACCCAGCCTTGGGCCCGGGTTAGTGTCTTCCCCTCCTGCCTCCAACTGGCTTTTCTGCCTTCATCTCCTGCTGGTCCCTTTCACTGTCCTCCCCCGAACCTTTACCAGCATGTCTTCCCATCCCCCGCCTGCCCCCACCCGTCATACCCTCTGACGCCCTGTCCTGATGCCCCTTCTCCGAGAGCCCTTGCTGGCACCGTCCTGCAACTGTGCACACCCCCTCCCCCCTCCGCTTCCCCACAGTGCACTTTTCATTTCCTTTTTGCTTCACTAATGATGGCACAACATGTATCTGTTTTCTTTGCAAAACCGTGTTCTCCTTGAAAAGAGGCACATAATTTATCCTCCCGTGGCTGGTACCTACATCATGCCTGACTCACGGTAGGTGCTCAAGGCTCCTGCTGATGTCATTGAATAGTTAGCTTCTCAGGTTAGAACACCCCAAAGGCCAGTCCTTCTCCTGTACCCAGAAAGGGGCGGAGAAGGGTGGGGGTGGGGCATATGCTGCGGCAGCTGATTGCTCTTCCGGAATCACTTCACTGTCCAAGATCTTGGTCCCAAGGGGCAGCAATCCTCTCTATCTTATCATCTGTACATTTAACTTAAAAAACCTGATCTTATGGGGGTGCCTGGTGTCATAGTCTGTTGAGCGTCCGGCTATTGGTTTCAGCTCAGGTTGTGATCTCGGGGTCATGGGATAGAGCCCCGTGTCGGGCTCTCTGCTCAGTAGGGAGTCTGCTTAGGATTCTCTTTTCCCTCTCCTTCTGCCTCTCCCCACCCCCACAGCCTCTCTCTCTCAAATAAATAAATAAACCTTTTAAAAAAATCTGTTTTGTTTTTGTGACACTGGGATACGCTGTCACAGTCCCTCCCCTCGCCTCCACCCCACCTGGGGAAAAAGAATCCTAATAATCTTACAGTGTCTTTAGGCAGCTCATATAAGCAGTCCTCGGTTTGGTCGGCTATCTCCTCCAGGACCAGGCTGTCCTGTCCCTGTTGCTGTCCCGGCTCTGGCCAGACCTCCCTCTGGAAATTTCCTGGAGGATTCCCAGACTTGGAGAAAAGAGGACAAGTGAAACAGCTGGGGACGACGGGCAGAGGCAGTCCCGAGGTGTGCCCCCAGGGACAGGAGACCAGGCGCGTCGCACAGACACAGATCAGAAGCTCAGCGCACCCTCTGTACGTCAGCCCTCGGATTCCTACTACCTTCCGTGTATCCACCCTCCTTCAGACCCTCACGTGGACAGACACAGCTGTCTGCCCTCCCGCCCCCATGGCTATGCCTCCTTCCCTTCTGGCCAACACCAAGCAGCCACGTGGAAAGACAACGTCATTCCTTCCGAGGGCTCCCACGTGTACCTGAGGGAACGCTCTTCTTCTCCCTGAAATGGACAGATGCATCTCCAACTCACATTTCTCCAAAACTGAAAAATTACCTTTGAAATCTCCTTCCATCATCTGATACTCACTTTGCTTTTTGAGGATGTGTTCAGGGAGGGGGAAGGTTGGGAGGGTCCAGTGGAAACATTTGTTTCAGCCCAGATTGTGCAATTGGTGAAAGTAAAATATTTACATTCTTTGTCCCCGGCTTGTTTTTCCTGTTTTCCTTCAAAATAAGAGGTCAGAGCCCCTATGAGTGAACAGATTGTTGACTTCTATGCCTGAAAACACCCAAAATATCTCCCATTAAGGCCCCCTGTTCTACTCTCTTTGTTCTGCCTGGGCGGAAGAAGCTGTCTGTGTTCCAGAAACAGAATTTCAAATTAGATTATTTGAATGAAATCAGCAGCTGTTGATTCAGACGAAGTGAAGGGCCGGTGTCATCAAATCCTTGATCAGGAGGAGATCTCAAGAGAACATCTGCCCTGTCTCCTACATAAGCCGGCGGGTGCCTGGGCTCAGCCCAGCGGGACAGATGGTCTGCATCCCGGCCATCCCCGAAGACAGACGCTGCGACATCCCAGGCACCTCTGTCTGGCTGGCTGGCCGGTTACAGAGACGTGTTTGCGTTGAGCTTCTGCTCCTGGGAGTAAGAGCTTTCAGGGAATAGTGCATGCATGGAAAGGGAGGCGGTTCCTGCCCCGTTCCTGGAAATGGCTCATGATCCGCAGCGAAGCATTAGTACAAGGGCCCCTGTAAGTGAGCCCTGGGCCCTGCAGGTGGTTGTCAGAGGAGTTCATAGTCGGGGTTTTAGGAGCAGTCCTATGATGTTTAGCACTCCGTGTCAGCTTGCCTGTGCCAGTGCCCAGATATGCGGTCAAACATGATTCTGGATGTTCCCATGGGGGTTTTTGGAGATGAGATTAACATTCAAATTAATGAACTTGAGTAAAACACATTGCTTTCTGTAATGTGGGTGGACCTCATCCAATCAGTTGAAGGCCTGAAGAGAAAACACTGACTTCTGCTGAGCAAAAGGGAATTCCACAGCACTGTCTTCAGACTTCCTCTGCAGTATGGGCTCCTCCCTATGGTCCAGAAGACCACCTTCAGACTCAAACTGCATCTCTTTCCTGTGTCTCCAGCCCACCAGCCTCCTCCATCAGATTGTCTCCAGCCCACCAGCCTCCTCCATCAGATTGTCTCCAGCCCGCCAGCCTCCTCCATCAGATTTTGGACTTGCCAGCCTTTGCCATCACATGGGCCAATTCCTTAAAATACATCTTCATCTCTACACGTAACATCCTATCATTTCTGTTTCTCTGGAGAACTCTGACTCATACAAGTCCCAAGAAATGGGTCTGAAAAAAGTGAGGGGAGGATGGGTGAAAAAACTCAAAACCGGGGTATTTAATATGTCCCAGGAAGGAATCTTTCAGTCTGAAAGATGACTTATATTTTTATGTTTCAGCCTCAGCAGCTTCTTCCTCTTCTGATACTCGAGAATGCATCGTGACTGCAGGATGATCCCCTCAGTTCTTCCTCTGGGAGGTCCTGCCGCTGTCCTCACGCTGCCTCCCACCGATGGGCTCCCCACCACCCATGTCTTGCTCGGACTGCCACAGTGTGTCCTGGGGTCTTCACAGCATTTCCACAATCCCTCGTCCTCTGACAGCGAGGAGACTTTTCTCCCCCTAAAATTTAAATCTCATCATTCCTAAGCTTACCAGCCAGATCACAAAGTCTGGCCGGTACTCGGATTCTGTTCAGACTCTACTCCAAAGCTTCCAAGAAACCACGTGAAGAGTGTTCTTATTACTCCCATCGTGTTGTATCTGAGATCCGAGCTCTAGTCTCAGCCCTGCTGCATGTCTCTCCGCCTCGCTCACTCTGCTTTCAATACGTAAGTCCACTTTCTCCAAGAGCTTACAGAATTTCCTCTTACCTTAGGGCTATAGACACACTTTGTCCCCTCGGTGGGCCATTACCCTCTGGTCCAACCTTCTCCCACAAAGGCCTGGGCACTGAGCCCCAGAAAAGTTCCTATTTCTGTTATATTGGTTTCATGTCACTATGTACTTTTTCTTCATCATTCTTATATTTTCATTTTTTTGGTTTTTATGTTATGTACTTGTTATATGTCTTCCCCACTCAGGAGTAATCTAGTGGACTTGGGACAATTTCTGGCTTAATTATTACTATACGCTCAGGCCAACAGGTACCTGCTATGTAGTTAATGCTCAGTAAGTAGGTGTTTGAGTTGAAAATCATGAACCTCTACCTCTCTAAGGATTTCATCACCATTGTGACCAAATAAATCAGGATTTTCCCACTAAATTTTAATTTTTTACCTTTTCTTTCATTAAAATTTTAGAAGTGTGGCGTCTGGGGCTCAGTCAGTTGACCGTGCAACTCTCGATTTTGGCTCGGTTCATGATTTCAGGGTCATGAGATCGAGGCCTACATCAGGGTCTGCATTAGCCGGGAGCCTGCTTTCTGCCCCTCCCCCTGCTCATGCTCTCTCTCAAAATAAGCAAAATCAATCTTCAAAAAAAAATTTTTTGAAGCTAAGTTTACTAGTGAGTGAGAGGAATGCTCAATGTTGCTAAGAAGTGGTAGCTACTTGTCGTTTTTCTGACTGCCTTGCAACCGAACCCCATTCCTATGTGTGAAATCCTCCCTCTTTACGGGTTTTGATGGGAAACAGAGTTATTTCTCATTAGAAAAGTTGAAAATTCCAGACATTCATACCACCAAGTCTCCCCCAATCAGATGTCCTCAGCTGACCTAGGACTGGGGGCTCACGGTGCACAGGAGGGACGGCGTGAGGACTTGCTGTCCTTGAGGCAAACTTGAATTCCAGGAGCAGTAACGGTGGCGATGCCACTAGTGCTATACAGTCCTAGGAACTCAGTGTGTGCCGAACCACAGGGTGTTCAGCAGTGGTGTCCTGACTGCATCAAGAACCGGATGGAAATGTGTAGGATGGAAATGAAGATACAGGAGAGAAACCTGATGAATCCTAGGGCTCTGGACCCCTGAGCCCCACTGGACTCCTGTGGATGCAAACACCCCACTTCCCCTCCCCACACAGGTGTATACCTTGCTTAAAGATGCCGCCTGACTTTGCCGGAGGACTACTGTGAAAAGCCTCTGTGCATCCGCTCCTTTCCCCAGTCCTTTCACGCTGGTACATCCATGGTGGGACCCATGACTAACTAAAATACCAAAAGAATTGCAAGATTCTATCCATTCACATCAGAAAAAAGTACGTCGCACGCCTATTGTACACTGATGATACCACGATCCACAAAAAAACACAAAGCATAGAACCAGTTATGTGTCAGGCAGAAGGCATAAAGTATCCAAGATGTTGTTTGGTGATTTTAAACATATTGTCTTGTGATTGTGAAACATGGTAAATATCTAAAGGACGGTAAACAACTGATAACCATGAAATTAAGGACGGAGGTTGTATCTGGGAGTGAGAGGAAGCTTCGGTCCAAGCAGGAAGATGTAGTATTGAACAGGCTGATTTTTTTTATTTTGGTCCTAACGGGGATGCACACATCAGAGATCTGATTGCGATGTGCTAGGTCAAGCCTCTGGAAATAGTTCTGATTATGTGCTGAGTTGGTTGAATGAAACCCAGACCCAACATTTCACCAGAGGCTCCCACTAATGAAGCTGGGGCACCAACCTTCTTTTGATGACTGTGGAGGAAGGAATCCAAGCTGAGAAAGATTAAAATACTGGAGTGGATTCATCACCGCCTCTCTGACTCCTTAAATATGTTCTTCAGGAGGGCTTGGAGCTCTGTCCCTTCACCAAAGCAGAGCTATACTCTGTGGATAGTGGAGCTGAATCTAAAAGAACCGAACGGGAAGTCATCGGAGAGGGACACAAACCATGAAAGACTCCTGACTAGGGAAAAAACCGAGGGCGGCTGGAGGGGAGCTGGGTGGTGGGGTGCCTGGGTGACGGGCATCGAGGAGGGCTCGTGGTGCGATGAGCACTGGGTGTTCTATGGAACTGAGACATCATGGAGCACTGCATCTGAACCTAATGATGTACTATAACTTGGGTAACTGATTTAAATAAAAAAATAAAATTTAAAAAAAATTAGTGCAGTGGGAGTTTCTTGGGGCTGGAGATGTGGAGAGGCAGAGACACAGCCGCTGACCTGGGGTTTCTGATTCGAATAGGAATTCCAGGGTCCAGGGTGGCAGGGGGCATGGTGCATCTGATCATTCAGGTCAAGTGGACATGGTTATGTCATTGGCACAAGAGCAGTCATTGGAACAGTCTGCTGCACATGAACCGTCGGAGGTAGCTCCCAGAGACAGCACGGAGGACCCCATTTATTTGTATATTCCTGATGACCACAACCGGAGTTGAGTCAATCCCCTGACCTGAGTCAGTCCAAAGGTCCAGGACCTCTGCAATGAAGGCTGAGCTGCACGCCCTTGAGGGTGCATCCAGGAATAATCTCACAAATAAGGATGATGAGCGTTCCTCCTGGTTCTCTCCAAAAGAGGCCAACAGCCTTTTAACAGGTCAGTGGTGCGTCAAAGAAGGGAAGTGCTCAGCCCGTCAGGGATTATTGGCAATGGAACAGGTTCCCGCTCACCGTGGGTGAGTATGGGGATTGGTGACAGAGGGAGAGTAGCCCACATCCCATACTGGACGCCCAGAATCCACCCAGGTTCCAAGTGCATCATTGGAAGAAACACGTCAGGGGCACAGTTCCCACAGGGTCAGCTGTGAGCGCCACAGCTGTAGGAGGGACCAAGTAGAAGCAAAATAAGGTCTCAGGAGAATATTTCACGATCCTCAAGCCACCAGGGGGAAAATTTAAAAATGTACCGTGAGGGTGGCTCAAGGGACAGATCCTGGCGACGAAGGGGAAATATGTGGTTGATAAACAGAGGTGGGGCGGAGGGGGAGCCCTGCGTGCTCCTCAGACCGCTAAGCCTAGCGGTAATCGTCCATGGAAGCTCCATCGGGGACTCAGGCTCCTTGGGACGAAAACAGCGGGAGCAGCTGAATGCAGCTGAGAGCAGGAGGAACAGGCCGCGGGAGAGTGGGTCACAGACAGAAGCTGCCATCTCCTCACCAGTCATGGGCGTGGGGACCGGCCACACACCCACGTCTTCTCACTTCCTGCCTCATGAGTATACGTTTCACGGTGGGTTTTTTTTGGCTTGTTGGTTTGTTTTACTAGTTCTCCTCTTCTTGTCTTTCCGTGCACGCCGGTATGACCTACAGGGTCTGCTAGGGTGAAGGCTGTTGGGGTTGAGACCACGGGTTACGGATTATCCAGATTGGAGCGTGAGTGCCCTTGGAGGCGAAAGCAATGATCGACAGGACCTGGAGTCGACCTCCTTTCTTTTTACGGGGGTGAGTTTTCTGTTGTATCGGAGGAAGACGGATTAGTTTGGAGCCTTGTTTTAGAGTCACAGGGTGGACGGAGGGTACGTGCTGACACTGAGCGGCGAGGGGCGCTGGGTGGTGGATGCAGCCTCCGCTGCCGAGCTTCCTTTCTGCGAGTGGGAATTTCCCATTACGGGTCTCGGCGGGAGACTGCGATGAGAGGACGGCCCTTCTGAGTTACCGCCTGGGCATTTTAGGGTGTGACAACCCTGCTCACACCCAGTCTGGGCGTTTAGGGCATT
Organism: Eira barbara; assembly: GCA_020311275.1. Lineage (NCBI taxonomy): Eukaryota > Metazoa > Chordata > Mammalia > Carnivora > Mustelidae > Eira > Eira barbara. The sequence continues at coordinate 2,671,621 of JAHRIG010000041.1, read as the reverse complement.
AGCTCAGGATTCCCGACACATGTCCCCCCCCCCCCTTGCTTTTCCCAGGACACCTTTAGAAATGATGCCGAGGTGCTTGCTGGCCGGTTTGCTGTCTCACTCCCGCTCGCTCATGACCGGGATGGAGGACTGTCCCTCCTCTTGCTCACTGAGCCTCTGCTTTGGGACTTGTAAGAAACAACCCCTGTGACTTTACTTCCTTTGCCTGGGTGTGCTGAAACTCTGCCTTCAATCAAGATGGCCTCAGGGTTTCAATTCCCCAAGGTGGGAGCTCTCTTGCCAAGGGTGCCACCTGCCAGTCCCATGTGGGAGGCTCGTGCCTCACCATAAACATATTCCTAATTTAACACACAGCTCCAGGCTTTCCAACACAGGCAGACAAGCGCAGACATTCACAATTTAACCTTCCCTGTGGCATGATTGCATGACCCAGAGCCTACCAACCACAAGCATGGACACAGACATGGAGTGAGGAGCTGGGGACATAGGAAAGAGGGTAAAGACGGGGCGGGGGGGTGTCTGGGGGAGGAGGGGCTGCCGGAACTTTCTTGGGGCACCAGCAGGTGCTTGTGGTTCTTGCATCCAGCATCTCACACTCATGGATACTGCAAACTTCCACCGCTAGGGGCCAACGCCAGGTGCTTCCCAGGAAACTCTGCAGCACGAACTCGTGTGTTGTCGTCGGCTCTGCAGTGCTGAGCCAGCCGCCTCACTTCTCAGTAATCCCATGAACTGTCCAGTCTCCTTGGAGGAAACCCCTTTCTGCTGAAACAATCCCAAAAGTAGTTTCTGTTGCTTGCAGCCAAGAACCGTGGCTAGAGGTGAGCAGCAGGTGACGTCTTTCCTGCACACAGAAACTTACATTCCTTAATGACACAACGGCAGGCCAAGGACATCGGTGTCGTTAATAATGAAATCAGCACTGAGGGCCCAAATGTTGGAGGGTCCCAGAAATTAGCTACACACGTTTCCACTTTGACGCCGGCCTTCGTGAAGATTCTCTCTTGTTTCATGGCTGGTTTTCTTCTTGTGGTTTCTGACACAGCACATGTTCCTCATTTTCATCCTACATGAATGGTCGTCTCTTCTCATGTCCTTTGGGTTTTTCCTCTTCTCCTTGAAGTGGGAGCACTGAGGAGCTCAGACCCTGGTTCTCGTCTCACGTCTACTCTCTCCCTCGGTGGTCAACGTCATGGTTTATGCAATGACTCTATATTTGCATCTGCAGGCGAGACCTCCTCTGAAAGTCCAAATCCATATATCTGACCATCTGCTCAGTCACCATGTGCACTTTCAGCCAGAATCCTTCCCCCAACTCCAGATTTATTCACCCAAAGCCTTGATCGACGTCACTACTTGAACATCTGGTATCTCACATTGAGCAGGTCAAGACTTCACCTCTCACCTCTCAACGTCTCTCCAAAGCAATCCCATTCCACCCTTCCCAGTTTCTGAGGCCACAGACTTTGGGGCCACCCTTGAAGAAGATTCTCTTTCTCTCACACCCCACATATGATCTCTCAGGCTCTCCCTTCAGAATATGTGTACATATTCCGCCACTGGGCCGGCTTGTTTCGGAGGATCTTCACACAACACAGTTTCGGTACAAAGAGTTTTGTATAGAGAATTTCTTTTGTGTAGAAGATTCAGGAAAAAAAAATGTCTTCAAATGCATGTGTTTGACGGCATCTGCGCGCAATCAAGGTAGCGGGGATGTGTGGGAACACTATCCCAGAGAGCAGACTGGCTCAGGGAGGAGAGCCAAGAATTTGGCATGGCTTTTCTGCTTGAGGCACCTGCTGACTTGATTGAAGGGAGCTGAAGGCTAAGAAGCTGAGCAGAGCGTTGTCACAGGGTGGGCGGGTGAGGGACACTCACCGCTGTCAAGCAGGATGTGTCCCAGCGAGCACGTGGGCATCGAGCTAGGACACAGGAAGGGCTGTGGCCTGGCAATGAGAACAGACCAGAAATAGACAAATCACTCACACCCCCAAAGGAAGGAGGGGAGGGGAGGAAGCGGGATGGCAACAACAAGAACCATAACGCAAACCTCAAACCCACACTCCAGAGAGAACAGGACTTAGGTCAGAGCTGCTTTTTCTGTGAAGGCATTTGACGATTTATTAGCACAAGTCCTGAGGCTGAAAACCAGGAGGAAGTGTTGGCTGGGAAGCTGACGGGTTAAGCACAGATCTTGATAGAGTCACAGGGAGACACAATGGAAATCCAGGACCCTCCGATTATGAGAGGCCCCTCTAAACCCACCTGGCTCTCAGTGTCCTGTAGCTTGAAAAAAATGCAAGAATCAGACAAAAACCAAAAGAAAAACAGACAATAGAAGCAAACCCACAGTGGTCCACCGACGTTCAGATTCCAGACACCAGCCTTCAAGTACCCGTGACGAATACGTTCAGGAAATTTAAGAAGAAGACACAGAATTTTGGCGGCAAATTGGAAGCTATAAAAATAAATCGAAAGGCAATTCTGGAGCTTAAAAATAAACATCCACAAATTGGGCAGTTAGACAGACATATGCAATGGGAAATGGGCAAAGGTTTAAATAGGCACTTTGCAGACGAGGATATCCAAATCGGTCCATTAAACATGAAAAGAGGCTCAACCTCATTAATCACTGAGGGAATGAAAATTAAAGTCACAAGGGGATACCACTACAAGCTAACCAGAAAAGAGGAAGCTTAGAAAGCCCAATGATCGTGAGTGGGAAGAAACCCTCTCGCCCTATTGGTTGGAAAATAGTACAACTGTTTTGGAGATGTGTGTGCTGGTCTGTACTGCCCTGGAGTCTGACACAGCCGCTTCGCTCCCGGATATGTGTGCAACAGAGGTGCATGAACAAAATGTGTTCCTAGCATAACAGTCAGAGTAGGAATCAACCCAAATGACCACCAGGTGCAGAATGTGTGGTGGTAGAGCTGATTGTAGCAACAAAACGCATGAACCCTTGTTGGAATCAGCAACAATCAAGACCTTGCGTGATGTGGAAGCAGAGACACGGGGGAGAAGGCATCGTGTGTGATTCCACGGTGCGGATTCAAGAACAGGGAGACCGGCTCTCCAGCTTTCAAGCTCAGATACTGGCTGCCCTTGGGAAGTGGTTGGTGGGGTCGGCGATGGGAGGGTATGCTAGGGAGACCTTCCAGACCCGAGTGGCAAGCACACGAACATTTCCGTTTGGGATAATCCATCAAGCTATGTGAGTTTAGGGTTTGCACACTATTTCGTGTAAGCACACATTTGAGCATAAAATGTTGACTCGAGGGAGTAATAACACGGATCTGGAATGCCCCCTCTTCATCAGCCTCCTCACTGTTCCTCTGTCCCCGTCACCCCCCCACCTGGATTCTACGATGGTCTCCTGACATCTTCTCTGCTCTCATCTCGCCTCCTGTCGTGTTATTCACAAGAGCACAGCCAGAGTGGTCCCTTCAAAACCTCAATCTCAAGCTTCCTGGCTTGGTCCTTCCTGCCTTTCTGACCCCATTTCAGACTGCTCTGTCCTTCACCTGCTCCACTCCCGCTGGTCCGAGCTCCTTTCTGTTCCTCGAATATATCATACTCATTCTCATTGAAGGGCATTTGTACTACCCACTCCCTCTACCTGGAATGTCCTTCGCCCCTGTTGTCCCTTACTCGTATCTTTGTCACTGAGCCCGCCACCCAAATCCCCCTGGAGTCCCGCCCGGATGCTCCAGTCTACAGTAGCCCCCGTCCTTCCGACCCTTGCAGGCTCTGCGCCACTCCTCGCACTCGTGCACTCTTCCCTCCTTCCTTTCTCCCTCTTGCCCTCGTCCCCGTCCTTCTTCACGTCTGCTCGCTGCCACGGACCACAGAACAGCACACTTCGTCTTATGCCTGTGTGATCCTGAGCACCGCAAACAGCATTTTGCATATATATATGAACATAATAATTAGGTGTGAAATGAATTAAGTTTGGAAAACACTGCCCACTACTTCTCTCTCCTGGAGAGCCCTAATTTACATGAGCATATTAATGTTTCTGAGAAGTCCCACAGTGAAAAAGAAACCTATGTAACTTTCACTTACTATTTCCAGCCTTTGTTGAATGCAAGACACCAGTTTTGCATTGTGTGTGTTAATGCCTACTTTCAGAAGTGCTACCCCTGGGGGGCAGGGGTTTGTAACTTTCACTGTTGAGAATTTCCTTGTGGCAAACACCAGGCTGGGCTTCATACACTCACCATCTCCATGACAATCCCAGAGGCTGGGCATCATTACCCTGGTTTCAAGTATGAAGATGCTGAGGGGTGCCCAGTTGAAGTGGCCCCCGTGAGATGCAGGTAGCGTGTGATGAAGCTGAATGGCTCTCCATGGCTGCTTCTCTGTGAGCCTTGCCCTTGGCCCTTGGTTAGGTGAACCCAAAAGAAAATCCCAACCCAATGCAGAGCCTGACTTCCCACATCAGGTTCTGCCTGCCTAGGAGTAGAGCGAGTCGATGGACAGCTGAGATTAGGGCTTTTGGAGAAGGTGAGACCTCTGCTTCCCTTTGTATGTCTGCATCCTTGTGATGCTCCCAAGTCATGGCCACGGGACAGATTTCCCAGCACTTTTCTAAAGCCACAAAACTACACTTTATGAAACTCTTGTCCAAACAGACAGGGAAAGATGTCAAGACTTAACAAATTCCCAGCCTACCCAAGGGGATAATTTATGAGACCCCCCCAGATCAGCCACAGGAGTCTCCATCGTGCCACTAATTAGGGAGCATTCCAGAACCATCTCTCTCCTTTGGGCTTTTAGCCTTACACTGCACCAGCTATGGCTCAGCATCTGCCCCCCACCCCAGTTTTATCCAGAAGTGGGAGACAGGCTTGGAACAATGTCCACTGTCCACAGGTACCATTTCCCAGGGGAAATGCCCCTGGTGGCACCAATGAGATTTCTCACGACATGAATTTGCTGAGGGTGACGACTGTCTTTTTCTTCCCTTTTTTTAATCTGCTCATCTATAACGGTGGTGAATCAGCTCTCAGATTTTACTACCGTATGGGTCCCCTTGAGTCTGAGATGACGGACAAGAAGCAAAAATGTCAAATCCTTCAAGAGCCATGGTGAGCCCCATAGAGATCCTAACACAGAGGCTCCCTTGCTTGTTCTGATTAACTGAGACGGCCCCTCAAGGTCTGAGTCCCCAGCATGGGTGGCATTTGCTGTGGGGGCTGGCCTCTACTCACGAGGATCCAGTAGCTCCTGCCCACCCCCTCCCAATTTGTAAAAACCAGAACCGTCTTCCAGAAATTGCCAAATGTCTTCTGGGGGACAGAATCGCTCCCAGCTGAGAACCCCTGATCTAGATTAGTGAACGTTCTGAAATACGGGATGTTTTAAAGGAAATGGAGATTGATTAGTCAAATAATGTACTGAGCCGCCAAAATTAAGTGTTTCCCTTGGGTGCTTATGTTGATAAAAAATATTCATTTCTTTAATCAGCAAGTAACTTGGAGTGTGAAGCATCACGCCGGTCCCAGCCCTCGTCAGGTCCCTGCCTTCGAGTCGGGTTGAAAACCAGCTAAGATAAATCGGTAACTGGCAAATCAATTATAGATTAAGTAAATGGGGTGTCCGTCAGTCCCGGAGAAGAGGCTGCCAGCTCCGGAAGCTGAACCCCTGTTTGTATTTGCCATAGCTTCTACCCAGGCCAATCATACGTTTCAGATCAGAGGCATATGTACTTGTAGGTTTCCCCTTCAGTGTCAGTCTCCTGGCAGAGCAAGCTGGGAATGGCCTCTGAGAAGCTGGGGACCCATCTGGAGCCCAGCGTGGCCTGGTGAGAGTCCCCTCTGGGAGGCTCGGGCCGGGAAGCGGGAGCCTCGACCAAGCGCTGTGAGGTTTGACATTAACACGGTGGAATGGCCTGGCGTTCCTAGTCTGTGTCAACACTGCCGTCCTCCCCGTGCTTTCCTAACAAGGTGATGCGTCCTACTTTTGAAACCATACATCAAAAGAAGTTCGACCGACAGCTTGCCTATTAGGGCAGGGCATGAAAGGGAACTGGGGTAGCTGTATTTTTTCCAATAAAACCTGTCTTAGAAGGGGGAAAAAAGGTAATTTAGTGGTGCGCACTTCACAAAAGAGAAAGACAACGGAGCCCACCAAATCTGAGAAGCCGTTTCAGATGCCATCTCCCGGCCGAAAGGGGTTACCCCCGAGACAAGAGGCGTGGCACTCGGCCCTCCGTGTGCACGTTTTTGGCTCAGACGCATCAGCCCTCCGTGGAGCGAGTCTCTGAGCTTCCCCACCACCGGTCACTCCCCTCGTCGGCGTGCTTTCTGCCGTGATCGTCACGGCGCCCTCCTCCCGTTTGAACTTTCTCAGGCATCGGGTCAGAGCAGAAAGCGCGTTGGTCAGCACGTCAGCATTTCGGAGCGCTGGGGGGACGCGCACGCACAACATCCTCTGCGCCCTCCGCCACCGGCGAAATGCCCTCGCGGTGCCCTTCGCCCAGAAGAACCGGCATCCTAAGGCAAAAGCTTAGAGAAGGCTGCCGAAGAGAACATTCTGGACGTCTCGCCTTCCTTCCTGTTCCGTGGGTCCGTTCCGCGAGCTCGTCCCCTGGGGGGCACTGCGGGCTACTGTCCTCTCCCACTGCCACGGACGTCATGCTCCCAAAAAGCACACCGGCGGAGAAACCGAAGGTCCCAGGACCCAGGCCCCATCAACAGAGGAATGAGGACAAGTTCTGGCAACCCCCTCGTTCTTCCCGCCCTCACGTTGTCTGCAGGGGTGGGTGGAGCGCGTCGGAGTCCCCCAAAGACGGGGAGGATTGGGGGGTGAGGAGGCATGGTACGCCTCCTCCTCCCCCAGAACATCGGGGGCCTTCCGCGGCAGCCTGCCTTCTCCACCGCCCGCAGGGATCACTGCAGCACTGGGGACAGTTACCACCAGCCCGCGGGAACTTGCTTGTGGCCGGGGAGGCAGAAGCGGGCGGGAGCCGCGGGGCCTTCGTTCCTGGGCCGACAGCACCGTTTCTCCCTCCTCGCGGACAGAACCGCCCTCCTCCGGTCGTCGTTCACGTGGAGCCCTTCCCCAGCGTTCGCGGGACAGGCGGAGTAGAACGCACGCAGGTCGTCTCCGACGCAGAGCGTAGCAAGAGTCCCTAACGCCTGCACGGCTTGCACAGCGGCCGGCGCCGTTCCGCGCACTTCTTAGACTTTATAAGCTCAGCGGACGCTGTTAACTGGCACGTCCCCCGGCGGCACGGGAACAGCCTGTTGCCTGCAGGGCTGAGCGCACTCCGCGGCTTGGCAAGGGAGGATCCCACCGCGGCAGGAATCGCCGGGGGCGAGACGTGCAGGCCGGTGAGGCTTGGGGTCCGGTTGTGGAAGGCACGTAGCCCGTGACTGAGCCGTTTGGAACTGCTGGACGTGGCCAGACCAGGGGCCACCAGAGTTTGATGAAGAAACAGTCACTTGACGAATAAGTGGGTTTGCTCCGTTGGGCGACTGCTGTCCTGAGAATGAGGCTGTTGCCCACGTGAGCAAACCGTTGTTCAGCGAAAGTCCATTATCTGGACGCTGCTGAAACTGGCGATCCTGGGACTCACTCACTGACAGGCACATCCTCCTGGGCAAGAATTTCTAGGGACAAAGAGTCCGTTAGGCTGGCAATTAAGCTATGGCGCGGTCAGGGTCTCGGTTCTCAACCATCCTTTGTGGTAGATGCTATGATGGTCCCTCATTTTACCCCTGAACGAAGCAAAGCACAGAGCCGTTAAGTAACTTGCTCAAAGCCACACAGCCAGTAGGCAGCGGAGCCAGGATTTGAACCCGGGCTGCCTGGCTCTGTGGCCCATGTTCTTCCTCCGTTATCTGCTGTTTGCAAAAGCAAGTCCAGAAAGTACACAAGAGCAATGAAGCCAGAGACATCTGCTGAGCTCTCCGTAAAGCTCACGGTTCAATTAGAAGTGTCAGCCTCGTCACTCAGCAAGTCAGGTGACAGGGGATGTCTCCGTTCTCCGCAGGCACAGGACATCCCTGCTCCAGGGTGGCAAGAGAAAGGAGGATGGTTGCCTCCATGCGCTTTTGTTGAAGGGCGCTGGACCGAGTCCCACCGAGGTGACACCTGCAGAGTGAAGTACTGGGGCGTCCACTAAGTCACCCGTGACTCTGCTCCAGCACCATGACCGGGAGGGTAGAAAGCACGGCCCAAAAACACGCTCTGTCTTGCCCAAGCCAAGTGCCAGCAACTGCTCAGAAACCTGAGAGCCGTGTCCTCACTCTCCACCTCCCGCAGTCCAGAGAAACGCGTGCCGTCCAGGGAAGGTTTGCAGCCCCCCCACCCCCACCCCGGGCTGGGTCGAAAAAACAGCAGGGACTTGGGGACAGGGAGTTCTTCAGCTCAGAGAAGGAAGTTCCGATTTGCGAGAAGGAGAGAGAGACCAGGTGTGTGAAGGTGGGTGGGAGTTTGGACGTGCCCAAAGAAGCAATGGGGAACCACAGAGGTTTCTAGAACAAAGAGATGCTTGGCAAGGAAGACGGAGACTCGCACTATCAGGAAATCTGTGAAGCAAACTGCTGACGGGCGCCAGGTCCGTGACCCGTACAATTGTTTCCTCGGAGGCAGCAGATCCTCCGTAAGTGATTCGGGGAATGAATGTTTAACTCAGGCCCTCCGGGCGGCGGGTAACCATTCTGTGAGCTCTGCTCTCCCCTCCGTGTGGAAGGAAGCGAGTGCATGTGTGATCTCCCCGGGAGGAGGCGTCTGCGGAGCGGGGGGCTTTGTCATCAAGCGCAGCCTCGTGCCGGCGCACACGGGGAGCGCTCCCTCCCCCACATATAAAATCGATTCTATTCTATATTCAAAGGCCCTTAAACGTGAGAGGAGCAATCTGTCTTCGTTCGTGGCCGTGGGTGGTAGAAGGAAACGCTGCCGTATTAAATAACCCCGTGGTGAGGCGGCGAAGGTCATTATCTTAAGGTGCGTAAGCTTCCAGAACCCAGCTGATGGGGGTTGACGGGGCTCCAGCAGGACAGAGTGGAGGGGACTTTCCACAGGCCCGGCCCCCTGGCCCCTCGCGGGGGCTGTACCGAGCGGCAGCACCGGGAGGAACGCCGTGGCTGGCCATTAGGGGTGTTACCGGCTGAATTGTGCCCCACACCCCCCCATTTGTATATTGAAGTTCGAACCCCCTGTTCGCTCAAGATGTGACCGGGTGGGGAGATAAAGCCTTTACAGAGACATTCAGGTTAAAATGAGGTCGTTGTGGAGGGTCCCGATCCAACGTGACTGGTGTCTTCGTGAGAAGAGATCAGGACACAGACACGCACAGAGGGACAACCTCCTGAGGACACAGGGGGAACGCGGGGTCCTTGTACCCAGGAGAAAGGCCTCTGGAGGACCCAGCCCTCCGCACCCTTGATCTTGGCCCTCTGGTCTCCAGAGCTGGGAGAGAGCCCAGTTCTATAGTTGTGAAGCCCCCTGCCTGTGGCACTCGGTTCTGGCGACTCTGGGGAAAATAATACAGACGATTTACACGTAAGTCCACGTCCTGTGCCTGAGGCCAGCGAAAGGTCACACAGCAGGTGACAGATTAGCTACTCATGACATGGACAGTCAAAATTAGTAAAACCTCTTATTTGCAAAAACTGACTTTTTTGGTCACCATCACGGTTCGTTGAAGATACAAAATTCCTGAAATTCACAAGTTCGTGAAGCTTGCGTTGGCCGGCATGGAACCGCATGTGTATCACGGGACTGTTCTAGAAATGCCCAGTGTCTGCATGTAATTGTGTGCAGTAGTGAGGACAATCTGGACGGAGGAGGTCTCCCGGACTCGTAAGAAAGGGGACTGTACCCAGGTGTGGGGTGAGACTGGGGGAGAAGGTGCCACCGCCCAGCCGCTCCCCTGGGTGCTTTCCACACCAGCTGCCCAGCACCCCCACCCCGTCACGAGCTGATGAAGAGGGAAGGCAGATGTGCTGCCCCCCATGTCTTTGAGGGTTGACAGGGGCCTTCATGCGCCCCCAGATTAATTATTTAAAAGGGAGTAAAACACTTCATGAGACTTTGTATAAGTCAGTTTTTTACAGAAACTGCCATCGATTTTCAAGAGTGTTGGCTCTCCTCTGCTTTTTGCTGTGCATCGGCTGGGCTCCCTTGTATCACAGGATCTTCTGCAGGACGCTCATGGCCCTCCCTGCGGATCCCACCCGCACCCGGGAGGATGGGGCTCGCCTAGACCTTCATTAATCAGGAGGATGAAGCAGACCAGAAACTCAGAGGGAAGAAGACGACTGTAGATGAGCAGCGGCTCCCTAATTTCTGCTCCGCACTCCTCCTACAATCTCCTGCTCCGTCGCCTCGGATGAGCACCGTGTGTGGACTGTCCTGTGGGCATTCTGCTTAGGTGAACTGACTCTCCAAGACCCTGCTCCCGCCTGAGAAGCGAGCCCGCAAGCCACAGTGTTCGGGCCAGTTATCTGCTCATCGGAAACCAATTACAGGCCTTCGGCATCCCTGCCTTCCTGCGGCCTAATTAATCCATCCCTGCCCCTCCGTCCTGGCTGGGGTCTTCACCCTTCCCCGGCTGCAGGGGTGGAAAGGGCGGCTACTGTGGGGAAGGGACCGCTGAGGAAGTTAGAGCCATTCTCCTTGCCCTGGTAGAGATGAAGGGTTAATTGGCTGATAGCTACTTAGGGAAGGGGCGCCCGTTCACCCAGGAGGCCCATGCTTCAGAACAAAAACTTTGACCGATAAGACAGAGCAACTGCCCATAACCCCAATTACCCAAGAATAATAAGACTCAGCAGATACCTTCAAGGTATGCGTAATGTTTGTACCTGCTCAGCAGTTTCCTGGCAAAAGTCAGCTGTTTATATCCATCACCGCCATCCTGGACTTGATGGAAACCAAATGCAGTCCTTCCCTTCAGCAGGGATCTCGTGCCACTTTTTATTTTTATGAATACGGGAGTTAAATGTAGAGAGAAGAACAGTTTGTCCAGTGTTTGCTGAAGGTGACAGGGCGCAGAGAGAAGCCCACCTTTGCACGACTTTGTCCATGCCCCCCCTTGCTCTCGGACACCTGAGACCCAGGTGGGAGTGGCCCCACCTGGCAATCGAAAACAGCAGTGCAGCTGGGATGTGATTTGTGCATCATTCACATCTTCTTTGGGGTCCCCATCACGGTTCCCCACAAGGGTTCTGCTTCTTCCTTCCCCTGTCCAGGCGCTCACGAGAATGGGTGTCAAGCACCCCTCAGCCATTTTATTGAGTCCCACGTCTTAGAGCCCTCTGTTTTGGGCTCTCTAGGGTTGACCCAAACATCCAACCCAGGCAGGTTTCAGGATAGGTAGCCTGTCACCTCTCCTGGTAAGGTATTTGCATGTTCGCATGGGTATCTGGGAACCTGCCGGCCATCCCAGCTTACGTGCCTAAGGTATTGGTGAGGAGCCCAGCTGAGCCTTTGGAAGTCTCTAGATGCAGCTACGGTCTGCATGTAGCCCCGGAAGATGCCAAGTAAAAATCACCTTGCTGAGTCTAGTCAATCTAAAGAACTACAAGGGGCATTATTAAATGTTTTACAGTGGTTTCCTGTGCCGCAGAGGATATGAGAACACTCAGTTGTCCCACTTGTACTAATCAAGTGAAGCCCCAAAAAGATTAAGTAATTTATCTGAGGCCTTGAGATTATTAATGGGTTAGGTTGAAATTGAAACAGGAATTGGCCTGACTTCAAAGACCACTTTTCTTCCCAAACCTTAATCCTGATAAAAACAATAGCTACATTAGAGTCAGAACTTAATGCTCAGTCTGTATTGGGGAAATGGATTTAAGACACCCTTAACCCAACCCACCACCACCATGGTGAAATTCCAGTTGGGCCCACCAGGCTCTTTCTGCTTCTCCAGTTGCATCTGCACACCCAGAAATTGTCCCCACCTCCTACTCGGGAGGACAGTGCTCTTAGCACCCCCATTAAAATCCAGAGCTGCCCACAGAATAGTCCCTGAGAGCCCGTACATCAGCCAGAGTGCCAGTGACGAGGAACATACATCAAGCTGCTGCTGCATGAGGCTTCTGCCTGCTGCTTGTACGAGCATCTACTCTCAGAAATGCCATTACGCCCTAACGAGCTGCTCAGAAGCATCAACTTTTCAGCCTGCCCAGCTGCTGCAAGGGCCGTTATGGCTTCACTGCAAAGATAAAAAACACCCAGAAAATTCCTGAAACTGATCTTAAACTATGTTTTACTAGGAAGCAATCTGGTTCTCTGCTACCAACTGACAAAACTGCGAAGGTCTCTTTCATAAGAAGAACAGAGCAACAAGGGCTGGGTGACCCTTGGTCCAGCCCTTTCCTCATTCTGACCTGGGATTGATGGGCACCAATGGCCACAGTCAGGAGTCCGGGTATCTGTAGAGAAACAAGGTTTTTGCCTGACCTGTCCATCCCTGGGGCCATATAGCAAATGCCCCAATCACCCAAACTGCTCAGTTCATCACCTCCTATACTTCAGGAGTCATAGACCCAAAGGCATTGGAAGTATCAACAGGTAAGAAACAGTAGCACTTAGGAAAGGCAGAAGCCCACTCTGCAACAGGGTGGTAATGATGGTGAAGATGATGGTAATGATGATGGTGGTGGTGGTGATGGTGGTGGTGTTGGTGATGGTGGTGATGATGACGACAGTGATAATCAGGAGGATCGATATTTGTCGAAGACACTTACCTGCACCAGAAACTTACTTAACAGAAATTACTCCGTTTAGCCCTTCTCAAAGTAAGAGTGGCCAAAGCTTAACCAGGGTAAGTGAACTCCCCGCAGCCTGCAGTCATGCAGCCAGGAGGGATGGCTCTGGGATTCAGGCACCATTCTAGTCCCAAGCATGAGCACTTCATCAGCAGAAGTCCCTGAATCGTTCTCTCTGTTCCTCCCTGCCCCACTCAGATTCATTTTCCAATGTGTACAAGAGTTACAGGGGACCTGGATAAGAATCCAGTGGGGTAAAAACTCATCTCTTTAAAGCACAAGATTCACATTTCTGTTTTTCTCAAGGTTTGAAGGAACATCTTCAATTTTTAATAGGTTGTTATGTATCATGGGATGCCCACACAACACCAGCAAAAGGCCTTCTTTGGTCCAGGTACAGCTGATGACCTAGGAAATAGGCATACTCCTCAATTTAATTCTACACACTTCTATTAAGCACCTACTATGTGTTGAGACCACCATGCTGTTTGTGGATGTTAGGACACAGGGCAACCCAATGTCACCCAACAAGTACAATGTTAAAAATGTTTCCCTACAAATATAGCATGATGCATTATTAACATACTGTTAAATACAGTTGCATGATTGTAGAAAAATGAGTTCTATCCACATGTAAAATTATGTTATTATTATGTGCATATATTAGAAGATTAAGTAGTCAAATAACCAAATACAGCAACAATAACTTGCTATGCTTTTTCACATAATTTTGCTTATGATATGTTGATTAAACTCAAGTTCATTATTCCAGACAATATTGACCTACTTTGCTCCACTTAATAACAGCCAAACAGTACTTTCATATATTCTCATAACCATCAAAACTGTCCTGTCCTTGATAAATGCATCTCTCACATGAAACTTCAACTTTCAGGGCAACTGCTGGTGTAGCACAGAATGAGAATGCCAATTTTCCAGACTGAAAAGCTCCTTCTTCAAGGACAGGGAGTCACAAGGTCAAATCTCCATCTTGGCCATGCCTGTGACCATGTTATGTCTTGCTCAGATTTTTTTTTTTCTTCTCATTTTGGGAAGTCAGGAAGAGTCAGGTTAGGAAATATTTTGCTCTAGGAAGATTGGTCAGAAAAACCCATGGATATGGGACTTTTTTCTCTCCTCACTATTCCCTATCATGTTGCATTGTTTCCAAGATCGGAGAGATGCCAGTGGGGATGCTCAGGTGGTCCTCACTCAACTGAACAGAAAGCCCAACACTCCAGCCAAATGGCCTCCTGGAACATGGACATTGCTTGCCTCCAGCCTTATACACAAGCAGGCCCACCTCCCAGAGCTCTCTCCTCATTCCCAGTCGCCTTCTCCTAGATGACTTGGATCTGCCCTTCAGCTCTCTGCTGGATGTCTTTGCCGGTGAATATCTTCCCATGGCTGGAGTAGCTGTTCCCTATTTGTGATTCCATCAATCCTCACGACACTCATCCCATTAAATTGCCATTGCCTGTTCACCTGTCCCAAGGAGGCTGAGCTCTGAACTCTGAGTTTGGGGACCTCACCTGGTTTGTTGTGGTATTCCCACATCTGAAAGAGGGTCTGACCTACTGTATGTAGATGCCCAATAATATTGTCGAATGAAATGGATTCAGATCTTAAAATCCTTAAACTTACACCCTAAAAGAGCCTTGGATTGACCCCAATTCCCCATGCCTTCAATCAGCAAACATCTAAACCCTGGAGGACAGTCAACCTTGTTATGTAAATTTTAACAAAAATTGGTGAAACCAGGGAGTATGTCGCCTATCGTAAATGGAAAATAGCTCCCTGATAGGCTCAGAATTTATTTGGTGTTCATTAAGAGGGTCAATTTTTAAAAATTATTACTATTTTTATTATGTTATGTTAGTCACCGTACAGTATGCCATTAGTTTTTGATGTAGTGTTCCAAGATTCATAGTTTATGTATAACACCCAGTGCTCCATTCAATATAAGAAGGTCGAATATTTTAATCACGCCATCTTGTCCTATCTAAATGAAGAACAGTTCCTAAACCATTATCAAGTTATGTATTTATGAATTAATTAATTATCTAATTAATTAAACATGTACTAAGGCTTAGATGTGTGCTAAGAAAACCATGCCAAACATTGGAAAACAAAGATTATTAGGGACACAGTTTAAGGAACTCCCGGGCCGAAAAGAGACAATGAAGGCAAGTAAGTCTGATGCAGAGTCAGTGTGCTGGGATGGATGCTGACCAGACAGAGGACACAGTCTGTGAGTGCCGAGATTCAGCCTCACTGGGACCACACCCTGACCCTCCCTCCAGGTAACATGCACTTGGCAGTCTTAGGATGCTTGTCTACACAGGCTCAGAACCCCAAGACTCTGAGACCCCACCACTTCTGTCAGAGCCCCAGGCACCGGCCCTAAGCAGTGGTGGGCAGAGACCCTGGGGGGGTGCTCTAGTTCTTTGGGCCTCACTTATTCCCCTATGAGATGAGAGGCTGGGACCAAGCTGATCTCCAAGGGCCCTGCAAGCTCCAGTCCTCCGTCAGCATTGAGATGCTTCAAATGGCAACTGGCTGGTCAGCAGACAAGAAGAGCCTTATTATGTTTTTCTTCTGAGCTACATAAAATCTCATCACTGATACAAGCATGTTACTACTTACAGAAGCCCTAGAAGCAGGGAAGGGTCATTTAAGGTGGGGGTCATATGTCTGTGGATTCACCAAGATCAAGCCACAATCTGGGCTGTCTGTAGCTCTGTGGAACTAGACCTTTCCCTCAAAGGTCCAGTTCTTGCCAGAAGCTTATAAGTGGCAGCTTGATTCTTTCAGGCCAGAGTGAACACAGCAAATATGTGTCCTGAATTTCTATTTACCAGATCAGAAGTGGAGGAAGACACCAATTCAAATGGCCAAAATTAATAGGACGGGAAACAACGTGTGTTGGAGAGGATGTGGAGAAAGGGGAACCCTCTTACACTGTTGGTGGGAATGCGAGTTGGTGCAGCCACTTTGGAAACAGTGTGGAGATTCCTCAAGAAATTAAAAATAGAGCTTCCCTATGACCCTGAAATTGCACTACTAGGTATTTACCCCAAAGATACAGATGTAGTGAATAGAAGGGCCACCTGTACCCCAATGTTCATAGCAGCCATGGCCACAGTCGCCAAACTGTGGAAAGAGCCAAGATGCCCTTCAACGGACAAATGGATAAAGAAGCTATGGTCCATATACACTATGGAGTATGATGCCTCCATCAGAAAGGACGAATACCCAACTTTTGTAGCAACATGGAGGGGACTGGAAGAGATTATGCTGAGTGAAATAAGTCAAGCTGAGAGAGTCAATTATCATATGGTTTCACTTATTTGTGGAGCATAAGGAATAACATAGAGGACATTAGGAGAAGGAAAGGAAAAGTGAATTGGGGGAAATCAGAGGGGGAGACAAACCATGAGAGACTGTGGACTCTGAGAAACAAACTGAGGGCTTTGGAGGGGAAGAGGGGTGGGGAGTTAGGTGGGCCTGGTGGTGGGTTTAAGGAGGGCATGGATTGCATGGAGCACTGGGTGTGGTGCATGAACTATGAATCTTGGAACACTGAAAAAAAAAATTGGAGGAAACAAAAAAGTAAATTTTCCAAGTGTGTGTTTCCATCCTGTGCTGGGATTTTCCTGGTTTGGGGTGTTACTTCATAAGAGCTCATACACATTTTTAAGAGAAAAAAATGAGGCCAATATTTGTTAAGATTCTCCTAAGTTCTCTAGAGGTACACAAGCCAAATGAAATGCCAGGTTCTTCTCCTCAGGCTTTCCCTCGAAACCCAGGCTTCAAAGTTCGCTGGTAGCTGCACTAGTCCTTTAGATTACTGAACAGAAATAAAGTTCAAAAAGTCCACATATTGTGTTCAGTTACATGAGGGTCTACACCCATGGTTCTCAAACCTCTCAGTCTCTGGAACACTTTATGGTCTTAAAATATATTGAGAATCCCAAAGCAATTTTATTGATATCTATCCAGATTTATCATATTAGAAATTAAAACTCAGAAAAAATAAGACTTTATTATTTCACTAAAGTAACAGCTTACTACATAATAATATGCACATTTCCATAAAAGGAAATATATTTTATAAAACAAAATAATCAGTGAGAAGAGTGGCATTGTTTCACAATTTTTGCAAGTTTTTAAGTTTCTGTCTTAATAGAAGACAGTTCAATACTCACAGGTGCTTCTCCACTCAATTGGTGGTAGTGTGCTACAGGACAAGTAACCTCTGGGAAACTCCACTGATGGTCACAAGAGAACATGCGTGAAGAGGGCAGATGACGCTCTAGTAGTCTGATGGAAAGAATTTGACCCTGAAGACCCCCAGAAGCATCTGCAGACTCTCAGAAGCCCTTGGGCCACTTCTTGAGGATTGTGGCTTTCCACAATATTCAGGTATAGACACTTTGGAAAAGGCTTCAGCGTTTAAAATCCTGAGGTCAAAATTCCTGTGCTATATCACTCGCTAGCTGTTGACCTCAGGTAATTTAACTTTCTGGGCACATCAAGTCTTCATCTCTACAAGGGGATTGATAAGGTCCATCTTAGGTTGTTATGAAGATGAGACTTAATGTAGGTGATGTGGTAACACAGCCCTTGGCTCATAACTGGATTCCCTGTAACTCTTCTTTGCCAGGACGTGTGTTTCCATATGTAGGGATCTATCTGATTGGTAAATTTGGGGAGAAAAAATTTGAGAATGCTTTGGAAAGTGCCCGTCTCCTCTTCCGCTCCACTGGAGTCCACCATGGGGAGTCTTGGGAAGGGTGAGGAGGTCTACCCAACATCACCAGCTCACAAGGCTAGCAGAGCTGCAACTGCATCCTTTAATTTGACCTTCACCTGTAAGATGGTTCGGGTGCTGGCCTCCTTTGGCTCCTTCTTCTGTCTCATATTTCCCAATTTGGTCAGAACATGATGGTGGGGAGAATGATGATCGGTGTCCTAATGGGGCACCTGAAGATCCCACCGGCTATCATCATCACCATCACTGTCATCATTGTCCTTGTTCATGCTGTGGGAGTCATTTCACTGTGGCCATTGAGAAGCAAGTACACACAATGTCTATGTAACAGGCTTGTAAGACTGCTTCAAATTGCACGAAACTTAAATACAACGCTTTTATAATCTAGGCATCATCAGCTGGACTCAGGATTAAGGGATTAACTACAAATTGGACTTTGGGATTTCAGTAACCCATTACAAGAAGGAGAAAATGTCCATTAACTATTTCACCAGACAGCACTGAAAACCATATCTAGAAGGAAACGAATTCTCTTGTGTGCGTGAGAAATTGGAGGACAATTGCGTAAGCCTCAATAATTTCTTTATTCATTTCGTGTGGTCGCTGCATTCATTTCAAGGCTCACAGTAGGTTACCCCATAGCATAGCAGAAAGGAAAGCAATCACTGTGGCATGGCCCAGTACCCCACCCTGGAACACAGCCAATCTCACATCTACCCAGGAAGCTCAGTTCTGGACTAGAATCCCAGGACGGCCAGGTGGACACCACCCGTCAGTGTTTTATGGACCTCATTTCTTGGACCATGGCCCTTTGCTTTTCCCTATCTCTAGGAACACTTTACATTGGTTTATACTGTTGGATAAAGTTCCGACTCATTTCTAATTCAGTTGTGGCGGTATTTGAACTTCTTAATCTAGGCAATTGGCTCCCAAGGCCATCATTCTGTGGAACCTTTTTCCTCCCTGGCCCCCAGGGCTGGTTAGTCATTGCTACATTAATTCATTTGGGCCACAGGGTGCCAGCTGGGTCCCTGAGGCAGGGACAACTAAGAGCACCCTCATTAGTAACTATCACCAGAACCTTTGCTGGGGCTTAAATAATTAGACCCACTTAATGAAATGGGGCCAATTAACTTCCAGTTTATGACCAAGAAATAATTTCACCATGTGGTCAGACTCCGCTTTAGAAGGAGACTCACACTGCCTGGATCCCAGGAACAGGGAAACGTTACCCTGGCGAATGTGCATGGGTTCTTGCTGGGTGCCCTTCATACTACCTCTTCAATAACACTAAACATAAACCAGCCTGGGCATGCCTGTCAGCCCCAGCCTTCCCAAAGCATCCATCATTCACATATTGTTCCAGAAAACATTTCTGGAGTCTATTTCCCCAAGTTCACATTGCAGGAGAGGAGCCATTAGATGTGCCTGTCTGGTCTCTAGTCCACCATGGGTGATGAAGAGTGGTTATATCCTGTGTGGATAATCGGACCCACAGATTCCAGAACACCTGAGAGGCAGGATGACAACTCCAGTGTGGCCCACGTGCTGTCTTCAGGGTCTTAACATGTCAGTGTTAGCCCAACCCCAGAGCCACTTGCCTGAGGGCACATTCCCAAGAGTCTTGATCTCACCTGGGTCCCCAGACACAGTTAAATGCATTCTCTCTGGGGGTTTTGGCAGGTTGTCAGATGACCCCTGGTGACATCCAACCATGCTCCAGGGTACTCTCTCCCTAATGGGGGACTCCTGTAGCATTAAGATAGGATGGAGAGGTTTGGGCCCCGGCTCCCTAGCTCTACATCCTTCCCATGTCAGTTTGTAGTGCGGGTTGTAGATGTAACAGGGAACTCCCCAGAAATGTCCAGCTACCTCCTGGTCTCTCTTCAGAGGCACCTGGACCAGGCGGCCTTACTCTGTGATGTCTTTAAAACCTGCTCTTCTTAGCTTAATGTTGCTTTTTGTTCACATAACAGGCATGGGCTAGGGACCATTACAGGTTAGGGGAGTACAGACACAAAAGAGGCATGGTCCTTCTCAAGAACAGAGTAGCTGAGTCGACACAAGTACCCAAATAACCCGCTCTTCTGGGTATGTGCTGCAAGGCGGGAGGAGACAATAAGCTCAGAGGAAGAAAGATTACTGGGAGGGCTTCATGGAGGAGGTGCCATTTGTAACAGGCATTGAATGACTTAAGTAAGGTAGAATAGCAATGGGACAGAACGCGGGGCCATAAGAGAGCAAAGATAGTAGTTTGCAGTAGTCTGGGGGGTGGAGATTGAAAGAGTGGAAGGAATCCATTCTAAGAGAGATCCAGGGAATAAAACTGGCTTCCTTTGTGACCGCCAGGATGTGCAGGCTGAGTGAGAGGGGGCAGATGTGGGTGAGTGACGCCCAGATTTCCAGCTGGGACACTGGGGAAATGGTGGCAGTGTATTCATGAAGTTGCCAAGTCGAGTTTGTACACGATTAATTTGTGAAGGGGGTGGGGACATTCAAGTAGAGATGTCTATTAAGAGCTTTTGGAAACATGTCTGAAACTTGGGCGAATGGTTGGACCAGACACAGAGTTGGGGGTCACGGGCACAGAATTGATAATGAAATGAAATGGCCAACCTCAGAGGTGAAAGAACTGATCGCCTACGTAGGAATTAAAAGAGCAGAGGAGCCGAGTGCACAAAGAGTGAAGGTGTGGGTAGAAGAAGAGACACACTTTATGAAGACTAACAAGGGGCAGCCAGAGAGATCGCAGACGTCCATGTGGTGCTCAATCAACGTGTCTTTTCTTTGCCAGACTTCTCCTCTGAAAGGTCCAGGAGCACACCTGGGTTTTCTCATATATCCACATCCCATGCCTATCACACCACCTGGTTGGCATAGGTAGCCAACAAATGTTTGTGGTTGAACAACAGAAAAGAAAGAAGTGAGGGGTCATCGTTAGAAACCTTGTACAATGTAAACCAACCAGAAGGTAAGTGACTTGGATCAAGGCAGGTCCTCATGAGCGCATTGCAAAACCTCACCTACCTCTGGAATTTCCCATTTCATGGAATCGTCAAAGGGAGCACAGGGGTTGTTGACACTCAAGGACGGGCTCCTTTTTGAGGACTGGAAAAAGTACGGAGATCTCAATCCTCCTCCCTCTCGGGAGCTTGCTGGGGGTGATGGCCTCTTGTGAACAGGGATGAGGAATAGTGATGGATTTATCCCACATCCAACAGAGCAGGCCCCCCGGAGAACTAAGGCATCACTAGAGCCCTTCTCCACCTGCAGGGACACGACTAATCCAATGCTCACATTTTCTTCTCTTTATTCTTATATGACATTTCTTATTCACAATGCAAATTCTCACCAAAAAAGTTCACTTTTTTTTTTTTTTAACATTTCATCCATCACTTACACATTTAGGTACCTATAGAGTCTAAGGGGAAGAAATGATCAGAGAGAGACTTAGCAGGACTCTGGGTTTCGTATGGAAAGAAGAAAGCAGCACCAGGGAAGGGGCAGGGGAGCTAATAATGCTAAAATCAGAGCACAGAGCCACAAATCCCAGCTTATAAATCTTGACTTGAGGATTTTGGTAGAAAAATTTGTTTAGAGAATTTGCAATACTAGATACATAGAACTTTGTTTTTCGTATCTTACCATCAAGTCTAGACTCAGAGGTTACCTTGTTAAATGGCAGGGGAAAGACCATCTGACATAATTTAGGATCCTGCTTGGACTTTTCTGAGCTCTAAACAATAATTGAATCCCCAGATACTTAGGAGGATCTGACCACACGTGGTGAAATTATTTCTTGGTCATAAACTGAAAACTTAATTGGCTTCATTTCTTTAAATAGATTCAATTATTCAAGCAACAATGAATCTTGCAGCAGTACTTACAAGTCCGGGGTGACTACGAGAGATGAAGGTTTAAAGCATGCTACCCAAAAGCCTTTGCAAACTGCCACCAAGGAGCTTGCAGATTGGGAAGGGATTTATTTGCGCTTATAAAATATAAAAACTGCCCTCTGTGGTGCGATTAGATTTGATGCATCCAGCTTATTAAAAATTAATGCAGCCAAGAAATGATGCCCATATGTATGATGGAGTTCAGCATTGTGGAAAACAGTGGGGAGTTTCTGAGTGGGGATCTTGGGTCTATAGCCCACCATCTCCTCAGCCTCTCAGAGAGAGCCGCTGAATCACATACCTGAGGCCATCACCGCCTCCACGTGCTGCTCATTGGTAGCCTTCCCCTTCAGCATGGCTTACGGTGGGACTTTAAATGAAAAGGTTAATTCCTAAAGCTCACGGAGGAAATGCAGAGTCATGGCCGGATTCATCCCAAAGCATAAGGCTTCCTTCTACACAATAGACATCTGTGGGTTTAGCTCAAAAACTTCTTCCTACCATATCCTTTGTCCCCTCCAGCTTTGGCCCTGACTCTGAATGTTAATCAGTCCCAGAATAATGTGTCTGTAATTAGCTAAGAATCTGACTCAACCTCCAACCTCTGCCTGTTGCCTTATTAAAAGTTGCTTCCCATCGCCCTGACCCTGGAGCTGGGGCATGTTGTGTCCTGGCATGCCTCCTCTAGTATGTGTGAATTACCTCCTGGAAGAACAGGCTTAGAAGCAGAGTTAAATCATTAACCTTAACCCAGAATCTCACTAATACACGGATATCTGAAGCTGCAGGGTTAGGTGGGTTAATTAGGATGCGATATCTACCTTTTCTTTGAGCAACTGAAGGCAAGAGATGAGATCAAGGAGCTGATGGTCACAGGCGTGCTTTGAACGGTGAGGGAGGGTGGGTGGGTGGGTAAAGGGTGAGTGACCATCTTGCAGGTTGGATTTTCTCTAACGAAACCAAGAGAAGGAAGGCACGCACCCTATCATTAGGGCCCTGCAGAGGTTCACTCCTAAGATAAGGGAGAAGGTGGTGGAGTCAACTCCTGGGGAAGGGTGCTATCTGTTCCTGGAGAGGAATGTTCCTGAGGCCTGGAGCTGTCCAGAGGGCTCAGTGCTGGAAGCATCTAGGCGGAAGGACACCCTGTACATCTTCAAAGACCAATACACACTGCACTTGTGCCTTCTCCAGGGTCCAGACCGAGCCTCATTTGAAACACTATATTGAATGCCTTTCTAAGAAAAGGACTAAGCGTTCACTTTAACTTTTTACCGTTAATACTGTGAACCGTTGTTTGGCCACCAGTTCTCCCCTCCAGTATGTGGCATGTCTAAGATAGGATCACATGGAAAAAAAAATCATGAGATATCTTGTAGGATGATGATGCATCTCCCAATATTTAAAAAAAAAACTACAGGGGTAGGAAAACCACTGATATTTAATTTTCCCATCAGAGGGAACTGTCTTGCCTAAGTGTGACACTGCATCCCCAGGATGGTACAGGGAGTTTTGTCTTTCTTGACCCTCCTCCCCTAAGATCGAGCTCCCCACCTGAACAGTTTCAGGTTGACATCATCACTTTGCCATTTATGTAATATACCTATACACATCTTGACTTTTCAAAAATGCATTTGAAGTGAAAAGTGCAAAAGCTAGTGTAAATATGGAATTAATTAAATCTATGCTTTGGTCTTTTCAAAATTAAGTTACAAAATGTTTGCCTGTAAAATTATTAAGGTGTAACTCTGAAGATAATGAGCCAATTTAAGGTTATTTAATTACTAGTAGAATTACAGTATTTACACTAAAGTATTTTCGGCTGCCCTATTCTCATGTGTGATATGACTCTGAAGGGTTTCAAGTCTAGCAACTTCTGGGATTTCATTCTGATAATTATCTCCACTTGAAAGGGTGAAACCCGTTGAAAAAAATGGAGTCTGTGGTTCTTGATTAGACGGGCATCTTAGGAACCTATGTCTGTACTGATGGAGAAGTCACTACTGAGGGCTCATTGATCACCATCCTTGTGTGCTGGGAGGTTCAGAAGGATCAGAGTAAGTCCCGAAAACATAGGCCCTGGGTCCCTTCCCGTGGAGGGTCACTTGGGCGAGGCTCACTTAGCATCAATTCCCAGTTCTTCACAGAACCAGTAAGAATGCCATTAGGGGCAGAACCTCTACGACAGGAAGCCCGGTTGCCCTTGGGGCTTTCGCTGGAGAGTGCGACACAGTCCCGTTCTGCGGCTTTTATTGTATCGTTGCTCAATTATTCAGCTTTGCTGTGGGCTGAGATAACTGCCGTTCTTGTGGGTTTCTGCTGAGCAGTGAATTCCCCTCCAACTTTCTTCCAAACGAGTTGTACTTTCCTATAGGTAATCCAGCCAGATTATAGAGCAGTTTGCCTGGAGCCGAGTCCTTCACGTCGTGATCTATCAAAGAGACGGTAGGCATCAAACTTGGAAGCCCCCTCTTTGATAATGCTTCTTCTCCATCCAGATTCTCAACAACTGGTCTTTATAGAATGACATAGTGAGTCAGAGGATTGCCATGAACACCAGGGCCAACAGCGGGGAGGTCTTCAGCAAGGGGCTGGGTCTGTTCCGTTCTTGGACCGAGCAGCTTATAGGGGACAGAGCTGGTCTTGTCTAAAGAGAGTTAAGTGCCACAGATTCCAGTAGGCTCTGATTTCATGATGGTCACCTTTGCGCCCCTGGGGTACTTCCAGCTGGGACTAGCCATGGTGGGGAGTAGTGGCGTATAGTGGTGGTGTATGTGTATATGTGTGTGATGGAGGATGTATAGGAAACAATCCTGAATCTTGAGTTGACTACTTGGGGAAACAAAATATGCAAGCACAATCAGTTGGAGAAGAATATGAGACAGAATATAATAAGGACAAAACCAAATGGTCCACACTCAGGGCCTTGGGATCCAGAGAAAGTCATTCTCATGCCCCCCTTTTGCAGTAACATACAAAGGATTCTGGTGGCCCTGAGGGAAGGAATCTGTGCAGTTAGAGAAAATGGGAGAATGAGGGGGAAGCCTGGAGGAAGCCTCAAATATTGGGGGGAAACTTCTATTGGGAGTTTGGAGTCTAAGGTTCTTGTTTTAATAAACCCTGTGGGAAGCAGAGATGCTCTTATCCATGGAAGGGTCATTCTCAGACCACTGGGCTACGTGGCTTGTGCAGATTTATTCCTTAGTGGGACAAAATTCCCTTCAGGTCTTTCTGGACGCTGTCATTGGTAAAGGAATGCTGAGAGCATGTGCTCCGCCTCTCCCCCCGCTCTAACCTTCCAAGTTCTTCTCAGAAGATTTCTGTAGTCCTGCCCCTTCTCTGGGAGCTGGGATGGAACGGGGCAGTGACTCCCTGTCAACACAGGCTTCCTCTTGTCAGTGCAGCAGTTACGCAGCCTACGTGTGAAACCTGCGTGGGAATGATGCCAGTGCTCTCAGAACGCCGGGATATGCTCCACGAGATGGGCAATGTTTTTTGTTGTGTTTCGTCTTGTTTTGTTTTTAACTCTCATGTCTTGGCTGCGATTAGCCTTGGGTGTCCCAAACAGTCAGCTGTTTCTCCTGCGTCTTTTCCACCATGGGGAGAACAGCACCGGCCCGTCCAACCTGCCTGGGTCTCTGCCTGATGGAAGAATTTGGTGGTAACAGCTCTGTGTCTGTTTCTACCCGGCTTCCAGGGATGCTCTAAGCTCTCCAAGACGAGGAAGAGAGGCAGAGCTATAAAATAAGAAGACTGCATTTTTTTTTTTAAAAGGAGAAACAAAGCTCTATGCTCCTGGGACCTGGGCTATAGGGTCCCCAAATCTAACACAAAATGCTGACATTTGAAATGCAGCTAATTCTTTCTAGGAAGTTCTATAGCTCTTCATGCTCAGAAACAAGGAAGCCAATTTCATGCTTCAGGAAATTGGTGGATGGTCTGTGGGGTCAGGAAGGGATTCCTCCACTTGGGTGGGCACGGCCCCTCTCAGGTGATGAGCACGAGAAGCCGCAGAGTTGAACGTAGCCTCTTTGGAGACCTGCAGAGTAGCCAGAAATGCGCTGGGATCACGGGGGCCACAGGGGAAATGCCATGATCAACGCGAAATCCAGCAAAGGATGGGGGAGGGGGGGAATTGATGGTTTCAATACACCACCCTCCCTCTCATTTTTAATAACAGTGTTGCCTTTGCAATATTAGCTCCGTTAATTCTCACCCCATTCCATCCGCTTTTGTTTTCACACGCTTGTGCTGTAATTTTCAATTTAATTAGTTGCAGTTCTGTTAGATGGCAACAGGTCCTGGTTTATCTTCCCGGCTAATACTGCTAATTGTTTATCCAGCCTTCAGTAATATCTCATTAACTTTATAGGCTATCGTTTCCACATCATCTACAGAATTAATTTTCTGCAAATCTAGAGATGTTGGTGCTGGTGAACATTTCCTCTCAGAAACACAACAAAACCAAACAGGAGGAAAACAACAATGAAAAGCATCTGGCAAAGTTGGAGAAGCCAACGTCAATTTCTGCTGTGGTGTCCCTCGAGGAAATAATGTCTAAAGACGATCTTTCCTTTGATTTTTTTTTTTTTTTGTAAAAAGAATCCACCTAAGTAATTCATCATTTTTATAACAGCCATTATCCAGAAGGCATTTATGGATATGCAGATGAGAGATGAGACATGCATGCGGAATGTTCGGAGGCAACACACACGGGCCCTCCAATTACTTGTCTTAATATAACGGAGTTGTTATCCAGATGATTTTTATGTGATCCGTCTTGATTTCTCAGAACATTTAATAACTGCTCCCACCTCCTCATTTAGAAGATGGGAAATTTAGAAGACAACAGTGCATGATTTAGCTGTAATCCACCATGACCCCATCTAAGAACTTGATACCGGTTCTGCCCTCCTTTCTCGCCCCTCCCCTGCCACCTTGTAACCAAGATGCAAAATGTTTGTCCTTTACATGCCTCCCCTCCTCTGCTCCAGAGTCGTCCTGTTTGTAGCCTGTCTGGTCTCTGGTGTTCAGACAAAAAAAGACGCTGTACACCCCTCCTCAGCACCGCTGGACCACATAGATCAACTGTCCCCTTTCTCTGAGTTGCAGACAGCAGGAAATGACCTCCGTTCTTTGTCATGAGCACAAGAGAGCTTTGCTAACGGAGTGGGCTAGGGACTGGGCCTGCATGGTCCCTGCAGTAGCTGCTTCCTCCGCCTGGCCTCTGGGCACACATGTCGTTTCTCCCCCTGGTTTCAGGTTCTGCGTGAATCCTTGCTCCGAGTGGCCAGGGGGTCAGTATCTTCTGTGTGGAGGAATGTGTGGACCTTCTCCACAGCCCGCATCACAGCCAGGAACAAGCCTTTCAATGGCTGTGTTGTGGTTCCTGCAAAACTGGGGGTTGCTACTTACCCACAGACTCAGTGGGGCAGAGATGTAATCACCAGCTGGCAGAAAGGTGGGGAGACTTGCTTAGGGAGGCTGAAGACAGCAGAGGGATCTGGCTGTTTAACCGCGGACATGGCTACAGAGCAAGACGTGTCTGAGAATCAACACTGGGTGTCCTGCTTTGACTGAGCGGGAAAATCCACGTGGCAAGGACTGGAGGCAGAAGACCACACCTCCGCTGGACAGAAGGGAGGATGCGGGTTAGACGGTCGGCTTGGACTGCTCCTGCCACGCGTGCTCGCTCTTTCCCCTTGCTGGGACCTCACCCTCACCCCCCGCCCACCTCAGCTCCCTAAGCGTAGTCATGTGCTCCGAATTTTGCTCAGTTACAAACGCCTTTGGGAATATGAAGGGACATATGAATGAGAAGCTCATTATGCCCAAACACATCCCAAATTGCTTGGGTTTGGGGGAGATCTATAAAATCACAAAGAATCCTAGCATCCCTGTTCCATAGGTGAGAAATGTAAAATAACCAGGAAATCAGTGGCAGTTTTCCTTCTATACGTTCTGGAGACGATGGTAAAGCGAGACACTCAGAGTGCGGCACATGGTGACCCCCGGTGCTGAGAAGACCGCTTAATAAATAAGCATTTGGGGTTCTTCATTTTCACTGTCTTTGGAAGCAGCAAAAACAATTCAATTTTACAAATACTTTCAAACATTGACTGTGGTCCGACAAACGCTACATACCAAGTGCTTTCAGATAAAAGTGGAAGAAACCCGACTCAAGAGAGGTTAAGCTAAGATGAGGGTCATTGGCTCCTGTAGGTGAAAAGTCTAAGAGTAGAGCCACCTTCAAGGGCCCCACCCTGGGGTCAGGCATCCAGGTTTTCCTGTATTCTTATTAACCTTTTTTCTCTGCTTGCCTGTGTCCCTTTGTCTAAGTCTCTCCCTCTGTCTCTCCCTCACTATCTCTCCCTCTGTCTCTCTATCTCTCTGTCTTTCCTTCTGTCTCTCTGTCTCTCTGCTTCTCTGTCTCTCCCTCTGTCTATCTTTCTCTCTCTCTGTCTCTCTCCCTTTGTCTCTCTGTCTCTCCCTCTGTCTCTCTGCCTCTCTATCTCTCTCTGTCTCTCCCCCTCTCCCTCTGTCTCTCCCTGTCTCTCCCCCAGTCTGGTCCCCTTCCTGCTCCTGCTTCTCCCTCCGTAGAAGGGTTTCCTCGGGGGGCGGAGGAGGGAACTAAGAAGGTAGCAGGGGAAGTACAGCGCAGCAGAGAGCTCCGGATTTCCATCCTGCCCGTCCATGGCCCCAAATAAAGAGGCTCTGTGCCGTCTTCTATTCCTGTGGTTTTATATTACATATTTATTGGCCATTTGTGTTTTCCTTTTATTAAATCACCCATTCATACATTCAGTCCTTTTTCTCACTCTGCCGACGCATGTGAGTTGCATAAGTCGCTGAAGTTCTAGTCCTTCTTTTCCCGTGTTACAAACCCTTCCTGCATGCAGCAAATATATCCGCACACCACATACTTTGCCCTTCCCGAGTGGACAGTTCAGTGGGTTTTAGCACATTCATACAAAGTTGTACAACTGTCACCTCTCTCTCATCCCAGAACATTCTCACCACCAAAATGAAACCCTGTGCAGATCTGCACTCACTCCTGCTCACCGGCCCCGGCAACCACGAGTCTACTTTCCGTCTCTATGAACTTGCCTGTTGTGAGCCCCTCATGCAGACGGAATC
Organism: Eira barbara; assembly: GCA_020311275.1. Classification (NCBI taxonomy): domain Eukaryota; kingdom Metazoa; phylum Chordata; class Mammalia; order Carnivora; family Mustelidae; genus Eira; species Eira barbara. The sequence goes on along the minus strand of JAHRIG010000041.1, from coordinate 2,643,089 downwards.
CCACCACACGGGGTTTCTCTGACTGCCTTCTTTTGCTCAGCATCACAGCTCCAGGATCCATGTATGTCAAAGCCCTGATCTGTACCCTGTTCCTGTTCATGGCTGTGTACTATTCCACTGTATGGACACAGCACACTCTGTTTATCCACTTCTCAGTTAATGGACTTTGGGGCTGTTTCCACTCCCTGGCTATTCGGAATGATGCTGCTGTGACCAATCACATGCGTGTTTTTGTGGGACTGTGCTTTCAGTCCTCTTAAGTAAACTGTTGGGTGAGCCAGGTCCCTGCTGCTATTGTGAATCTTCTAACCGCTGAGATGACAGGTCTGTACCTGGTGCGATCAGAGATACCCAGGTCCTAAGACCTGCGATTGTGTGAGGCCCAGGGAAACTTCCCTATGTATTCCAAAGAAGATAAACAGATGTGGTGGAACGAAGTGGCACCTGCACCCCAGTGTTCATGGCAGCAATGTCCACAGTCACCAAACTGTGGAAGGAGCCAAAATGTCCTTCAGCAGACAAATGGATAAGGAAGATGTGGTCCATATACACAACGGAATAGTACTCAGCCCTCAGAAAGGGTGAATACCCACCATTTGCATCAAGATGGATGGAACTGGAGGGGATTATGCTGAGTGAAATAAGTCAATCAGAAAAAGACAATCATACGGTTTCACTCATATGTGGAACATAAGGAACAGCACAGAGGACCACAGGGGAAGGAAGGGAAATCTGACAAACCATGAGGGACTGTAGACTCTGGGAAACAAACTGAGAGTGGCTGGAGAGGAGGGGGGTGAGCGGATGGGGGAACTGGGTGATGGGCATTGAGGAGGACACAAGATGAGATGAGCACTGGGTGTTCTATGCAACTGATGAATTACTGAACCCTACGTCTGAGACTAATGATGTGCTATATGTTGGTCAATTGAATTCAAATTTAAAAAAAGGAAAAAATAATAATAAACAGGAAAAAAAGAAGATGCATAAATGAACTCATAACAGTTTTGCTTGCACTAGGGAAAAAAAAAATCAGAGGAATAGTTTAAATGTCCAACCATGGGAAAACAGATATATTTATTACCAGGGGATACTGTCCATATACCCATGAGAAAAATGAACTAGAACTACAGTATTCGTGAGAGGGGGATGTCACAAATATGTTGGGAAGACGTTTTTGAAAAATTTCAAAATTAGAACTGTGAGTTGCAAAAGAATGTGTTTGATGTGACGCTCTTATCTGAAGATTGAAAGCATAACAGCCGTACATTTGTGTGTGCACACATGGGGTGTAAGGAAGAGAGGGGCACGTTACGTCAAAACCCAAATTTAGAAGACTGGTTCCATCTTGGGGTGAGGGAGGCGATAAGGAAGGGGTAACTCATGGTGTCTAATGACAGCAAGAGCGGTATTCCCTAGGCTGGCCAATGGGTACACAAGCATTTGTTTATTTTTCTTTATACCTTATTGCATATCTCAAATGTCATATAAGAATTTCTTAAAAAAGTACAAAGTATAATTTAGAAAATCTCTCATTCAGAATATTGAATTATGAGATACCTAGACACAGACATAAAACAAACAAGGTGTAAGCGCTCATCAGTAAATCTAGTGGGACTCCAAAAGACCAACAGGATATTTCGTAAGAGTTAAAAACCGATGGTGGAAACGAAGGGGAAGACTGAGTGTCCAAGAACGGACTTTTTTTTTTTTTTTAAAGCTGAACAAAAGTGGGGGATTGTCCCCATCATATTGCCAAGTTCAATGTAAAATTACAGTAATAAAAAAATGTCACTGGTGTGGAAATAAGAAATTGACATGACGGAAGTGAAATCGGAGGTAAGGGTAGACAAACACCCACACCTACGTTATACTCTGGTTTTGACAGAGGTGACATTGAATTAGTGGTAGGAAAATTGAATTTGTACCGCACAATGTACACAAAATAAACTGCAGATGAATTAATGTTTTAAATATAGACAATGGTTCATTACTCAGCTATGAAAGAGAGTGAAATTTTGCCATTTGCAATGACAAGGATAGAGCTAGAAGGCATTACATTGGGTGAAATAAGTCAGTGAGAGAAAGACAAATACCATTAAGTAGCTTAGAATAAAAAACAATAAGGCTCTTGTCTGTGGACCCGCCAGTCGCCATTGGAAGCATCTCAATGCTGACGGAAGGCTGGAGCGTGCAGGGCTCTCGGAGATCACCTTGGCCCCAGCCTCTCATCTTACAGGGGAGTAAGTGAGGCCCAAAGAACCAGAGCAGCCCCCCCCCCAAGGGTTTCCGTCCACCACCACTTCGGGCGGATGCCTGGGGCTCTGACGGAAGTGGTGGGGTCTCGGAGTCTTGGGGTTCTGAGCCTGTGTAGACAAGCATCCTGCAACAGCAGGTGCGTGTCTCCTGGAGGGAGGGTCTGGCTTTGTTGTAACAAAAGACTGAAGGGAACAAGATCAAACCAAGGATACAAACAAATATTCAGGCAGGAGAGGAAGGTGCTCTGGACCTCGCTGTTGAACGATGGGCTTGCGAGGATGGCCAGTCTCCAGGTGCTTTCAAGGACAAACGTCCTGACATAGAAGAAAAAGAAAGAGTCAGAAATGGGGACATGCTCTATGGACCAAGGATCGAAAGGCATGTCATTTCAACAACTTTCATTTATAACAAATTACCATGGATGTAATAAAACATGAAACAACATGTATCTATTACCACTTATTTCTTTTTCTTCCCGAATCGCCCTGACCTGCGGCTTATCCTTGCATTTCTAGTATAGCATCTCCTGATAACTGAAAGGTTTTTTCAATGTAGTTGAATTTAGCAATGATTGTCTCTATCTTTACCTTTTTAATCTTACTTAAAAAATACATCTTATTCTGAAATTTTGAAGATATTCTCATAATTTTCTTTCTCAACTTAAATTATTTTGCTTTTCTCATTTAGTTTTTTTAAGCAACTAGAATTAAACATTGGACGTGGCATGAGGTAATGAGTTGGGGAGCTAATTTCATTTTATTTCCCACTTGGATATTTGGTTTCCCCAGCCCTGTTTATTGAACAGTCTGTTTTACCACTGGCCTCCAAGAACATCTTTCTCGTATTTTAATTTCCCATGCAAGCATGGACCTGCTTCTGGGGGCCGTATTCCATTCAGTGGGTCTTTTACTGTCACACTGCTTATCTGCCATAACTTTACGATACGTTAACGATATCTGGCATGGCAATCTCCCCCAACACACTCCCCCACACCTTATTCAGTTTACTCCAAATTGTCTTGGCCATTTCTATCTTTTGCTCTTACATTTATGTTATAGAATTAGCTCATCAAATTTCTGCTTATAAAGGATCAGAATTTTGATTGAAATTAGGTGACATCAGAGATTAACTTGAAGATAAATTTTTATTTTTATAAAATATAATACATTAAATTAGATTTTTATAGTGCTTTAAAATAAATATTTTGTCATTTTTCCATAAAATTCCTATATATCTTCTATTAGAAGTATTCCTGGGGGACGCCTGGGTGGCTCAGTTGGTTAAGCAGCTGCCTTCGGCTCAGGTCATGATCCCAGCGTCCTGGGATCGAGTCCCACATCGGGCTCTTTGCTCGGCAGGGAGCCTGCTTCTCTCTCTGTCTCTGCCTGCCACTCCTCACTCTCGCTCTCTCTGACAAATAAATAAATAAATAAATCTTTAAAAAAAAAAAAAGAAGTATTCCTGGTTTTTTGCTTGTTTGTTTCCATTACAAAAGCAACAAAGGTACAAATTACATTCCATTTCCATTGCTGATATATGGTACGAAACTTCATTTTCTATAGGATTCTTACACTTGTTTATTAGAAAAGAACTATGTTTTGAGTACTCACTGTATGTTAGACACCATTTCAGGGACTGGGACTTCACACCAAACAGGTTCAGTCCCAGGCTTCTGGAGCCGACATCCTTCTGACAAGAGTGTGACGATAAATGAGTAAATCTACGCGATGTCAGATGATGGGAAATGCTACGGTGAAAATAAAGCCAGGCAAGGGTAACAGCGTGCTCTCTCTCGAGGAGATTCGCTGGGCGAGGAGCTCTGATGATACGGCCACGGAGTGGAGCCTTAAGGAGAAAGGAAGAGAGTCCACCAGGCACATGGCAAAGGGAACGGAGGGGGAGGGGAGCATCAGGTGCAGAGCAGAGCCCTGAACATACCAGGTGGGCTCGGGACCGCCTAGGAGGAAGCCTGCGTGTGTGGAGCCCAGCGAGCCAGGAGGAGTGTGGAAGGAGATGGGTCCAAGTGGTAGTCAGAGCCAGATAAGGTAGGACCTTCCCTAGATCTTTGCAGGGACGGCTCCTCACATGTGCTCTGAGTTCAGGAATCCCTTCCGGGACCGCAGCGACCTCCACCACCATGTTCTGTGATCGTGGCCCCACACGTCGCTGGCTGAAGCTGTCTGGTTTATCTGTGTGTGCATGGTCTCTGTCCTGCCCTGGAGCCCACGCTCCGTGGCAAGAGGCTCTCACTCAGCTTCTGCACTGCTGCTTGGTTAGATCCCACAACCCTGTGTGCTTATCAACTACATTCCTAAACGAACCCGCTCACTGCCAAGCACAAAGCTCTCCCTTCCCTGTCCCCACTAAGCCCACCATACCCTGTGCTCACGTACCCACCGTGGCCACATTTTGGCTCATCGCTGCTGAGTTATCATGTGGTGGGGGAAGAAAGTCACCTGCCAAAGGATCCACGTGATGGTTTCTCTTGACAACACAAGTGAAAGGTCCCAGAAGTTTGCTTTGGAAGCTGACATTTCAGGATGTGTTGAGCAAGCCCCGTGCCTCAAATGTGGCTTAAATATATCTAGTCCATAACGTAGATCGGTAGGTAAAATCCTTTTATTATGAAAGCTTTCCAGCGTGTACAGAATTAGAAGAGTAAATGAACTCCATGTTCCCATCATCCAGCTACAAATGTCCCTGCTTCTCCCAAGTTATTTTGAGGCGAATTTCAGGCATCATATTGCTGCTTTTATAATTTTTTTTACTTATGTGTCTAAAAGATAAGGACTCTTTCTAAAAATACACATCGCTACAATTTTATCATACCTAAAATTTGACAATAGTTCCACGACAGCATCAAATATCCAGTAATAGTGCAAATCGCCCAGTTGTCTATTTTTTTCCTCTCCTTTTGTATAGTGTGTTTGTTGGAAGCACCATGCAGCTGGGATCCGTACACTGTGGTCGGCTGTTGTGACAGTGTAAGGTCCCCCTCACTTATTTCCCTTACGATCGGAGTCTTCCCATCTGGATTTTGTGGATTGAATCCACATGGTGTCGTACAACAGGTTATTCTGTTCCCTGCATATCCTGGAAAACAGTGGTCAAATCCAGGAGCCTGGTCAGTTGGTTGTTCGGGCTGGAACACGTCACCAGCAGCCTGTGACTCCAACCAGGGTCATGCCCAGTCGTCCTTCCCTTTGTGGGTGTCAGAGGACGTCGGCGAATATGGCTTAGATCCATTTTTCACAGGAGACACAGAACGGTGAGTGTCCCTCCCTTTGTCTGACTTGTTCCTTGTGGTTACACTGAGGCGTTGGCTTCCGGGGAAGAGCACAGGGGCACCAGGATCGGCTCATCGTGTCGTATCGGGAACACGGATGACACCAAGGTGGCCTGCACGGGCGATACCACCCTCCACCACGCGGCTCCGACAATGTCTGCAGGACCCCAGTGGGAAGTTCCCAGCTTATCCCTCCCATCCTCCGTTCCCTGGGGGTGAGGTACTACGCCCAGACCACCCCTGCGGAGGGAGAGGATGGCCCGCCTCCTGTAGGAGGGACAGCTATATTTTTTAATTGGAATTCCTTTGTAAGGAAGACGTGTCCCTCCCCCACGCCAGTTACTTTATTCAACTACTTTTTATATTGGTATGGACTCAGACACATTTATTTCACTCTTTAGGTTATAATCTAAGGTTGTCATTTTGTTGCTTGAACTGTTTCAGCTTTGGCCATGTAAGTCTTTTAATACAAGAAAAACATACCTGATTTTGTTTTGTTTTCACCTGCTATCTCACTGTTTTCACTTATCTCTGCATACAAGAGTTTGCTTCAAAAGGAACATTCCTGATTCCTTTTATAGAAGCCAAATAATCCATCGCATGGCTCCGTCACAGCCCATTCTGCCCCCCTGCTGGGGGCGGACGCTGGATTACGACCCGTCCTCTGCTCTTTCGGAAAGTGCGGCCATGAACAGGCACACATTCGTGCTTTCCCTGGTGCATCTGCGAATAGATCTTAGAAGTCGATCCCTTGGACAAAGGGTAGGTGTATATAAGATTTTGCCAGACGTCGCCAAGTTCCCCGTCACCGGGGAAGCACTATTTCGAACAGCGTGTTGCCAGTGTTTTATTGCCAATGCTGGGAGAGGACACGCACCTGTGCAAGTCTGGGCACACCCGCGTGAGTTGAGAAGCTGTCAAGTGGGACCCAAGACGTGCCCTCGAGGAAAAACTCACACGGAAGATAACAGATACAAGGGAGCTCCTTGGGGTCTGATCACAGTGGGGAAGCCCCGACGCCCCCGACCCCCGGCAATCCTGAATCACCTTAGGCAACGTGGAGCGCGGCTCACCATCACCAGATTGGGTCATTCAATTATTGACACAGTTGGCATTAACATGCAATGGTCTTTTCTACACGGGAAGGAGAAGCACACGTCTGGCAGGGAGGCTGTGCCCGCTGGGGTAAATAATCAGCTGCTGCTTTGTTTTTGTTTTTGTGCTTCAGGAGAAACAGAGGCACAGAGAGGCTAAGTGATACAGTCTGTGGACACTGCTTGTCTGGACTCAGCGGGACTGGACCTCAAGGTTTTCTCACGTTCAGGAGCACCGTTCTTAGGCAGGTAGACCGAGCCAGTAATAGAGTAACCCACCTTCGTGTCTTCGTCACCTAGGCTGTTATAACAAAAATATGACAGCCTTGGGGCTTATAAGCAATAGACATTTTTTGCTGGAAGCCCAAAGTCATGCCTTCCAGGAGAGTTGGCATGTAGTCAGAGCCGGCTTCTCGGGTCATAGATGGTGGCCCCCGTGCTGCACCCTCACATGTGGAAGCGATGAGGGAACGCCCTAGGGTCTCTTTCATAAGAACACTCGTCCCATCACGGGCTCCGTCTGCAGGGCCTAATCTCCTCCCAAAGGCCTCCATGTCCTAACACGATCACTTCGGACAGAAGCTGGGACTTCAACACATGAATTTGGCTGGGGGTAGGAGGGACACAGACATTCAGCCCACAAACCCTTGCTTGAGGTGTTGCCTTTTGGACCCCAAATTTGCTTAAATGTCCTTTAACGCTGTCTTGTGCCTGGTCCCTAATCTGGGATGGCCTCGGGCTGACACACCCTCCCCCAGCCTGTCTTTTCCAGTCCCTCCCACTGCTCCCGGCCTGCTGACCAGGAACAAAGAGGCTCTGCCTTCTGCCAGCTGTCTTGTGCTTCTCCCCAGGACAAGGAGGTAAAGACAGCACGAACCCCTCTGCATTTCAAGCACCACTCATCACCGCTAATGAGTTGATGTTCTCAGTTGAGACTCTTCTGGCTAAAGAAGGAACGAACGCAGGAATGGACGCAGTCTGCAGCAGCCCCCACGGGTTTGGCTCCCAGCCCCACCCACGTCTCCTGGGACCTTGGGGCACACGGGGGGCGGGTGAAAGCTGGGAGCTGGATCTCACGCTCAAAACGTACGGCTCACGGCCATCTCCAAGCTTCTCCATGTTCTTTCCCCTGCTCCTTCGACTTCCCCAGTCTGGTTTCTGCCTCTGACGCCTTTGGCACCTCCGAGGTTCAGGCAGAGGCTGGAAAACCTACGAAGATGATGATTTGGTGACCGCCTTACAGAGGGGCGGCTCGCTTAGACCCACGCTGAGGGCATAGACTCCCAGACCCTTGGCGTCCTCAAGAGCCATGCAGCCCACCGGGCACGTGCTGCAGCTGAGTTATCCCTTGGGGACTTCTTTATTATGATGATTGTTTTAAACAAAAAACTCTGAAAAGGTACATTACCATCAACTGAATTCAACATTGGCGCAGTAATGTAATGGCACCCCATTGGGATAACAATGTCACACTGTCACGGGTTACTGCGCACCCGCTGTGCTCACCATCTTGGGTGCAATCGCGGGGCGCTGTGTTGGACGCGTTGTCATCTCTGCCCTCAGACAAGGAGCTGAGGCCGGTGAAGCAACAGCCCAGCGGCCGGTGACGAGTGCTGCTGTCACACCCGTCCACCAGGACGTCTGGCTGCTACCCCTGAGTCCTTACCCAGCCATGAAGCACACCAGAGGGCTGAGTCTCCACTCCCTTCACGAGACTCGCAGAAGAAGCCTGGGTCACGGCTCTCAAGTGAGATGGAGACGTGTCCTCTCGCACGGGATTCTCAGGTGGTCCTCAGACGTGAGAGGCAGCTCGGCCCCAGGTCTCCAGCGCACCAGCCTGCTCCACAGATTTTGGACCTGTCAGCCTCCACAGTGGTGTGAGCCAACTCCGTGAAACAGGTTTCTCTCAATAGATAGGTCAGTAGACACCCTCTACGGGTTCTGTCTCTCTGGGGAACCCTGATTCATATTTTCCCTAAGGATTGTAGGGGTTTGAGCTATAAAAATGCAAACAAACAAAAACCTCTCGAGAGAACATGGGCTGCCTGGAGACAGAGCTCTCTCTCCCTTAGAGGGACATTGTCTTTTTCCTCAATCCCTTCAACTGATTGGACACGGCCCACCCACCCCAAGGAAGGTAATCTGCCTTACTCAAAGTCTACGGATTTAATGTTAATCCCATCCAAAAAAAAAAAAAAATGCCCTCACAGAACTTCAAAAACAGTGTTTGACTAAACATCTGTGTATCATAGACAAGCCTAGTTGGCACATGAAATTAACCAACACCCGGGCTTTCTCCATCCTGGTGGTTACCCTCAATCTATCCAGACACATGATGCCCGGGGCTGAGCGGAGGGAGGACCATGCAGCATCCTTGAGCAAGCTCGTGCGGGACAACACGCCCACTACAACCAACGACTGGTCTCAAACTGGCCCATCTCGGATCGATCACATTTTATCTGCCTACACTTTCCCTGCCACGCGACAGGGGTCGTGTCAGAAATTTTGCAACTTTGAGCAGAGACCTATAGCCAGTTTCTGCTTCCAAATGCGTATTTTCTGCTGGGTTTCACTAGGGGCAGAGACTCCAGGAATGCAATAGCCCTTCCTAAGGGAATTGAGCAAATAGAGAGACGCCATCCGGACGGCAAGAGGTTCACGAGACGCCCCACTTGCTGTTTAAACATTTCCGTGTTTTTAAGTGAACACACCCATGAGGCGCACAGAGCTCCTTCCAGTGAGTGTGACCTTCCCCTCGACTTCCCCAGTCAACACGGAGTACTGACACCACGGGAAGGACATCTCGCCCGCTTCCTGCTGAAGGTGGAAATCAGCAAAACCTTTGCACCCAAGACTGGCTTCTGCTGGCCGACTGACTTGGGAGCTCTGGCATTATTTTTCTTTTTTAAGTCACTTTCAGGTATGTAGCATGCTAATAAAAGCACTGAGAAGTCTGGTGGATGGGGATCATTTGTATTTAGGGTCGCCCCACGGCCCTTATCTGGAAAACACTCTACAGACGCCCATTCTCAACTAGAGCTTACAAATATCATAGCAATTGCTCGGGAGCCACCTTTCGTTGTCTACTCGGGATTTAAACCCTCAACCTTTCACCCACCTTCTACAGCTCTCGCAGTGTGCACGCGGCTCTCCAAAGCAGGCCTTGCGGGGAGAAATCAATAGCAGAAGCAATCGCCCGCTGACTTCCAAACCGCCAGGAGCTCAGGCACTTGCATCGGTCTCCGCACAGCTGCGCATCTCAGATGATTTCCGGTGCCTCTTTAAGAGCCGTATTTTCTCACGACAGAAGAATTATTTGCCTCTTCCTCAAAAACCTAACAAGAGCGAAACCTAACAAGACAGAACTGAGGCTTAGAAGTACGGCAGAGATTTTTGTGATCTTCCTCTGAGCCCCTGAGGAGTGTGGAGCCCAGAGCGACTCGTGCGCGAGGCCCCGGTGAGGCGGCAGGTGTGCGGTCTGGGCCCAGAGGAGGAAAGACTGACCTGTGGCCTCCGTCCCTCCGCTGGGGAAGTCACGCAGCAAGGGGTTTTAGTGGATCCTAAAACCACCGGGGCCTCGGGGTAACTCCGCTGACCTTGTACATGAATGCCTGTGTCTTTGAGCAAATCAGGAAGGCGCTTCTGCAATGATGGAGCCCGGAAGGGCAAGAGCCTCCATCTCCTCCGCTCAGCTCCCGACGAGGTTCGCCCCAAGGCTGGCTGGGGCTCTTGTCTCTTCTGCTTTCATCGCCTGCGGGCCTGAGCCAGCAGGCACGTCTTCCCGAAGCTTCCTACTTGTCTGCCGTTCTTTTCATCCTGTGCTCTTTCGCTCCGGCCTTCCCAGCAGAGGACTCTGGGATGCTCCCCTACCCAGGAGTCAGCTCTGAGACTGGGGGTCAGCAGAATTCTTCTGGGGACTTCCTGAGGCCAGGATACAGTGTCCACCACCATGGAGGGTCAGGTCCCCGGGGCCCCCGAGGACCCTCTGCTTCTTTGAGAATTTGGATTCTTGTTCTATCCACCCTGTCCTCCAGCCACGTCCCCTTGTCCCCCTGAACTTGGCCTGGCCCAGAGCACCGGCTGTGCTGCTTGCCTGGAGGCTGGCCTTGGGTAGGCCTGATGAGCCAAGGGGACTTTGGCCGGCAACACTTTAATCACGGCTCACCGCCCCTCTCACAACCTTGCTCTCTCCCGATTAAGGAAGAGGGAGCTTGTTGGACTCTGGATTCCTCGCCTCCCCCCCAGCCCTCCACCCCCGAAATGCTTAGGGAATGTTTCTTCCAACTTCAGACAACCTTAGAACAAGAAAGGGAAAGGCTTTCCGGTCATTCCGGCCCAAAGCACGAGGCAGAGCTGGCCTTAGCCTTCGGGGCTGCGGGTGACTATGTTTATTAACTGAGAAAACAGGGTTTGCAGGCACCTGGGGAGGTTCTGAGGGGGCACAGCAGAGGCAGGGTGCGCCCCCTCCCCTGGGTGCTCAGGGCCCGGCCCTGAGCTTGAAAGACTGGCTCAGCGGAGGGGGTGGGTCTCATCCATGTGCATGGGTAGGAGGGGCACCGCGGCCCCGTCTCTGCTGACGGATCCATCAGGGAGAGAGCTGGGCTCCAGGTTCGGGAAATAATAAGCAGCAGCGTCTGCAGAGGCCAGCGAACAGCAGCCACCAGCCAGCTCGCTTATTAAATAAGAGAAATGAGCCTCCACTCTCTCTGAGATGGCAGGCGGAAAGGGCGCAGGAGTTTTAATTAACTTTTTAACTTTCCAGGCTTTGCTGTCAGCCTGTTTCAGAGGATCAGGCAGGAAACCCTGGGTCCCTGGTCTCAAATGCTTGCCTTCCGCACTTGTTCTGCCGTCAAAGGCAAGCAGGGGGCCTCTGGTGCGAGAGGACGGCCCGGCCTGCCATGGCTCTCCAGGGAGAAAAGAGACCAGCTTTATCCCCATCCAGCCTGAGTTCCTTTTTCCCGGTTTGCAGTCCCAGTACCTGGCCATGCCCCCTCGCTATCTACTCTCACAGTGAGGAGGGCAGCCCCCCGAGGGCCCCAGGGAGAGCACACTGCTCCGCTGACACGCAAACACCTCTTAAGAGACGCTGGCTTGGACATTGCTTTTGGCAACAGAGCCTGGAAGGGCGCCACGTCAATCCACAGACAGGTTATCCCTCCGTCCCGTGGACGCACCACGGTTCATTCCGTGTTTCCGTGGGTGAGCGCTTAGGTTGTTTCCAGTACTTTGCAGTGACGGATGGTGCCACCGCGAGGAACGGTGTGCGTATTTATTTGACAGGTTTGGGTACATCTTCAGGGCAACTTTCTAGTAGATGGATTCCCAGTTCAAAGGGCATCCCAAGTATCGCCAAGTTCCCACACAGAGCGCTCAAGTCACTCTGGGCGCTGCTTTCTTCTCCTCCTGGACCGGCCCCCGGTGGCAGACGCAGGGCTAGAATCTGTGCGCACTAAACAAGTGAATCTTGCGAAAAAATCGAAGCAAGAACCAGAGATTAATGACCGCCTTCCTGAAACGTGGGGATCTGGCGATCTTCCAAGCTCTCCGGGGATGCACCGCTAACAACGGTATGATGGACCGTGACCTTTACTTTGCAATAACTTTGCAATAACTGTTTTTTAATTCATTGTTTCTAAAAACTGTCACTGGGAAGTAAGCTGCGGGGCTCAGTGACCCTGCTTCACCCCCACCCCATAGGAAGAGGAGGACTAACGGGGAGCCCCGAAGTCTCCCCCCAAAGGCACGAGCAGGTTTATTGTTGAATCAGAAGATGATGTGTTTCCCTCTTGCTTTTGACCTTTAATAATGAGGCTGCCTCGCTGCGGGCAATTAAAAATAAGAACGATGCTAAACCCTCCGGAAGCGCAAGTCCAAAGAGGTTTTTACTCTCCTTCTCCTCTTCGATGCTTAAAAACATACACGGCGACGCTCATTATTTGTGGACTTCATATTTGCAGATCCCCCTCTCTAAAATTTATTTGTAATCCCCAAAGCAGTACGTGGTGCATTTGTGGTCATTCTTTGGCATTTGGAGTTGCCCAATGGGCACATTCCCAGCTGAGGTTGGACAAGACCACGCTCTGCCTCCCTGCTTCGGCTCCCAGACCGTAAATGAGCATCCTTTCTATGGCCAATTACTGCCGCGTTTTTATAAGAGGTTTCGGTGGTCTTGCTATTTAAAGTGGTCCCCAAGCATCGGGCTGAGGGGCTGTCTAGTGCCCTAAGCACAGAACGCTGGGCCTTCCAGAGAAAACCCCTGTGGTAGGGAAGCTTTGTGCGGACATGAGTTACAATGTTGCTGTCACTGAGTTCAACGTTCATGAATCAACAGTATATATTAATGTGTCTTTAGACACGAACACGCATAAAACACAGCCATGTGTTGATTGCTTGATAAAAACATCATAACCAGAGGCCACAGGACCCTAACCTTGGATTTCTCCAAGGAGCAATGGTTCAGTATTCACTAATTCGGCGCTCCTGGCGACGCTACAGACGATTACTACTGTGAATGAGAAGAACTGACTGCAAAATGAATTTTTTCCTCCTCCCTGGATTCCTTGCCAGTCCTCAAGGCGTGCCCAGCATATAGTCTGTCACCTGAATCTTGCCAGAGAAACGGGTCCAAGATCTCCATCCATACCCACCGCGGTGATCACCCAGCTCCAGGGTGATGGCCTTGTTCAGATCCAATATCAAAGAGCTCTGTGTGCTTCTGGTAGTGGACGCCTGTCTTGGCACCACACTGCCGAGCTGTGTCTGGAGGGCCCTGTGTGGTGTCAGACAATTCATGAAGAAGAGAACAGCTTCCTTCTTATGCCATGAGATGTTGAGCAAGGGGTACTCATCTGCGCTCCCAGCTTTTGTCCAGCAAACATTTGACAGTCTCTCGGATGCCCAGCACTGTGTGGGGCCCTGGGGATGACGAGACAACCAAGCCACGCTTTCTGTTCCAAGGAGCACAGAACCCTGGTGAGGCGGACAGCTGAGCTGGTAGCCACAGAGGGTGTCACGTGCCTAGGGTAGGGTTACCTGAGACACGGAAGGCAGACCTTTTCTGTCAAGGGCCACATGGTAAATATTTTCATCTTCACTTGTCAGAAATCTTTGACCCCCGTTACTTAGCTCAGCATAGACCATGTGTAAGTGAATGGGAGGGACTGCGTTCCAATAAAACTTTATTTACGAAGACGGCTGGCCTGTGGGTCATGGTTTGCTGACCCGCTTGTCTAAGAAACGAATCGGGGTCAATTTGAGAGTTCCTAGAGCAGCCAGTTTGGAGAGAGCTGCTGAAGGAGGTGGGGTCTGAGCCAATTCTTAGAGGATAGGCAAAGGGTTTGGAAGGGTAAATAGCTCTGCTTCCATCTTAATGAAGGACCAGGGCAAAAGGACTCACTGAGCCTCTTTTCTGAATACGGCGGGGGATGCCAACACACAGAAAGAGCCTACACATGACATTTTCAAGCTTGGTGCCAGGATTTCTCACCTGTGCCAGGGAGGTACTTCTAGAAGCCTCAATCACGGTTGTTGACTAGCACGGACCCATTCTTCAGATGATGACCTTGAAGAACCTGTGAGTTCTAGACCCATGGTTCTTGGAGTCGGGTCTGGGCCCAGCAGCCTCAGGGTCACCGGGGAATTTGGTAGGAATGCAGATGACTGGGCCTGTCCACCCCAATGCTCTGGGATTGGGGTCTGGGCATTGGGCTCTAACAAACCTCCAGGTGGTTCTGATGCACGGCAGGATTTGGGACCCTCTGTCCTTGAGCAAACAGACGATCCCCTCTCCCCTGACAGCTTTTACAGCAAGCCTGTAGGCTTCCCCAAGACAAGACGCTAGCCGCCACGGGGAAGCCTCAGTAACCAAAATGTTGCAAAGTCCTCCTGGTTGGGCTGAAATTCCCCTTTTCATTATCTGCCAACAAAGGGCTTAATAAGGAAAGGAAGTAGATGAACAAAATTACAAGGAGCTATTCAGAGGGAAAAATTGGTTTTGGATACCTTATTACATTAATTGTCTATATGCAAATCATTTCTTCTAATTACAAATGAGTTCTCATTATGAAAGGGGAAATGTAGCAACATGCTTTGAATACTCAAGTCACCTCACAACTTAGGCCTGGATGTGGACACACAGAATAACCTGTGACCTGGACCCCTCTGTCACCCTGTGACCTGGACCCCTCCTTCACCTTGGGACCTGCACCCCCTCTGTTGGGCCATTCCACCTTCATGTTAGCAAGTGACCTAGAACGAGTACCCAAGGAAAGAAATCTGTTTTGTTTCTTGGTTTTTGGGTTTGGGGGGGGTTGTTTGTTTGGTTTGGTTTGGTTTGTTTTTTTTTTTTAAGATTTTGTTTATTCATTTGAGAGAGAGGGAGACAGAGAGAGCATAAGCAGGGGTAGAGGAGAGAGGGAGAGGGAGAAGCAGGCTCCCCGCTGAGCAGAGAGCCTGATTCGAGGTCCATCCCAGGACCCTGAGACCATGACCTGAGCTGGAGGCAGATGCTTAACCCACTGATCTCCCCAGGCGCCTCTGAAATCTCCGTTTTTGTTGATAACTTGCTGGTGGCATCCCTACCCTGTTGCCCCAGCCGGCCTCAGATGTGTGAGTTGCAAATGAAAAAACACTTGCAATCAAGTGGGCCCCGGCTGATGTCCTCATCAGACAAAGTGACAGAAAGTCTCGGGAGATAGGAACATGCAAATAGGCGAACATTTCCCTAACCTCGTATTGACTTTGGCTTCTAAAATCAATTTTCTTTATTAGCTGATGTATCTCTGCAAAAGACTTTCTGCGTGGAATCTAGATAAATTATTTAAGCAGTAAATTGTTTCCACTCTAACCGGTGATAGCAGGAAGATTTAATAGGATATAGCACAGGCTAAGGGTTTAGGGCAAGGTCACCCCGGAAGGGAAAATGGGCTCTTATGAACCTGCAAGGGTGTATCTCTGAGGTCGGAACCAGACAGGACATCCACACCGCACAACTCCAGGGGGCTTGCTGTACTGTAACCAAAGTGTGGTCGGGCTGTCTGTGCCCTGAGTGGCCTCATATGGTGGCCATGCCACCAGGCAGTCAAGACTCATCAGGTGTTACACCAGATTAATGGCCGGAATGTGTGTGACCTGCCATGCTTCTTCACACCCCCACGTCCCTTATAGGAGTGTCAGAGATCTCCAGAGAAATAAAGCCAGTAGGATGTGTGTGCAGATCAAGGTGTGGATGTAGGTAATCTGTCTAAGTTGGAGACTAACAGCTCTTTGAAGGAATTGGCTCTGGTGACCATGGGGTGTGGTTGGCAAGTCTTGAAAGGGAGAGACCCAGGGAAGAGTTAATGTTGCATCTTGAGTCCAAAGGTAGTTTCAGGCAGAATCCCTTCCTCTTTGGGCAGCCTCCCTAGTTCCTCGTATGGCCTTCAACTGATTAGACAAGACCCACCCACATTAGGGAGACCATCTACTTTACTCAATGGATTTAAATATTCATGTCATCTAAAAACTATCTGCATAGCAACATCCAGATCAAGTTTAACCAAGCAACTGGACCCCACCTCCCAGCCAAGTTGACACATAAAATTAAGCATGACAGAGGGACATTTGCTGATTTTGTCTGCCAGCAAACTTTTCCCGTTTTCCCAGTAACCCAGCCCACATTTTCCCGGGGAAGCCTACTCTATTCTAGGAAACCTTGGACCTATGTGTCTGTGTGCACAGACTTCCAGCTGTAACAACTGAGCCAGCCCTAACCAAACGGCTTACTCCTTGGGCGTTCCCTCCTCACTCTCTGCAAGCCACGGGAATTGGATCTGGGGTGGAAACACGGCCGCCGTTGGCCACTCAGAGCCTTTTGCCCCTTCTCCCCACACTCAGCCGCTGTGGTGGATCCAGGGGTAGGATGGAACCCCCTTGCTGCGGAGATTTCGGGGGACGGTCAGGAGAGAAGAAACACTATGAAGTGACTTGACGCGACTTGAACCCACGACCTGGCGTGTCTGGAATTTTCCACCACAGAATGGTAGGCTCGCCTGTGGGCCCCAGGAGAGCAGGTCTTAGGCTGGCTCCCTTCTCCACTCCCGGTGCCTAGAACCTGCCCAGCACACAGCAGAAGCTCACGGACTCTCCTGCTGTAGTAATGAATGGACACACCACAGTGCACCTTCTGGGCCTAAGCCAGCTGGGCCATCGTCCCTCACAGACGAAAAAGCCTGACCAGCACGTGCCTAGATGAATCACGCCATAGCCCGGCACGGCCGACTCTGGTGTCACCAGGACCCGGACAGCGTGAAACCCAGAGCCAGCTCTAGTTTTCCATCCAGGTCAGATGAGCTCACCTGAGATCAGCTGACTGGCAAACCCCAGCCTGGATTTCTTTTCTGTCCCTAGGTGACACCGATAGTCTCCTGGAGCTTGTCCTTCTCAAAACCTGACAATTTTTCAATGTAAATCAGTTGCTAACAAAAGACAGGCTCAGCTGAACGCTGATATTCCAAAGCAAGATGCCCTTTGTTTGGGCTTCTGGGACTCATGCTGTGTTCAGCTTTGATCAAAAGCTTCACAAATGAGTTTAGAGTTCTCGCAACGAATTGGTTTCAGGATTCTTCTGTGTCGTGTTTGCAGAGAACCAGAGTCCCTCTGGTCCTGAAGCTGCTGAATTTTCACCAGCAAAGGGTTGGCAGGAGGTGGCTTCGGGGCTGAGTCACCGAATCCTGAGAGTGATGGGTGAGCAGGGGTTCGAGCACACAGGAGGGGGTGGTAGGATGGATGGGGAGTGGGGGGCAGAACACGGTGGGGAGAGGACCCTGGCTGGGGGAGAAACCGTCCCCCTCTGCTCCGTTCTGAAGGTGACTGGCATGTAGGACTTTGCTGATGGGACAGCCTCAGGCCATCGTGGGCTCCCTGCTGATGCGCCCCGTGGCCCCCAGGGCAGCACACACACACTCCCCTCTCCCCACACCGGACAAGCCCCCCTCTGGAGTTTCCCTGCTCCTGCAGGAGGAAAACACCCCTTAAAATCAGCTGATGAAAGTTGCATCCATAAGACATGATGACCTTCTTAAAAGTGGTGTGCTGGGGCCGCCCGACTGAGGTCACTTCACAGGGAAGGACCGGGGTGGGGGGTGGCGGCCCGGGGGCACGAGGGCGAAATGTGCCAGATTTAAATTTAATACTTGTCGGTGATTTTATTTTTCATCGTGACTTAAAGAAAGTCAATCTCTGATATGGGGCCGTTCACACCACACCTGGCAGGGCCTCAATTCCTGTGCAGACAGACCTGGGTGACGGGAAGCGTGTCCTCATCCTTCAGGCCGGGAAGGCTGCGACCAGCCACCTGAACGGCACCGTTTCAGTCAGGTCCAGTTCTGGAGCGCCAGCAACCCCGTGCTATCCTGACACGTCACAGCTGCCCAGCCCCAGTTCCCAGCCCAGCTGGGAACCCCAGCCAGAGAAAGTGGGGTGTGGTGGGCAACTGAGGCCAGCCAACCCCGAGCAGCAGCCTGGGGCCCGGTTCCATGCCCTTATGGAGCCTGTCTCATTCTTGAGCCCCTGATTTGAAATGGTCCCCTAAATTGATCTCATGTTTGTTCTTCCTCCTATACTTCCTTTTCTCCAAAAAGGAGACATTGAAGACATTTTCCCTGGGTCTGCTAGTTCCCTATTTCCTGATGACCTGACTTTCTTTCAGCCCAAACGGGACCGTTTGAATCATGAAATGACGATCCAGAAGAAGAGCCATTAGCTCTTACGGTCGAAGACTCGAATAGTCGGGAGCCGGGGTCCCTGCTCGCCCAGAGCCCGCGTCCCACACAGAGTGGCTCTGCTCCACCGCCCAGGGCTTCTCCGGGACCATGTGCCGTCCGCGGTGTGCACGAGGTTGACGGCACCTTTGAAGGAGGTCACAGAAGCCTTCGTGAAGACCGGCCAGTAGAATGGATCCGAAGGCAGTTCTGACGGTAAAGACGGCAACATTCAGGGAGCCAGGCAAACTAATTCCTCGGAGGACGGGAGGAGGAGGTGGGCAGCACAGGCTGGACAGGCAGTCGGAGGTCATTTCCGAGCCCCTAAGACAGCCAGGCTGAGAAGGAGTGCTAGAATTGGTCCAACAAGCCTCGGGACCACTTTCGAGACTCGGCAAGCGGGCAGGCCCGGGTCCAAGGAGACTGTGCTCCTGGCAGCTGATGCTGGAGGCATTTGTCACACGCTGCCCCTTGTTCCTGCCGCTCTTCCCAGGAGGGCTCATTGACGGCCTCCGGATCTTGGGATCTGGGTGATCTTGGCCTCGGAAGCCAGGGCTGGCTGGTTGAGAGCATCTGTTGGAAGCAAGACATCACTTGAACGCATCTCCTCTAAGGATGATTTATCCTGGTGGGCTGTCTCCTCAGATGTCAGGGAGCTCTTGTAAGACACTCTTGCTCCCCAGAGAGATGACCTGTGACCTGAGTGCTCGCAGCGCTGCAGAGACCTGTCGGGGACTGGCAGGGCCAGGCCTCGAATTTCCCAGGGCACACAGGTGGCGCAGGCACCCCGTCCGCCCCCGCAGACAGCCGCAGCAGCAGGGGTCAGCGTCTGGGTCAAGCACGGCAAAGTGGACAATGATTTAAGAGAACCACAAGTGGGCGGCCTGCATGAATTACCGCGATGCTCCGTGCATGCTTGATCAACCTTCCATTCTGTGCTCAGGAACGGATGTGTTGTTTCCGGCCATCCACAGCAAGGCTGCCGGCCACCCGCCCTTGGTAGGGGTCAGGGATCTGATTCATTAATGCATTTTGGGCAGACGTGAGCTTGGCATGGACAGAATCATGTTTTTCCCAGGATGAATGATTAATGCCTTCTTGGTTAAAGGGTTTAGAATATTTACCCGCCTCTCTTGCTTCTTAGACTCTCCCCACACTGTTATGCCATCCTTAGCTGTACTTGCCTCCCTCACTGGAACCCCAGTGCCTCCGGAGCAGGCGAGTGGCCTCGCGCAGAGGAAGGCACGTCTGCAAAGAGCCGCACGTGCCTCGGAAGCAGCTCACATTCTGCAATCTGCTTTCGCTCTCGAAGCCGGCTTTCTGCAAACAAAAAGCAATAGTTGGGATGGATACCCACTGGCCCCTGCTTCCGATGGTCTTATGCTTTGCTGGACAAATGGTATCATTTGTTACGAGCTGTCCCACGGGACTTCCTCCTCTTATCTCCAACCCCAGCTCCCTGCCAGCCCTTTCCCCAGCCACAGTGCACACGTGTCTCTGGCTTCCTGCCCTCTGCCTTCAGTTGATTCAGCAGCAAGAGAGGTCTGGCTACCTCCTGCCCTCCAGGTCCCCCCTACCTACCTCCCTGCCCTCCAGGTGCCCCCAGCCCTGTGCTCCGCAGCCACAACATGCTCAGGGCAGGCAGTGCAGGAGCCCTGGGGCCTCAGGGAGCAGCCAACCTTACCTAACTCTCAGCCACAAGGCCACAGAGCCAGGGAAGGGATCCACAGCCTTCCTTGGGAAAAACACTTAACATTTCAAAACAGCATGGCTTCTAAGCGCGGATGGAGGAGAAAAGGCAGCTCACCGAGGTAGCAATTAATATGCCCAATTTTTCCATCCAAAGCTATTTCAAACCCATCTCTAGCTGTTTCTTATTAAGCTCTTTAACAGTAAAAATGTTCCGTATTCAACACTGAGGCATGTGCAAACACGGGCAGGGGTGGGAGGGACGCTGGTGATCGCCCCCCAGATCTGTGGTGCTTTTCGGGGAGGGGCAGCTGGCTTCAGCCATGGGGGGTCTGGCGCCGTGCCCAGCCCGAGACGGGTGACAGGGGGCCTTACACCTGAGCTCTGCCCAAGATCGCATCGCCACCCCGCTCTCTGCACCCATCTCCTCTTGTGATTCTTCCAGGGCTGGGGCTGTCACCACACCCAGCCTGGTGCCTGTGTCCACACAGCCTGTGTGCTAGGAACGGCTTCCACATTTCCAGCTGGAGGGGGGAGAATCAAAAGAAGGACGATATTCTGTGACATGGAAATGATAGGGGTCAGATTTCAACGTCCATAAATAGTTTTATCGGCAAACAGCCACCCCCGTTCCCTCATGTAGTGTCTCGGGCCACTGCCCCACAACGCCGCATCGAGCCGCTGGAACAGAGACCACACCGCCCTCCAAACCCACGTGTTTACTATCTGGCCCTTTCCTGGACGAGCGTCCCCGTTGGGCTGTGGATAAATCCTGATAACGGGAGGAGGGATGAGAGCGTTTCGCCTACTTCAGCCGAAGTGGGACCACGGTACGGACTGGGGAGTGGTATAGTCTTCAGGTTTGCTTCCCCCCGAATTCATATGTTGAAACTTTCTCCCCAGTGTGATGGTGTTAGGAGGTGGGGTCTCTGGGAGGGGACTGGGTCACCAGCGGGGAGTCTCATGACGGGATTAGGAGGGGACCCCAGAGAGAGGCTCTGCTCCTCCCATCACGGAAGCGCGCAAGGAGAGGGCAGCCGGCAGCCACCAGCAACAGGCCCAGGAGTCGTGAGAGCCGGGACCCTGGCCTCGGACTTGCAGGCTGCAGAACTGTCAGCCATACGTGGGGGTTGTTCACAGGCCCCTGGTCTGGCACGTTGTCACAGCCGCCGGGTCCGGCCAGGACAGGGATTAAGGGGGAAGAAGGAAGACACCCGCAGACACCCGCGGAGATCAGGATGAGGGTCCCGAAGGCTGGCGGTGGTTCCCAGGCCTCCGGGAGGAAATGACAGCTCTGGGCACGCGGGCAACAAGGGACGCCTGCCCGCGAGGAGGGGCGGCTAGTTCAAGGCCAGTGTCCATCCACTGCCAACATGGCCTGCAGTTCTGCTGTGGCTACTGTGGGCACTGGAAGGACAGATGGATCTGGGCGTGTCCTGGAGGAAGCTGGGGACAGTCTGAAGGGCTGAGCTGCTGCTCAGGTCCTGGCGCTGCCCCCAGTGACCTTGGGAACCCCCTTAACCCTCTGTCTGGAAAGAAGAAGGTTTAATCTGGACCAACATGGAGGTCCTGTCTTCAGACCCGTTCATTCCCAAAGGCAACGACCACTCCGATGGACGCTTGTGTCCTGCAGCTCTCGACACCCAAAGAAGAGACAAGAAGCTCCAGGAAGTGGGGAGGGCTCCCTGCTTTGATGCCTCTTCCCGAACGGCCGCCTTCCCCTCCCGTGAAGCCAGCTCCTAATGTCAGGCAGCAGCGCCCGCCCGTGGAGAGTGCCTTCCCACAGCCTCGCTGGTCCCAAGCCCGCTTTCCTTCCCACGTGGGCTATTACTTTCCCTCCAGAAAGCCATTTGCTGGGACAGAGCTCATTTATTGACTGGGTAATAAAAACTCTGCCTGCCTCACTTCCCAGCTTTATATGCAAATTGCATTTAGATGTCAGTCCTGCTTCCCGCTCATCATCAGGCACCAACAGAAGTCAGTTCAATTAACTCTGCCGGGCAGAACATGTGGGGGCCGTCCTTGGGTTCCTGGGTCCCTGTACCTAGACTAGACCCTGAGGGAGAAAGTACTGGCCGGGGGGCAGCAGCTGTTGTGCCCCCCACCTCCAGGCCGAGTGGAGGAGGGGAAAGCAGGGGAGAGGGGCACCCTTTTTTTTTTTAATTTTTTTTAAAATTTATTTATTTGTTAGAGAGAGAGAGCGAGTGAGCACAGGCAGAGGCAGAGGGAGAAGCAGGCTCCCCGCGGAGCAAGGAGCCCGATGTGGGACTCGATCCTAGGACGCCAGGATCATGACCTGAGCCGAAGGCAGCCGCTTAACCAACTGAGCCACCCAGGCGTCCCAAGAGGCGCACCCTTCTTAAGGCCAGGTGGGGGGCGAGATGCTGGGGGGTCGCTTCGTGTCAGCTTGGCTGGGCTAACGGCACCTGGACAGTCAGTCGCACACGCTTCTGGGTGTGTCTGCAAGGGCGTCTCTGGAAGATACGTGCATTTGAACTTGGAGGACCCAGGAAGAGCTGGTCCTCCCCAGCACCGGTGGGCAGCATCCTGTCCCCTGGGGCCTGAGGGAACCGAGCGGTGCAGGAAGCATGACTTGTCTCTCTCCTCCTGAGCAGGGACGCGCAGCCTTTCCTGTTCCAGGGCATAGGCGCTCCTGGTTCTCGGGCCTTCGGACTCAGACCGGACCTCACCAGGATCCCTGGCTCTCCAGCTTGCGGACGGCAGACCGTGGCCATTCCTAGTCTGCATTGCCCTGTGAGCCAATTCCCACAATAAATGCCTTCTGAGAGCAGGACACATGTCCTGCTGGTCCTGCTTCTCTGGAGAACCGTGATGACACCGGGTCTCCTCCCACCGCGGGCCACACGGCGTCTGGATCAGAGGCATGTCTGTGGCCGGCTTCTGTGCCTTCCAGGGCTTTGGCAGAGACAGCAGGGAGCTGGACCCCCTGCAGCCGGGAATAGGGCTCATCCCCCTGCCGCCAGCTCCATGCAGGTTCCCCGAGCCGGAAGTCTCCAGTCCTGCAGGAAAGCACACGCGCTCCCCCGTCCCCCAGCAAGCGGGGAAGGTCCTCCAGGAAGAGCTGCTCTAGACGCAGAAGCCCAGCGACGGCTTCCCCACACCGTCTCAGCCGGAGCCGGGGAGGGTCAGGTGACCCCATCCCTACCCTGCTCTCCTTCCAAACCCACACAGGGCATGTTTGAGGATTCAGGGCTGTGCTCTTTGAAATCAATATCAAAGTGTGGAGGTGCTGTAGACTGAAGGTTTAACTCACTGTTGAAATCCTCAAAAAAAATAAAAAATAAAAAAATAAAAAATTAAAAAAATTAAAAAAAATAAAAAAAAAAAGAAATCCTCGCCCCCACGTGACGGTCAGTGTCGGGGATGGGGTCCTCGGGCGGTTACCAGTCATGCGGGGGGAGCCCCATGAAGGGATCGTGCCCTTACAGAAGGGGGCCCGGAGAATTTCCTCTCGCCTTTGCTCTCTGGACTGGAAAAGCAGTCCTTGTCTGGGCGCTCCCACCGTCCTCAAGTCTTCCTAGTAAAACATTCCGGGCGAGGAATCAGGCACAGCGGCCCCTCCGGCCTGGGGAAGGATGGGTGAAGGCTCCAACCCGAGCGCACATCGTGGGGTATCGGGGGCCTATTTCGAGGTCTCCACCGACCCGTTCATGGCCCTGCTCTCCTGACACCATCTCCCCGCCCCCACTGCCCGGTGGAGCCGCAGGGCCACGTTCTCCCGACCCGCCACGTGCCTTAGTTCAGGCTGCTGTCACAAAATCCCACAGACCAGGGGACCCGCAAGCAACAGTCCTGAGGCTGGGAGTGCAGATCAGGGTGTCAGCCGACCTGGTGTCTGGTGAGGTCCTGCTTCTGGTTCATAGATGGCGTCTTCTTGGCGTGGCCTCCCATGGTGGAAGGGGGACTCTAACTCCTGGGGGACTCTAACCCCATTCATGAGGGTGGAGCCCTCCCAAACCCACCTCCTCCTGCCACACCCCGGGCACTGGAACTCCCCCATGGCCACAGCACCACACAGGCTGCCTGGCTTCTGGACAGTGACCAACTGATTCTCCCTCAAGGAGAGAGCTGGGAGCCTGCCAGGTGGACCCCAGGTGCACAGATGCCCCGACGGCTCCCAGTCCCCAGCTCCAGTCTCCCCGACGCCTCCCCACCCCTCCCCCGACAGCTCCAGTGAATTCATTCTCTTTGCAGACTGCACAACTTCCAAGACCTGGCATCCTGTCCAGCACTGATTCACCAGGCCCAGAGCACAGACAGGGGGGCAGGGGGACAGGGGGACAAGAGGGCGGCTGCCCAGGCTTTCTTCTAGGTAATCAAACACATCCTGGGCCCCCAGGAGGGCAGCCAGCCTGGGTGACAAACAGAGTCATGCCAACCCAGTTCCTGGGCCCGCCCACCTCCCATGTGCTGTGTGACACTGGGGCAGACCTGCTTGTCTCTGAGCCTTGGAGACCCCCTCCGTAATGCCTTCTCTGGAGTGAAGGACAACCAGCACAGTGTGTGACACACGGGGAAGCCTGCCACCCAGTTTCGCATGCTGGTTCCCACAAGAGAGTCAGGGGGAGGAAATTATTCATACCCTGGCCGGGTCACACACAGGACGGGGAGGCCCTGTGGTGGCTGGGGAAAGCCAGGAATGCAGGAGGGGAGAGGGCAGCCAGGCGGAGGAGGGCTGTGGGGCCCTGGGTCCCCAAGCAGCCCTGGATCTCCTCCTGCACCCGGGGTCTCAAGCTTGCCACCTTGCAGAGCGGCCTCAGCAAACCTCCCATTTGGCCTGAGCTGGTGTGAGCGGGGTTCCTGTCCCCTGCGGCCCCGACTCGCAGAGAATGTTTGCCGCGGATGTCCCAGGCCCCACCTTTGGCCCCAGAAGGGTGGTCCCAGTGGAGTTTAAGACCTAGATGAGCCAGCCATGGTCCCCTGGATTGCTCCTTTATAAAAGGGGAGTGAAAGTTCACATTCTCGGTTTCTGCTCTGCCAGGAGGCTCCCACCAGGTAATGCGCATGACCTGCTGCAGTTTCCTGAAAGAAAGGGTGTTCTTATCACTGTTTCTCCTTTGATAATTCTCCTCCAATCAATTCCCCACCCATTGCTGGCTGTGTCGCCATCGGCCTAAAGAGCTGGAAGCAGAAAGTTTGCTGAAGGCTGGTTTTCTTCCGCTCTCTCTGTTTGTTTTTTTGTGGGTTTTTTTGTTTGTTTGTTTGGGGTTTTTTGGTCTGGGGAAATGTCCTGACACCGCTATTCCCAGTACCTGCGACTTTCATTTCAGCCATGTCCCCGAAAAGAGCAGGATGACCTGGTGTCACCTTCCCAGCTGCTCCCCTCCTGGAATGTAGACATTGCTCTGACGCCTCCTGCCAGGGGTGTAAATGCTGTTGCCCCCCCCCCCCCAGAGACGCTTGTCATCAGCCCCGAGAGGTGTCAAGAAATAAAGTGAGAGCAAAATCGCCTCTCCTAGAGTTCCAGCAGCGAGGCCCGGTCCCCTCCCGCCCCAGCGGGGTGACTGCTGGCATGGACGCAGCTGTGCAGAGGTGGGAAGGAAGGGAGCGGCCCAGCCCCTACCATGGGAAGAGACCCCTAGAAGTGTCCAAAGGCATCACCCCTGAAGCAGAATCTGACTGAGGTGGACGGGCCATCGCTGTGTCCTAGACAACTGGACCCCAGGAGGCCCCTCCCTCCTTTATAAGCCGATTTCCTTCGCTCGTCAGCAGGGAGATAAACCCACACAGCTCAGCCTCCCGAGGACCCAGGCAGGAGGACACGGCCGAGGGCGGTGCCCAGGGGAGCTCTCCTGTTTTCTGTGTACTCACTGCTCACTGGGCACTTCTGACACCAGGCTTGTGGGTTTTCCACACCAAGCAATTCTGCAACCCCGGCCGGGCATCCTACATTCCATCCAGGTCTGACACCACCTGGAGATGGTGTTGGAGCCCAGGGTCTATGGTCTCAGGCCCCGAGACAGTCCCCACATCACACACCAAGTGTACACCCCAGGTAGTCACCTGTGCTCCCAACTGGCTGGTTAAAGATCTGGGGTGCCCATAACCCCTCCTTGGGTTTGATGATTTCCTAGAACATTTACAGAATTCAGGGAAACCCTTATTTTTACCGGTTTATTACAAGAGATCTTAAAGGATGCAGATGAACAGCCAGAGGCAGAGAGACACAGGGCGGAGCCGGGAGGGTCCTGAGCACAGGGGCTCTGTCCCCGTGGGGGGTGGAGGGCGTCAGCCTCCTGGCATGTGGATGCGTTTGACAACCTGGAATCTTCCTGAACCCTGTACTTCAGGGGCTTTTACGGAGGCTTCATCAGGTGGGCAGGATCCATCCATGAGGTACTCGCTCCGGAGCCCCCGTCCCCTCTCTGGAGGATGGCGGCCAGGCTGACAGTTCCAAGCCCCTAATAAGCGAGGCCCCTGGGTTTCTGGTGAGCGGTCCAGTCCGGGAGCCCGCCCAGAGTTGCCGCACTCGAGCATTAGAACAAAAGACACTGTTGTCACCTAGGAAATTCCAAGGGCTCCAGGCGCTCTGGTCAGGCTCAAATCTGAGAAAGGAGACCTTCTGTGCTCTGTCATCCCTCGGAGAACTGCAGACACCGGTGGCCGTTATTTCTGAGACCACAGAGGTGGACTTCTCCACACAAGGGAATCGCGCCACATCTGTCCTTCTGTGTCTGCCTTCTTTCCTTCACCGCCATGGCCTGGGGTCCAGCCACGTGGTAGCCTACGGCAGGACTCCCTTCTTTTTTCCAGGCTCCGTAGTACTCCATGGTGTGGATGACTACTGTTTTCATTCGCTCATCTGTTGGTGGGTTTTAGATTGTTTCCACAAGCTGTTGGGACAGGAAGTAAGTAAAATCGTGCCGGTCAGCAGCGCAGAGAATGGAAGGTGCTTCGGGGCTAGGAGAGGGGACACGGGGCCGCTGCTCAGTGGTGCTCCCGTTGTGCGGGGGAGTGAGTCCCAGCGTCAGCCGCTGGGCGCCGAGCCCGCGGTGACCCACATGTGCCGTGCTCCCGGCGCGCCGGTAAGACGCAGTGCTCCCACCGCAGTAAAAAGAAAAGGAAAAGACGTCCGGCCCGGCGGGAAAGCCACAGACACCAGCCCCCTTCCTTGAGCCGGTGGGTTACCATCTACCCGGCCCTGGAAGGTCGAGCCCACCCCCCTTCTGATACTGAGTCTGAAGCACTTTGCCTGGTTTCCTTGACTCGCGGGCCAAGACTCAGTCCCAGCAGGAACAAATCTGTTAGAGAAGAAATGCCTTACCCTTGGGGGTCCCTGTCCACTCAGTCAGTATCTGAGCCCCTGATGTGCAGACTCTCTTGGCCAGGTCACTTAGGAAAATGTTCCTTTACTGACAGAAATAAATGGCCATCCGTCCGGGAGGGTAATGTCTGGGCTAGAGTCAGGTGACACACGTCCCAGCCCGGAGCACCTGTGCATGGGGACATGAGAGCACACACAGACGCACTCACGCGGCTGGTCTAGAGCCCAGGCTGGGGAGACAAGGGGCAGAGTCTGAAAATTCACGACCTGAAAATCCCAGGAAATGAAATCGCCAGCTGCTCCCCTGTGTCCCTGTCCTCCCCTCCCCCCAGGACCATGCCACCCTCTGTGGATGTGCCTTCCGCATGGTCAATTCTGCTCCAGCGGTGAGACTAGACGTGGCAAGGCGTTCAAGGAGAGCCGTCTGCAAGGCGTTCCTGATTTCCCCCGCGGGACCCTGCAACGAATACCGAGTTCAGGGGAGAAGGTTAGTTGACGTTTCCTGCGTGAGGTTCTGAGAGTCCCCAGGCAGCAGCTGTTAGGGGATAAGAGGCTTTTTTCTCTATCTCTTGCTATTTGTCACTTAGTTTATCACACTCGAATCTTCAAAGTCAGGCAGGTGGAGAGACACTCGAGCAGGCGTTTCTCCTTCTCTACTGCTCTATTTACTATTCGTCTCATGGAGCTGTGGGGAAGTGACCAGAGACCCGAGCCAGGGAATATGGGAGATGTTATCTTCAGAGGCCAGACGGCGTCTCGGATGGACAAGCAACCTGTGGTCACCCGAGCTGGGGAGGGTTGAGCCCTGGTGTAGCGCTCTGCTGGCACCAATCTGAAAATCTCCATAAATTTGGAACTAGGAGCCCTGCTTTTTCATTTTGCACGGGACTGATGAGGAGCTGGTCCCAGTTAGAGGGGCTGGACTCCTCCTACGGAACCTGGAAGGAAAACCCTCCCTCACTTCAGAAGCAAACAGAGGGCTCGCTCCTGGCAGGGCAGGGTATGGAAATGGACTTCAGCGGGGTCTGCCTGGAGCTCTTCCAGCCCCCAGGGGTGCAAGGGAGAAGCCACAGATGAGAATATCCTCGCATCGTCCTGGAGGCCTGGCCTTCCCGGCTCTCGCTCCCAAGGAGACTGAGAAACCATCAGCAGCAGTTCCCACCTCTGTTCCTGCAGGTCGATAGACCCTAAAATAAGTGGTAAAGTCATTATCACATGTGCAAACATCATCTCCTCAGAAGATGATGACTTGGTGTCTGCACAGGACAGTTGGGGCTGGTCCAAAGCTGCACTGGTTTTAATGTGTTATTTTTATTTTTTGGATGAATACAAAAATATTAGTCATATATAGTTCTGAGGTAAATTTTCGGAGTCGCTCCCCAATGTCCTTTATAGCTTGTTTTAAGTCAGGATCTGACCAAATATCATGCCTCGCCTCTAGCTGATCTGTCTCTTTTCTAATTTAGTCTAGAACAGCTCCCTGCTTTATTATGTCTGTTGATTTCTATTATAGTAACAGATATGTGACTTGAAATTTACCACTGGCATTAAAGACGTTCACAGAGCTGTGCAACCAGCAGCACCACCCACCTCCAGAACCTTCTCATCTTCCCAAACTGGAGCCCCACTTTCTGTCTCTGTGTGTGCGGCTCCTCTACACACCCGCACACCAGTGGAATCGTACAGATGCTTGTCTTTCTGTGTCTGGCTTATCTCACTTCCCGTAATGACTTCAAGCCTCCTCCATGCTATAGCACCTGTCAGAGCGGGCTGCCTTTCAAGGCTGAATAACATTGTATTGTAGGGACCGCCCACATTTTATGTACCCATTCATCTGTTGAAGAACACTTGGGTCGTTTCCACCTTTCACTGTACTGAATAAAGCTGCTGTGAGCATGGGTACACGACGTTCTGCTCAAGTCCCCGCTTTTCATTTTTTGGTTTATACTCAGAAGTGGAAATACTGGGGCGCCTGAGTGGCTCAGTCGGTGAACCATCTGCTTTTGGCTCAGGCCGTGCTCCCAGGGTCCTGGGATGGAGCCCCGCATCGGGCTCCCTGCTCGGCGGGGAGCCTGCTTCTCCCTCTCCCTCTGCTGCTCTCTCTCTGTGTCAAATAAATAATAATAAAAATTTAGAAATCTTAAAAAGAAGTGGAATTGCTGGAGCCTGATTTTTTGAGGAGCCGCATGTGACTTCCCACTGTGGCAAGCTATTTCGCATCCCACCGGGGGGGGGGGGGGGGGGGGGGGGGGGGGGGGGGGGGG
>JAHRIG010000041.1:2531810-2613074 GCA_020311275.1 Eira barbara | reverse complement strand
GTTTGTCCAGATACCAAGTGCCCCTCAGCGCACATAATCTCGGTTTAGCTCATTCTTGGTTGAAACGGTGCCACGACCTGTCCATCATAAAGGCATCTCTGTGCTGGGGATCACCATCAGTCCCCACAGGACACTTCCTGGGAGAGCGGACATCCCATTCAATAGCAACTCCCGCCCAGGTTTAGCATCAACAGATGGCCCTTGAGCTCATCAGTGATTGCAAGAGGGTTATGTTTTGATCCTAGTATTCCTCTAACACCCATTCCGTGTCTTTTTCTGTAAAAACATGTTTATCTGTCACTTCTCTCCCAACCTTTTTTGAGAATCATGATGGATGCAGAAGGTTTTGTTTTTTTGGTTTTTTTTTTTCATCTCAATGCCTTATAATCCATCATCATCATTATTATTCTGATGCTCAAATTGTCCTACATTTGGCTGGTAAAAAATTCCTTCCAGCTGATCCGCATGTCTTTTTGACACACCTGGGTTTCCTTGCTGTCTGGCACAGCGAGATAATCAGGAATCCCTGTTCTCCACCTGCCACAGACTTGGAATCAGACACGTCTCCAAGGAGTCCTGGCTCTTTTAATAGGGAACAGTATTTAGAAACCAAGATCTGGACACGTGGCTGTTTTAGGTTTCCAGATTCCTTCAGGACCACATATTTCCGAGGAAATCAATGGACAGCATTTAGATTGTTCCGAGTTCTTGTAACCAAGTTTTATAACAAGGCTGTTACAAAAGAATTAAAATATCCTTAAGGTAACTTTTTGTTAAACACAGGGAATTATGTTAAAGGCAAAAGAAAATGGACTATTTCTTTAAAGATTTTATTTATTTATTTGACAGAATTCATAAGTAGGCAGAGAGGCAGGCAGAGAGACAGAGGAAGGGAAGCAGGCTCCCCACTAAACAGGGAGCCCGATTCAGGGCTCGATCCCAGGACCCTGGGATCATGACCTGAGCCGAAGGCAGAGACTTTAACCCACTGAGCCACCCAGGCACCCTGAAAAATGAACTATTTTATTAGCAAACCAAATTCAGCAATACTTTAAAACGATCATACACCAGGGCTCCTGTGTGGCTCAGTCAGTTAAACATCTGACTTGGTTTCAGCTCAGGTCATGATCTCATGGGTCATGAGATCCAGTCCGACATCAGACTCTGTGTTCAGGGGGAGTCTGCTTGAAGATTCTCCCCCTCTCTCCTCCCCCACTCACTCTCTCTTGCTCTCGCTCTCTATAATAAATAAATAAATCTTTAAAAAAAACAAAAGGATCATACACCATGATCAAATGGGACTTATTCCAGGGATGCCGAGACAGCTCAACATCTGCAAATCAGTCAACGTGATACATCACATTAACAAAATGGAGGGTAAATATCAGAATCATCTCAAGAGAAGCTAAAAACATGTGACAAAATTCGACATCAATATATGGTAAAAATTTATGACAAAAACAAAGTCAGTATAGAGGGAACATATGTCAACATAAGAAAGACCATATGGGACAAACCCACAGCCTACATGATATGTGATGGTGAGAAGCTAAAAGCTTTCCCCCAAGATAAAGAACAAGAGAAGGGTGGCTACAGTGACCACTTTCATTAAACATAGTATCAGGAGTCCTAGCTAGAGCAATTAGGCAAGAAAAGAAAAGAAAATCATCCAAATGAGAAAGGAAGAAGTAAAACTGTCACCATCTTTGCGTGACATATTATATATAGAAAACCCTAAAGAGTCCACACACACACACACACACACACACACACTGTTAGAACTGATAAAAAAAAATTCAGTAAACTTTCATGGTATTAAATCAGCATACAAAAATCTGTTGCATTTCTATACACTAGTAGCAAACCATCAGAAAGGGAAATTGAAGGAATTACTCCATTACAGTTGCATTTAAAAAAGAGTAAAGTTCCTAGGGGTAATTTTAATGAAGGAAGTAAAAGGCGTATATACTGAAAATTATAAGACACTGATGAAAGAAATTGAAGACACAAATAAATGGAAAGATATACCATGCTCATGGATGGGAAGAATTAATATTGTTAAAATATCATACTACCCAAAGAAATCTACAGATTCAATGCAATACCATTCAAAATTCCAATCACATTTTTTCACAGAACAAACAATCCTAAAATTTGAATGGAGCCACAGTTGACTCTGAAGAGCCAAAGTAATCTTGAAAGAACAAAGCTGGAGGTATCATTATCCCTAATTTCAAACCATACTACAAATCTATAGTAATGAAAGTAGTATGGTATTGGCATAAAAACGGACACAAAGATAAATGAAACAGAACAGAAATCTCAGAAATGAGCCCATGCATATATGGTCAATAAACTTAAGAGAAATGAGCCAAGACTATACAATGGGGAAAGGACAGTCTCTTCAGTAAGTGGTGTTGGGAGCACCGGACAGCCCCATGCAAAAGGGTGAGACTAGACCATTTTACACCACACACAAAAATTTACTCGGTATGGATGAAAGACTTGAATGTAAGACCCGAAATCATGAAGTTCCTAGAAGAAAACTAAGCGGCGAACTTGACAACTGCCCTTGGAGGTATCTTAGGTTTGACTCCAAAAGCAGACAAAAGTAAAAATAAACAAGCAGGATGGACAATAAACAAATAAGTCAACAAATGACACAAACCCCAGTAGCAACTGTTGTTTTGGAGGAGAGTGAAGATTTTATATATATGTATGTATATTTTTATGCAACTTTGTTAGGCAACTGTAATGGATTATATATGTATTTATAATAAAATAATATGACATATTATGGTATAATATGTGATAGAAGCATATGTAAGGTATTCATATAGTATATACTATAATATAGTATGTATTTATATTATATATTATATTATTTATATAAGTTATATATATATATATATATATATACACACATATATATATATATATATATATATATAAATTATTCTGATTTCCAGAGGCACAAAGAGGGAAGAGCTCCCCCACTATTTCACATCTACCCAGCAGTAGAACTTGAATTTGAATCTGGGCTCAAATTCTGGTTGTAGAGTCTAGGCTCTCACCATGACACTATTTCACTCTGAATATCGAGCTGTGATGCTGGGGTGGGGCATCTGTAAGGACGCTGACTCATGCTGCCCACAGAGGTGCCCACCAATTCACTTATGAGATCCCCCCACTGTCACCTGACTCTATGCCCCACTGCCTGGTAGAGCTCAAGGTCCTTTATACCCCTGGAAATTTAAGCATATATTTCCTCCTCTGGAGCAGTCATAAATGTGAGAAATGAAACATGTCTTGGTGCTGGGGTCTGGGGAATAACACTTTATATGTTTTTCATCTTGAGTCGCAACCCTAGATATGGAAGTTTTTCCAAGTTTTTCTCCTTGTCTCAGTGAGTGACATTTTTTATTTTCCCCAATCTGGGTACGTGCTTTTATAGAAGTCCAGTGAAGTAATCAAACTGGCACTTTGCCGTCCTAGCTCGCAATGCTGAGATTTCCAGTAGTGTTAAAATTAAGTTCAAGGCTCTTAGCATGGGAGCTCAGCACCTCCAGACTAGGGGGACTCACACACCATGTGAGGGGGGCTCACACACCATGCTTTCTGAGCAGGACCTGACTTAAGAATTTCTTCCAGGACATTACAGAAACTCATCTTCCTTTCTCAGCGTGCTGCCTGACCTGGAGCAGACGCTCAGAGTGTGTCTGTCCAATGTGAAATGACAAGTGTCTTCTGAGCAGCACATGTCTGCATTAGCTGTCGGAGCGTGGGGATAAAACCAGCAGAGCCAGGCTCGTGGGGAGCTCATGCCTTCATAAAGGTGGCTGAGAACACAGAAAAAAAAAAAACAAGAAAAGAGGTTAGGTACCATGTGGTAGTGAGGGGCTCAGAGCAGGGTAAGGCAGTGAGGGCGACAGGTACAATACAAGGCGGTGTGTCTGCGAGTGGTTCAGAGAGAAAGGCTGACACGCAGAGAATGCACAGACTTCAGGGTGAACACACGCAAACCTCCAGGGGCAGAAGGGGCTATTCTGGGAGACAGTGAAGCCTTACTTTAAATTAATGCTGATTGCTGAACATGTTCGTGTGTTCATCTGTGTTTTGTGGATGATTTTAACCTGTTTCTAAATTCCTGGAGGTCACGGCTTTTTCTGAGGTCTGTGTTTTGTCGTAGTTCTGGCTAACTCTTTGAGAAAAGCATCATAGATTTGGAAAAAGGTCAAAGAGCACGAACAACAAACGACAAAGGGGATGAGTGGGCTTCCATGGGAAGATGTAAAGATTTGAGAATGAGGCCACAGAGTACAGATACTTCCAGTCCAGTCCTTTGGGGTCTCTGCCGCGATTATTGTACCTACGACTGGACTACTCCTTCGTATCAAATCTTGCAAGTATCCGCCAAACCTTAAGAGATTATCTTGGAAAAAGTAGCTCCCGCTCAACCTCAGACCATTAACTAACAGAAGTGATGGCACTAAAAATAAATGGCCCAGAAGGAGTTTAGATCAATGAATGGGCCCCAGAGTAGAGGGAGTTTGGAGTCCTACCCCGCCACTTGGCATTGATGTGGGGAGAAAAGCAGAAGCCCTGTCCATTATGTTTATCTGCGCTACTAGAGACAGGACATCAGGCCATCCTGCAAAATTGATTGGATTCGATGTAGCTGGGATCTATGCTCCACATGCTCTTTCCAAAAAGCTATTGTCACATTCCACAGCGTTCTTTAGAAATATTTCTAACGGGGTGTTGTATAGTAGATAACTTGACTCACCTTTGTTTCTGAGAAGGAGACCAAACCCGTGGAATTTCCCTCGTAATTAGAGCCTTTATTGTCCATGAGCCTCTGGGGACATGCCTGAGTTTAGGCTAGGAGATGCGATGGCTCAGGGTCAGGGCTGGCCACAGGGAGACCAACCCAGTGATCAGAGGGTGGGGCTTTGAGCCTGGTGATGCCAGCCTGACCCTTGGAGAGGAAGGGGGATGGCAGACCGGGTTTAGCCATGTGGTCAGTGGTTCAA
Source organism: Eira barbara (assembly GCA_020311275.1). Taxonomy (NCBI): domain Eukaryota; kingdom Metazoa; phylum Chordata; class Mammalia; order Carnivora; family Mustelidae; genus Eira; species Eira barbara. The sequence goes on along the minus strand of JAHRIG010000041.1, from coordinate 2,608,041 downwards.
TCAAGTGTGTCTGTGTAAAGGAACCCCAGTAGAAACTCTGGGCACCAAGGCTGGGTATGGCTTCATGCTGGCTCAACACGTTGATCTTCTGGGAGAGTGACACACCCCGGTCTCACAGGGAGAGGACATGGAAGCTTCAGGTCCTGTCTTTGGGATCTCCCCAGACCTCAACCTCTGAGGCTCTTCATTTGGCTGTTGCTGAGTAGTTTCCTTTACGATAAAGCTATAATCCTGTGTGCAGCATTTTTTGGTTCTGCGATTCAGTGTAATAAATCATCCAACCGGAGGGGTCTTGGGAATCCCCAAATCTAGAGCCAGTGGTCAGAAGAGTGGATGGCATGGGGGACCTGAAATGCAGCTGATCTGAAGGATGGCTGGCCCGCAGTGGGGGGCATTCTTATAGAAGAATGAGAACCCCCAGTAGCTCTGGGATGTTGGTGCCAGACTGAGCCAGAGCAAACCAGCTGGGCTGGAAACAGCATCGAGGTGTCTTAGATAGCCATGAGTGTCCACAGTGGGTGCTGGTTGTGACTCAGTACACTCCACACAGCATGCTACCAATGGGCATGTGTGCGAGAGTGCACACACGTGTGTGGACACACTTGTATGCTGGCTCACTCACACCAGGACAGCCCTGTCTTCACTCCCCCTGGAGGTGTGTATGCTCTAATGCACCCCCAAGACTGCACAGGGGTGCCTGCTTCTTCGCACACCAATTCCAAAAATCAGAAGGCAACAAGGATCCTGAGCGATGGGTGCGCACCTGTGATCCGATGGTGGGGAAATTCTTCCACATCCAAGAAGACCTTGCCCTCACTTCTCCATCTTGTCAGCGAAGGGAGCTATGAGGCAGCAGCCCCTGCCTTTGGGGGCGTGGGGGGCCTCACTCAAGGAGAGCCTCATCCGCTCACATGTCAAGAAGACTTTTCAAGCATTTTACATTGTCCTTACTTCCCAGGCTGGTGCCGCTCCTGGACTTGGTGAGTGACAAGTCCCAGCAATTTATCATGAGTTCTGTGACCTCAAGACCAATCCATCAGCGACAGAGGAAATCAACAGAGCCGTGGCAATCTTGCTGTTTACCCACGGTGTGTGTTTTATCAACTTCCCAGCATCTGATCCCAACATCAATATCCACTTTAATTCACTCATCCCATTCAACAGGCACTTATCGATTCTCAAGCACATAAACACCATAATTTATACACTTATTATGATATATAATATCCCTTCACTGTATTCCCTATCTTATAATAGATGCTACATATGTTACATATTTTATGTATTAGCTGCACACACATAAGTACAATAAGCGCCCGTCTGTCAGTCAGGGTGCTGCTTGTCTTGGCTTGCTTTTACTTTTGTCATGCATTGCCTGTTTTTTCTTCCCTCCAGTTTCTACTTATCATGATACCTCCCCCCACCCACCATAAAGCACTTGGCTACCAGGTAGATGGGTGGAATGGTGATGATGACCAGCACCACCTCAAGGATCCCTAAGGTCTCGTGGGGAAGAGGGCAAGGATGTCTGTCTGAGCTTGTACAAAGACGGTTGGTCGTCCTCAAAAATCTGCAGAAATGTTGAGAAAGGAGTAGTTCGTTCTACGTGAAGGAAGCAGGAAAGACTCATTTTCACCTTGTCCAGAAAGCTGAGAAGGATCATCATGAGCAAAGACAGGCGCCGGGGCGGCCGAGTCAGCTAAGCGTCTGACATGGCTTCGGCTCAGGTCATGATCTCAGGGTCACGAGCTGAAGCCTTGCATCAGGCTCCATGGTCAGTGGGGAGGCTGCTGGAGATTCTCTCTCTCTCCCTCTGCCCCTCCCACCCCACTCTCTCTCTCTTTAAAATAAGTAAATAAATCTTTAAAAAATATGCTGAGCACAGATGAGGTGGCCCAGGGTTGGGGAGATGAGCTGAAATTGTAGACGGAGGAGCAGGAAGAAAGATGTAAGGTGCTCCCGCCCGTGCCACCACCAGCAACCCCACCCTGGCCTCCGCCCTTGAAACTGAAATCGCCCCACGTGCTGGGGGCCATGGAAGGAAGAGAAACAATGGATCATTGGTCTGGGGTCATATTTGCCACTCCCCAAGCCCACAGGCCAATGGGAGGAAGTACCCAGGAGAGGCACAGAGGTTCTGTAGCCCCTGCCCAGCTCCTGGTGCAAACTTCCACACAGAAGTCCAGGGGAATGTTCCCCCACTTTGGGCAGAGATGTGCAATGTTAGGGCATGAAAAGGGAAGGGACGCAGAACTCTAATCCCTGAGATTTCAGACCCCAGACCCCAAGTTACAGACTCAAGGCGAGTGTCTCTGCTCAGTGCAGGTTTTGGAAAACCCAGCCTACACAGAAGCAGAAAGGATTGATGTGTGGATGAAGAAGCCTGGCTCAGCACTTTAGCTGAGCATCTGGGACCCCAACGTCACTATCTTAGATGGGGACAGTGGGGCTGTTTAAATGTGGAATGTTTAGTTCTGAGCTTGAGGAGCCTACAAGACTCTCAAGGGAAGACATCCTGGAGATGGTTGGAGAAGCCAACGTGGGCATTCGGTGTAAATCTGGGATGGCGTTTCATTCAGGCAATGGACTGCCTTCCTTGAGGTAAGAATAGGCCCCAGGACCCAGCCTCAAACGTCCCTCTGCATTTAGAATGTGGGCGGAAGAGCAGACAGCAACAGCGAGGGGAACCGGCCAGCGAGGTGGGAGGACCAGGCTACAGGCAGGAGCTGGGCCGCCGCGGCGGGCAGGGGAAAGCCCCCTGCAGCATTCATACCGCTGTGCTGTGCAGGACAGAGAGGACAAAAGCAGGACTGTTGGCTCAGCCCCAACGGGTCACACTGTCCTCCAGCCACTGGAGAGGTGATGTGGAAACCAGAAGGGGCCAGGGCAGGTGGGAAGGAAGGAGGCAGGTACCACACGTGAGGTCCCTCTGCAGGGAAGCCCGGCCGCGAGTGGGAGCAGAGAAGGAAGTGGGACATGACTGGGTGCTGGCGCAAGACCACAGAAGGAATGGGATGTAGGGGCAAGGCAAGCCTGACCCGGGGGCGGGGTCTGGAGCCAGAGGTGTCGGCTCCAGCAAATTAAAATACAGGAAGCCCACGCGAATTTGAATTTTAGATAAACAACGAATTGCTTTTTAGCATAAGTGTGCCTCATGCAATATTTGGGATATATTTATGCTAAAATATGAGTTACCGTTTACCTAAAACCCAAATTCAACTGGGTGTCCTGTATTTAGTCTAGCAACCTTATCGCATTTGGAGTTGACCTGGAAGCAGACATGACGCTTCTCCCATCGGACACTCACGTATCCATTCAACTGATATTTCCTGTGCATCTACTATGGGCTCAGTCCTGATCAGGGGATCAGGAGTAGTAAGACCAACAAAGTCCCCCTGCCTGTGTGGTACCTACTTCCTAGCACAGAGATAACAAACATATAAGCAGATTCAGAAAATTAAAGCAGATGAAAAGAAGCAGAAAGTGTGTGCCCAAAGGAAATGAAATCGGATGTGAGAGAGACACCAGCACTCCCGTGCTCGTGGCCACATCGTGCGCTGTAGTCAGGACTCGGAAGCGCCTGAGTGTCCGTGAACGGACGGGTGAAGAACAGGCGGTGTGAATGCACCACGGGTGCTACTTAAAAGACGGAAATCCTGTCATTTGCAACATTGTGTGAAGTGAAAAAACCCAACACAGGACAGCAAATACGGCACGGTGTCCCTCACCCACGGGATCTAAGGAAGATGTTGGTCAGAGGGCGCGAGCCCCCAGGCTTCAGGCGGACGAGGGCTGGGGGACTAGAGCACGGCGCGGTGATGCCAGCTGACAGCCCTACGTCGTACGCTTGAAATTTGCCAACACCGTCTGCAGGGATCCCACACACGCAGACTGGACACTGAGCGGTGACAGCTGTGTCAGGTGTCCCCACTATGGGGATCATTTCCCAGCATATATCAAAACCGTGCTGCACACCTTAAACATACACTATTTTATTGGTCAAGTCTAGCTCAGGAAGGCTGGAAAAGATATGTGAATAAACGAGAAGTGCTGGTTGGGGGAGGAGGCATGAAGGTGCCGAGGGATTTGCGACCGAGGGCACATGGGGCGGCAGCAAATGGCTCACGGAACCTCTGGAAGGGCCCCTCTAGCTTTTAAACTTGGGAACCAGGCCCCGGGGCTGGAGTTGCCATCCCACAGCTCCCTCGGGTGAAGGGCATACATCTGTCCCACCATCTTCTACTCAACACAGATGTCAAGGCCATAATACATACAGTGACCTGCTCTGGTGGCTCCAAGGGCTGTGGTAAGCCCAGTCCACTGAAGATAGCCCAGGTCCGTTGACGAGACACCTGCTCACTGGCCTCCCTCTGTCACAGTGGTCCGTCACCTTCCAGTCACCAAGCCCTCCATCCTGCCTCTTGTGGCTACCCTGCTGCTGGGGTCAGTGCAGCACCCACCATCCCAGTCACCACCTGCTAGGTGGCCAGCAACATGACCCAGAAGTATCTGTGGGTAGCATCCCCAGGAGCTGGGCCTGGGGAGGGGACAGAGGCAACCAGTGTCCCTGACCCCGTTGCCAGGGCACTCATGCAGCCTGAGCTCCTCGGAGAACCAACAGACCAGAGCCACGTGGGCGCACCCAGCACAAACCCACATTTGACTTCAGGCCACGGAGCCCTGCTTCGCCCTCGCCAGTAGCCCCTCCACAAGCTTCCTGCTGGAGCCCCAGCTCCCGAGAATAACCTAATTATGCCACCAGCGCCTGAGAAGGGAAGTGGACAAGGATTCGTTTGCAGCCCGCTGCCCTCCAGTTATTGGATTTTTCCAGCTCGCTGCTGTGTTTCTTTTGATCGATGAGCGTGAATGGATCTTTACGGGAGATAAAAGGAAAAGGTCCCAGGGTAGCTGGGCCGTTTCCTTCCGGCTCCGCTCTCCAGGCGGCCCTCGGGAAGGCACATGGCGGCGGCTTTCCTCAACTGTGTAAGGGTGGCAAGGTCCTTCCTTGGGATTGCAGGAGGCCTCTTCGGCTGGGACGGGCACCCTGTGTGTGCGCGGCTCCCCCACATGCTCAGCCATCGGACACTGTTTCACCGCGAGGGCGACTCCATTAGGGCGGAAGCACGAGCTCCCAGTACTCACTCCCAGCCCCAGAGCAGGTCTTTACAGCCTGGGCGTGGGGGGTCTGAACTCTTCTCAGTTCTTGTCCTCCTCGTGTCTGCGGGGAGCTAGAGGACTGCAGGCAGCCCACTGGAGAGAAGGAACAGGAGCAGGTGTGGGTCACTCCTCAGAAGGAAGCTGCTTCCTCCCTCCCCGGGCAGCCAGCTGGAGCTGCTGGGTGGACCCCGGGGCAGCGCAGCATCTCAGGGACGGCGGGGCCACAAACTGGAAGACCCCTGGGTCTCACAGCCACCACGCCCCGGGCACTGACTTGCTGGAACTTTTACACAAAAGATACGTGGACCTTCTTCTGGGCATAAACCACTCGTTAGCTGGTCTGTGAAGGCAGGAAAGCCAAAAGCACACACGTCGTCTCTTTGTTCCTCCAGGTGGATGCCTAGACCTGAGCCATGCCCGGCCGGCCGCGCACAGGGAGCCCGCCTGCGAGAAGCCTTCAGCCACTTCGTCTTCCCATCGGCCTGTGCCCATCTCACTTCCCGCAGGACACAAGGGAACTCTTTTTATTACTATTATTTAAAACCCATGTTGTGCATCGAACTGTATCCTCCAAAAAGTTATATTCGAGTCGCACCCCCAGCCGCTAGAGGCAGAGAGCAGAGTGGCAGGTGTACAAGCCGAGGAGTGCCGGGAGCCGGGCAGGCCGGGCACGGACTCCCCCACAGCCTCCAGAAGGAGCTAGTCCAGCCCACAGTGGCGTCTCACACTTCTGGCCTCCGGGACTGGGAGAGAGGACAATTCTGTTGTCTGAAGCCCCCCAGTTTGTGGCACTTTCTGGCGGCCCCGCCCGGACACTGGCAGGGTTTGCCTTCTTCTGTAGATGCCCATGCCAGGAGGGCAGGGCCGCCTGCCCAGAGCCGGGGCAAGAGGGAAGACCTGCCCCAGGTGATACAGCGAACTGTGGGAACACTCACTTCACAGGGCAGGTGCAGCCCTGAAGAGCCACGGGCCCCCGAGGGCTGGGCAGGCAGCCCCCCCGGAGAGACCGCAGTCAGCTGGGCCAGGCCACGGGAACCCAACACCACCATGGTGGGGACACGACACATCCCTCCCTTTGTTGCTGCTTCCCTCACAGCCCATCCTTCTCTGTCCCTGCCCCCTAGAAGGCGGTCAAGCACCCTAGACTGTCGTTCCTCCGTGAACCAGGTGCCCCATGGTCTAGGTGCCCAGTAGTCTACCCGGGGCCACCCTAGTGGCTGCCTGGCTTGCTCCCTCAGCCTCCACCCGGCATGGCCAAAGCCAAGGCCAGCCCAGCACAGCCCACCCTGGAAGACCATCTACTTAAAGCGTGAGGTACCCTCGGTTGGGAAGGACCCGTGGCACATGAGCGGCCCCTCGCTGGTGTGGTCACAGCAAAGCAATACAATTCGCTTAAGGTCCGATGTCCTCATCGCTGTCCTGCAGGCGATGCACTGGGCCGACTGGAGGTCAGCTGACCAGCGAACGCCCCCTCCTGCCCAGATGTGAGCTCTCAGCCCTGACCTGTGGGTGCCGGTAAGTGTGGGTGGTGCTGGGGGTTAATGAGTCCGTCCGCTGACGTGTTCAGCAGGTGAGCTGACGCTCCGTGCTCTCCAGGGTTCAGAGACTGATTCTCCGAGGACTTGGGAACATGTGGGGCCCAAGGGAGGACGAAAGGCCCACTGGGCCAGGGCTGGGGCGAGGAAAGGCCATGGGGTCCGGGGTCTACGTGCTCTCGCAGCCCAGCATGGCAGGAAGTGCAAGATTTCACTGTCCTTCCTACTTTGAGGTGCAGCCCACAGAACACGGGGTATGCCGTCTGTAAAGCGTACAGCCCCGGTGGCACTCAGCACAGTCCATGTTGGGCAACCAGTTCCTCCAACAAGGCAGCGTTTCCAGTCCCCAGAAGGAGACCCCCCACCCATTAAACACACAAGCCTTTTACACCTGCCCTGCTCTCCCTCCGGCAGCTGGGAGGAGGGAGGGAGGGCAGGCCACTCCCTCTGGTGGCTCCTCTCCCCAGGCAGTGGGCAGGGGACATGCGGACTCAGGCAGAGGAGGATGGGGCCGGGGCTCTAACCGCAGCGGCCTCCAGCCTCACCTCCCTCACCTCCAGCAACTCAGGGTGCGGCGCCCTCCGGGAGGGAGGTTCCTGAGCGTCTCGGGGCCAGACTCCGGGGACTCTGGAAGGTGTTGACGCAAGCACACCCCTCCCGCGGCCCACCAGATGTCCCGCCACGATGCAAGCGTGCCCTTCCCGTCTCTGCAATATCGTCTCGCGTCTCCTCCTTTCGCCAGGGCTGAGCCTCTTCAGAGTCAGAGCAATTTGTTGCCATAACAACCCTCTCTCCCACTCCAGAACGTTTAAATACCAGCTTCCTCAGCCCGCTTCTTCTCAGGAGACTCTGCAAAGTGGCTTCAGCGAGGAAGAAGGGGTGGCGGATCCTCGTCCTCTTGTTCTCCAGACGCCAAGTGCCTGTAAGGTCCCCAGGGAAGGGCTGGGTCACCCTCCCACCTGTTCTGAGCGGTGCTGCCCTCAGGAGTCACAGGGCTGGTCTCCCCCAGAGCCTCGGAAGGCTGCGTCCTTCCTCGCCCAGCTCGGCAGCGCTCCGTCGTAAAGAAACTGAAGAAGTTAGGAGTAGCGGAAAGGCGGCGCGGGGTTATTTTCCCGCTGGGAACACCAGCCCCGCGGGAGATGCTGTCTCTGAGTCACGAGACAGTGTCGCTCGTGCTGCCACGTCTTCAGGTCTCAAGCTCTGGCCCTCTTCCACATCAGCGGGCAACCCACAAGAACCCAAGGATCCCACTCCCCCCGGGAAAGGACACGTTACCCTCTGTGGGCACCGTTCCTGGGGGTTGCAAGGGGGGTGCAGGATACCAGGTGAGTCTGGCCTGAGAAAACCCACAAATGCTGGCCCCCTGAGAGCAGCAGGGAGCAATGGGCATCTCTTTTGGAGAATCACCTGAAAGGGGTGGTTAACTCGGAAAATCCACCGAACACGAAAATCTCGCCATCCTCCCAGGTTTGACTAAAGAGCCTTCCCTTCTATCTGCCCATAAAGCCTGGATGATGCACTCACTTTGAGAAATCCTTTTGCCCAAGATGGGTCTTATTTACAAGTCGATCTGACTTTTAAACAGAGGTTGTTAAATGCCAGTAGCTTTGATTTTATATTCAAATCAAGCTGAAAGCTTTCCAAGCTCCTAAGAGAAAACCTTCGTCTGAGGACTTGCCTTTTCAACCTGATTCCTCCAGGAACTTTTCTTTCTAAAATGGAGCCGCCACTTATGAATTCTGTCCCCCTGGCCTCTCGTGTTCAGCTGTATAACCTGGCTATGTTAACATAAAAATTAAACACGAGAGATGAACCAGCCAAATTGGATTCACCTCTACGGATCAAACGGCTGCTGCCCTGCGGACAAGAAAACAGCCCCAACTGAGCTGGGAGGGATGGGCTTCTCCCGTGGGATCTGGATTTGGAGAAGGGAAGGAGTAGAGACGGAGAAGGACCAAGCCAGTGAGATCGGTCGGTGCAGTTTCTGACTCTCTGGATGGCTGGAAGGGGCATGACAAGTGGCCCTGAAGTGAGGAGGGGACCCAGCCTTGCACTGGACAACAAGGCCCCTTTGCACACACTGTCTGGTTCCGTCCGCCCAAGGGCACGGCTGGCGGGCAGGCAGGATGCCGGTTCTGTTGGCCCAGTTCTGCTAACTGCCATGGGGAGTCCAACTGGGTTTCCAGACCCCTACAAACACAGGCTCCATCAAACGGAAGAGACTCGCAGTCAGGTCAGCTCGCTCATTACTCATCTAGACAAGCCTCGGGCCTCAGTGCCCTGGTCCCTGGCTTAGAACACTGTCCCCACTGCTGTCCCTCCCTGCAGGCCCACCCCGTGCCCTGGGCTTCAGCTCCTTCCCTGAGCAGACAGCAGCCCCAAACACTGGGCCTTGGCCTTGTAATCCCAGGACTCACATCCTCTCCTGAAGCTCCCGGCACTCAGCCTCGGACTCGACTAGATGCCGCTCCCCCGAGCCCCCTAGGACTGGACGAGGTGTCCTCAGAGCTCAGAGAACCCCTGCTCTCACGGCCCTCGCAGCATTCACTGAATTGTCTAAACCGCCTGTCTGCCCATTTCCTCCACTGCACCCCGAGCCCCTGAGGGCCAGGCTGGGCCCAGCCTTCCTGTGGGTGTTTCCAAGCGGTGACACAGAAGCAGCTGTTGCAGGAACGGATAGATCTGAGGGGTGCGGGCCAGTGTGGGGGCAAGGATTTGATGCCACAAGGAACCCCGAGAACCTGCCTCCACATAGTAGGCAACAGCTGTGTCCCCACAGCTCTCGTTCCTCCCAGAGCGACCCTGTCCCTTGGACAGAGGCAAGGGTTTCAGCCCTGCCGCACTCTGGCCTGGAGCCCACAAGTACAGGCATTTCAGGAGGGTCGAGCTGATGGTGCTTGAGCCCCCGGGGTCCCCTGAAGCCATGTCTCTGGGGCGGAGTCTGGGAGTAGCCGTGGACAATCCCACACGTGCTCTACAGGATGAAAGAAAAAGACATTCCGGGGGCACCTGGGGGCTCAGTCGGGATCAGTCAGGATCCAGCCCCGCCTGCTTCTCCCTCTACCTCTATTCCTCCCATTCATGCTCTCTCTCACTCTTTCTCTCCAATAAATAAAATCTTTAAAAAAGAAAAGAAAAAGCAAAAGTCATTCTGGGAAACAGCCGCAGGAGGACATGAAGTGGAACAGCTGGCAGCATCCCCCTTCTCATCCTCCTCCATCCCAAGGTGTTCTGAAGGAACACTTTCCTCCTGAAGGCGCAGAACCCAGGGCCCAGGCAGAGGACAGTGAGTTGCTCACCCAAGATCAGAGGAAAGTGTTGGAACAGAATCAGCGCCTTAGTTTGAGTAAGGGACAGGCGGGGCTGGGTAGGGGAGATATTTGGGGGGCTATGGAATCATGCTCACAAAAATCCCAAACACGAGGAGGTATAAGGAAACCAGCCGAAAGGGAACAAACCAGACCCTCCAGGCCCAGAAGTGGGGTCTTGTTCTAACACCTACTTGTGATCACTTACCAGATCCTGAAAAGGAAGTAAGCTGTTGAAGATGTCATCACTAGTCCTTACTCGACGGTGCCCACAGAGAAGTTAACAGGTGTCAGTTCCCCAGTTAGCCTTCAGCAAAACTCCAACCCTCAAAGCCTTCAGGGGCAGCCCTGTCGGGGCCCCTCACTCCTGAGGGCTTGTTCTGTAACCTCACTTAATAAAACCCTATCGCTTTACTCACTCTCCTCGTTCACAAGACTTATCCTTTGACTCCATTGAGACAAGAACCTTGTTCTCCTGCTTTGAGTTGTCACATCTGAACCCCGGGAAGTTCCCAGCGCCCCCCCCCCCCCCCTGCCGCTGCTGCAGGGGTGGTATGCGGCTCCCAGGTGATGTCGGCATGTACTTCACCTCCAGGCTGCTTCTGGGCACTCCTGCTGTGTCTGTGGGTGGGATGCTCACAGCCCGCCAGATCCAGCCCTGCCAAGTACAGGCTGTGAGCGGGACTGAGCAGAGGGAGCATAGGGTGCCCCGGTGGAGAGTTTCCCAAGTGGATTCTGGGGACAAGGAGCAGCAGACCAGCTAATGAATGAGTTCTAGGTATATCCCAGGGCTGGAGCCACATTGTCACAGATGAGTGCTGATCACCGAGATGGCCATGGGAATCTGTGCTGATCACCGAGATGGCCGCAGGGGCCACGGGTTCCCCGAGGGGCCACTGATTCCCCATGCTCACCCCTGGAGAAGAGCTGCGACGGGAGGGAGGGGGGCATGTGACAGAGAAGACAGTCCCCAGTTCTTCTTGGGAGGTGGCATGTGACAAAGAGGTGGCGTGTGAGGGGCAGGGACGCCTCTGCCCTCAACAAGGGCGAGCCATGTTCCCGCACGGTCTCCAGGGAGCCACTGGGCACTGCCCTCCCAGGCCGCGGTCCCCGGCAATGGAAAGGAGCCGTCCCTCGGTGGCCGGGAAGGCTGGCTGCCAGCTCTGGCTGCGGTCTCGTGGAGGGCAGGCTCCGGCTCCGGCCTGCCCTGGGCTCCCGACCAGCTCGGCGCAGCACCGGGGATCTTCCGCCATCTGAGCCAGGGTCGCGAGAAGCCGGCAGCAGCTGCCTGGCCGTGCACGCGCCGCTCTGGGCCGCTCGCGGGGACTGGAGCCCGCCGCCGAGCCATCGCGCTGGCCTCCGGCAGGGCTGTGCTGCGAGCAGGCCTGTCCGCTGTGGGACGCAGTGGCCGACGCGGGGGAGCGAAGCCGGGACCTCCGGGGCTGCGGGCAGGAGACGGACGCGTCCGGGCCACCGCGAGGGGACCGAGACCATCCCCCAGCGGAGCCCTTCCCGGAGGTCCGACCCGCGACCTGGAGCGCCCGGCGGCAGAGCAGATCCCCCCGCGGCGGCGGACAAGCCTCGGCGGAGCCGGACTCGGAGGGCGCTCACGCCGGCGGCGAAGACGGGCAGCTGGGCGCGCGGGCCTCCCCGACGCCTCCCGACACGTCAGGCCTGGAGACCAGCGGCTAGGAAGGGTCAGAGCAGCGTCGGGCCGCCCGCTTCTCCCGCGCTCCGCAGCGGCAGGACTCCGGCAGGCGCGGAGGCGGTGCTCCGTCCTCGTGCCGGCGCCCGCGCCTTCCCTGAACCGAGCCCACGTCCACGGCCGAGGTCAGCGCCTCCTCCCCGGGGCTCCGGGGCGAACCCCTGACCTGGGCCTCATCACAAACACCCCTGGCCCGGCAGCCGCTCAGCCCCGGCGGCCCCGCGACTCGGGCGCTCAGCAGGCGCGCCCCGCCGACTTCACCGTGTAGAGCCCAAGAGGCGCCATCTTCTCGGTCACATGACAGCCCGGGGACCAATGAGAACTGGTTTCTCCATCACATGACAGCCCGGGGGCCAATGAGAACCGATTTCTCAGTCACATGACAGTCCCAAGAGCCAACGGGGCGTCTACATCCCGCAAGTGCGAGGAACACGGCGGGAGCGGATCTGTGTGTGGAGAACCCCGTGCCCGGGGCGGCGAGTAGCGCGGGGGGAGTCGGGTCCCGCACGAGGCCGCGCCACGCTCGTCACGTGCGGTGACTCCCTGCATCCCTCCCCTCCGGGGCGGGTGCGGCTGCCTCCTGTGGCGGGGGCTTCCAGGCGGCGCACGGCCCGTCTCGGCTCTTCCGGCGCGACCGTGCGCGTCCCCTCGCCGCGGCGGCGCGCGAGGCCCGTCTCGGTCCCCGTGTGCGGTCGGTCACCGGCCTCCGTCCGAGCGACCCGCTGGCGCCGTCCGCGGTCGCCGGCGCTGCGCCTGCCTGAGTGCCGCGGGGCCGCGTGAGCCGGCGGGGCTCCCCCGAGAGGGCCGGGCCGGAGACCGTCCCCCGTCCCCTGCCGCGACGAAGAGCACGAGCCGCCTGCCCGCCGCACGCGGTTCCGCGCCGGAGTCCTCGCGCCTCACCTCGTGCGGAAATGCCCGCGCCCGGGCCGGGACCGTCGCGCGGAACCAGCCGACCTCGCACCGGCCCCGGGAAACGAGGTGTCGGCTGTGAGCAGCCCGGACAGGGAGACGGAGCCGAGCTGCGCCGGCGCGGGACGGGGACGTGGAGCCGAGCTGCGCCGGAGCGGGACGGGGAGACGGAGCCGAGCTGCGCCGGAGCGGGACGGGGAGACGGAGCCGAGCTGCGCCCGCGCGGGACGGGGACGTGGAGCCGAGCTGCGCCGGAGCGGGACGGGGAGACGGAGCCGAGCTGGGCCCGCGCGGGACGGGGACGTGGAGCCGAGCTGCGCCGGAGCGGGACGGGGAGACGGAGCCGAGCTGGGCCCGCGCGGGACGGGGACGTGGAGCCGAGCTGCGCCCGCGCGGGACGGGGACGTGGAGCCGAGCTGGCCAGCGCTCTGATGGGCCCTGGAGGCTTGAGCTGGCACCAGGGCTCTTGGACACGTCTGTGTCTATGCACTGATTTATTTTGCCACTTTGACACGGGCTTTCTGTACCTCGTGCGCGTCCGAGTCGCTCCGAGAAAGGCTCCGCTCGGAGGAGGAGGAGGTGGCGGAGCTGCAAGCCCCCGGCCCTCCGAGGCGGGTCGAGTGTGTCTGAGCAGGAAGGGACGGGTCCGCAGCTCCGCAGGTGTCTTCCGCACTCAACTTCCGCCGGGGCGGAACCCGGGGTCCGGAATAACCCTCAGACGGACCCTCAACAAGCCGCCCGCCGGATCTTTCACGTCACTGACTTGAGTACAGTCAGGGCATACCTTTTCCAGCCGGATGGCCCAGGGCGGGGCGGGGCAGTAGGTCATGGCAGTGTTGATGACTGGACAGCCTTTCAGATTCCCTGTGATGACTCAGACCCCAGATCCCTCTGATCCCCAAATTCTGTTTGCTCCACCCGAGTGCTGCAGTGAGCAGTCCACTTTGGACTAAGACTTGAATTTCTCCCTGTGTTCTCAGAACACAAAATGAGTTTTCTATACCCATTTTTTAACCAAATTCCATTTTCTAGCTTTCCAGCAACTTCCATGTGGCTTAGTCATTTAGCCTCTTGGTTTAAGGTCTCTCCTTTAAAAGACAGGAATAAATGATCCCCATGCTTCACAGGAGGATGGAGAGAATTAATTAATGTTTGTAAAGGATTTTTCCATCCTGTGCTGTCTTTGATATCAGAGGATGAAAGTATGTGAGCCGTGGTGATGAGGACAGAGTTCAGGACAGAAAAAGAAAGAACAATTCTCTGTTTGTTAGTTTTAGTGCTCAGCCGCAGTGTTCTGATGTTTAACAGAGTTCTTTTTAAGTTTTTCCAAGTTAAATGCATGCATGTCAATATCATTCCTTTGATGAACTTATCCAAATAAATATAAGTAATTTTTAAAAACTTTTGTACAAACCAAAGACAGAGATAGAAATCTGTTTCTTGCCAGACAGAACCCTAATCCATGTTGTAGCCCTTTTTCTGTCATCACTAGCAGGGGTGTGAATTCACCTGCTCACCATCCTGCGGGCCCTCCCCCAGGCTGTGGGTGTCCTCTCTGTCCTAAAGAAGAATGTCGTGTTTACTGATTTACTTTTTCCAGAAGAAGAGGTGGTCTCTCATGGACTGAATTCTGTTCCTTCAAATTTATGCATTTATATGTTCATACGTTAAAGCTCTAGCCCATATTTGGAGACAGTGTCTTTATAGAGGTCGTCGAGTTAAAACAAGGTGGTATGTGTGGGTCCTAATCTAAAAGGACTTGTGTCTATATAAGAAGAGGAGATCAAGACACAAGCACACACGCAGGGATTCCCATGGACCCAGGGAGAAGGTAGCCATCTGCACACCCAGAAGGTGCCTCAGGAGAAACCCTCTGCCAACACCTTGATCTTGGACTTGTGTCTTCCATAACTGAGAGAGAATGCCCTGATGCTCTCTAAGCTGTCCCACGGTGGTAACATTGTTACAGCAGCCCCAGCAAACTAACACATTATCTTCGCGAACTCATGACCTCAGCTACGTTTCTCTGTGCTCAGTGAATCCAAAAGGACACATCAGGGACAGAGTTCCTCATAGCTGAGAAAGATGTCACAAAGGACCCAGCATGTCTGTCCTCTGTAGTCATTTCATATTCTGCAGAGAAGGAATTTGGGTAAGAACTGACATGTGAGATCATTTCATGCAGAAAGACCTAAATTTTTCCTTTATTTCATTTGAGTCTTTCTTTCGAATCTCACATTCTGGGGGCCCTTGAGTGGCTCAGTCGGTTAAGTGTCCGCCTTTGGCTCAAGTCATGATCCAGGAGTCCCAGGACCGAGCCCCACTCCCCTGCTGAGCAGGGAGTCTGCTTCTTCCTCTGCCCCTTACCCCACCTGTGCATGCTCTCTCTCTCTTTCTCTCTCAAATAAATAAATAAATAAAATCTTAAAAAAAAAAAAAAACTCTACATTCTGGCTTATTAGGGGAGCTCATCCAAAATCTCATGTCTGTGTGGCTCTTAAAGAGGTGCCTGGGTGAATTTCTTCAATGTATTTCTGCCTTCCAGAAAAAAGAAGTAGCCACGTATTCTCTTACTCAACCCCAGGAATCAACAATCTTTAGTAACATTTTATGGTAGATTAAATAAGGCCACGCTTCCAATCAAGAATTGGAATCTATTTCCGCTCCCTCGAATCTGGCTTTGGGGATATGAGGGAGCTTGTGACTTGCTTTAACCAATAGAATTTAATGGAAATTACATGTGTGTGTTTAGGATGTATATTAGAGTTCTCCAAAGAAACAGAACCAATAGGAGACGTAGTAGGCAGGTGGTAAGTAGGTAGACAGACAGACAGGTACATACATACATACGAAGAATTATTATGAGAAATTGGCTCGTGTGATTATGGCTGAGAAGTCTCATAATCTGTCACCTGCAAGCTGGAAACCCAGGGAAAGCTGTGGTGTAGTGACTCGAAGTTCAGAGAGCTGGTGGTGTGAGTCCAGCCAGAGTCTGAAGGCCTGAGAAACGGGCACCAATGGTGTTCCATTTCAAGGGCAGAAGAAGACCGATGTCCAAAGACATCAGCCAGGCAGAGAGAGAATCCCATCTTCCTTCACTTTTTCATTCTATTTAAGTCTCAGTGGATTGGGTGATGCCCACCCACACCAGGGAGGACCAACTGCTTGACTCAGTCTACCCATTCCAATGTTAATCTCACTCAAGAATATCCTCACAGACACACCCAGAAATAATGTTTTACCAGCTATCTGGACACTCCACGTCACAGGCAAGCTCACACGTGAAATTCACCATCATAGGAGCTTTGGCCTTCAGATGCTTTGCAACTCTCTCAGAATGTTTCCTGAGACCCCCATACCAGGAAGAAGACTAAATGAAAGACCACATGGAGCTGTCCCCACTGATCCCAGCCCCAGAACACCCCAGAGCTGAGCCCACCCTTGTGAGTGAGCCCAGGCAAACCCAGCCAACACATGGCTTGGTCAGTCAGCTCAGAGAATCATGACAAGTCTTAGATCCTCGTGTTAAGCCACGGATTTGGGGGTGGTTTGGTACACAGAGGGATACCTGGAGTACTTCTCCGACTCTTGGGCCACAAAGAAAGAAGACCAATTAGGACTTAGTGAAAAATGAACTTCCAGGAATTGAAGAAGAAATCTAGCCACATATTTTTTTCAAACAGATGAAACAAAGATGTTCAATAAATTCTTAGGGGAGACAGGGTCCTAAAGCAACTGTTTAAAATAGTTTGTAATATCATATTAATTGTATGCAAATGTTGCTCCCCAAACACTGTGAAACAATGGATCTGTTAATAATTTAAACAATGCCCCTGAAATCCCTTGCAACATGATTTGCTTAGCAAAATACTTTCTCATAAATCGTTCCAGGGAAGGCTTTGATCGCCCCATAAATTATGCCATCTTGAATTCTGCACCACCACAGCCTGACTCAGGGATGTTTTCCTGCATTTGACCCTGAACCCAGCTTCCCTTCTTTCCCTTTATCTGCCTCTGGGGGGCCTTTTCCTTTCTTAAGCAAAGTTTGTTAAGTTAGCATATTTCCCAAAACGTAGGGCTCGCGTTGGACTTCTAAATTTGTGACAGCGCACAAACCATCTTTAGTATCTTCGTAAAGATACTCTCCAGACACAGATTTCTACTGTATGGGTGTGTGTCTCTGTGTGTGCATGTGTGTATATGAGGGCGTGTGTGTGCCTCTGTGTTCATGTGCGTGTGCAGAGGCGCACTCACAGTTTAAACTGGCCTGAGCTCCATCTAACTGGGAGGGTGATTCTGTGTTATGTGGGATGTCAGAGTTCAGGGGCCACTTTTCTGTCCCAAGCCACAAGGCATAGCTTCTGACTCTCTCCTGGCTTGCTGGCCATTCATTTGTTTCTGTCATTAACTCACTTCGGGAACATAGCTACCCCCAGGCGTGGGACCTGGCAGGGCTAGTGTTAAAGATTAAGTTCCCTGCAGCCCTGGAGAATCTGGACCAAAACTTCCCATGTAGCTGCTGAGGCCTGGACCCGTAGACGCCCCCAGCCCCTTCTGGGGAGTATACAGGAGTGGGAGGATCTTACAGGAGAGACAAAGAACACTTGACAATGGAGAAACGGCAAACGGCTGGGGACCGCAGCATGGCTCTCATCAGAACAGCCTGTTTCAACGGGCGTGGGGTCAGGAGATGGCATCTCCCTCCCACCTCGCAGGCCAGTCCCTTATCCTAATTAGCCTTCGCGGTTATCTTATTTGTGGATGAATGGCAACAACCCCTCCATCAGTTCTGGAGAGAATGATCAAGGAGGGATTTAATTAAATTTTCATATTTAATTTTCTTCTTTCATCTGTACTTTCTTTTTGCTCAAAACATGCTATTCTCAGGGAGCTGAAAAGTTGCTCAGGAGAGCAGAACTTGCTAGAATAGGAGAGAAGTGGGGGCTTTATGGGTTTTCTTTAAAAGGACCCAAATCCCTCCATCTTCGCTCTGCTCCAACGTGTGTGCAATTTAGGGCAGTAACGTTTGAATTATGAATTGGCGGCTCCAGCTGTAAATCAAAATGGCTACAAATGGCTTCGATCCCAAGTGTGCCTGGAGGCTCCTGGTGAGTAATTTGCACCCAACCTGGTCCAGAGGCATATTGAGGGAGCAGAGGAGGCAAGCCAGGGCCATCCATTCCAAGCCCCAAACCCACCTGCTTGCCTACTGTGCATCTCGGTTTCACAAAAGGCCTGGCCCCCATGCAGGTGACACCTATAATTCCCAAAAGAGATGTTCAGGGCAAATGATGCTGCAGATGAAACTGACCCACAGGTCAAGTCCAAGCAAAGTACAAATCCTTTATGAGGTTTGCCCTTGTCTGGGGGCTTGTGGGGGATGGATTCCACACCAAGGACAGTGTCTGCTGTTCATCCTTACTTCCTTTGGTTCTACTGGGGGGACTTGGTAGGAAGATCGGGATTTCTGAGCTGGTACAGAGAGAAGCCTAGAGACCAGCATTGTGGAACTGTGCTCCCTTGACCTTCCTGAAGTTCCTCCTTGTTTGCATAGGAACCAGTCTGGGAGCCCCCCACCCGTGTCGTCTATGATAAATGCCCCCCAAAGCGTGAGTGCACTGAACAAGATTCACAAAGCACCATGTGAGGCGTGAGAGGGAAGAAATCCCTTTCCTTCTGGAGCATCATTTACATGCTCATAATTCACGGGTTTATTACACATCATTCTTATCTACTCATTAGAGCAGACCCTCCCTTCTGGGTATCATCTGGAAGGCGTGCGGTAGCCTAGTTTTAATTGTGTTTAAACACAAGCTTGCATCATGCCTGACTAGCAAGGTAATAAGATTTCCCCAGTTCCTGTGGGCCTCCTGTGCTCCAGACGTCAGTGGTGTGATTTGCTGGCTGGTGCATCCCAGCTCTGCTAAGGCCCCAGGTTACAGAACATCAGAGTGCTGTTGAGGTCACCTGACAGTTTTTATGGGTTGGCGTGTGTCCTCCCAAAAGGGACACTGAAAGTCCTAACCCCCAGTGCCTGTGAGTGTGACCTGATCTAGAAACGGGATCTTTGTTGACATCATCATGTTAAGAGGAGGTCCTAGTGGATTAGGGTGAGCCTACGTCCTTCTAAGAAGAGAAGAGGCCACACAGTGGGCAGACAGCATGTGAAAACTGGGCAAAAACTAGAGGAACAAACATATAAGCCAAGGAATGTCAACAGCCGCTAGAACCCAGAGGGGTGAGGAGGATGCTCCCCTGGAGCCTTTGGAGAGTGCGACCCTGCAGGCACCCCGAGTTTGGGCTTCCATTCTCCAGGACTAGGAGAGAATGAACCCCGTCTTTTAAGCCACCGAACTGATCATAGTTTGTTATGGGGTTCCCAGACAATTCACAGCAACGCACCAGAAATCATTTGTTCTGTTTCTTTCTCACGTGACCGAGTCATGAATGATCAAGAGCAGAACATCAGTGGAGTTGGGGACACACTCGTGGTGCGACTCTGTTGTCCCCGAGGGACCTTGGACACACTGCAGAGGGTGGTCACGCACTGGGAGTTTGCTTGGGCAAACCAGTGACCTGGTCGTGTGAACCAGGAGCCCGACAGCGGCCGCCACTCAGCCACGCCCACTCTGGGGGCAGTTCTGGGGGACCCACGCGAGATGCGAGTAAAGTTTCAAGCTTGAACGCGTGAATGGCGTTGTCACTTAAAATACGGAGCAAGTGGCGAGACCTCGCCCCTATAAATAGAGGAAGTGTTCACCGTGGCTCATTCAGGGGATGGGTTGTTGGGGAGCTGCAGAAGGGATGTTTGGAGGAATTACTTCTATCACGAGAGAGACATTCGCACAACACGGTTTTTAGTGACAAGAACACACACGGAGCGTCTACACTGAGCATCGCACCCCAACGGGCCTGTCGTCTTCGGGTGGGTTCGTGAGGAATCTTACCTCCACGCCAGACCTTCCCACTCTCTCCCAGTGCTCTGGACTCATCGTCTGTTACTTTGACGACCAGAAACACGCTGTGAGGACAGACTGGGTCTGTTGCACGAGTTTCCTTCTTTGCTTTGGCCCCTCCGGTCTGCCCCCACCGTCCCCTCCCCTTCGATGGGGTCGAACACGGTGTCGCGAACGGCATTTTGGCGTCGATGTTGTTGTAAGCCCCACCCCTGGTGCTCCGAACTACTGATGGGCAGTTTCTTTTCTCTTTCCCGCCTGCCCCATCCCCCGGTCAGTCATTCGGTCTGGGACACGGTGATTCCATCGCAGGCCTCCCTGCGGGACCTGGCTCGGTGGGCCGCCCACCTTCTCCTCTGGTCGTCGGGTGTTAGTCAAAATGCGGACACTAGGGCTGGCTCAGGGCCCCAACTGGAGATTCCACATTTCCTAGACCAGCAGGAAGTAAAGCGGGACCACACTGGACGGGGCCGCGGGCACACAGGGGAAGGTGGTCCTCTGCGTGGGATTCCTCTTGCCTTCACCTCTGCTCTGTGGCCCCTGCCGGAACCCCAAGCTCACAGCCTTCTCGGTGTGTGGGGTGTTTGCTCTGTGTGTGGTTTCCCTTCGGAGAGTCTTCTACACACCCCGTGCATCGTGTGCGAGGGCTGCCAACCGGGAGCTTAGACACCGACGTTTGTTTTCCAGGTCTCGGTCCTGGAGGCTGGAGGGCCGAGAGGAAGGTGTCCGCAGGGCAGGCTCCTCCTGAGAGGAGAAGAACCAAAGCCTTCCCTACACCAGCTGTTTCCTCACTTGGGAAGGAACACCGTGCAGCCCAGAGGCTTCCTTCCGAAACTCGTTGGCCAGAACCTGGGCCACCTGGGGGACTGCCAGGGAATCTGTGGCACAGGAGTATTTGTGCCTGGGTACCTGCCACCCCTGGGCCAAATCAGAGGCTGTAGGCAGAAATGGGGAGGCGGACCTCGGGCAGGTAACCAGCCAGGGCACCACATCCGGGACAATGAGCACCTCTGGGAAGCGAGACCCCTCCCTCTCCTGGCTCACACACCACTGGAAGGCCCAGCGACCAGACAACTCAGGGGTCCTTGATACCTTTTCTTTCCTTCTTTTTTTTAATTTTAAACATCTTTGTTAATATAGAATTCAATGCCATATAATTCACTTGTTTACAGCGCACACGTTAACGGCTATTAGCACAGTCCCAGAGCTGTGCAAACGTCACCACCGCCGATTTTAACACATTTGCATGCCCGGAAAGAAACTCCATCCCCGTTAGCTGCTGCCCCTGACCCTCCAGCTCCCAGCCGCAAGCAACAGAGAACCTGCGTCCCACCCGCGTGGATCTGACGCAGCCATAAGTGGAGCCGTATCCTGAGCCCTTTGTGCTGGGCTTCTTGCCCCCAGCATCATGTTCTCAGCTCCATGCGTGTGGCTCGGCGTATCGGAATTCGTCCTCGCGGCTGAACAGTAGTGTAGGACACGCGTCTCTCACCTCCCTCTACTCCTGCAGCTGCTGCTGAACGACTGGTCGCTTTCCCCCTTCCGCTGTGCGTGCCGCGTCTTCACTCCTCTGGGGGCGCGTCCTTAGGAGAGGGACCGCTGCCGAGCCCCTTCGGAATGTGCTCAGGGACGGGCACCAGGGAGGTCCCGCCTCCCAGAGTGGACGTCGCTAATGGCGCTTCATCAACAGCCAAGCACGGGGTCACCCGCGATTCCCAGGCACTCTCTGTGGGGGGTTACCCCGCATCTTTCCCTCGGTCCAAACAGGAGAAAAATGAATGCTCAGGAGTTTTCCCCCCATTTTTCTTCCATATGATGTTTGCTCTTACAAAAGAAAATGGAACCTGCAGGTCAGCAGAAAACCCTCACCTGCGTTCCCGACGTCCGCCTCGCGCTCCCCAGCAGCTACGGCTTCTCCTGGCCTGAACCTGATGGCGGAGGCGCGGCCCCCTTCCCCGTCCACCTCACCAGCTCCCCTCCCATCTGTGGCATCTCGTGACCCTTCAGGGAACCACCCTGAGGGTTTGATGGTGAAGCAGACGTCCCGTCCACCCCCGCTCAGCCCAGGCTGTGCCCCAGGAACGTATAGTCTGATTATTTTCACTCTCGTGTGTGTGTTTGTGAAACAGAATGGGGAGCTGGGGGAACAGAGGCGAAACTGGCCCTTTCTGGCATTTTCTGCTGATGTTAATCTTTTTCCAGGGACTTCAGCTTCCCCCCCAGAGATCAGAGTGGGGAGGGTGCCCAGAGGGCACTTGGTTGGGGTGTTGGGGGTGGTCCGCCTCACACTCATTGTTCTTTTGCTAATTCACACAACAAATAGTCTTGCACCCGACCTGCGCCAGCGCTGAGGACAGAGAACCCAGTCCTGCCCTCAAAACCGCATATCCCGGTGGGCGAGAGAAGCCGAGTCCAGACCTGCTGATGCAGGGGCAGCACGCGGCCCTGGACTCCAGGCCGGTCCCTCCTGCCCCCTGTCCTTGGAGCAAGCAGATCAGGGGGCAGTTTGCTGTCGCTCCCGCCTGCAGACTTTCCTCCCAAGCAGCTGCTCACCCCGCCGGTTGGGGGGGGGGGGTCCCCGACCCAAAGCAGGGCAGGACGGCCAAACGCAGTGCCCTGGCTCTGGACAGAGGAGATGGACAGCAGGTCACAGCAGCCACACGGATCACAGGCTAGAAGGGGCACCTGCCCGGCGGGCATCTGGAGCCTGCACCTGGGAGCTGAGAGCCAGCCGGGGAGTGGAGTCTGTGAGGCTGAGAGCTTGGTGGTGCAGCCGTCCAGCCGTGGGGATCAGCCGGTGGGAGCCCTCCCTGCACGTTTGCCAAGGGCACGTTTGCCAAGACGCGGGAGCCCAGCGTTAGGCCGCTGGGGCTGGGGCCTCAAAGAGGGCAAGACAGCACAGGGGTCTGTAGGCATCATGACGTCGTGACTCTCTGTGCTAATCCCTGAAGGGCGGGCTGTCCAGGAGCTGTGGCGGCAGCCTCCCCTGCTATCAGGAAGGAGCTGGTGAGTGACAAAGGGCCGGAGGGATGTTTTTTCTGCCACAGACACACCCAAAGGAGCAAGCAGATCTACAGAATGCCATTTTCTTCAAATGTTTGGAATCCTTTCCACGATGGGACATTTGGTTTTCTGGCCCTGCCTTACCTTTAACCCTCTCGCCTCAGTGGCTGTGCCCATCCCACTAGGATCCCTGTGCCTCCTACTGGCTGTTGTCCACCCTGTGTTCGGTCAGCTCCCTAGGTCCCCGCCCAGGCTGTCCCACCTGCCCCACAAGCCCCAGCCCAGGGCTGATGCTGCCACTTGGCCCCACCCCTGCCCGAGCTTGTGGGCAGCTGTCCAGCTGAGTCCCCCTGCAAGGGGACCTTCTGCTCACTGCCTCAGCCAGCGTCCCAGACTCCCTCCCTGCAGAGCCTGTCCTGAGTGTGTCCCCCAGCTGATGTGGCTGTGGAGCTCTGGACCATATGGGAATAGGGACATGGGGAACCATCCTGCTGGGTGACCTTGGGCACGCTCGTCAGTGCCAAGGAGATCCCTTCCTGCGCACGCCTCACAGGTGTGCGCCCTGTTTGCTCCAGCTGGGGCTTGAAGGCCTTCTTCCAAGGAGCGGTCCCCGGAGACTGGCTCTCGTCTCCAGCATTCCCAGGAAGCCCTCCTGGGCGGGAGGTCCTGACACACGGAGACTATCAGTGAGCAGACATGGGCCCTTCTCCACGGGGCTGTGAAAGGCTCTTTGCTACCATCCCTGCAATTTGCCGGTATGTCTGCTTTGTTTGTTTTGGTTTTTTTTTTTAAGATTTTATTTATTTATTCGACGGAGAGAGATCACAAGTAGGCAGAGAGGCAGGTAGAGAGAGGAGGAAGCAGGCTCCCTGCTGAGCAGAGAGCCCGATGTGGGGCTCGATCCCAGAACCCTGGGATCATGACCCGAGCCAAAGGCAGAGGCTTTAACCCTCTAAGCCACCCAGGCGCCCCGCCGGTATGTCTGGAGAAAAAACATTTGTCTTGGGGTCAAAAGTCCAAGGGTGTTTATTCATTGACGGACACATACTAAACAATAACCATATGCCATGCACTGTCCTAAATTCCGGGGAAACAAGAGTTAACAAAGAGAAAAGAAAAACCTCTGACCTCATGGGGCTTACGTTTTGTTAGGGAGACAGACAATGATAGAGTAAGTAACTAAAATACATAAGAGGTTAAAAAACTGCTCGTAGAAAGGAGAGTAAAATCAGGGTGGGAGTTGAGGTTGGGACGGAGTTGAGATTTGAAGTGTGCTGATCAGGGAAGGCTTCCCTGTAAAGGGGGCTTCTGAGCAAAACCTGAAGGAAGTAAGGGAACCAGTCCTCCAGGAAGAGAGTTCCCGGTGACAGGGAGTGTACGTGCAAAGGTCCTGAGGCAGGGCCAGAGACCAGGAGGAAAGCCGTCATGGTTTGAATGGTGAGCTGAGGGCGGTGGTAGGGATGAGGCTCCCTTCCCACAGCAAGGTGGTGTCAGGGGGCCTGTGGTCTTTACGCCAGGTGAGATGGGAGCCACCTGAGGGACCAACAGAGCAAACTCGGGAGCAGGTTCCCAGTTTCTGAGCATCCTGCCTGCTGCTGAGGTGCAGGGCCGAAACAGACGGTCGGTCAGGAGCTGCTTCCAGATCCAGGCCCTGCCCTCACTTGCAGCCCCATGTCCACCCTGACCAGCTGTCACTGCACTCTCTGTCTCAGGGCGCGGCCTTTTCCGTTCTTCTGTGGCCCCTTTGTAGCTGTTCCTTGGTCCCACCTCCATTGTGGGATGGAGCCAGGCGTGAACCAGCGCGTCTCGGGACCTGCTGTTTCCCTTTCCCATGGCCTCTTCCAGGCCGTGGTCCTGGAAGGGACTTAATGAAGCCTTCGTGCTGGCTTGTCCTCTCTTCTGCAACAGGGTTTTCCAGGAAGTGCTGTCCCAGCCATCAAAGGACAGCATTTCCAGGAGACTTCTCAGAGGAGAACAGAGGGGAGCTTGGGGGTCATGGGGAGCAGTTCTGAAGGGCTCTGGAGTCCCTCAAGCCAAAAACAGGGTTTACATTTGACAACGACAGACACATAGGACTGGATCTCTGCCACCAGCTTCCGAACTGCCGTGCTGTTTTCATCATTCCCATCTGCAGGTGAGGACCACAGGGCACCGGAGATGCTGACATAACTCACTTCACGTCCACCTGCGAACATCCCGTCTAGGAGCCACATCTCTGCCCTGGAGCCCACGTGACCCCCAGCCAGCCCCGCCGTTGCTCTCTCCGGTCTTGGTCCCGTCGTCCCCATTCAGCTCCTGCTGGCCAGTACTGCATTTTGCTTTGCACACTTTCTCGGGGTGGCAGGGGGGATTCTAATTTGGCTTTGGAAGTATCACTAATATGGATCGTACGGGTTTTTTTGTCCATTTTGGAGCCATTTGGTTGTTTTTGGTTTTGGTTTTGGTTTTCCAGACCTGCGATGAGTCAGCCGGCCGGCTGCACCCACTGCCCGCTGCCCCCTGTGCTCGCAGCCTTATCATCGCTCCTTCAGGCCAGCTGACTCTGGGTTGGCTCCGCACAGCAGAACTTCCTGGCATCTGTCCCTGCCCTCAGGAACATTCTGCCCTTCCCGGGAACATGCCTTTGAGCTTGCGGAAGTCTGGTTTTCCTCCTACGCATGCTGAGAGCTGCTCGGGAGAGTGTGGACCAGCTTCCCTTGCCCCCTCACTCCCGGGGCCTCAGCACCTTCCCCGCACCCGGTTACCAGCAAGCGTCGATTTCACACAGATGAATGGCTCCTTTCTATGGGAGTTAAAGATAACTCCTGCCACTCAGTCATCTTTAAAACGGTTCTGTAACTGTCCCTGTCCTCAGTTTCATTTTTCTTAGGCATTCAATTAAACGAAGCTGCAGCCACACGTTTTAATTTTCCCGTCCTGCACTGGATAATAAATAGTGACAAAGTAAGAGGACGGCCTCCTCCCCTGGTCCTCGCTCTCCCCTCACCCCTCATTTCTCCACATCTCATTCCCGGAGCATGTCTGAGTCGAGGGCCTCAGACCCCAAGGATGAGGCTGTGCCAGGCCAGCCGGCAGGGCCTTGACTGTGCACCTGCTTTATGCCCAAGCTGGGCCAGCAGAAGAGGGTGGGAACTCAAGGGCGGATGAACCTCTGTTGGTGGGAAGAACTTGCGGGCAGGAGCATGCAGCCTGAACTCTGCCTGTCTCTGGCAGGCTGTGGCCAGAGTCCAGAGAGCGCGGTCACGATGCAGCAGCCCTGTGACACCAGCCCCTGAGAGTCAGTGTCTCCTCTCAGGGCCGCTCAGACCTTGCACTTTTTGAGTGTAAGGCAGGCCGGCTGGGAGGCTCCCTGTTTGTGCAAGCTGGTCCAGCCTCCAGTCTCCAAGACCTGCCCTCAGCAGGTGCAAGGGGCTGTGCTTGTTACGTGGGGTGGGGGGCATTCAGGGAAAGACACATGGTTTGATGGAAAAGTAACACTTGTGCAAAGAGAAGCATCATTTACTGAAGTATTTCTCTAGGTCAGGGTTTGCTTTAAATCCTTTACCCACAATATCTTATTTAATCTTCACCAAGTTTTAAAACCTAGGCATCGCAGTTAACTTTTTAAAGAAGAGAAAACTGATAATGTTTTGAAGAGCTCGGTGATGTCCCCAGGAGGTGGTGACACCAGAATGTCAAGTCTTTTCCTTTTTCTGTCAAACCATCTGTCCCTGGTTCTCTTCCCCACGAAGGACTCATTGATATTTCCAGAATAACAGTTCGAAAAAGGTTACAATTTGGCCAGTCTTTTTCTGGATTGGTCTCAGAGGTGTGACTCACTGTCATCAGTAGGTGGAGGGCATTCATTTGAGGGCAAATTCTTGAGTTTGGCTGTTTGGTTTTGATCCCTATCTCACACCTTATTAGCTGTGGGTTCTTTGCCAAGCACTGGTTATTTTCTCTTTGAATAAGTTCAGCTGCTCAAACAAGAAGATCCCAAACTGCAATGATTTCAACAAGATAAACATTCACTTTTTTTCTCATGTAACCATCCCAGGTAGGTAGCCTTGATCTAGGAACTCATCTGGGGGCTGAAGTTTCTTCACCCTACTTCTCAATAACCCCCAGTACATCAGAAGCACAGGTGATGCAACACCAGCTGGGTGTCTTATAATTCAGCTCAGTTCTGCACTCCCTGGAGACAGCATCAGACCCTGCAGGTGACAGCCTCCATCCCACAAGACTGCCCTCCACTTCAGATGCTGACTACATGTCTAAGTCAGCATCTGTGCTTCTGACCAACAGGCTATTAGAGTCCCATAACCCCCTCTTCAGGGGTTAATCTGCTAGAGTGGTTCAAGGAACTCAGAGAAACATTTACTTATTAGTTTATTATAAAGAATATTATAAAGGATACAGATGAATAACCAGATGGTGAACTACATAGGACAAAGGTCCCAAAGGGTCCCAAAAGCAGGAGCTTCTGTCCTCACGGAACAAAGACGTGCCACCCTCCCAGCGTGTGAACGTGTTCACCAACCTCCAAGCTCTCCAAACCTCAACTTTTTAGGTTTTCATGGAGGCCTCATTACACAGACATGATTGATTCAATCATTGGCCATTGGTGATCAATTCAACCTCCAGCTCCCCCCACCCCTCCCAGGAAGTCAGGAGTAAGACTGAGAGTTTCAACTTCGCACTCATGATCGGTTCCCTGGGCAACCAGCCCCCAACCTTAGGTGACCCAGAAACTTCCAAACGTTGTCTCATCAACATAACAAAAGACACCTTTATCACTCATCACTTAGGACATTCCTAGGGTTTTAAGAGCTCTGTGCCAGGAACTGGGATGAAGACCAAGTATGTATTTCTTATTATGAATCACAATATCACAGCAGAGTTCTATTGCTAAGAGGAAAAGGGAAATAAATGCTGGGATATAATTAGCAATCTCTGCCAAAGGTGATAATCATGGACCCTATAGGTTTTCTGAGAGGATTAAATGAGACGTGCACATAAAGCTTTGAGTATATAAATAGTTGCCATTTGCTAAAATCTCCTGAAATGGTTTTAATAATGTCATCTTTATCCTCACCATTATCACTATCACCATCATCATTTCACCATCATCACCATCACCACCATCACCACCATCATCACCACCATCACTATCATCATCATCATTTCACCATCACCACCATCACCACCATCACCATCATCATCATCACCATCACCATCATCATCACTATCATCACCATCATCATTGCCACCATCATCATTACCATCACCACCATCATTTCACCACCATCACCACCATCACCATCATCATCATCACCATCACCATCACTATCATCACCATCATCATTGCCACCATCATCATTACCATCACCACCATCATTTCACCATCATCACCACCATCATCAACATCATCAACATCACAATCACCACCATCATCATCACCATCATCACATCACTATAACCATCATCATCATCATCACCATCATCACCATCACTATCACCATCATCACCATTAGTATCACCACCACCATTTCACCATCATCACCATCACCACCATCACCACCATCATCACCACCATCACTATCACCATCATCATTTCACCATCACCACCATCACCACCATCATCATCACCATTATCACCATCATCATTTCACCATCATCACCAACATCATTTCACCATCATCACGATCATCATCATCACCATCACCATCATCATCACCATCATCACCATCATCATCATCATTGCCATCATCATTATCTTATTCATCATCTCAGGGAATACCTTTCAAGTTACAATGAGAATAACTGGGCTCGTATTAATGTTCCCGTTTTCTAGCCACTGGATTATTTTCCTAATCATCGCTGCCTCCATTTGCTTCCAGAATCCAAGTGCAAACAGAGCCTAATTTATCACTACATCAGGTTCAGTAAATGCTACTTTGATATAATAATTCTTGCAGGTCTTACAAATGGTTTTGATCATAAGAATTCAGAGTGAGCCTTGTAAATATGTGTGCGGTTTTGAAATGGTATGTCTTTGACCCAGCAGCTTTTCTTTTGAGATTTTACATGAAGGAAATAACCACAGAGAATCAAAAAGATTTATCTACTGGAATGTTTCTTGCAGCAATATTTATAACCATTGAAAAACTGGAAACAACCTAAATGTTGAAGAATAGAGGCTTGGTAAAATAAATTATACTACACCTGTTTAATAAAATACTATACAGCTTTAAAAATTATGTTGTTGAAGAATATTCAAATATATGGAAAAATATTCATGATATATATTTGTTAAATGAAAAGGCAGATTTCAGAACTGCATGGGAAATTATAATCTTGTTTGTGGAAGAAGTGCAACTATCCATGAAGAATGTGGGCTCTGGAAATGCAAAGATTTGAATCTTGGTTTCTGCCATGACCTTGGGCAAGACACTTAACTTTTATGCCTCACTTTTCTCTTTTGCAAAATGCGAATTATAATAATGCCCTCCTTAGAGGGAGTCCAAGTAAAATTTCCTCCCCTTCCTTCTGCACAGTACACCTGGCAGGTAGTTCTTCAATCTCTACTTGGATGACTGAGATGGATAGGGGCCTCACCACCTCCCATAATGTCCATCACTGCAGTAACTCTAACCACAAACTACTCATTGAGTAGATGGAACCCATCTTGAAACTTATATTCTCTAGGTTGGAACTTGTGTTTTGTTATTATGACCAATGAAAGGGTGGTGGGCAACTGACATATATGTGTGATTTTGTGGGGATTAGGTTTCTTTTCTGGATCCCCAGAAAATCCATGTTCCTGGAGCTATCAGTAAGCTAGCCCAGGAGTCTTGGTTATGGAGAGGGAGGTGAACAGAGCCTCAAAACAGGGTCCAAATAGTAAAACTTAAGGAAACACCAAGGGCAAGGTCTGATGTCAAGTCAGAAAATAAAGAAATACTCAGAAAATCAGCCCTAGCTCTACCACTAAATAATCAATCTGTTCCCAAGGTTTCAGCTTCCTTGGCTGAGAAAAGGGATATGAGGAGAAATAGGGGTCTCAAGCATCCTTTTAAAGCAAGGTCCTCCTTGGGGCATCTGGGTGGCTTAGTCAGTTAAGCGTCTGCCTTCAGCTCTGGTCATGATCCCACAGTCCTGGGATCGAGTCCCATATTGGGCTCCCTCCTCAGTGCGGAGCCTGCTTCTCCCTCTGCCTGCTGCTCCCCCTGCTTGTGCTCTCTCTCTCTCTCTCTCTGACAAAAAAATAAGTAAAATATTTTTTAAAAAGCAGGGCACCCCTTTATTTAAATGCCATCTGATATGGAAGGCCAATGTGCCAAATGAACAAGGAAGGATACCATGGTCAAGACAAGATAAGGAGGAGGATCCAGGACACCCCTGCTTCTCTTCCCTGCCCAGAGACCTGCCCAGAGACAGGTCTCTGCAGGACGCAGTTGTACCTCATCTTCATTCAGCCATAAAATTAGTACCTGTAGCACCCTGCAGAACAGCCGGAGGTGGGAACAACCTGAACCCCATTGACGGGCGAGTGGACAGACAAGCTGACACATGTCCATACAATGGATTACTTGGTCATAAAAGAAATGAAACACTAGCACATGCTACAATGTGAACAAACCTGAAAATATTACGCTAAATGTAAGAAGCCAGTCCCAAAACTCCACACATGTATACAAAACATCCAGAATTGGTCAGGCTGTTCCTTAGAGACAGAAACAAGATTGGTGGGTTGCCAGAGACTTGTGGGGAGAGGAGAGTGTGTGGGGTGATAGCTGATGGATACAGGTTTCCTTTCAGGGAGATAAAAATGTTTTGGAAATAGACAGTGGTTGTACAACATTGTGAATGCACTAAATGTAATTGTTTCGATTAGATGTGGAATTGTCCACTTAAAAATGATTAATTTAATGCTATATGATTTTAGCTCAATTAAAAAGTCCAAAATGAAATAATGGTAACATTTACACCCAGAAGGGGAATAAGGTTCACCTAACCCACGCATAGCAATCAGCAGAGCATTTTACATTTTACGACACGTGTTTCAGCCTCCTTCCCATCTGTAGGACAAATGCTGTCGTCTCTCTGGAGCTGATCTGCCAGGGACAGACCCCAGGTCGCTGGACTTCTAATCCGATGCTCTTCCTTCCCCCAGACAGCTGCCCATCCTCACTCTGGGGCATGGTCCTTGTTGGCACACCAGTGGGGGCTCCTGGCTCTGTGGAGGGACAGTGGCATCTAGCCATGGCCTGGGTAGGCAGCTGATGGTATCAGGAGTCAAGTGCATGGCACCAGGCCCTCACCGCTTGATAGCAAGGCGCCCACTGCTCTAAATGCACCTAACCCTTGTAGCTACAACTTGGGCTGGCCACTCAGTGCCACTCAGTGTATAGGATTGGAAACTGGCCCCATTCCTTCAACAGATAATTATTAAATGCCCACTATGGATACCTGTGCATGCTGGATGCCGGGGCTTCAGTGGTGAACAGGTCTTACCTAGAGACCCAGAGCAGGGAGCTCACAGCCCAGCACCAGAGACAGGCTTCCTAATGAGCCCCTTGTGATGTAACATCCCACAAGATGGAAGGGAGACATCTCAGAGTGTGACCCTCCAAGCTGCTTCTTGAAGGAGTAGGAGTTGTCATCCACATCACCCTCACCCAGATAGGTGGGGAAAGGAAGGTACAAGAAACACCCCCCCACTCCCAACCCCTGTGCAGGTGAAGTTCTTGAGCAGGGAGAGTGCCGCCCTGCCACCCTGCCATGTGAGGGGGATGGAGCAGGACAATAACACAGTGAGTCTGTGCTTGGGAAGTTGCCCCACCTGCATCTGGGAGATTAGATTGGCGACTGGAGGGGAGATAAATTAGGTTAAGGATACCTGGCCTGGATGGCCAGGTGAGAGGTTCCATCAGGTCCCTGGGTGATGGTGAAGGCAGAGAGCTAGGAGAGAGAGGGCTGGGAGGCCAGGCAGTACAGGCATCCAAATCTGTGGGCAGTGAGACTGAAAACACAACAGCCAGATCATGGATGGACACAGAACTCTGACCCACAGCAGGCAGCAACAGTGCAAGGAGCCCGTCACTACCTCATCAATCAGCCTGACCAGGCTGTCTAATGCCAGCTTCCCTAATCTTTGCTCCCTCTCCCAACTCAGGGACAACAGGAGGAAGCAACAGGTGCTCCTCTACCCAATCACACGGGACACTCATCCTCTCTAGTTGGCTGCCTCCAGCTTCTCCAGGTCCACAGCTCCCCTGCTCCTCTGTGAAACTCTCCCCCTTGCCTGGCTTTGAGTCTCTGGCAAACACAAGTGACGGTAGCTGACATCCTTGTTACAGCAGACCCTGAGTAAGTACAGTTCTCATCCGGGTGGTTTTCGCACAGTGTACATGTCATGTACAACAGTGGTCAGTTGTGTCATTGAAGAATGGAAGTGGACAGCTTACTGCAGGCAGCATGTCCTGTGAGAAAAGCAGACCCTAGAGGCCCAAATCCTGAGGGACCCTGGCATTTACCAAGCTGTGAAGGACTGAGAAGGAGGACTGGCC
Organism: Eira barbara; assembly: GCA_020311275.1. Taxonomy (NCBI): domain Eukaryota; kingdom Metazoa; phylum Chordata; class Mammalia; order Carnivora; family Mustelidae; genus Eira; species Eira barbara. The sequence goes on along the minus strand of JAHRIG010000041.1, from coordinate 2,575,917 downwards.
AGAGATCTGGAGGGAGCCCTGTGGGAGTCCCCCAGCATGTGTGTGGAGACCTCAGGCTTACCTAAGCTGGGAGGACAGAAGCTACAGAGCCAGCCTGGTGCTCCAGCACAGCCCGCATGCTCCAGACACCTTGCTGGACTCATCGTGCCACCATGGCATGCTGCAGAAATTAGTGGGGCCTCTATCTCTGCACTAACTTAGGGGAAGTCCCCATCACCTGCCCATAACCATCCCCAAATCCTCACACCCTCTTCTACCTGTTGACAGGCCTGAATTCAGTTAATAATCATGTTGCCAGCATGTGCTCAGTGCCCAGCCTCCCTGTCAGACAAGTTCTAAAGGCATCAAGAAGCAAACAGAAGGCAAGAAGGCCTCGTTTACCCTCGGAGGCACTCACAGCCTCGTCATCCGCAAAGGCTCTCAGTCCAGATCATGGACAGCACCATGGACAGTGCCCAGTGACTCAAGAAAACAGACTTAAGGACAGCCCAATTTATGATTTCTAAGCCCATTTCAGACATTCAGGGGTCAGAATTAATGCCACCTAGCTCTGCAAGGACCAACCAATAGCTCCCCTAGTGACCTTTGATCCCAATGACACTTGGGTTAATTGTAGCCTGCATGCAAAAGTCCTAAGAGACCATGGAGGGAGGCCCCCCAAGGTGCCCCATGCACTTCAACCTCACAGAGTTTATGAAGGCCTACTGTGTGCCAGGCTTCAGGGTTACAGGGATCAACACAGCACAGGTCCTCCTCAAGTCTCCTCCATCATGGGATTGGGGGTGGGGGGGAAGTAAACGGAATCAAGAAGCAATAAAGATGAGCTGAGCACAGGACCTGGTGCACAGTAGGTCTCTTGCTTAGCATTTTTAGGTGGGTCTCCCCCATTCTATCCTCACAACAATTTATGAAGTGAGTGAATTCTGTCACAATGTATGAAAAAGGAAACTGAGGCACAGAGAGGTTGGGCATCCGGCAAATGTCATGCTCTCAGTCCATTCAGGCTGCTGTAACAAAACTACCACAGACTGAGTGGCTTAAACCAACACACATTTCTTTCTCTGGAGGCTGTAAGTCCAAGATCAAGTGTCCAGCAGATCTGGTGTCTAGTGAGAGCTCCCCTGTCTGGGTTCATGGACAGCTGTCTTGTTGTGCCTTCACACAACAAAAGGGTAAGGAGGTTCTCTGGGGCCCCATAGGTAGGACACTAACCCCAGTTCCAAGAGCTCCCGCTCACGACCTAATCACCTCCCACAGCTGCCACCTCATAGTACGATCACACTGGGGGTTCGGACTTCAACATGTGAGTTTGGGGGGACACAAACATTCAGTCGATAACAGTCTTGCTTTCAGGAAGTGGAATTAAACCCAGGCATTGCGTCTCATTGTTGGCACAAATCTATAGACTCCACTGTCCTCTGGGGCCTGCTGACCTCTCAGAGGGGCCAGCCTTCAAGAGATAAAGGAATGATGCATATTTTTTAAATTGTTCTCAGTTTTCATGAGATATAATTGACATATAACTTTGTGTAAGTTTAAGCTATACCATGTGCTAATGGGATACCCTCACATACTGCAAAACGATTATTATTGCAGTGTTCCCTGATGCCTGCAGTACATCACACTGTTACCATTTCTTTCCTGTGATGAGAATATCTAAGCTCTACTCTTAGCAACTTTCAAGTATGTGATACAGTATGGTCAACTGTAATCACTATGTTGTGCATTAGATCCTTGGATCTTATTAATTTTATCACTGGAAGCTTATACCCTTTGGCCAATATCACTCCCATTTTTCCACCCCTGCCCCCAGCTCCTGCTAACCACCACCCTACTCTCTGTTCCTTTGAGTTTGGCTCTTTTAGAGCCCGTGTAAAAGTAATATTATATAGTATGCGTCTTTCTCTGTCTGACTTTTATCTCACTTAGCATAAAGTTCTCAAGACCCATCCACACGGTCACACATGGCAGGATTACCGTCTTTTTCACGGCTGAATAATATTCATCTGTGTGTGTGTGTGTGTGTGTGTGTGTGTGTGTGTGTTACATGTTACATCTTCTTTATGTACTCATTCACTGACGGATACTTAGGGTCTTCCATATCTTGGCTATTGCGAACAATGACGCAATGAACATGGGAGTGCAGATACCTCTTCAAGATCCTGTTTTCATTTCCTTCAGCTAAATACCCCAGAAGAGAGACTGCTGGATGCTGTTTTCAATTTTGTGAGGAGCCTCCATACTGTCTTCCACAGCGGCTGTAACAACTGGCATTTCTGCCAACAGTGCACAAGGGTTCCCTTTGCTCCACACCCTCACCAACACTTGCTATCTCTTGTCTTCTTGCTGATAGCTGTTCTCATAGATGTGAGGGGACAGCTCACTGTGGTCTTGATTTGCATTTCCCTGACTATGAGTGACGTTGAGCATTTTTTCATGGGTCTGTTAGCCATCTGGTTGGTCTTCTTTGGAAAACGTCTACTCAGTTCAGTTCTTCTACTCATTTTTAATTGAATTATGTTTTGCTATTGAGTTGTATGAGTTCTTTATATATTTTTATATACATTATTATATATATAATATATATATTAAGCCCTTACCAAATGTATGACTTGCAAATACTTTCTCACACATAGTTTTAAAACATCTATAATATCCATTTTAATTTTCCTTTCACGGGGGAAATCAAGACCCACGGCTACAGGCGATAGGATGACGTGTCGCCATCAGCTACTACTCCATGCCAAGGCTTAGATGTTTTCCACCTTAAAAATAGTGACTTAAAAAAAAATAAAATAAATTAAAAAAAATAAATTGACTAAGGCTTAATCAGGCAATTCATTTAAATGTCCCTGGAAATTGAATGTACAAAAAGCATACAAATCCAATGGTAATCCCCACTCTTCATGAAGCGCTACTGGGGAGTTTGCTTTCCATGCAAACAGAATCCCAGAGGGAGCGGAGCGAGCCACTTTCTGGGGGGCGAACTTTGTTTTTCTTCATAAATTGATTTTTACCTCAGAAGACTCGGACTTCTTCACAAATAGTCCATGTGCACTTAACGATGCAGCGTTATTTTTAGCCTGGCTCTCTTTCTCCTGTTTCCAAATCCAGAATCCTCTGTAGACCCACCAGTGTGTCCAGGCTGCCGGAGACAGTCCTCCCCAGCCCCGGGTGAGGGGCATCGCAGGGACGGAAAATTACCGGAGACTGTGTACCCAGAGCCCAGAACGCTTCAAGCCAGCCCCTCCAAGCACTCACATTCCCAGCCAGGCAATGCATTTCAAATGCAAATCCCGCCGCAATCTTCAAGAATAACTGAACATTTGACTCCAAAGCCATTTCACAATTAGCCCTGTGTCCCGCAGGGAAATTCAGCCATTGGCAAATTTAAACCCACTGAACAAAGGATCCCTGGAAAATTTCCTTTTATCTTCAGTGGGAACAAGGGGGCTCTTAAGTGCAGTGAGCAGTTACCCATTTGGGCTGAACTCTGGGAGGCCTGCCACCGCCCCCTCCCTGCACCCACACCCCCACCCCAGCCCCGCCCCAGCCAGCATTCCAGTGCATTTTTGCAGCACGTCTTACGAAGCTGTTTCTGGCATCGCCTCCCCTGACTGCCCCTGGGCAGCTTTCTGGTGGACAGGGAGGGTGGTCCTGCCTGGGTTGGCCCAGGAAGAAACTGAGGCAGGGAGGGGCAGGTAATCGGCATAGTTCACAGCAGACATTGGTTCTCTTAGAGCCAGGAAGTCATAGGATGAAGGGGATCAGAATATGCCACCTGAAAAAAAAAAAAAAGAATATGCCACCTGAAAATATGCCACTTTGGCAAAAAAGAGTATTTTGAGCTGAAGGCAATTAAGAAATAGCAGACGCAGGAGAAACCCTCCGCCCTCCCCCCACCTGCCTAAAAGAAGGACATAAATTTCCCTTGTAAGATGTCCTCCCCACGCCTACCTGGAAGGGAAGGACAAACTTTATCACCAAAGGCGAAGATGTCACCAAGACGAGCCTGCAAAGAACAACCTTGTCGAAATTAGCCTTGTAACCCATTCCTTCCCCCCACACCGAACCACAAGTCACACCCTTAGAAGCCTGCACCCCTTTCCTTTTGCCTTGTCACTTCTCCACAATTTGTCTCCCTTGGTTAAAATGGTACATAAGCCCGTGTATCTAACAGCCTCATTGGGTCCTTAGTTCCTTTTCTATGAGGCCTTTGTGTGTCTACCTAACAGACCTTTTCCTCTGTTAATCTGTCTTATCGGTTTGATTCATGGGCCCCAGTCCTAAGCCAGCCTAACGGGGTAGATGAAAAGGGTTTTGTCGCCTGCAAAGGCCAGACCCTGGCAGAGTCTGCTGGCACCCGATTGCCTTGGGATCAGCTACAGCAGTCTGGTATTATATGAAGAGCGCATTCTGTATTTCTAGACGTTTATACCTCCTAGGGAAGTGTGTATTACCAGCAATCTTTCCCTGCAAAGGGTCATATAATAAATATTTTTGGTTTGAAAGCCATCCAGGTCCCTGTCATAATTCAACTCTGCCGTTATGCTCTGAAAGCAGACATAGATAATATGTAAATAAATGTATGTATGTATGGCTGTGTTTCAATAAAACTTTATTTAAAAAACAAGTGTGGCGCCAAATGATGGATTTGGCCCATGAGCAGTAGTTTGCTTATCTCTGATCTATAGGGTGCCGGAGTACTCAGAGATATGAGCATCTGCTGGGTCACGGCTAACCTCCATCCCATATCTGACTCCCACCAGCCAGCATCGCCACAAACAGCCCCACGCCATCTTATCTCTCTTTCCCTCTGGGCTTGCCATCACACAGGGGGCTGTGCATCTCAAACTGCCCGGGACAGCCTCAGGACAGGCCTGTGTTTCTGAGCAAGGTCACGGATAGCACCATGTTTACTCTCAACAGACCCGATTTGGATGATAAATAATGTTTCCACCCCATTTATCACCGTGCAGTGAGAGGGCCAGTCATTCATACACTTAGCACATGCTCAGTGAATGTCTTCTATGTGTCAGCATAGGGAGGGACAAAGATCAGTAAGATAAATACATATTGTGTACACCCTGTACATATGTGTCTGTGCACAGTGTATATGTGCTATATTATATATGTACATATACAATGTATATATAATACTATATATATATAGTATATATATATAATACTATTTATAAATATATGAATATATACAAAGTAAATGCAATATTGTGTATATACACACACAGTGCATATATTATGTATATATGTATCATATTGCATACCAGTATATATATGCATGATCCTTTCATAACGTGGCCCTGACCTGGTCAGGGAGGCAAGCTGAAACACAAGCACCACGGTAGGGGAAAGTCCAGTGTCATGAAAGCAAGCAGAGAAGGCTCCCTGGAGGAAGAGGCATCTGGACAAAATCTTAGAGTACACAGAGGAGTTAGTCAAGAAAGGAAACAGGGTGATGGATATTAAGGAGGGCACGTGTTGTGATGAGCACCGGGTGTTATATGTAACTAACGAATCATTGAACATTACATCAAAAATTAATGACATATTATATAGTGGCTAACTGAACAGAAAGAAAGAAAGAAAGAAAGAAAGAAAGAAAGAAAGAAAGAAAGAAAGAAAGAAAGGAATTCAGAGTGCAACCTTCCAGCAGTGGGAATGACAGTGTTAAGGTTCCAGGTGTGAGAAGCACTTGGTTGCAGAGAGTGCTGTCTACATTCTAGTGCTGCTGGAAAGCACAGATCTTTCGGTAAAAAAATAAGTTAAAATAAATAAATACACACACACACACATCTACTTCTCTAGTATAAAATATTTCCTTCACACTCTCCTGGATTCTCTTTTATTAATAATAGAACTCATAACTTGCATTTAATTTGTTAGTGGTTTAATCTCTAATCACAAACCTCTGTTAAGTCTTCATTCTGCAGTGAATAAGGCTGTAACTGAGTAGGCAGACAGTCACCACTGATTTACCAACACAACACCAACGAACAACCTCACAGATTGAAACAGGAGGAACCTCATACACCCCACCTTCTCGCAGTGATCTGCTTTTTTGTGTTATCTGAAGAGAGCTTGTGGGTGTGGCTGTCCTGTGCACCGTCAACAACTCTGAAAGAGGGTAGAGGGTGAAGCAAGCAGTCGGGTGGCAGTCCAGATTCAAGTGCACTCTTAGCTTCCTACTGCCCGTAGCAATACTAATCAAAATAACCCCAAAATGGAAATGATCCAAATGTCCATCCACCAATGACTGGACAGACAAAATGTCTTACATCCACACGGAGAACTATTCTTTAGCCATAAAAAGAAATGAGATGATCCAACATGGATGAACTTTGAAAACATTATACTAAGCGGAAAAACAACAACAACAACAACAAACACCCAGACACTCATAAAAGCATATATTGTATGATTCCATGTATGTGAAATGTCCGGAACTGGTGAATCTGTAAGAAAAGAAGGTGGGCCGGTGGGAGCTGGAGAATGGGGAATGATTGCTGGTGGGTACACAGCTCCTTTTGGGGTGATGACAATATTCCAAAAATAAATAGGGGTGATGGTTGCACAACTTGGTAAATTCACCAAAAAATGCTGGATGTACTGAATTTCCCTTTAGGGTATGTGAATTATGTCTCATTGAAGCTTTGATCTACATGCCATGTTGAGTGTCCCAGGCTGGATCCTGTGGAGGGTGATGCAGAGGAAAGGTTTTATTCGAGAAAAGACCCGCTCAGCTTTGCAGTTCATTTATTCCCTTGTGCACAAACACATCCAACGTGTTGCCAGTGTTCAAAGCGCCAGGCTTGGCGGTCCAGGAAAGAAGGAGGCACCCCTGCCCTCCTGGGGTTTGGAGTCTGGTGGGTGAGACAGACTTTAAATCACTGATTATCATAGACTTATCACAGATACATGTTAAGACACTAACCACTCTATTTCTAAATTACTGTTAAATAATCATTTGTGTAAGTGCTGGAGAAAGGCCCAGGGTGTGGAGCAAGTCTGTGGTAACAGAGAAATCAGAGCCATGTCAGTTTTGGGGGACATGCATAGTTCTCCTGAAGATGACATTCAGACAAGATCTACGGAATGAGCAGGCTTAACCAGGTGAAGGGCCAAGTGCAGGAGGTGAGGTTAGAGCCAGATATGGAGGGAACAGCAGGTGGAGAAGCTGGAGATGAGAAAGGTCCATGGGCATTTAGGGAAGCAGGAAGAATGAGAAGGCTAGAGGAAAGCGGGGAGTCAGTGGTGGGTCCCATGTGAAGATTCGGGACTTTAACCTAGGGACAAAGGGAAAACCTTTGTATGTAGTCGTGAATGTTTGGCAAGATTACTCTGGGGAACTTGGGATCTCGGCAAGATGGCGGACCAGATATGCCTTATCCATTGGAGCTACCGTGGTAGAACATAAGTTGGCTAGCTTATAAAGCACAGAGATTTATTTCTTACAATTCTGGAGGCTGGAAGTCTAAGATTAAAGCACCCGCAGATCTGATGCCTAATGAAGGCTGTCTTCTCACTGTGTCCTCATGTGACTGAAGGGGTGAGGGAGCTCTTTGGGGTCTTTTCTTATTCTTGTAAGGGCACTAATGCCATTCATGAGGGTTCTACCTCTATGACCTAATCAACTCCCAAAAGCCACACCTCCACACAGAGGGACACAAACATTCAGACCTCGGTAAAATAACCCAAGGAATAACCCCAGTTATACTGTATAAAATATAAGAAAATGTATTTTAAACAGACACATAGACTAGTGGAACAAAATAGAGAGCCCAGATATGGGCCCTCAACTCTATGGTCAAATAATCTTCGACAAAGCAGGAAAAAATACACAGTGGAAAAAAGACAGTCTCTTCAATAAATGGTGCTGGGAAAATTGGACAGCTATGTGTAGAAGAATGAAACTCGACCATTCTCTTACACCATGCACAAAGATAAACTTGAAATGTATAAAACACCTTAATGTGAGACAGGAATCCATCAGAATCCTAGAGGAGAACTAGGCAGTAACCTCTTCGATATCAGCCACAGGAACTTCTTTCAAGATATGTCTCCAAAGATAAAGGAAACAAAAGCAAAAATGAACTTTTGGGACTTCATCAAGATCAAAAGCTTCTGCACAGCAAAGGAAACAGTCAACAAAACAAAGAGGCAACCCATGGAATGGGAGAAGATATTTGCAAACGACAGTACAGACAAAAGGCTGATATCCAGGATCTATAAAGAACTTCTCAAACTCAACACACACAAAACAGATCATCATGTCAAAAAATGGACAGAAGACATGAACAGACACTTCTCCAAGGAAGACATACAAATGGCTATCAGACACATGAAAAAATGTTCATCATTACTAGCCATCAGGGAGATTCAAATCAAAACCACATTGAGATACCACCTTACACCAGTTAGAATGGCCAAAATTAGCAAGACAGGAAACAACATGTGTTGGAGAGGATGTGGAGAAAGGGGAACCCTCTTACGCTGTTGGTGGGAATGCAAGTTGGTGCAGCCACTTTGGAGAACAGTTTGGAGATTCCTTAAGAAATTAAAAATAGAGCTTCCCTATGACCCTGCAATTGCACTACTGGGTATTTTCCCCAAGGATACAGATGTAGTGAAAAGAAGGGCCATCTGTACCCCAATGTTCACAGCAGCAATGGCCACAGTCGCCAAACTGTGGAAAGAACCAAGATGCCCTTCAATGGACGAATGGATAAGGAAGATGTGGTCCATATACACCATGGAGTATGATGCCTCCATCAGAAAGGATGAACACCCAACTTTTGTATCAACATGGACGGGACTGGAAGAGATTATGCTGAGTGAAATAAGTCAAGCAGAGAGAGTCAGTTATCATACGGTTTCACTTACTTGTGGAGCATAATTTTAAATTTTAAAATTTTAAAATTTAAAAAAAAAAGAAAATGTATTTTAAGTGCACATCTAAGTTTCCAAGAAAAGAAACACCCTTGGTTTCAGGCATTACAAGAGAACTGACAGCCAGAGTGACAAGCCCTTAGCTAACTAAGGCTGCTGCTCCTGGATGAAGCAGGTAGGTGAAGGGAGACAGGTGAGGAAGGGGGTGAGGTGGGCAGGTGAGGGGGACAGGTGAGGAGCAGGTGGACTTGTAAATAAGAGCTGGAGCTTTAACACCAAGAGGTCAGCAGCAGATGAGGCTGAAAACCCACCCAAACTGGGAAAGCCAGAACCAAGACCCCGAATAAAAGTGCGACTGTTCATTGTTGAGCCTCAAAGACAGTATGAACTCCCTTCTGTATGAGGAGAGATGAGGAAGTTCAGATGCCTCTGCCCGGATTTAGGATGAGGAGAAAAAAATCTGTATGACCAAAAAAAAATCACTTGGAGCTGGGATCAGGTGTTAAGGCTTATCTTATCAACATGGTCTAGTGATGCCTTTGTGATGCTTGACATTAGCAAACCCTGGAGGGACCCTCCCCCCACATCCAGAGGACCCTCAAAGGAAATACAAACCTATGATGAAGACAAGTCAACAACCCAGGATCTTTGAAGGCTCTTCCTGCCATAAGCAGCTCAGAGCACATGAGAGCTTATGGGAGGGACCTACAGCTTATAGGGAAACACAAGTGTGGTTAACATCATGGGACTATGTGAATGGACAGAAGCCCAGGGAAAAATGGACCTGTGCCCTCACACCCTAGGTTCCTGTATCCAGTTGCCTCAACCGTCTACCTCGGGGTCTGATGGGCATATCACACTGCTGACCTCCGATCTCCTCCCGCACACACTCCTCCCAGGGCCCATCTCAGGAGGTAACAAGACCATTCTCCAGCAACTCATGTCCAGATCCCTGGGGTCATCCTTAACCCTTTTCTGTCTCATACTTCACAAGCAACCTCATTCATGATTAAGCAGCAAAATGTAAAATGCCTTACAAGTGGAAGAGAATTTCCTGATCCTATAAGCCTTCTAAAGCAATGTCCTTATTTTTAAGCTGTGGATTGTCATGCATTTTAGCATTGTGAGATCATTTTTGGTGAAAATATTAATGAATAGAAAAGCATGGGATAGGATAGGATGGGATGGGATGGGATGGGATGGGATGGGATGGGATGGGATGGGACAAGGTAGACTAGGCCAGGCTAGGGTAGGAGAGGATAGGATAGGGTAGGGTAGGGTAAGGTAGAGTAGGGTGGGATAAGGTAAGGTAGGATAAGGTAGGGTAGGGTAGGGTAGAATGGGACAGGGTCGGCTAGGCTAGGATAGGCTAGCACAGGATCGGATAGGATAGAATAAGGTAAGATAAGATGGGATAGAACAAAATAGGACAGGACAGGATAGGATGGTGCAGAGTAGGATAGGGTAGGTAGGATGGCATAGAATAGGATAGGACAGGACAGGGTGGGATAGGATAGGTTTGGGTAGGATAATGTAAGATAGTATAGAGTAGGGAAGGATAGGATATGGTAGGATAGGAAAGGGTAGGGTAAGGTAGGGCAGAGTGGAATACAAGAGAATAAAAAATGTCAGAAGGAATCATATTGTCAGGAGTAAATTAGAGTGGTGTCTGTTTCCATTGTATGTGTGTTCACACGTGTGTGGTTACTGGTCACAGAATTGAGAGTGGTGTGTGTATACACATGTGTGCATACGCATGGGTCATGAAAGCCACAGTGATGGAATATATTCACCAGAGCACATATGGCAAACATTAGACTGTAGAGAGACACACCAGCAATGATAATCCTAAGTCGGAAACAGGACAAGGATGTGCATTTGTATTCAAACATTGGGCTGGAGATCCTGACAAGCCCAGAAACATGAGAAGAAATCAACATTACAAGAACTAGAAAGGAAGAAATACAAACCATCATTATTCGTAGTTGTGACTGGCACACAGAAAACTCCAGAGAACAGAGATCAACTCAGAGTATAAATGAGAGACCCCTATACAGCTTCTTGTTCCAAGATTCATCCCTCAAAATGGCAGTAGGCCTGTAGTCCAGTGACAAACAATAACCACATACAATAATTCTTAAAATATCCTTTACAACAGGAAACAAATACAAGGTATTGAGAGTACATCCCACAAAAGATGTGCAAGACGTTCGCACAGATAACTAACTTCTGTTGGTAAACATGAAAGTAATCCTAAATAACTAGAGAAGAAAGATGGAATGTCATAAACATTATCAGTCTTTCCCAAATTAATCTATAAAGTCAAGGCAACTTCAGTAATTTTTCATGGACCTTAATGAACCTCTTATGTGACTTCTGTGGAAGAATAAAGAGTGGGAAGAGTCAAGAACATTTTGAGAAGAGAAAGCACAAGGTTGGGGAATGGCTCTTTCCTGGACGCTGAGACCAATGTTGCAGTCACTGTGTGGGGTGGCATGGAGGACAGAGCTCAGGAACCCACCTGGCACAGGACAGAAGGACCTCTACAGACCAGCTGGGTAGGAAGTGTCTCGTCACAGTGCTGAGAGGGAAGATGATGGAGTTCCAACAACACATGACTGCTTCCCTTCAACTGATGGAATCTTTCAGAAGACAGAATTCCAGCACCTCTTTTCTCTCCTAGCTTCTGAGCACACTGAGATGGAAATCAAACTATGGGATCCAGCTTTTTTCAAAAGACTACAACAGCACCTCTGTTGTTAGTAAGGGCTAACATGCAAGATGTGGGTTAAAGTCAGGACAAACGGCTCTGCCTCTGCATCTAGGCATGGACAGGCCTCCCACCCAGTTGCAGTGACCTCCTGACGGGGCAGGCCTCCCTCCAGTTGGGGATGGGTGTGCAGGGGAGGAGCACTGAGTGTGCAGGGAGTAACTCAGCAGACCCAGAAGGAAGTTGCTGAACTGGGGTATTTCGCAGACTTCCCAATCAGATACACCCTTCCTCTCTCTGTGGTGGACAGTGTCAAGGGCGGAAAGGGCAGAAAGAGATCAGAGGATCACCAAACAGAGTTTTCTCCAGTGGGCAGAACTCATCAGTCTGGGGGAGGCATGATGAGTTTCTGGTGACAACTCACTTCCTCACATGGCCTTTCCTTGGTGCGTGTGCATGAATGGAGGAAAGAAGGGAGCAAGAGAGGGAGGGAGGAAGGGAGAGAGTGCTCAGTGTCTCTTTTTGTTGACACCAACCTACCATCAGGCCCCACCCCTATGACCTCATTTAACCTTAATTACTTCCTTAATGTGCCCATCTCCAAATATAGCCAAACTGAGTGTTAGGGTTTCAACATATGAATTTGGGGAGAACACATATAGTCCACTGTATAGACTGAATGATTGTACTCCTCTCAAGATTCATATGCTCAAACCTAATTCCCAAAGTGATGGTGTTTGGAGGTAGCACCTTTGGGAGGTGAGTAAGTCATGAGGGTTGGGCCCTCATGGATGGGATTAGTGCCAGGATAAAAGAGACCCCAGAGACCTCCCTTGCTTCTTTCACCAAGTGAGGACACAGAAGACGTTCATCAGTGAACCTGGACAAGTGTTCTTATCAGACACCAAATCTGCCAGCACCTTGTTCTTGGACTTCTAGCCCCCAGCATGGTGAGAAATGTATGTCTGTTGTTCATAGGTCTCCCCATGTATGGTGTTCTGTTATAGCAGCCTGCATGGACTGTGACACTGTGGTCATCAAACAGCTCATATCAGATCAATATAAAACTGCTACAAATCAAGAAGGAGACAAACCACCCAATGGAAAGGGGGACATCTATGACCCAGCTGTCCCACACCAGGAGTAAGATCTCAGAAGTTCTCAGAAGTTTCTCACTGAGAAGTCGTCTGTGGTAGTGGGCTTTGGAAAACAAACTAGTTGTCCATCATGAGAGGAATGGATGCATAAATGATGGTGGAAATCTCCAGTTGCAGGCAATGGACCACACAGTGAGAGATCTTGAACGCTGACACCCCGGAAGGGAAATAGGAAGAAACAAAAGGACATTTATAGCACATGATCCTTTGCAAAGATTCATGCATATTTATTTATTTATTTATTTATTTATTTTAAGATTTTATTTATTCATTTGACGGACAGAGATCACAAGTAGGCAGAGAGGCAGGCAGAGAGAGAGGAGGAAGCAGGCTCCCTGAGCAGACAGCCCGATGTGGGGCTCGATCCCAGGACCCTGGGATCATGATCTGAGCTGAAGGCAGAGGCTTTAACCCACTGAGCCACCCAGGTGCCCCGATTCATGCATATTTAATAACAAATATCAAAATCAGTTGGTGGCTGGCTGTGAAGATGGAAAGAAGTTAAGTCTTCACAGAGACATAGTTGGAGGTAAAATCAACAAGATCTGAAGGTGGGTCAAGTGTGTGGGATAAAAGAGATAAAGGGATCAAGGGTACCTTCCAGGTTTCTGAATGAGCCATTGGTTGAGTTATCCTTTCCCAACATGGAACACCCCGGAAAAAGAGTAGGTGGTGGACATCCCATGGGGATGAGTTAGAAGGACATGGTGACATGTTGAAAAGTCTTCTGTCTGGGAATCATCCATGTGGCAATTCAGATGAGCCATTGAAGACATTGGAATTCCAGAGCCAGACAGAGTGGTCTGGAGTGGAGATGTGGATTTGGGGATGGTGGTCTTCTAGGTACATGGGGTCACCCAAGGAGAGGTGTGGAATGAGTATCTCATCAGAGCTGGCATGGAAGACCCATGGGACAATGCTTGCCTCCCTGATCCAAAAGCTATTTGACAATGAGCTTTCTGATAAAAACCCATGTGGGTCAAACCCTGGGACCCCCATTCAATGCCCTCCTCAACTCCCATGTTCTGGGTACAGCCTCCTTGGAGTCAGCCCTCTGCCTACAATGGCCTATTTCTGAATGACATCTGTCCCACCTGCCTTTTCCCTTTGCTTCCCTGTCCCATGGATCCCCCACTGAGCCTGCAGCAAGAATGTAAAGAGAACATTTAAAGTAAAAAGGCTCTGTCTCTCGATGAGCTGTGTCCAATGATGAGCCGTTATCTGATCTCCCTGAGCCTGTAGAATGGAGATTACAGTATAAGGTTATTATAATAGTCTCCCGAGCCCAGTGAATTTAAGCAAAGCCTTCTGAAATCTGTTTATGCCCTTAGCCTGGGAAAGAGCTTTGTAGAATGCTAATATGTAGGGCTTTAATTATTTTTATTCCTGTGTTTTTGGAATTCTGACCTTTTTTCACTTGTTTTTAAAACTTATTCTTTCCCCTTGTTTTGTAGAGGTGAGGAATGCTCTGTACTTATGTAATTCTACTATAGCTTTTCTAGCATCTGTCATCTTTGGGGGATCCCACCAATTGTGTGACTATCAAAGTATTCTCCAGGGGACCCCGGAGGATCTTAAGTGGGTGTGTGGTTAGAGCTGTCTGGGTCTGAGATGGTGTCCAGAACTGGGGAGCATGCTACATTGTGTTCGGCATCTGACTGGGTGATGCCTTGGGAAGGAGGCCACGCGTTCCACTGTGGTGTTCTGCTTGGAACTAGTCCTTCAGGGACTAGGGTCTCATTAACATGTGGTGGCTGAAGTGGCCTCTGAGCTGGGATGGCTGATGAGGATGAAGTTTCAGGTCCCTCTTGGCTGCCTCTTTCCACCCAAGTTCTTGTCACACCCTTGACCGTGGTTCAGGGCTGCCATGACTGGGGATCCAGTAAGGGGAAGTTGCATTGGGAAAACCTATAGTTCCTTCCAGTGACCAGATCCTACAGAGCACCCACTTTCCCATACTATTTAGTTATTGCTAGCATATTAGTTTGCTAAGGCTGCCATAACAAAGTATCACAAACTGAGTGACGTGAGACACAGAAATCAATTTTCCCCCAGCCCTGGGAGCTGAAGGTCCAAGATCCAGGTATCCGCAAGACTAGTTCCTCTTGAAGACTTCTTCCCTGGCATGTGGACAGCTGTCCTCTCCCTGTGTCTCACATGGTCCTCCTTCTGTGCATGTCTGTGTCTTGGTCTCGTCCTCTTATAAGAACCAAGTTATATCGGATTAAGACCCACCCTAATGACCTCATTTTACCTTAATCACCTCTGTAAAGAGCCTCTACCCTAATTACTTCAACATAGGAATTCATCCCGTAACAGTTAGTGTCCTTACCGAACAAGGGCTCCCAGAATCTTCCACCTGCCCACTGGGCCAACGCAACTCACAGGGAGCTGTCACACAGGGACGCCAGGCCAGAACTGAGTCAGGTGGTCACATAATAGAACTACATGATTGATGTAGTTTTGTGACATTTATTGCATTTTTCAGCTTTTTAAATTTTGTGATTTTGTGATCAAGCTTCTTATTCTAAATAAATATGCACGATCCATCATACTTTTTGCTAAAGAGGGTATTGAAAATTGAACAAGTTCCAGGCTTTGACAAACCTGTATCTTCCCCCACTGTTGGCTGCTCCTCTGCCTACAACTGGCTCCCCCGAGATGTTTTCAGGGTGAAGGTTTGAAGAGAAAAATAAAACATACTCTTCCCGTGAAAGCAATTTCCCCCACAACCTGGCACAGAGTAAATGCCTGGTAAGTATGAGCTTCTTATGTTTGTTATCCCATGACAAGTCTTAGGAACAGATAGTTTGCCTGCCAGGTGAACCAGGAAGCACAGGTGGGGAAATGGAAAGCTGGGGAGAAAAAGGGTCAGAGGAAGTGTGTGGTGATGAATGGCTTCTCCTGTAGGGCTCCATTCTGCAGAGGGGCCTCTGGGAAGCCACATGGATCTTGACTAAGGACCATCCCACAGATGTGTACTGACTCAGCTGCCATGGATTGAGAGTTATTCCTGGGGGTGAAATGACCCCTTGCTCCTGTTCCCTGGACACTATCCACAGCTAGCCTGAGGCCGCAGGGTAGGGTGACAAGAGCACCTGCTGTGATCAGCTCCCTCATTCACGGATCAGACTCACATCCAGCTCAGGAGAGCTGAGGGTGAAAAGTTTGGTTAGCTGACTTTCTTGACATTACCGTCAGAAACCCACGTATCTCAGAAGCCTACTTCAGACCCAGGAATTCTATTAAGGAATCTGTTTATGTCAGGGGTCAGCAACTTTTTTCTGGAGGGAGCAAGATGGTAAATATTTTAGGTTTCGTAAGCCAAGTGGTCTCTGTGGCAATGACTCAGCTCACCATTGTAGCATGAAAGCAGCCACACGTGATTCAGAAATGAATGGATGTGACTGTGTTTCAATAAAACTTTATTTACACAAATCGGGAGAGGGCCAGATTTGTCCTGTGAGCCACAGGTGTCGGCCTGTGGTTTACGTATTTATCACACACGCCCTCACAGGGTAGTGAATGCCAAACAATTATCTGTTCTCCGCCTTGCGTTTTCCTCTTTTAGGTTCTTCAAGTTTCAGGCAGTTTGGTGATTTGGTGAACAGTCAACTCATGTTTATTTATTTCAGAGCCTACCCAGGAAATATACCCAGAAAACACCAGACTTACCTTACGGTACCTCTTCTTAAGACACAACAAATTCATTTGGAAAGAAAAGCAGAACAAAAACAAAACCAAGGAAACAAAGGAACTTCAGTAAGGCTCTTGGTACAGGAGACTGTTCACCAGCTGCTGTGATTGCTCTGTGCCCATCATGGCCCATCATGTTCCTGTTCTTATTCTCTCTGGGTCTCATTCTCTGTGTCACCTCTTAAAAGGGGACGAGGACAAGGACAAGGAGAAGCCAGCCGGCAAGGTTACATCACAATGTTGTTCTCAGCATAAAGCATCCAGTTCTCCCCACACCCGCTCCAACGTCCCACTGCCACCCCATGAAAAGAACGAAAAATCAACACAATGGGCAGGGGGCACCGTTGTTTCCACTCAGTCTTTCAACCCAACCTGCCCTTCTACGAAGCTGGAGACATGGCAAGTCTGAAGGTGCTTCGAATGGTTGAAAAATGACCTCCCTCTGAGCTGGCAGGAAAAAGGTTGCCGGGGGAGTGGCAGGGTTGACGGATTGCAAATTTTAGATAGGTCACACTTCATCTGTTCTGAGTTATTGGGGCTTCTCCCATGATTTCTTACCTTGGCTAAAGCGAGAAAATACTCGCCTTTTGCTGGAATAAAGACTTTCCCATAAATTTGGGCAATGCTGACCGTCTGGTCAGATCCCAGCAGGGCTGGAGGGCACTGCCATGGCGGGTGGTCATCTCTCTGCTGGCTGTCATGGAGACCTGCCCCCTGGCAGGCTTGGCGCAGGAAGATGTGACAGGTGTGATGTGAAAGATGTGAAAGATGTGAAAGGCCCCTGGGAGAGGTGGCAGGAGATAACATGGTACCCCAACATTTCCAGTGAACACTAGTTCCAGGTCACCTCACCCCATGGAACCCTCGCCATTGGGACGCCAGCAAGCTGAGAAGCCCTCCAAACGTTCTGCCTTGTGGCCAGCAGGTCTGAGTGTGTTTTCTGGCAGAGCCCCAAGGTGAACTGTAGGATTTCCCCCAAGCCTGTTCTGCAAGCGCTCAATGAACAGAGGGCTCTATGGTCGAAAGAGAGAGAAACACTGCATTCTCATCCTGCCTCCCGCCGCAACAGTGCTGCGTGGACAGCCACCTAGAAGTCGAGCTCAGTGGCATTGCCTGACCATGTGTCCACAGGTCAGGCAGAGTTTGCCTGGCCTCAGCTGGGCTTCCCCCTAAGCTGACTGGGTCCTAGTATGAGCCACGGGTCTTTCTCCTGCTTGGACCGGCAGCTGCCCGAGGTGGTTTTCTTCTTGCAGTGTGAACCCTACTTGCTCATGTCCTGGAGTAGCACATGGACCAAAGCAAGTCACGTGGCCACGAAGGGACATGCACAAGCAGCCACCACACTGACATGGACACTCCCGCAGGGGAGAAACCATTGAGACCCAAACTCAGTCGGCCCGGGTGCGGCAGTCCCTCCCTGGAGGTTCACCATACACAAAGGCACGGCAAGGCTCTGAGCAGCCCCATAGTGGCAAAACTTGTTTCATGGACCCAGCATTCCCCAAACATATGTCCTGTATTCAGAGAACATCTTTTATAATCGGTGTGAGAAGCTTTCTGCAGAACACACGTTGAGAAGCACGGACATAATATAAATAATGTGGAATTTATAACCAGCAAGCACAGTTCCCTCAGAGCTCCCCGGTCTCCTGGATGGTATGAAGCCACTCATCCTCCCTCATTCCCAGTCCCTCGCGTCTAAAATGGGGATGCGATCTGTCCAGCCCACCTGCCGGGGACGTGAGGAGAACAGGGTGAGGTGACAGGTGAGAGCAACTTGGGCACGTCTGTTACAGTGCGGCACACCAACGTCTGAACTAAGACAGGCAGGGCTGGACTGGCCCCAAGAACTCACCAGGAAGAGAGCCAGCAAATGGGGTTGTTTCTATGCTTGGTTTCTGATCGTTCTGTCCTGCCAACATTCCAACACATATGCCACAGATTGTGACAGTATCTTTATAGGGTGTGTGACACTCCATAAACATTTCAGACTGAGAAATGTGCACGGGGCAGCTAAGTATTGGAGTTGTCCCCTTCTCAGCAAATAGCAGGGGGCTTTGCCTTGGTTGTGGATTCCGGTCATTGTTGCTCAGTAAAAACCTCCACCGTCTGGATCTGCATGGGTCCAGGACATCTTCATGGGAGGAGTTTCAGACTTTGCGGCCCAGATGAGGATCTGGGGACAAGGTGGCCACATGAGCCAACTCTTACCAGGAAAGGCTGCAGTCACAAACAACCCCAGTCTCATGGTTCGGAAAGCAGACGGGTCTCTTTCCCCTTCTGGGTCAGCACAGCTTTGGCTCCTGGGTCTTTTCCTTCCCTGATGGGTCCCCCAGCACGAGAGCAGAGCAGGACCAGCCCTGGAAACCTGGGCACCCCTGAAAGCATCATTGATAAGATAGCCCCTGACTCGACTCGGATTCCCTGACCACACGTGTGACTTGGCCACAGCCCATATCTGCACAGGGGAGAACACTCCTCTCTCAAGAGGGCACAGGGGGTCACTGGCCATGGGCAAGGGTGTGTGATCCTACAGCAAGGAAGGAAGCAAGAGGTCTGCCATCACGCCCGAGGACCAGTAAACCCAGCACACCTCCGGAAATAAGAAGGAGGAGAAAGCCGGTCACCTTTTACCCTCAAGCTGCCTGGCTTCGGGGCAGAGGCTTAAGTTGTCTGGTTAGGAACCCATTATCGCACTACAGCCGTCCTGCAGCCTGCGTGAGATCTGGACTTCACGGGAGTCACCTCAGACCCCCTCCCGCGGGGGGTCCTTACACACCGGAATGCCGAAGGCCCCAGACTCAGGCAAACAGGATTTCAAAGACTCTTTTTCCCTTTGCCCGGCCAGAGGGCGAGCTCAGCCCTCCTCAGAGGCCCCTCTCGGCCGCATCGAGACCTGAGTGCTGTGCCCACACTGGGGGTCAGCGGTGCTAGAGGAGAAGACGGCAATCGCCACCCCGCAGGGAGCCCAGAACGCCTCACCTGTGGACTCTACCGAAACGGGAGCACATCTGACCGAGGGTGAGACACAGACCTGACCCTGAGCTATCCGTCAGTGCCTCGGCCAAAGGGATGGGTTTTCCCTCAGAGTCGTTCGGACTGTGACCACTGCGGGCCGTTCACTCTGCTGACGTAACCCAGTCGCCCTTTCTACAGGGGAACTTCATGCCTGCCATAGCTTAAGGTGACGAGCCGGCAGTTATCTCAAAACCCAGACTACCGCCGGCCTCGGTGAAACGTGCCATGAGTGCGCTGGACTCCCGCCGCACGACCGACGCCGCCGGGTGGACGCTCCGCTGGGTTCATCCTGGAGGGGCCTGCCTGCGTGGGGGTCTCCTGTGACTTGTGTCCAGGAAGGGACAGAATCCCGGTTGTTCAAACGGCTCCCTGACTATCAGGCTCTCTCGCTCTTTCGCTCTCTCTCTCACACAAAGACACTCGTGGACGATTGTGTGACTGGACACCAGAACAGAAGACTGCTCTGTGTTTAATTCTGAACTCCACCAAAGGCAAGATGCGTCACCGTCAGCCGATCCCGGAAAACTTCTGACCCGCAGGGCGGACACACTGGCCTCACGGGGTTGACTGAGCTTGGGGCCCGAAGAACAGATCCCTTTGCCCTCGTCCTGGCGGCTGACGGTACCAGGACAGACCAAGAACCAGTGTGCAGAGTGGCCGCGTTTCCTGACCGCACCATTACCTGTACACCTTCCTGGAGACACAGAAAGGTATTTTCTAAGAAGCATGTCCTCCTAAAGAATATGTTTCTCTCCACTCTAACAAACACCCCTAGAGCAACGCTCTCTCTACAACTGCAGCTCTGGCACAGTAAATTAACAACCCCGAAACCTGCAGTCGGCTGCTCTCGCTGCATGCCGGCCCCTGCCCCCGCCGTGGGCACAGTGGCAAAGTCTCTCCCCACCGTGGAATGTTCTAGAGCATGTAAGAGACCTAAATGCATAAGAAATCCATACAAGAGATCTCAGCGGCGACTGGGCAGAGGTAAGAAAACAGCACAAGGTGGGAAGAGAAGAGAACTGTTTTGGAACGGTGGTGGGGAAGGCCTGTCCGTCGGTGGCCCTTTGAACCTCATCCATGAAATAAGGGAGTGAGCCAAGAACCTTCTAGAGGACAGAGCTGCAGGAGGAAGGGACAGAAAGAGCAAAGGCTCAGAGGCGGGACGTAGGACATAGGAGGAGATGAAGCAGAGAGGAAGGCAAGGGTGAAGCAGGTGGGTCTAGGAGGCCTTGGGAAGGTTTGGATGTGATTCTGGGGGAATTAGAGACCTCGAGAAGATGGGGAGTGTCGTAAGATCTCACCTTAAAAAGCAGAGTCCAAGCTGCTTTGAGGGGAAGGTGTTCCCCGAGAGGCATGAGCAGGTGGGGGACTACTCAGTAAAGAGTTATGCAAGAGGCCATGTGGGAGGAGATGCCAGAGCCTTCCAGCACATTCCACAGGTAACGAAAACAGGAAAAGGGAACCGGAAGCCAGGGTCGAAGTCTTGTAACCATAGAGAGTGCATGCTAGGAAGATAATATTCACGAGGGGTGGCCTGGGGTCCCGTCAGCCGGACACCACCTCCTCCGTCACCTTCAACCCCCTTCAGGACTTAAACGGGGCTGTGCCGGGGCCAACCCCACACACAGTGTCCCCGCACCCAGCGTCCGGAGAGTGTGCCCTGACCTGGCTTATTGGCCAGACAGCCTGCTCGGTGGATATTCTTCCCAATCCCAGGCCAACAAGACAGAAACAGTTCCCCACAGAGAGATCAAATATTTAAAAGCAGAAGGAAGAAGGGAAGGAAAGGCAGACTCGGTTAAAGGGACCCCATCTTTCCACAGTTTGGCGACCGTGGCCATTGCTGCTATAAACATTGGGGTACAGGTCGCCAAACTGTGGAAAGAACCAAGATGCCCTTCAATGGACGAATGGATAAGGAAGATGTGGTCCATATACACTATGGAGTATGATGCCTCCATCAGAAAGGACGAATACCCAACTTTTGTAGCAACATGGATGGGACTGGAGGAGATTATGCTGAGTGAAATAAGTCAAGCAGAGAGAGTCAATTATCATATGGTTTCACTTACTTGTGGAGCACAAGGAATAACATGGAGGACACGGGGAGATGGAGAGGAGAAGGGAGTTGGGAGGAATTGGAGGGGGAGACGAACCATGAGAGACTGTGGACTCTGAGAAACAAACTGAGGGTTTTGAAGGGGTGGGGGGGTGGGAGGTTGGGGGAACCTGGTGGTGGGTACTAGGGAGGGCACGGATTGCATGGAGCACTGGGTGTGGTGCAAAAACAATGAATACTGTTACGCTGAAAAGAAATAAAAAATTTTAAAAAAAAAGGACCCCCATCTTCCAAGTTGATGCCTTCTGTAACTCTTGTTATTCATCTTTACGGATACAAAATTATCGTCTGAAGGAAGAATGTTAATAAAACTGACACTTCCCCATCAGTCAACTTAATTCACAATGTAACATTTTCCCGATCCAATTATGTTTGGCTGATGACTGACATCCAGTTGGACACTGTTGTTCATGTGGAAAAGTGCATTAAAAAGGCCCAGCGGTGATTTATCACGCAGAAAGCCGCCTCTTCCAGCGGGGAAGCATGTCCATGTGAAGGTCTAGAGGGGGGGCCTTCCTCGTCACGTCCCCGGTGTGCGGGAGTCTCGTGTGTGTGGCCGCCCAGTGTGGAAGGGCAGGAACGTGCCGTCCAGAGCATCCTGCCTCAGCCGGCCCCCGCCAGCGGCTCTGCGCGGATTACCCAGCAACTCCTGCCCCCCCCCCGGGACCCTGCTCTGCCTAACCTCAGCCCCCCAGAGCAACAGTGCTCAGCTCCATGCCCACACCCTACAGACTGCCTGTGTGTCAGCTTCCTGGGAGCGTGCTGGAGTCACGGGAGAAGGAGCAAGGTTTGGGGTGGGACAGGGCAGGAGCTGTGTACAACGCCAAGGATGCAAGGGGAGGCTGTTGTGGTTTCCGGGAGTGCGGTAACAAAACACCACAGGCTGGGCGGCTTCACCAACAGACGGGTGTTCTCTCCCAGCCCTGGTGGCTGGAAGTCTGAGCTCAAGATGTTGGCAGGTTGACTCCTACCTCCTGCCTCTCTCCAGGGGTTTGCCGGCATCTCCAATGTCCCTGGGCTTGTAGAAACACCTTCCGATCCCTGACTCCGTGTTCACATGGTCTTCTCCCTGCGTGCATGTCTGTATCCAAATTTTCCCTGTAAATAAGTCCTTTTACTAAAGAAAACTTCATTTTGACATTTGTTAAAACAGTAAGGAAGGATTGCTTGAAGACTATTGCACCAGGGGACAGAGATAGCCCTCGACCAAACACAGCAAAGACAGCTGGGGGTTTGTCGCCATGAAGCAGACTGATGGAAAATCACTAAGAGGGGGCATCAAGCAGAGGGGATTCTCAATAAACTGACTTAGCAGGATTCTTGCTACAGCTGGGCTGGGTGGGCCAAGGATGGGATGGGGGCCAAGGTCAAGGCTTCCTCCAGAAGGGGGTCAGAGGGACCTAGCTGAAATGCAGTCAGGGAAAGAGTCTCTCCCAGAAGACACCAGGCACACCGGGTTAAGGCTCATCTGAGTTCACTCATCCTTGCTGGGCGACGTAGGCAAAGACTCAACTTGTAAACAAAGTCACATTGACGGGTACCTGCGGCTGAGCCCTCGGCATCTTCTGGGGTTGCATCATTAACCCGTAACAGAAGACACTCCTTACCTCTTTATTTTTTTTAAGATTTTTTTTTTATTTATTTGAGAGAAAGAACAAGAGACACAAGCAGGGGGAGTGGGAGAGGGAGAAGCAGGCTCCCCGCGGAGCAGGGATCCCGACGCAGGGCTCCATCCCAGGACCCCAGGATCATGACCTGAGCCAAAGACAGATGCTTAACCAACGAGCCCCCAGCCGCCCCTCTTCCCTCACCTTCAAAACAATCTACCCAGGAGGGCTGTCAGCAGGTCAGGCTCCCCAGAAACAAAGCCTCAGATAAAGATTGAACTCAGGCAGGAGTGCGGTCAGGAGAAACTTGAAAGAGAGTGAAGAAAGTGATACAGAGTGGGTAGGTCTGAGCAGGAAGACAGAACGTGACCTTGGCCTCATTCAGGGTCCACCTTTGTCCCTGTACCCATCAGTCACTTCCCTGTCATGGCTTCCTGCACCGGAGGGCCGTTCTCCGGGGGAGGGGGCGGCTGAGAGACCCCTAGAGCCATAACACAACTGGGGGGCTCCTCCGTAGCTTGGGAAGGGGGATCCAGCAGGGCCCTGCAGGGCTGAGGTCCCGCAGGAGAAATGCTCCTGGGCTCATGTGTCACGAGATCCGCTGCAGCCGGGAGCGGGACCCTCTGCTACGTCCCGAGCCCCCAGCACCAATCGCTGAGAACTAACACCGTCTAACGAGATCAAGCGACGGGGACAAAAGCCCTGGTTTGATGTCTCTTCTACTCTCCATCTGCAGCAGCGATGCCTGAAGAGGTTTCCGTGGACCAAGTGCAGTCTCTCTGACCAGCGGAAGGGGCTCCCGACCCAGGGTTCTGCTCCCTCAACACGTTTGTTCTGGTTGTCCCTGAGGGATGTTGTCACCATTCCTTTCCGGTCGGTGACCAGACTTGTTCCAAACTGCTTTAAACAGAAAGAAAGTAACCGTCTTGATTCCCTTGCTGAGATGGGAGAGAAGAAACTTTGTTTCAAATTTAAGCCCTCAAGGGGTCGTATGGGAAATGGCACAAAAAGACCCTTTCTGGTGGATACGTTAAAAAAGAAGCAGAAGCAGAAGAGGAAGAGGAGGAAGCAGAAGGAGGAGTCTGGGGCTTGGGGCGTGCGGGAGGGTGGGGACAGGTGAAGAGATTTTATTAGTTTCTTAAAAATCTTAAAAAAAAAAAAACTACAAAAAAAACTTTTCCCAGACCATAAGGCAGAATGACCCTAAATCTTTGGAGGATGAAATTTTTGGCCAACTTAAAAAAAAAAAAAAATTCTTCACATGTTTGCACTGCTTAGGTTTCCATGGGAACCTAAGAAGAACACTGTAATGCCTTGAGAACTTCTATTTTTACATTAACCCTTTATATCGCACACAAAGGAAACGTAGACGGGAGAGGGGAGGCGGGAGGGGGCAGTTTAAGGATCCTCGCTCTCATTCGCAAACTGCAGAAGAGCCGTGTTTGCTTGGAACGGCAGTGTGAAGGCAGAAAGCAGGCTGCACGTCCCCCCTCTGCAGGCAGGGGCTGGGAGAGAGCACCTCACGTGCACACCACCCATTCCGCCTGCTCACATCTGTACGGTGACGCGGACGCCTCTCTGGGGACCGGTGTGCCAGGCTGGCAGGTGCAGGGCCCCGGCCGGGGGCATCTGACCCCAACAGCAGCAGTGGGAGGTGTGAGCCGGTGGGCTATTGGTCTGGGCGGGCTCTCGGGCGCATGCCCGGCCTGACGTCCCAAGATCTGTGTTTACGGCATCCTGAACACACCTGGACGCCATCCAGACGTGGACCAAGAATGGCCTTTTGGGAAAGGATGTTAGCCTCGCTCTCTGCGGGCCCTTGCCCATTGTCAATCCCCCGTGTTTACACTTGGGCTCTTGCCCGCGCACGAGGGATGAGGGGTGTGTGATGTCACGGAGCTTCATTTAGTTGCAAAACCGTCCCAAGGTTGGGGGAGAAAACACCACCACCACCGCCAGCAGCACAAAAATAGCAACACGGGTGAGTAAATACGGGTGGGTTTTTTCAGGTCACATTTGCCCCCAAAATAAACCTATTTTAAAAATAATATGTGAATCAAACACAGCAACAGGAAGCTGACGGAGCTAACTGTGAGCACCTGTTTTTCCTACACAAGAAACTAAAATAAACTCACTGTAATGAAAATCAAGTGCAAAGAAATGATTGCCTAATTAATTGAATGCTTAACTGATTAGCTGCGCTCCGTAAATGTCTCCGATGTCTTTTCCTCTGATTGACGGTGCTGGAGAAGCATCCCCCTGACCTGGCCTGCCCAGGAGCCACCCGGAGTGGGACACGAGGCTGGTCCACCAAGGGCTTTGCTCGGAAGGAGCCGCTCCCTAGCTCAGCTGCCCAGCGCCTTGCCACGCGGAGGTCCACTCCCTCAGCTCCAGCCTGGGCTTCCTTGGCTCCTTGGAGGAGGACGCACCAGGGTGGGGGCGGACGCAGCCGCCTCACGGTAATCTTCTGACGGATCGCTAGATTGCTCAGATCGCAGGAGCTGGTGCTCACCTGTCCTGCGGGGCCTGTGTTGCAGCCCTCGTTGCAAACACGCTTCACTGGCATCCTCTCCCGATCACACTGAGCTCCGGGAGGGCAGGGACCGAGCACGCCCAGTTCTCCCCACCATCCCAGCTCTGGCCCTATTCAGAGGCTGCCGGGTAATAAGAACACAGTAAATAGGGGCACCTGGGTGGCTCCATGGGTAGAGCCTCCGCCTTCTGCTCAGGTCATGATCTCAGGGTCCTGAGATCGAGTCCCGCATCGGGCTCTCTGTTCGGTGGGGAACCTGCTTCTCCCTCTGTCTCTGCCTGCCGCTCTCTCGCTCTCTGTCAAATAAATAAATAACACCCTCAGAAAAAGATTTCTAAAAAAGAACACAGTAAATATTTGCTGAATGAGGTTAATGTTTAAGGAGAAGGGAGGAATAATATGTGGTTAGTTTTCTATCACTGAGACAAACCACCACAAAACAGTGTTGCGAAGCAGCATGGATTCATTCCCTGACAGTTCTGGGGGTGAGAAGTCTCACTGGACTGAAGTCGAGGTGTGAGCAGGGCTGCACGTCCTTCCGGAAGCTCCCAGCGAGAACCCATTTCCCTGCCTGCTCCACCTGCCACGGGTCGCTCCCACTTCCTGACTCATGGCTCCTCCTTCCATCTTCAACGCCAAGCGACAGTGAAGCAAGTCTGTTTCACACTGTCCAACGTCCTTCTGATTCCCTTGTCCACTTTCAAGGACCCCTGCAATGGTATCCACCCCCCTTAGACCATCTAGGACAACCTCCCCATCTCAAGGCTCGCTCATCTGCAACCTTCATTCTCCTCTCCCCGGAGGGCCACATTCCGGGGTACCAGGATCAAAGCATAAGCACCTTGGGCAGGGACACTGAAAATATCGTCAGACAAAATAGAACTTTTTAGAAGAAAAAAGGAGACTCTATTGAGGT
Organism: Eira barbara; assembly: GCA_020311275.1. Classification (NCBI taxonomy): domain Eukaryota; kingdom Metazoa; phylum Chordata; class Mammalia; order Carnivora; family Mustelidae; genus Eira; species Eira barbara. The sequence goes on along the minus strand of JAHRIG010000041.1, from coordinate 2,549,254 downwards.
GGTGCCTCGTTCATTTTTTTGTGTTCCACAGGGCCAAGCAGAGGGGATATATAGTAGGTTTCTGATGAATAAATGTTTATGGAATAGATTCCTATCCCTCACCCATCTATCAGGAAATGACCACCTGTTCGGTGCCACTAATAGCACAGTTACTGGAATAGAAGGAAGCGCCAATGGGAGCCGCACTTCTATAATTACACTGTAGCCTCCCTAGTGACAGCAACCCAGCCCGGTGATCCCATCTAGCCGCCGTGCAGGGAGCACTTCCCAATCTGCAGAGTGGTTTTGTAAAAGCTTCTCCCACGGGCCTCCATCCCTGCCCTGCAAGGGGTCACGACGGGGTCCCTCCTACAGAAGGAGAAACGCAAGTTCAAAGGCACGGATTAACGCAGTCGAGATCTAACGGCTGGCGAATACCGGGGCCATGTCTTCCTGATCCACATTGCAACACGTCCCATTCCGTAACATTGTCTCCCTCTGAACAAACAGGGGATACAAGAGCCAATCTTCGGTCACGAGATACGCACTGGAAAGGCTGAAGGTAAGACCGGTTGTGTCCAGGAGTTAGAGGAAGGCCCAGGCGGGCCGCTACAGGAGGGACGATACTCACCGCTGACTATTTCCAAGGGGAGAGCGGGGGAGGGAGGGAGGGAAGGAGGGAAGAAAAGGAAGCAAGGACAGAACCGATTCTCAACGGTCCCCGGTCCCCGGGCTCTGCTGTTGGCTTTTCTCCTGACCAGTTAGGACAACTAGCTGACTTCTAAAGAAAAGCCTGTGAGAATCTTTCTTCACGTCCCTGTTTTCTCTGCGGCCCAGAATCTTCTTCTTTCTTCTTCTTCTTTCTTTTTCAGATTTCCTGAAAGAATATTCATAAGGCACAGCAGGGTATAAAACCACAAGAAATGAAAGTCTAACTGACTTGCCCTCACCTAACCCGAGTGATGTCTGAGATGGGGAGTTTCCGATTACGCGCCCTTCCCGTCCCTTCCAGTGACAGAGCCACACTGCCATTGACCGGGGACGGAAGAGTACAAATTCTAACACGCTGGCAGGTGTGGGTGGAGTGTGGGACTCGACCCAGACATTAGGCATCCAGATACACTGACTGTGAGGAGTAACAAAGAAAGTGAAGACATGTCTCTGCCCTTGAGAAATAATTCAGTTGGGGGAAACGGTTCCTAGTGACCCATGAAATGAGGAGAGACAATTAACGATTTATCCACCAGTGTGGAATCGTAACACGCGCTGCACACAGTGGCATGGTGGGAAGAAAGGGAAACAAGGGGATCAGCAGGACCCCCCATTATCTGAGGCCGGTCGGCAAAGGCTTCCACTGATACATCGATTGGTTGGTTGATTGGTTGCCTGGTTGATCCAAACACATTAACTGCAGCAGGACAGGCTTGATGTTGAGCCCAAGGATGACCAAGTGAAGAAGATGGAGAAGATTTCTGTTCGCGCGGAGCACAAGGGATCGCGGAAGTGTCACGAGCATCACGAAGGAAGACAACAGTTAGTGCCAGGAGACAAAACAGCAGGCGACCTGCCCTGGGACACTACCTCGTCACCCTTGCATGTTTCTTCCCCAGTGGTTATCTCCGTGTTCTCCTTTCCTGGGGTGTTCCGGGAATGTCACCACCCCCCTCTAGAACAAACCTTCACCGAGGCTGGGTGGTTCTTCTCTCACGTCTTCTTCTCCATCCCTGCTTCCAACAAAGTTCCAAACACATCGTCCACACTCACAGTTATCTGCGGAACGATCCTAAGTGTGAATTAGGAGACACATAATAGTGAGAGCTCCTTTCAGTCCAGTAGAGACCGTACCCGGACAGGAATGAGAAGCTCTGAGGGCCAGCAGACGTTGATGACCGTTGGCTGCCGCGGCTGTTTGGTCCGTGTTTGGCTGATGTCACCGTCTGTGTGGTCTCGTGTCATTCCATCTTTCATGCCGTTTTTATGGGGCAGGGTTTATGCTATGTTAAAAATGAGATTAACCAACTGAATTTGTAGAAGGAGAGGAGTTTACCACTCACGGCTTCAACACAAATTGTGTTGTATGTTATGGTCCTCATGATCCCCCTTAGTGCACAGAATAGATGTTCCGTCGTGGCTGAGCAGCTTCTGAGGGTGCGCGACGGCAAGGCTGCTGTATGCTTCTCCCATTTCCTTTCTAAATCATGGGAAGAGTGCACTGAAACAAAACATCTTTTATTGCCTTGTGCACCAAAAGCACCACGGGGAGCATTTACCAAGGGGCTTCAACACAAATATTTTCAGAGATTTCCATGCGGTTGAGGACCCAGACTATTTGCACTTGAATGGATGGAGCAATTGATCTATAAACTACTTGATTTAATAATTACCAACAATATCTTGGGCTTTCAAGATTTCATCTCTCTTTCCCTGCAAGATGTGATACCTTCAGCAACTAGATCCCTTCCTGGCGACAAGCTGGCTGTTAGCAGTGAAAAGTGAGGATAATTCCAAATGCAAGGTCACTGACCTCACTGAGCTCCAGGACCTCATGAAGGAGACGCAGACAGACTCAGGGCAGGAGCCAGAAATGCCAAATACAATGCATTCTGATGTGGATCAGCCCAGGAAACCACCATCTCTCCCTCCCTCTCTCTAGCCCTCTCCTGCACATGCACATATGTATACGTATGTTCACACATGCCCACGTGTGCAAAGGGATGCACTTGGGCAAAGCCAGGTCTTGATAAGACCACCACCGCTAACGTCGGCTCCAACTTCTTCAGCTGCTGTCAGGTCAGGCAGCAGCTACCAAGTGCCACTGGAGATGAGACTGTGTTGAGTGTCTTTTCCCAAACAAGTAAGCCTGTGTCTGACATAACTTCATTTAGCACCCCATTAGGAAAGACAGCACCACCAGCCCATCCAGGGACAGCCTCGTTATCTCCCACTGCAGCATACACCTCACAGACCGGCTGTGCTGGGGACCCCATTTGCATTAAACTTCTCTCCTTCTCCTGCAGCCTCCTCTCCAAACCCCCGAACTTGGAGCCTGACTATGTGCTCCTGGTGGCCTTTGGTGAAGAAATGGACTGCACCCTGGTTCCTTCCAGCACTGGAAGGCTCCCTTTCTATGCCCTCAAAGGAGGAGACTCATAGCCCCTAAAATACCTGAGATTTGAGAAACAGACTGTGTCATTCATTCACTGCAAGAGCTCCTCCACTGAACCGGGTCTGTGGGGGACACAGGGCAGGACATCCAGGCAACTTTGCATCTCGGTTCAAACTTCAACTCTTCTCCTTTTACTCCAACACAGCAAAAGCTAATTAAGTGTATGTTTTAAGTATTTATCAATGCTCGAATAGAAAATAAAGCTCTCTGTGGACCTGAAACAGAAACGGTGGAGGGAAGGAGCCAAAGTTGGGGACATGCTTGACTCTGGGGCCAAGAGTCCATCAGAAGTGGGAGGGGTTTGACTCCTGAGACCAATAGAGACCCAGACACCCCCATGCGGTGGGAGACTCCAGACAGGTTTACAGATGAAACCGGGAGCAAATGGAAGGAGCCTAGGGAGAACTGGGGAGCAGAGCAGCCACATGGCTAATGTGCCTTAGACCCATGACCTTATCTGTGCCCTCCTCAGCATCACCATGGGCTGGGACTGGGATCCTCCCATCCAGCACTGGTCTGGACCAAGGATCTCAGGAGCAGAGGAAAAACAGCTGCCAAACCACCAAACAGTGTTAGGTGGAAGAGAGAGAGACTCCCATCCTCTTAGCAGAAGGTTCTGCAGAACATTTGATGTCACACTAACTGTGACAGCCAAAACACTGCAAAATCAGTGAAGGCATTTGCCACTGGTGAAAGGCAAACATTAGAAAAACCCCAAAACATGACTCTAGAATAACTTTAAGAGCCTCAAAGAGATAAAGGAATGAATACTATACAAAAAGGTAACAAAATGGTAGGAATCAGATATGAATTAATAATAGACCATTTTTAAAATTCTCCACTAAGGATCCTAGGAGTGAAAAATATAGTCATTGGGATTCTTTAAATCACTTCGGAATATGGACCTGGTCAGAGAAAGTATGTGCATGGTGGGGCTCATTCTGAAGGCAACACAGAGTAGAGAGAGACTAAAACAGATGGCAGACACACTAAGGATGTAGAAGAGAAACTGAGATTGCAACATGCATGAAGGAGAGAATGGTGGATGACAAAGAAACAATATTTGAAGAATGCAAGCCTAGAAATTTTCACAATGTGATAGAAAGGTATGAGCTTTCAGCTAACAAGCCACACTGAGTGCTAAGCTGGGTAAATGTAAGTAAACCATAATGAAACTGTTACAGAAAATGAAGAGGAAAGAAAGCATAGACGCTACCAAAAAGAAAACCCATGTGATTACAAAAGAAAGATAACTAGACGGCCAGCAAATGTTTCCTTGGCAACAACAGATACCGGAAGATAATGACTAAACAGCCTCCAAGGGTGATGGGGGCTTAACATTCAATGTGCCTTCTGAGGCTGTTGTTCCAAAGTGAGGACAAAGGAGGCCAAGATACTATCAAAGCATGAAATGAGAAACAAGCTTTACCACCCAGATCCTCACAGAGAAAACTACTAAAGGAGATACGTCAGCAAGAAGAAAACTGAACCAAACTAGAGTGGCCTGTTGAAGACCAAACTGAGCAAAGAAACTGATAAAAAAAAATATTTCAGTGAATCTGTTTAATTTCTGAGTAGAATTTTTTAATCTAAGAATATTGACTTAAACTTCCAGACAACAATGCAGGGTGGGTGCAACTGAAAAAGGAGAATACACCAAATAACTCTGACTTTGTTGGAAGAGAAATCGTCAACAACGTAAAGGTATTAGCTAAAATATATGTAAGGAGATATAACACCTTCCAAACCAGAGGGAGAAAAGAATAGAAGAAAAGCCTCATTGATAAACCAAACTCAGGTTAGGAGACAAAATAGAAACAAATGTATCAGTACTCACAATAAATGTGACAATCAAAATTACCACCGAAGTCAGAGACCATCTCACTGGATCACAAAAAATCCAGTTACTTGCTGTTTCAAAGAAACAGACCTGAAGCCAAATAACAGAGAAATGGTTAAAATGAACAAATGGAAAATGTGTACAATAGATAAATATACATAAGATACATAAGACATATATATCTATAGATACATAGAGTCTAATAGGTATCTATAAATATAAACGTAACCCATAGTTTAAAGAACAAATCACAATAGAAATAACAAAATATTTAGAATTCCCCTTGACAGAAATGCCATGAGAACTCACGAGACAGAGCCACAGCACTCCTTAAAAGTAAATTTATAGTTTTTTACTAAACTTTTTAAAGTTCTAAAATAAATGAACCGATCATTCGAGCACCCACTAAAATAAAAAGAGTGTCAAGAAAGGAGATGAAAGGAAGTCGTACATAGCATTGAATAGATAGGAAATGATAAAATGCAGAAGACAGACAAAATACAGAGGATTACAAAACCAAAACCAAATTCTTTGAAAGAAATTATTCAATACTCAAGTGAGCAGAGGGTCAAAGTGAAAACAGGAGACACAAATAGACAGAATTAAGATCCTAAAAAGGGTTTGGGGGGCCTCGGTGGCTCAGTCAGTTGAGCATCGACTTCTGGTTTCTGCTCAGGTCGCGATTTCAGGGTCACGAGATCAAACCACGAGTCAGGGTCCCGTGTTCACCACGGGGTCTGCTAGAAGATTCTCTCCCTTTGCCCCTCCTCCTGCCTCTCTCAAATAAATAAATAAATCTTTTTTTTTTTTAAGAACTTAAAAAAGAGTTAACTGTGGATAAACAGAAGCATTAAAATCATAAAACTATTGTGAGCAAACTTTCGCCAGTACCTCTGAATATTTAGGAGAGATGGAGATTGTACTGTATAAAAATTGTGAAAATCACTCGCACACAGGATCTGGTGGCTTTTAAGGGAGAGCTTTACAAAAACTCTCAGGATGAGAGAATGCATTTATTACGCAAATTGTTCCAGCAAACACATGAAGCAAATAAAACACATGACTCATTTTCTGACACCAATATAATTCGATATCAAAACTGGTCAAGGGCATTATGAGAAATGAAAATTACAGGCTGGCCTCACAAAGCACATAGATGCAAAAATCTCAGATTAAATATTTGAAAATTGAATCTCACGATGTAGTAACAAACAGTACCTTGTAGTCAAGTGGGCTGATTTATTCAGGAAAATAAGAAGCAACTCAAGTAAGAGTCTAGGACTGTTACTTGGTGGGGGCAGGCCTGACCGAGCAGGGAAACAGGTGGCCAGAGCCAGGCAGTGACCCCACCTCCACCCCGTCCTGCAGAATCAGCACCCAGTGCAGGACAAAAACAAAGCAGAACCAAACGACAACAAACTAGAAAGCTGGCAAATCCGGAACAGAAGAAACATCCTCCACTTGATTTAAAAGAAAAGGGGTGGGGGGGGAGGAAGAGGGAGGAAGGGAAGGAGGGGGGAGGAGAAGGGAAGGAAAGAGGGGGTTGGAGACGTAGGAAGAGGAGGAGGAAGAGGAGAGGGAGACGGGGAGGATGAGGAGGCAGGGGAAGAGGGGGTGGGGGAGGAACAGAAGAAGAAGACAGAGGAGGAGGAGGAAAGGGCAGGGGGAGGGTTGGAGGGAGGAGAGGTGGGAGGAGGGAGAGGAGAGGCGGGAGGGGAGGAGGGAGAGAGAAGAGGAGGAGGAGCAGCAGAAGAAGACAGAGAAAGAAGCGGAGGAGGAAGAGGGGGAGGGGAGAGGGAAGTGGAGGAGGAAGGGGGGAGGGGGAGGGGGGAGGAGGAAGGGGGGGGAGGGGGAGGGGGGGAAGAGCACCCGGGCTTGAGTTTCCTGGTGGAACTGCAGCCCCCTCTGACGCTCTCATGCGCTTTGGAGGAAGCCGCCCCACAGCTCGTTCCTGATGCTTTTCCGGACGTGCCGGCCAGCGCGGCCCACTCGAGAGCCGGAGCAGACGTGCGAGGACCGGGAAGGAAATGGCAAAACTGCCATCGTTTGCAGATGAACAGACTGTCTGCGGAGAAATTCTAAGACTCTCCTGCCAACCTATTAGGTAGAACTAATAAGGGGATTTAGGGTGCTTTCCGGATTCAGAATCAAAAGTAGAAACCAAACCAAAAGTAGTTCTGTGTGTTAGAAAAGCCCATCAGAAAATGTAATAGAAAAAAAAAAGTCACCAAAGCCACAGAAGCTGAAGTTACCTAGGCATAAATACGGGAAAAGGTGAGCCAGAAAAGACGTTTACGCGACATCACTGAAGGGTCCGGCACACGTCCCGAGTAGGTGCAGCGGGTCAGTGTGGCTGCAGGTGCAAAGAGCACATCCTCCGGAAGTCAGCACTTCCTCAAATTCATCTGTACTTTTAACGAAATCCAGTAAAATTCACAGTCGGAAGTTTTGTCGTGCGTGATGCACGGATTCTTACTAACATTTCTGTGGAGAATAAAAGTCAAAAAATAACCAGGAGGATGAGCAGGAAAATTAACAGAACAGCGCCCGCCTGGGTTTCCCAGGCACCAAGACTCACCCGCGGCAATCAGGAGGCTCTCACGTGTGGACAGACAATGAGACTTAGCAACAGAACCCAAAGCCCAGAAGGTTCTGGCATAAGATACAAAGGTGCCCACCCTAGGGTCCCGTTACCCCATTGCGGAAGTGCCACGTTCTGTCTGGGAACGCGCCTGCTGGGAACTTCCACTCCTGACGTCTGGCCTGTAGATGGAACCGAAACCCCGGAGAGGGGCTCGAGTGCAGGACTCTCGCCTTGACCCTCCTTTCCCACTCTTGTTCCATCACGCCCCTCGGAACCTGGACGGCCCCTGGAAGCTCCAGGTGGGACCATGAGGGCGAGGGGCGTGTCCTACAGGCGGAGGAGCTGCGTTCTCGGAGCCAGACCCCAGACCAGCCTGGGAAAGCCTGGCTCCCGACCGCAAGCTTCCCTCCGTCCTGCCCCTGCTCCAGCAGCGGGGCTTTTCTCACGGAAGATCTTCACCTTGATGGAGAAGGAGGCGTTAACAATGCGTGGGGACGTGTCGTCCATGAGGCAGGGACAACTGTCTACCTGTAGGAAGGGAGAACACGGTCCGGTGTTCGGAAATGAGCTCCGCGTGGAGCTGCAAACCCGGATGGAAGATAAACCTGGGATAGGAGGCCGGCGGGAGGAGTTACGGGGCAGTGCGGGGGCGGGGCAGTGCGGGGGCGGGGCAGTGCGGGGCTTGGGGCAGTACGGGAGGGCAGGCCTCGCACAGCTCGAGAGCAGGAGTCTCTCAAGGACACGTTCGGACGCTGACTCGACCCACTCGGATCTTCTGCGCAGCAGGGGCCACAGGCAAAGGAACGGCTTTGGGAAGTGATTCTGGTCATTGTCAGCCAAAGGGATGGTTTTCGTCCTACACGAGGAGCTCCTGCAAACCGTGCAAAAGCCGCCAAGTAAAAAACTGGTCCCAGGCGCTCCGCAGACGAGCCCGGCGGAACGGACGCCAGGTGTCGGAGGAGCCCGGCACCCCTGGGCATCGGGGGACGGGAGTTGAAGCAGCAATGAGGTGCCCGTCCCGTCCAGCGCAGGTGGCGGAGAACCGGAAGGCGGGACCTCAGGTCGGGGCGGGCAGGGAAGTCCTTAGGGGGGGCCTGAAAGCTGGGGAGGAGCCGGCCAGTGAGGGGTCCGGGAAGAGCTCAGAGCAGGGAGACAGCCAGTGCACGGCCCGGCTCCGGAATGACTCCGGGCGTCTCTGAGTGGAGAGAGGACGGAGCCGGCTCCAGCCGGTCTCTCTGACGGTGCAGCCCTGAGCCACACCCGGCTCCTAGAAGCATCCACAGTACCATGCATGGGTGCAGTCTGCGGTCCACTCAGCCCCAGCCAGCTCCCCAAGAGCCTCCGAATCCTGCTGGCCCTTCCGACTTAGTCTCTGTTCTTGCCACACATGGAGGTGGACTCCAGGCCACGGGCTGTCCAGGCCAATGGCCAACCGTTGGCCATTGCAGGTTCCCCCAACCCTGCTCAATCCACCAGCAACCCCCTTCCCACGTGCTCTCCTCCTGGTGGAACCCGTCCCATCATCTCAGGGCCGGCTAGTGCCCTGTGTGAGTAGGACGGCTCCGGGAAGCCCGGGTCCAGCTCAGGGAGCTCTTTCTGCCCCGTCCACATCCTGGAGTTCGGCTGGCTTCACAGCACAGAGCCAGCCTCTCGGTAGTGGGAGCGTGAGGACCAGAGTCAGACGGCCCAGGGTTCGAGTCCTGACAGCGGGCCTGTCATTCAGCCTCTGGCATCTTCCCATCCCTCACCTGCCGATGGGGAGAAATAATACGTCCCTCACGTCGTGAGAGCTCACACCCCACACCGGGCGCGGGGCACACAGCAGCCCCTCAATTAACGGCCGACTTCTGCCTCTTTGGGGACAGATGGCCTTCTCTCAGTCTGCCTGTTGCTCGAAGGGGGCACGGCCTCTGCTCTAATCTCCTCACACGCCCACCAGTCACACAACAGTGCCTGGTCATTTCGGTCACACGGGAAACATTACCAAGGTATGCGCCCATTTGCTGAATGAATGAATGAACACAAGAAAGGGAAGGTAGCAGAGCCCGGATTACAGAAGGGCCGTGCGGGAGAACCAGCTGCCAGTCCTTCTGCTAGCAGCACCGGGCCCCTTGTTCACCCCTCCAGCGGCGCCCCTGCTCCCGGCGTGCCCACCCCGCACCCCACAGCCACGCTGAGATGTGACGCTAGCACTCACCCCTGTGAGGGGTGTCCTAACCTCTCACTGTCCTAACCTCATCCTGTCCTCACACTCCTCACGACCGCCCTGACATTCTGGGCTAGAATGCTCTCAGCATCCTGACACGTGTCTGAAATTCCAGCCTTTGCAACTAAGGCAGAAATATTAGAGGTCACCAAGTTTCCAACATACCAGGGACATCCTGTGCCATTTTTTCTGGCTCCTCTCTGGGCATTTCAACAAGAGTGCCCAGCTTTGGGGGGGGGGGGAGCCCTGGCGAAGGGGGTTCCTAGTGGCCAAAACACCAGGACGCCTTTTTGTTTCGACCCTGGTTGGAATTTTATTTATTTATTTTTAAAGATTTTATTTATTTATTTGTCAGAGAGAGAGAGAGAGAGAGTGCGTGAGCACAGGCAGACAGAGCGGCAGGCTGAGACAGAGAGAGAAGCAGGCTCCCCGCCCAGCAAGGAGCCCGATGTGGGACTTGATCCCAGGACGCTAGGATCATGACCTGAGCCAAAGGCAGCCGCTTAACCCACTGAGCCACCCAGGCGTCCCCTGGTTGGAATTTTAAAATGGCCCAGGTCCCATTCCTGACTTGAAAGGTTCTGTAGCTGTGCCCAGATGGAAGGACCCTCCGGATACGGGCCTCAGTCCACGGTGGACCACATGCCTGGACGGGAAGGGAAGCAGAGGGGCGGGAAGCACAGAACCCTGGCTACGATCCCCTTAAGAGCAGCCTCTGGTGCTTCTCCTTTGGGTTTGGTTTAGGATCTGCCTTTCCCCTCGGTGACACCCCTGGGTTCCCTCCAGCAGCCCGGCTCCTCGTGTGTCCGGCCGGGCAGAAGGAAGAGCTCATTTGGCAGCTCCTGAGAGGCTGGACTTGTCGGCCTGGACCACAGTCCTGATGGATGAGACACAGCCAGCCGTAAATGCCAGCGTAGGCGTGAGCGATAGGCTCGGGACAAGGTCACCCCCGTGGCACAAATGGGACAGTCGCCACGCTCAGGGATGATGGACGCTGCCTACAGCACAAGGGAAATGAGATTCTGGGGGGCGGACTGCGCACCAGAGGCAGCCATAGCATCTGGGCTTCGAGGGTCATTTGGGGCCAACACTGTGTCCCGGCTGCCGCTGCCTGCTTTCCCACCAAAAAATCGGAGGTCACTCCTCCAGCATCAATGCAAGAATCATTCTAGAAAAGCATTTTGGAATGAGTCAAATGCAAAACATTGCGCACATTTGAAATGAACCTTGACGACCCCAGTCCCTGTGCACTCCCTGTTCTCCGGGCACCACACCTACACCTTGCTGCGCTACCACCCAGCCCTCCTCTAGGGGCACAGCCAGCCTTACAGACCCCTCCAAGCCAGCCTCGCATCTGAAACCTCCTCCACGGCTCACCCTGGGAATGCCCAGCTCCACAGACTCTTCCTGCCCCTCCCTCCAGCACCCACTCACGACTCAATTGTGGACCCCAGTGGCAAACCAGGCATGGTCTGCAAGGTACAGGAGAGACCCGACCTCGTGCTAGCTATGACCTGAGTCCCTCTATTCTCAGGGGATAATAACAGCATGCACCGCAGGCGTACGGGTGGGTGGAGAAGATGCTGGACGTAAGGGTCAGTAGAAAGAAATTAAATTGGTACAGGTAGTTCTCACTGGGCAGAATTCACTACTTCCTCCTATCCCTCTCCTCCTCTCTGGCTAAGAGAAAAGCCCCTGTGCTCCTGCGCTGAGGGACAAGGACGAGCAGAGACCCGGAGGACGGAGAGTAGCCGGCAGGCTGGCATCTTACAGAGCAGAGAATTTTGGACATTACTAAGTTCCTCTTCTGTGTGGGGTGCAGGCTCTGGAGTTCCTCGGGCTTGCATCCCTGGCTGCACATTGGAGGCACCTGCTTCCAAGAGCACGGATGCTGGGGTCCCAGCCCACTCCACCTGCCACAGCCAGTGCAATCAGAACCTCCGTGTCTGGGGTCCGGTCTTGTTAACATTCCATGACTGGCTCTGGGGGCTGGACACTCCCAGTAATCATGGAGACTGATGAACCAGGGATGAGTGCCTCTCTAGCTTGCAAAAGCTGCAGAAACATCATCCCAACTCACCTGAGATCCAGAGTCGTTGACATCGCCACTGGCTATAGCACCAAACCGTCACCGAGTCACCTGCCGTCATGCGGAAGGAAGCTTTCTGGCTCACTCTAAAAGCATTCAGGGACCCGGCGCCTGGGGTGAGCCTGGACCAGCCCACCCTCTCTACCTTCCCCAAAGACCCTGCCCCTTCCTCATTTGAATAGTCACCTTTGTTAAGGAAGGTTATTTGTTTAAAAGCAAAGAATCTCATCTGATCATCACGTGCAGCAATATCTTAGACCTTTATGGCTCTTTGGGGATACAATTTGTGTGTCATTTCGCTTTTTATTGCTTTTTATTGGCTGTGGGACTCTTGAAAAGAAAATGAGGACTATTTATCATGCACAGGGGAACTCTGCCACAGAACATAGTGGATAGCTGTCACCGGAGGGAAAGGCAGCGGGGGACAATAAGGAGTGGAAATAAGTCACCGGGAGAAAGAGGAGAAGGGCAAGCATGTGAGGGCCTCTGGACATTCCCCAGCCTAGGAGGGCAAAGCCCAGCACACGGGACTAATCAACTAGCACATGTCCCTCCAGTTAACAAGCACTCGTGCGGGATTCTTAGATGTTCACGAAGGCCTTCCCAATCAGTCCTCCCCAACTGCGTTCAAAGGGGAGCTGCAGACCGACGGCAGACCCCCATCCTCCACCCGCTGGGTGTACCTCAGGAGACTGGGGGTCTGTGAAACCAGCCAGACAGCAGATCTGCTGACACTGAGCCCATGGGGATGTCAAGAACACAGAGAAGGAGGAGCAGAGACATCTGGTCGACACAGGCTTTCGTCGTGGGAGGTGCTGTTTGTAGAGTCTTGTTCTCAAGTTGGACCATCCACAAGAAGCCCAGAGTCTGGAGGGCAGGTGTAAGCAGGTTTCCAGGCCACACCGCAACACGCACTGTGGGAAGAAGATGTAGAAGGGAATTTAAATATTTTCTAATTGTGGCAAAATGCACATAACCTACAATATGGCATCTTAACCATTTTTAAGTGTACAGTTCATGTAAGTAGGTTCACAGTTGTGCCTCCAGCATGACCATCCATCTCCGGAATGTCTCCATCCTCCCAAACTGAGCCTCTGTCCCTGTTCAACGCTAACTCCCCACCTGTGCCAGCCCTGGGTGCCCACCCTCTTCTTTCAACTCTGATTTTGACTACTCTAGAGAGGAGAAGGAAAACATTTTTAATAAACTTGTTATTTTAGAACAGTTTTAGATTTACAGAAAAATTGCAAAAATGGTTCAGAGAACTCCCATATACCCTACACTCAGTTTCTCCAATGATTGGTATCTTACCTTAGTGTGCAATTGTAACAATTAATGAACCCACATTGGTGCATTATTAACTAAAGCATACACTTCGTTTGCATTTCCTTGCCAAACGTCCTTTCTCTGTCCCAGGACCCCATCCAGGATGCCACATGACTTGTCGGCATCTTGTCCTCTTGGGTTCTTCTTGGCTGGGGCAGTTGCTCAGACTTTCCTTGCTTTGGATGGTCTTGACAGGTTTAGGAGTCCTAGTCATGTATTTTGTGCAGTTTTCCTTTATGGGATTTGTCTGATGTTTTTCTCTTGATTCATTAGGGGTTTTGGGTTTTGGAAGGAAGACCCCAGAGGTGAAGTGCCCTTCTCATCACATCAAGGGTCCCTATGACCAATATGACTTACCCCTGTTGATGTTGACCACGACACCTGGCTTAGGAGTATCCACCAGCCTTCTCCACTGTAAAGTTCCTCTTCTGTCCCTGTCTCCACACTGCGCTCTTTGGAAGGAAGCCACTATGCACAGTCACACTTCAAGGGCGGGGAGTTATGCTCCTCCTTTTTGAGGAAGGACCTTTTAAATCTTATTTTTTCTTTATTAGAGTCTAGAGTTGCAGGAGATTTTCTTATCCCACTCACAACGTGCAAACACCAAACTCTGGACAAAATTTCAAAGTGAGTGAAAGGTCTAAGATCCAGAATCTTAGGAAGTATACAGCACCCCCAGGAACCAGAACCACTGGGAGGGGCCCTGGTGCCGGAACCACAGCTGACCCCCACTGCTGGGTGCAACTTCCCCTTGAGGAGGTTATTCCTGAGGCCGTGCTCTGGCCATGCATGGTTGCTTCAAGGACAGGGTGCCCACTGTGGGCTGGGAAAGAGGACTCCACCCCTACCAGTCCGTAGACATCTTGTTTATACTTACCTCTCGCATGAAAGTCTTGGCTCACTGGCCAAGCTACACGGTCTGCAAGGGAATTAAAGGGAGAGAGTTCATCCTGTCAATGTCGACAGTACCCTGTCCCTCACTTTGCCTCTTAGATGCCCCAGTAGTGTCAGGAACAGGTGACGAAGTCCACACACAATTGGCCAGTGGTCAGTCACCTGAACTAGGACGGAAATTAAGTGACTAAATTTTGAATTTAAGTCGCACCAATTTCCACCATGTTCTAGTCGACCTTCTCCTCAAGCAGGGCTCCTTTCTCCCAAAGAGGAAGCCAGTGGGGTCCCGTATTTCCCCTGCAGCAAGAGGCATGAGGCCCAAGAAAGCACAACGAGGTAAGCACAGGAGGGAAGCTCACTGCCAGTGCTGGGCAGCCGTCTGTTGTGACATCTATGAGGGACTGCTCCCGCGCGGACTCGGAAGGTGAGGGAAGGAAGAAGGGATAAACACGGCGGCCGGGGTCCGACGAGTGTCTTCTCCATGCACATCTGGGCTGAGCATTTTCACAGGTCAGTTACGCAACCCTTCCCACAATTGCAACGGAGGGGCTCCTCCTGGGCACAGGTCCCTCCAAGCCCCTCTGACTAATGCCTCCCGAACCTCCTCTCCCATTTTCTCACCATGTCCGCCAGCATCCCACCATTCTTCATATAGAGAAAACAGAATCAAGGTGTCACTTGCACAGAGGAGCCTGAGCAAACCCAGAGCACAGCAAAAGGGGCTGCCCGGTGCTGGCCACACAGGGGTGTGCTCGGAGGGTGGCCGTTGGGTGACATCTGCCCTTTCCCTCGACAGACTCATCCATGATGAAGGTGGTCATAGTCTGACTGTAACATAAGGCTCTGCCCCCGCCCCCCCATCCAGTGGTGTCAATTTTGAGTCCAGCTGGGCCATGGAGGAACCCAAGGTCTAGATATTATAATTCACGGGGTTGGCGGTGGGAGGGTTGGTGGGGCTCAGGCAGCAGGAATGTCCCCAAGGAAGGTCACAACCAGTCCTTTTGCAACAGGCTCAAGGGCAGAGACACTGAGCTCCCTGACCCAGAGGAAGACCTGTGTTGGGGAAAACAGGGCCCTGAAGTGTCCGCTGGGGTCTAGGAGTTGAACGCTCTGTCCACCAGGAACGGACGCACTGTCTGGCATGTACCAGGAATGGCTGCCCCACCGGGAGTGCCGGTTCCACCCACTGTGCCTTTGATCTCATGGCGGCTGGTTAGCAAGCCGCGAGAGCAGGACATGGTCAAATGTTTTTTCCTTCAAAGATATTTACACTTCCTAAGCAGACTCCCATGAGAAGCCCCTCCCTTCCTCCACGAAGCCCCCCCGCCAAAGGTATCTCCTGGGAGAACAAAAACATGAGCATCATTCTCAAAAGAGCTTGCCCTGTTTGATTAAGTGTCACTGTTATCAGGGGAAACTTGAGGCTTCCTAGAACGTCTGACTCTTGTCCTGTATGTGACAAATGTACACGAGCTGGTTCTACAAACCCATTACCAGGCTGTAAGAGCCCAGACATGATGGCCCTGCCCCCGAGGGCTAGCCGGGACAGAGCTCACAAGCACGGTTGCCCCATCCTTGACTCTCTCTGGACACTTTGCTGGACCCTCCCGCTCCCAGATCCCAAGTGGAAAGTAGCAAAGGTCAGTGTGTAAACAGATGCAAGTCAGAGAATTCCACTGGAATTTCTGATGTCCAAGGTTCCCTGAATTGAGTCCCAGAGTTCCCCAGTGGACTGTTCTCCAGGGCAGTAGTCATCGGGCACCTGTGGTTGATCAAATCATACAAATTAATTAGAACTACATAGGGTTAGAAAGTGAAATTCTCAGCTGCAGTGGCCACACTCCCGGTGCCTGTAGCCCCATGTGGCTGGTGGCCGCCGTGCTGGACAGTGTAGAAAACTCCATCACGCGGTGCTGTCCTGGGACAGGCCACGCTGTGCTCAGAAGGTGTGGAGGACGGAGCAGTACTGTCATCCGTCCGCCTGGGGACTGCGCTCCAGGGCCGGGCTGTGGCTTCCACCAGCTCCGCAAAGGTTACACAACCCAAAGAAGACCAAGGAAACTCTAGATCAGGCCGTCGTGCCATGTGACTGGAGGTGGGCAGGAAGGGGCTTCTTCCCTCACCGGGAGACACTAGCTGTTCGTCCCCAGTTGCTAATCCAAATTCTGGCATTTGGTGCTGTGTTCCCTCACACAGAAGAGCACGTCAGGCTTTGGAAGAGTCTTGTCTCCTGGTGAAGATATCAGATGCCTGACAAAGACCCGGGGACCCGGAGGCTCCTCCAGGGGTCCTGCATGAATGATGCTCTTGCTGACCACATCTGGACCAGAGGGGACAGAGTATCTTTGGGTCCCACAGCCCCTCCTGGAGAAAGACAGCCCAGGAATCGGAGCGCCGGCCCTCCTGCTGCAGGGTAAGTGCTGGCCTGTTCTCCCCTCCACCGGCGAGAGCTCTGGAAGCCAAGACGGATTGCTCATGGAGGGCCCTCTGCATGCCATTGTGCCCAGAGCACAGACGGCGGACAGGCTGAGCCGGAGGTCAGCTAAGAGCGGTTGACATTTGGTGTCCTTAACCGGAGGGGTGAGGACGGGGAAAGGCGCAGTTGGCTAACGCTTCGATGCTGGAGCCCTCACGGTGACGGTCGTGGAGCGGTCCTCCTTCCTCCGTCCCGGCGGCTGGCGGGGTGGGGGACGGTCCCCGGCGTTCATGCACACTAAGGGCGTGGGGGGTGACCGCCAGCTACGGAAATGGAAACACTCCGGGTCCTCGTTCCAGTCCAGGCAGCACAACGCCTGCATCATTGGCCCATTTAGTCATCTTTTCAATGGTTGCCAATAACAACCTGCTTCTGTAAAAATAAGACTAAAAAAAGGCACATAAGACTTTCCAAAATGCTTGCCCAGAACAGTCTGAGCTGCTCGGTCCCCCCGAGAACGTGTCCAGCACCCACCTCCGCCAAGGCAGACGTTGGAGGGCGTCAGTGCTGTGAGGCCGCCGCTCCAGCCCGGGGCTCATGCAGGCGCACGGCCGGAGGACCGCCTGCCCACCGGCCCTCCCCGCGCCAGCCCCCCCTTCCCCCTTACTGTGCTTCCTTTTCCCAGAACCCAGGGCCCCTGCACCTGCCGAAGAACCCAGACCTCAGGCCTGGCCTGCGCTCACAGCAACCCGGTGCCTGAGAGGCTCCTCCCATTTTAGCTGACATGTTCACGTTACCGAGCGGTGTGTTTAAATTGCGGCCGTGGACTCATCGCTGTTCCCCGGGGCCTGTCCGCTGGCTATTTTGGGGTCCCGGGGTCTCCGAAGTTAATAATTTGATGCTGCTTACTCCTCAGTGTGTAAGCAGAAAGCCTGGTGTTGTAC
>JAHRIG010000041.1:2439206-2531800 GCA_020311275.1 Eira barbara | reverse complement strand
TTTTTCAATCAATGTCACGAGCCTGGGATTTGCAGCATCAGGAAACAGGGTCTCTCACAGCGGGTGAGTTGTGGCTGCACCGGCTTGGGGACCTCACACTCCCCAGTGTGCTCACCCCGAACGGTAGCCTTCCGGTAGGCCGGGAGCAGCAGCGAGCTTATACATCCGAGCTCCAACTTGGCTTGGCTTTGGGTTGTTTTTAAAAGAAAAAAATCCAGGTGTGGTTTTCATGCCCCGCCTTCCTAGGTAAAGTTTCTATCTAAACTGCGGCTTAGGGGCGCCTGGGTGGCTCCGTGGGTTAAGGCCTCTGCCTTCGGCTCGGGTCATGATCGCAAGGTCCTGGGATCGAGCCCCGCATCGGGCTCTCTTCTCGGTGGGGAGCCTGCTTCCTCCTCTCTCTCTGCCTGCCTCTCTGTGATCTCCATCTGTCAAATAAGTAAATAAAATCTTTTAAAAAAATAAATAAAAATAAACTGCGGCTTACTTAAGGAAATTAAGGAGACTGATAGTTTGAGAGAGAAAGAAAGAGAGGACGATGTGGTGAGACGCAGGGGACAGGCAGGAAAGAGAGGGGTCCTCATGTCCAGGAATTAATCTGTGTTTTTATATCTCCTTAAAACCCCCCCTGCAACCCGCCTTCTGCCCCCTCGCCGCTTTCCCCACCAGGGGCACATCCACCCAGTGCCCACCTGCTTACACACAGGTGACCCCTCTCCTCTTGTTTCAGCACCTACCACCCCCCGAGCCCCTCCCGTCCCATCCCCTGGCTCCGGGCTGGGGCATCCTGACCATCACCAGGCAGCTCTCCGCTTGCCCACGCAGCTGCCTTGCCACACGCTGGGCCCCATCCTGCCTATGGAATCAGGAGCTCGCGGGCCTTCCATGGGCCCCGGCCGCGGCACCCCCACCCACCGTCTTCCTAAGGGAAAGCTCTGGGACTCTCATGGTCACACATTTCGGTGGGCTCTGTAGGCTCACGTGTCAGCTCTTTGGAATAAACTAGCAAACGTAAAGCCCCTGCCAGCTGCCCTGAGGGGCCGCCCTGTGAGCCTGGCCCCACCTGTCCCTTACAGCTGGAGGGGCAGCTGCACACAACTGCCGTCTCCCACCTCCTGGGGTGCCCTTCCTGTGTTGCCACCTGCTAAAACCTGCTCCACACCAAGCCCCTACCGTCACCATAAAACCGTCTCAAATATGCCTGGTTAGAGATTTCTAGATCCCATGCTTCCCGCCCCAGGTACCAACTGTCGCTCCTGAGATCTGCCTGTGCCTTCAGGAGGCTGCGCTCACCTCACCGGCTCTGGGCTCGGGGACTGCAAAGCCTAGTGCAGCGACAACGTAGTGGTCACCGCCCGGCCCTTCTTCTTTGGCTTTGAGATTGGTACCCGCCTTCCCCTCCGTCTGTCCTTGAGGTGCAGTTTCTGGGAGGGTAGGAGGGCGCAGCTCACACGCACAGACACACACACACCCCACCTGCAGGATGAGCTCCCGCTGGCCCCTGGGAGCCTCCCGACTCTGACTGGTGTGTGCTAAAATGTAAACAGATTTCAAGTCGGAGCTATGGCAGAAGCTGTGCCAAACCCATCTTTTCCCAAAACAAACGGGCTGCGGCCAAAGCCATAGGACGTGTTGCTCATAAAATACGTGTTGCTCGGGGCGTCTGGGTGGCTCAGTGGGTTAAAGCCTCTGCCTTCACCTTAAGTCATGATCTCAGGGTCCTGGGATCGAGCCCCACATTGGGCTCTCTGTTCAGCAGGGAGCCTGCTTCCCTTCCTCTCTCTCTCTCTCTCTGCCTACTTGTGATCTCTGTCTGATAAATAAAATCTTTTAAAATAAATAAATAAATAAATAAACAAAAATAAAAATAAAAAAATACGTGTCGCTCATAAAAGACAGTATTTTATGACTCGAGGGACAATTCTATTTTTAAAAATCAACCTTATTGAGATACGACTTATATTAAACAAAGTCCATCATTTCAATGAGCTTTGACAAATGCTTCGACCATCACAATCAAGACAGAAACGATTTCCACCACTCCAAGAAGTCCTGGCAACATTTTTTAATTGAAAAAATTTTGAAAGAGTAGTTGACGTTCACAACCTAATTCAGCAGTACAAAGGTCTCCCATAGAGCTCTACCCCCCACATTTGTGCAGCCTCTCCCACCACGGACATCACCCACTGGTACACTTTTTCCAATCAGCTAACCTACACTGACACGTGGTTATCACCCAAAGCCCACAGTTTACCTTAGGATTCATTCTTGGTGTTGATTATTCTGTTGGTACCGACAAAGGTGTCATGACATGTCTCCGTCATGGTACTAAGATCCAGAACAGCTTCACTGCCTTGAAAATCCTGCTCTCTGCTGACTCATCCCTCCCTCCTCCCAAAACCCTGGCAACCACCAATCTTACTGTCTCCATAGTTTTTCCTTTTCTGGAATGTCACATACTTGGAACCATACTGTACATAGCCTTTTCAGACTGGCCTCTTTCACTGGGTGATATGCATTTCAGGTTCCTTCATGTCTTTTCGTGTCCTGAAGGATGGTTTCCTTGCAGTGCCAAATAACACCCCCTTGTCTGGACGGACCACAGTGTATCCACTCACCTACCGAAGGACATTTCAGTTGCTTCCGAGTTTCAGCAATTATGAAGCTGCTAAACCACAGAGTGCTGGGGTTCTTCGTGGACAAAGTGTAAGTACCAAGAAACATGATTGCAGCATCCTATGGTAAGAACATGTTTAGTTCAGTAAGAAACCACCAACCTGTCTCCCCAAGTGGCCGCACCATGTTGCATCCCCACCAGCAATGAACGAGAGTCCCCGGGGTTCCACATTCTCCCGGCATTTGGTGGTGCTGGTGTTCTGGATGTTGTGTAGTTGTGTAGTGGTTCAATAGTTGTGTAGTGGTTGTCTCATTGTTGTTTTAATTTCCCTGATGATAGGTAAATGGAGCCTCTTTTCACATACTCCTCTGCCATCTAGATCTCTCTTTGGTCTGTTAAAAGTCTTTGGCCCATTTAATTAGGTTGTTTGCTTTCTTATTGTTGAGTGTGAAGAGTTCTCTGTAACTTTGGACAACAATCCGTGAGGAGATGTGCTTTTTGCAAGTATTTTCTCCCAGTCTTTCTCTTGACTTTGTCTTTCACAGGGCAGAGGTTTTTTATTTTTATTAAGTCCGGCTTATCAGTCATTTCTTTCATGGATCCCACCTTTGGTACAGTAGTGCTACCCCCAAGGCCCGGTGGGTTTCCTCCTGTGTTTTCTTCCAGGGGTTTTATGGTTTTGCATTTTACATTTAGGTCTGGGTCCATTTTTTATTTGATTTTTGTGAAGGATGTAGATCTAGATTCTTTCTTCTTTTTTTTGCCTGGGGATGGCCAGTTGTTCCAACGCCATTTGTTGAAAAGACGGTCTTTGCTCCGTGGTATTGCCTTTCCTCCTTTGTTGAAGATGAGTTGACTGTATTTATGTGGGTCTATCTCTGGGCTTTCTGTTCCGTTCCATTGATTTGTCTCTTTTGATGATACCACATGGTCTTGATTACTGTAGCTTTATAGTAAGTCTTGAAGTTGGGTAGTGTCATTCTTCTGACTCTGTTCTTGTCATTCAGTATTGACTCAGCTATCCCGGGTCTTTGTCCTCTCTGCGTAAACTTCAGAGTCATTTTGTTGCTGTCCACAAAGTCACGTGCTGGGATTTAGGTTGGGATTACATTGGATCTGTAGATCAAGTTGAGAAGAACTGACATCTTGGCAGTCTTAAGTCTCCCTGTCTGTGAACGTGGACTGTCTCTCCGTTTGTTTACATGATGTTTTGATATCATTCATCAGAGTTTTGCAGTCTTCTTCGCGTGGATCTCATACGAATTTTGATACATTAATACCTAAGTACCTCATCTTTGGAGTGCTAATGGAAATGGTGATGCGCTTTTATTTTTGTATTTTTTTTTATTTTTTTGGTGATGTGCTTTTAATTTCACTACTGGTGTATCAGGAAGTGATTGGCATCTGTGAATCAACCTTGTGCTGAGCGACCTCACAATACTCACTCACTAGTTCCAGGAGGGTTTTTTCTTCCTTCTTTCAGATTTTCTACATAGACTATTATGTCCTCTGCCAGCAAAGGCAGTTTCATTTCTTCCTTCCCAACTATATATCTTTTATTTCCTTTTCTTTTCTTATTACAAAAGCTAGAACTTCTGGTACAAGGTTGAAAGGAGCGATGGGAGGGGACTTTCCTGTCTTGTTCCTGATCTTGAGACAATGCTAGAATCAAGACTTTCTCAGATCACTGGTGCATGAGGTTCCAGTGAGGTAGATGTGAACACCCGGTGAGTATGACCCTACAGGCATGTTGGCTGCGTAGTGGGACCGACCGCGCACAAGGCCTGCACAGGGGGTGTTCAGGGGGATGTGATGGATCAGCCACCTGATTGGCTTTGACGGATTTGTAAGTATAGAAGCTGGACCCTATAGTTTTAGAGGAAAGAAACTCTCAGTTCTTGCTCATAGACGTGCAAAGCAAGGCAGAGAGGAAATAAAACTGACGGACTCTCAGAAGGTTGAAAGCAGCTGGTGGCTTCTGGTGTGGACCCAGGCAGCTCAACCCCAGAAGGACTTTTGGTACCTCTGAAGTGGATGCAGGCAAGGGTGCTCAGGGGGAGGGAGGGGTGCAAGGGCTTAGCACATACACCAAGCAAAGGGCAAGAGGGAGCACTGTCTCGTCCCAGCCACCGGCACCCTCCATCTCACCTAGAGGGTTAGCCAAGGTGCAGAGGCTTCCGGCTGAGAGGTGCTGATAAGATGCACACATGAGCCAAGTTACCAGGCAGACCACTGCATCCACTCACGGCCATCCCTGCAACCCCTGGGCTTGTACCCAATACGAAGAAATTCTCAGGGATTAAGCAAATGTGGGGAATGGAGGAGGATTTGACAGCAAAACGAATCATCAGGAATGGCAAAATGAGATTTTTACTGCAATGGGGAAAAAAGTCATGGGATCCCATCGAATTGCCAACACGGCTTGAGGCATGAGAAACGTTCTTTGAGAGTCATACCAAGAGTGGCCAGGAACACAGTCAGGAGTCATGCAGCCTGGGGACAAATCTGGGACACCTCACTCCTACCCCTTAGCAAGTGACAATACTCTCCAGAGTTGTTTCCTCCTTTCTGAAACGGGGCATTCAATGAGACACTTTGTCCATAGCTGAGTACCCCGCCTTCTGCCATTTCCCTAGAGCAGGTACTATGCTCCTGCGAAGATGCCCTTTGGGAAGGGAGGGGAGGAGACAGGCAGCAAAATCACTCTCAACTAACCCCAGGGAGTCATTCCTTCTAGCTGACCACAGAGCTGGGAAAGCAGAGTTAGGATGAAGAGTTTCCCAGGCAAATTGTAATCCTACAAGGTGGGAGAGGCACTAGGGGTGAGAACAGGAGACCCATCCGTGAGCCTGGACGCCTGACAGCTGTAGCTATTTCGGGAATATGAGTGGAGGGGAGGACACCTCCACTTCCTCTGTGTTGCCTGCCCCATGCCTGGAGCCCAGCGCCCACTGGACTTCTGCAAGCATGCCAGCAGCCGGTGGTACCATGCGGCCCCTTCCAGGAAGCCAGTCCCCCAGCTCTCCTTGTCAACCAGAGCTATGTGCGGGCTGTGCTGAGAACCCGGCTCAGCCTGGGTGCAGAGGAAGGACCGGCTGGTGTGGAGGAGTGAGAAGCTCCCGTGTGGCCTGTGTGGTGGCTGGGCAGGAGGTGGAGACAACTGGGCCAACCACACCAAACCCTGGCATTCTCAGAGACAAGAGCCATGTGGAAGGGGACAATTTAAAGAAGTAAGAGGAAATTCCCAAGTGGGGCCCTGCGTGAGCATGCCTTCCAGCCTCGTCGTGACCCCACACGGTCGTCGTGGCCAGCCCATCTTACGCATAAGGACACCGAGGCTCAGAAGGTTCAGGGTGCCGTGAAAGCTAACAGCCCGACTCCAGAGGCAGAAGACACAGGTCCAGCGGAGGCTCCATTGCCAACACTCATAACCAAGTGACCGTGGGCAAGTCACTCAACCTCAGCATGCCTCAGTTTCTACAATTATAAAATAGCTCATCCCTCCACCTCCTTAAGAACTCTCTCCATACATCCGTGGGGGACTGTGTTATGGTCTGTGGGACCAGCTGCCCCTCCCTGGGCAAGGAGGGGGCTTCCCTGCCTTCCCTGATACCAGGTTAGTCTCATGTCTGTCTACCCAAAGAAGCATCAGCTGTAGCAACTCACTTCCTGGCTAAAAGGGAGCTCCCACAACCAGCACGCCGTGGGCTCTTTCCTTTTCTCATTGCCGTGATTCCAGAAATGTCCCAGAGAAAGACAACATGTTTCTGGCTCTGGAGGGACAAGGACACAGAGCAGGACCCACATGCTGGGCACATAGCCCAAAGAAGGCATGAATCTCTGTGGTGTTGGGTGTTGTTTAGCATAACGTTCCCTGCCCGGAGCCCTGACCACCCCGTGCATTTGCCCCTCTGTGCTCAGCCCCGCCTACACTGGAGTGTCTGTGCCCCTCCAGGCGTGATTTTCCTGCAACACTCGGAACATTTACAGCACGGTGTGTTTTTCCTTTGTGTTGCTTATCTTCTGTGTCCCCTTAAAAGAACATGAACATAAACCCCATAAAGCAGGAATTCTTGTCTCCTGTTCATGACTCTCTTTTGCACCAGGAATAGAGCTCGGCAGGTCAAGGGTACACACAAGCAGACACACAAAACAAGGAATAAATAAATGTGGAATCACAGAAACTAACTGAGGCTCTAGCCCAAATGAAATGCATTTAATCTTCAAAATGACCCCATGTTTCAAATACTATTACGACTCCCATTTTACAAATGAGAAAAACAAAGCACGAGGGTTAAGAGAACTTGCCCAAGGTCACACACTAAACCAGCATGCAAGTCTGAGCCACATTTTTAATCACCGTGTCCTTTGGCTTGTCAACAATACCTTCTCTGCAGCGTTGCTGGAAGAGGTAAAGGGCTTGAGGCACACCAGGGAACCAGCACATGGTAGAAACCACAGAAGGCTGTTGGCCTGCTGATGCCACTTGTCCAAAGTCTGAAAACTAGGAAGAGGAGGAGTGCATGTCCTCCCGGGCCTCCTGACCTCAAAGCCCATGCTTGTTCTGGGACATCAGTAGGTCCCAAACCTGGACAAGGTCCAGGATCACCCGGGGGATTTCAAAAACTACCATTGTCTGGGCCTTGGGTACTAAGTGCAACCCTTCACAGGCGTTTAGGTCCAAACACCTGTACTTTTAAAGAGCAATTCAGACGACGCGGACTCAGACCAGGTAGAGGAGACTCTGCACCATTCCTGGCTCATCACCGGCTGCTGAGACCCTCCGCTCTCCTCTGAGGCTGGATGGTAGGACTGTCACCCTGCCTGATGAGGGTTTAGCCCCAGGTTTCCACCCTCGTGCTAAGAAGTCACCAGTTAAGTGATGTGGTGGGCTTGCGAATTCCATCTCTGACTCCAGCTGAGACCACAGGCAGATTCCGGGTGTTACCAAGAGTAACGGCGAGGCAACCCTCTGTACATCATCCATGGAGAGGTCCAGGGTCATGGTCTCCAAGAACAAGCCAGGAGGTTCGTGATCTCCAAGACCAAGCCAGGGGGTGTCTTGTCCCAGGAAACCAGGACTCTTGAATAAAGGACCCATCAGTCAGCAATGCACCTGGGACCCAAGTCAGTGAAAACCCTGTGGCAAAATGAGGGCAGGGAAACGGCGATGTTGCCAAAGGAAGGGGACGTACAGTTTGTGTTATCTCTTTGTTGAACACATAGGGACCTAGCCTACAAGCCTGAAAGTCACAACGAGCTTCTCCCAAGTTATGAGGATGTCCGTGCTGTCTGCTGCATGCAGGCCATGTGGGGCATTGAATGACACTTCTACCATAGGGGACTTGGAAGGGGAGAAGAGGGTTGATGAAAGGAGGCACCTTTGCACTCCCACCACAGGCACCATCTTGAACAGGAGCAAGAAGCAGTGGAAACTTGGAAACCAGAACTCTTTATCCAAATGAGCTCCACATTTATCTAATGAGACTGGTTATAAGGTTTTAGGGAGTCGACACACACACTTTTTTCTTCCTATGTCATTTCCTAGGGCTGTCGTAACACCATACCACAGACTGGATGGCACAAAAGAGCAGAAACGTATTTGCTTACACTCCGGGAAGCCAGAAGTCCAAGAGCAAGTGGAGGCGACTAGGTGTCTTCCAAGTGCTCTGAGAGACAATCCATTCCATGCTTCTCTCCTATCTTCCGATGATTTGGCAGCAATGTGGAGCATTCCTGGCTTGTAGATACATCACCCCAACCTCTGCCTCCTCTTCACATGGCATTCTCCTGTGTGCATGTCTGTGTCCAAGCTTTTCTTCTTTATAAGCACATCCGTCCTGTTGGGTCAGGACCCTTTGTCATGACCCTATCCCAACTTAACCATGTCTACAGACTCTATTTCCAAATAAAGTCACATTCAGGGGTATGGATGTAGACGGGGTTCTGAAATGGTTTTAGGGGACACTAATCAATCAGTATCACCTCCTTAGTTCAGAATGAATGGTTCCAGAGGAAAACATACCTGTCAGAGGGATAAAGACAAGATAGCAGCCTCTGATTGCTCGTGAAACCAACTGAGACTGTGTAACGTCAATCAACAACCATAACACGCTCCCCGGACTGAATTTGCCGCTGTTGGATGCCCCAGGGAAACTCACACTCAGTGGCGCATACCTCAACAAACCCCCTTTGTGGGCAGGCAATGTAGAAGCAAAGACAGGAAGCTGAGTCTGCTCCCAAATTTGCCCATCACAGAATTCCCTCCTGCGATTTGGGTTAAGACAGGTTCTACGGATAGAGTTGCGCAATTCAAAATAAAATACACACTATAATACATATTAATAGACTGTGCAGTGAGTCTAGACTGGGTGACAGAAACATATAAACATTTTGAAAATTTGAAATCTCAGGGCTTGGGTCATGCCTCATCCCATGGATGTCATGGGATCCATGACATGGATGTTGTCGTGGATGCCTGGCTGCTGGTGTCCCTGACTTGGGCAGGTCCTGAAGACTGTTAAATAGACATGCAGACACATGTGTGTGAAATGGGGGGGGGGGTCAGTCTGACTCAGTGGTTAAATGCTTCTTTTCAAGACAAGGAGAGAGGCTCAGGAGGAGCCTGCCCTGCGGACACCTTCCTCTCGGCCCTCCAGCCTCCAGGACCAAGGCCGGGAAAACAAACGTCGGTGTCTAAGCTCCCGGTTGGCAGCCCTCGCACACGATGCACGGTGTGTGTAGAAGACTCTCCGAAGGGAAACCACACACAGAGCAAACACCCCACACACCGAGAAGGCTGTGAGCTTGGGGTTCCGGCAGGGGCCACAGAGCAGAGGTGAAGGCAAGAGGAATCCCACGCAGAGGACCACCTTCCCCTGTGTGCCCGCGGCCCCGTCCAGTGTGGTCCCGCTTTGCTTCCTGCTGGTCTAGGAAACGTGGAATCTCCAGTCGGGGCCCTGAGCCAGCCCTAGTGTCCGCATTTTGACTAACACCCGACGACCAGAGGAGAAGGTGGGCGGCCCACCGAGCCAGGTCCCGGAGGGAGGCCTGCGATGGAATCACCGTGTCCCAGACCGAATGACTGACCGGGGGATGGGGCAGGCGGGAAAGAGAAAAGAAACTGCCCATCAGTAGTTCGGAGCACCAGGGGTGGGGCTTACAACAACATCGACGCCAAAATGCCGTTCGCGACACCGTGTTCGACCCCATCGAAGGGGAGGGGACGGTGGGGGCAGACCGGAGGGGCCAAAGCAAAGAAGGAAACTCGTGCAACAGACCCAGTCTGTCCTCACAGCGTGTTTCTGGTCGTCAAAGTAACAGACGATGAGTCCAGAGCACTGGGAGAGAGTGGGAAGGTCTGGCGTGGAGGTAAGATTCCTCACGAACCCACCCGAAGACGACAGGCCCGTTGGGGTGCGATGCTCAGTGTAGACGCTCCGTGTGTGTTCTTGTCACTAAAAACCGTGTTGTGCGAATGTCTCTCTCGTGATAGAAGTAATTCCTCCAAACATCCCTTCTGCAGCTCCCCAACAACCCGTCCCCTGAATGAGCCACGGTGAACACTTCCTCTATTTATAGGGGCGAGGTCTCGCCACTTGCTCCGTATTTTAAGTGACAACGCCATTCACGCGTTCAAGCTTGAAACTTTACTCGCATCTCGCGTGGGTCCCCCAGAACTGCCCCCAGAGTGGGCGTGGCTGAGTGGCGGCCGCTGTCGGGCTCCTGGTTCACGCGGCTGGGTCACGGATCGTGCAGCAGGAAGGCGTGTGGACTTGCTGTGAGCAAGACAGGGCAGACCCACCCCTCGGAAACACAGGGCCCTCGTTTCTGAAATTGGACCAAAGTGAAACCCGTTTTGCTGAGGAAATTTCACAACAGCTTCTGAAATGATCGTTTATATCTGGGAATGGTATAAAGAACCAGACTCAGCAATGTCACCACGATGCCTCCAACACAGCCCATGTGATATCCCAAGGTCCCGGGAAGGGATCTGCCCACGGGGTCTACTTCTCGCGAGTCCCCCCGCCACCGCGCCCTCCGTCTTGGGGCCTCATCGGCGCCCACCTGGACGCCACTCTGGGTGTGGGAGCCCCTTCATTCCTATCTCGTCAGTCTCTCCCAGTGTGATCCGAGATACGGGAGATGTTTTCTCGTCGCACTTGATTGTTCCCTCCTTCATCGGAAGGAAGATTTATGTTTGCTCCCCGACTGCAAACGTACTTGGCTTCTGAGCAGGCGTGGAAGGATCCGGGCGTTTCCAGACTCGGCTGGTGCCTGAACCAACAGCCCGATGCCGGCTCAGAGCTAGTGGGCTGGGGTCTTATCTCCCTCTTTCGTGTCCATCCCCTCGGCTGTGCGCACCGTGCGGATCCGTTCTCACTCTCCCATTGCCTCACACGACGACACTCCGTGTTCACGCTTCTGGGCAAACAGCTCTGTCCCTGCTCCGGAAGCACAGAGCTGCTGTCGGCGTTGGAAGCTCTGCATGGCCAGACCTCCAGTGTGTTCTCCAGTCAGCCGGGGCTTGCAGGGGAGCAGGTGTTCCTGCCCGGTAACCACTTGTCACTGGGAGGAAAGGCTACCTCCGGGCAGAAGGACAACACTCCAAGCCCCCAGACTCCCACACTGTCGCCACCCATGGGGCGGCTCATACCCACATCTTGGACCAGATCCATCGTGGCCTTACAGACATGGCCCTGCTGTGGGAAGGCCTGCACTGACACCGCGACCCTGCTGCGACCCTGACAAGTCACCTGACCTTGGGAATCCACAGCCTCTTCATCAGGGATGGGTCTCCAAGCTATCCTGGACCTTCCCTTCAGGGTCAACAGAGGTCATACACACAAAGCTTTCAAAATGATGCCACAGAGCAGCTCTAAGCGGACGTGAACTGCCCCAGGCATCACCCCTCCTACAGCTGTCCCGTCTGAACGCCCAGCCAGGGTACCCACTTCCTGATGGCAGAGGAATCAGCCCACAGAGGACTCACTCCTTACCTGGCTCAGGTGTGCGTGGGGAAGGTACAGAGCAATGGGGACAGGGCTTAACACGGAGCCAGTAGTGCCTGCCTGTTCGTCCAGGGTACAAATGCGACCCAGGACATCTGCATAGCATGACGGGCGTGCGGAGAGTGGGCTGTGCCCCCCACACCCAGGCCGCAACCTCAGGTCACGGCAGCCTCCCTCCGACAGAGCTGCTTCTCTCTCCCGGCTGCCCATCCCAAGCAGCTGCAGACGCTCGGGACCGGCTGTGCCCTGAGCGTGATCCCGAGGCGGGCCAGGAGAAACAGCACAGGATCCCCTGGCTCAGCCGGGGCCAGGCAGGTCTCACGCCCACCCAAGGTGGGCCCAGAGCTGTCCTGAGACTCAGCGCTGCCTTGGACCTCTTTCTTCCCCTCCTCCCGCCCTCGCCGCTCCCCACCCCCACCCCACCTTCCTTTTCCTTTCCTCCCTCTGTTTTCTTTGTCCTTTAGGGTTTGTTCTTCAAAGTGTAGTTTACATAGAGCGACGTAGAAACGCAAAGGTTCTAAGGGAACGTTTACACATTTTGAGAAATACACCATGTAAATATCACCCCTATCGAGACGCTGAGACTTCCCAGCACCCCAGACAATTCCCACATTATCCTTCGGCCCAGGACCGCCTCGCCACCCCACCCTGGGCAGCCACTGCTCTGCTTTCTGATGCCGCAAATTGGTTCTCTCTCTTCTAGAATCTCCTGCAAGTGGGACTAGAGGCAGTGCAGTCGCGTACCCTGGCTTCTTCATCTCCCCGTGCTTCTGTGAGCCATTCCCGTGGCGTTCTTGTTCTCAGCTGTTCTTTTATGGCTGAGGGACACCCCGGGCGTGCGTGTATGCACCATCTGCTTGTCCCCTCGCCTGCGTGATGGGCATTTGGGTTGTTCTCATTTGAGGCAACTCTGAACACGGTTGCTATGAACACTCACGCGCACCTTTGGAGGGATGCATGTTTTCATTCTCCGGGGTAAACGCCGAGCCGTGGGGTTGCTGGATCGTAGACAGGATGCACGTGGACTTTAAAGGACCTGCGCTGTGGTTTTCTGGATTGGTGGCACATTCCGCCCCTGCCCCCAGCAGCAGCTGCGGGTTCCCGTGCTCCCTGTGTGGCACCAACAAGCCCCAGTGATGGGGACACTGGGCAACCATCCCACTAGGAAACCTGTGGATTTGGTAAAGCCTGACATGCCCCATCAGGGTCTTGTTGTCTTAAAGACCACAGGAGTGGGTGAGAGACCAAAAAACCACAAAGAGATCAATGTGCTTTCTGATTCTTACCACCAGTTGAGCCAAGAATGTGGGGCCCCCTTTCTGTCAGCTTCCGTTCACGGTTCAGTCCATCTTCCAGTCAAGACTAATTAATGCTCGTGGCTGGAGACTCACCTCCCTCTGAGAAGGTGTTAGGGATGAAACCAGTGCTCAGGGGCTGAGATCTCAAAGGGCCCCCACCCCTCCCCATTCCTCTCCTCCTGCCTCACCGCACCCCATCCAAACTCAGAGGCTGGGCCAAGGTCCCACTGACTGGCCAGAACCAACCTCACCTCTTACTGGTTGGGTGACCTTGGGCAAGTCACTTGAGCTAACTGTGCCTTGGTTTCCCTGGCTGTGAAATAAGGATGAATAAAATATCCTCCTCATGAGTGTTGGGATGATTCAGAGAGAGAGAGAGAGAGAATAGAATAGCACCAGGCACACAGAAGGCAGATATCAGCCTTGATGCGGTGACCACGGTGAAGATGACGATGACAACCGCGCCCGTATTTTCCACTGGGTTGCAGGCTGCCCCCCATCTCTCTGCTGCCAGCCCTAGTCCTGACAATGGCAGAGGTCTCACCCAGGTGACCGTGATGTCCCCTCCATCAAGTCCAGCAGTGGCCTCCACAATCTTCAGGATGAATTCTGGACACGGTGGCACGGTTTTCTGTGATCTGATCTGTACGCTTTTCCAGCTCATCGCCCCAACGAATTTACACAAGTCCTGTGGTCTAGCCATGCAGCCAAATGCCTACAACCATCTACTGCCCCATGACCTGGGGTCTCTCCCCTCCGGTACACATGTCAATGTCCCTCCCTCGTAAGCTCCGCCCCCCCAAGTCTGCTTGACTAATGGCTACTCTTTCAGGGTTAAGCCTCCTGCAAGACATCTTTCTTGACTTCCTCACACTGACTCCCTCACCACTCTGAGCTGCGCTGCACGTTGCATACCTCCGGTGTGGACTTTGTACACTACTGTCAGCTTCTGAGTCAATCTTTTGAGTGGCCTTTCCTGAGCAGGGAAATGGCTTACCATTTCCGTTTCTAACAAGCACACAAAATGGATTCAATAATTGTTGCCGAATGGGTTGATGGATGGGTGAGTGAGTGGGTGGGTGGGTGGGGAGGTGGGGAGATGGGGGGTGGATGGGTAGATGGAGGGATGGTTGGGGTGGATGGACGGAAACGTGGGTGGGTGGGTGGATAGATGGGGGTAGATGGGTAGATGGAGCTGAGGGGTAGGTCGATAGATAGGGGAGAGGCTTGGTAGATAGTAGGGTAGGTGCATGGGTGGGTGGTGGATGGATGAACAGATGGGAGTGATGAGACTGAACTGAATGTAAGTGCGTGTGCCACAGAGGACATGGTGACACCCTCCTTGCACATCCACCTTGATATGGTCCCTCTTGAGTGGGATTCCTCAAAAACACAGAGGTCTCAGCTAAATCATTCTTTAAAATGGTCAGACAGGAACAGAAGGGTGATGAACCTCCTTCATTTCCTTTCTATGTGAAGCCATCCCAACCTCCTCCATTCCACTAGCCTCCCCTAAATACCTCCTCTTATTTGGTTCCTTTCCAACAATGCCTTCTCCCCACTTTACCCACCACTGTCCTAACCATGACTTCTAGAATTCTAGGAAAAGATGCATTATTACTGAACCTATTGGCTGCTGAATATTAGGAAACCATGCTGGAAAATAACCCATCTCCTGCCATTGGAACCAGCTGATGGACTCGCAGAAGCAACAAAAACAGAATTAGCAACAGCAGCGGATGTGTATGAGCCCTGGTCACATGCCAGACACCTCGCTAAGGGCTTCACACTCACCCCGACACCAGATGAGAAGCAGCCTCCCTGCTGCACATTTTATTAGAAACTCTGGCAAAGGGAGGACTGAACCTTTGGGTCAATTCAATCTTGTGACTATTGATCCTGTGGGTGTCAGGATCGGACTGCAAGGAAGGTCACCCAAGGCCCTCCTCTCCTTACCTGAAGGTGAATCAAAAGATGCCTCTCGGCTTGTGACCACTCACCACCGTAGAGAATAAACCAGATGCGACCCACCATGCTGGAAAGAGAAGGGTGCAGGGACGTTAACAAGGGACAGGAGCTCCTGTCTTCTTATTTGGGCCTGTGCCATGGTGTTCATGATCAATTTATTGTGCCGGATTAGCAAACCCCTCAACAGCCCTGGCTTGGGCTCATGGGGAGCCAAGGCAGAGGGATGTGGTAATTAGTATAGCTTGTCCCAAAAGCCAAATTTTTGATTAGGGGATTAGCAGGGAGCAGAGCCCATCTGTGGCCTCCCTTGTGGCAGAGCCAAGAGCTATGACCTTGAGATGGGACAGAGCAATAGCCCAAAGTCAGGAGCCATGTTCCAAGCTGCTTGGACACCCCGCCCACTGGAGACTGGTACCAACAGCAGCAGAGCTCTCTCTCCAGAGCCAAACGGCATACCCACATGCTACAGTGTCCCTTCTTTAGAAACCTGGCCGTGACATCTGGCAATGACTCCCTCCTTGACCACACCTCCATTAGGCTCCTCCAATCCCTCTTCTTAATAGGCCTTGACCTTGGCCTGCCTTTAGCAAGAATCCTGCTCTGTCAGTTTAGCAAGAATCCCCCCACCACTGACATCTAAGTCCGTAGCCTGCTGTTAGCAAGAATCCACATGGACCAGCTCAGCAAGAAACCACCCTTGATGGCCACTTTTCACAGTTTTCTGTCCATGGCCCCTTGTGCTGCTCCTTGGCTGAAGACCCCACTCACCCCTGCTGTATTCAGAGTTGAACCCAATCTCTCCTCCCTGGTGCAATAGTCTCAGATAAAGTCTTCCTTTCCATTTTAACAAGGGTGAGGGCAGTTCCACACCACCCCCACATATCCTTCCACTTATTATCC
This sequence comes from Eira barbara, assembly GCA_020311275.1. Lineage (NCBI taxonomy): Eukaryota > Metazoa > Chordata > Mammalia > Carnivora > Mustelidae > Eira > Eira barbara. Next base: position 2,516,009 of record JAHRIG010000041.1, on the reverse strand, counting down.
CATCTTTTCAGCAGACTTCATAACAAAATCCACAAGCCCCCTCTAACACCTCGCCCTGGTGTCTCTTGAACTCACTGCAACTGTCTTCACTGTCCTACTGATGTGGCTTCTGCCTGAGTCTCCACAGACCCCACATCACCAACTCCATGGGCCACTTCACTCAGCAGCACTGAACATGGTGTTGCACACATACCTTTCAACATTGCATTTTCTCAACTCCTGGGACGATCTCCTACCTGTGTCCTTCCTCTACCTCTCTGGCCCCTCCACCTCAGTCTTCTGAGCATGTTCCTCATCATCCCCTGAATTCCAAGTGTCCAGCCGCCCGGAGCTAGTACACTGTCTTCTTTTCTCTGTTTTCCCTCTGGCCCTAGGAGCCCTCATCAGTCCCGTAGCTTTACATACCACAGATGCACTAACAACTCCAGCATCTACCTTCTGACTTATCCCAGCAGCTCAAGACTTGCAAGTCTCACAGACAACTCAATATTTGTATTGGGAAGTCTGATCGATCTCAGACTTCTTTGCCTAAAACAAAACCATTCAGTTCCACCCCCGCCCCCAATACATGCAAAAACCCACCAAACCGATCCAAAACAAAAACCATTTTTCTCTAGCCTCCCCATTCAATCATTCATTCATTCTGTAAATATCTACTGAATGCCTACTACGAGCAGGCGCTGTTCTAGGTGTTGAGGACACTACACTTAATAAAAGACAGTAATTTCTTCTAGAAAATGGCAGCAGCATATACCCAGCTCCTTAAGCCAAAAGCCTAGGAGCCGTCCTCATGTCTTTTTTTCTCTATACCAGTGACTTTTAGCAGTGCGATTTCTCCCTCAGGGGACATTAGGCAAGGTCTAAGACAGTTAGATTGTCATACTGGAAAGGGCTGCTACTGGCATCTGGATGTAGAGGTCAGGGATGCTGCTAAACCCTTACACTACACAGGATGGCCCTCACACACAACAAAGAATGAGCAGCCCAAATGTTATAGTGCCAAGTTTGAGAGACCTAGTCCATCAACATACACCATATGTTTTGCCGCTGACACAGACCCCAATCTCACAACTTCTCTTCAGTTCCATGGTCACCAACCTGGTACAGATGGCTGCTCTCTCTCATCTGGTTATTACAAGAGGCCATTTGGACACTGAATTTTCTTCTTTTTTCACTAGGCCTTGACTTTTGTCTTCAGGGGTTGTATTTTCATTTTCTGTATCCCAGGCAGTGATCAGAGGATTTGATACTTATCCATGTGTACTATCATTGTCATCACAATTATCACCATCATCACCATCACCATCACCACCATCATCATCATCATCACCATTATCACCAACATCATCACCACTGTTATCATCATCACCATCATTACCAACATCATCATCACCATCACCACCATCGCCATCATTACCATCTTCACCACCATCACCATCACCATCACCACCACCATCTTCAACACCATCATCACCATCACCACCATCATCACCATTTTCATCACCATCATCACCACAACCATCATCACCACTATCATCAACATCTTCATCACCACCATCACCACCGTCATCACCATCTGCATCACTATCATCATCACCACACCATCATCGTCGCCATCACTATCATCGATCATCATCACCATCATCACCACGGTTCACTGAGCATTAACTTTACTTGAGGCCCTGTTCTTGGTCCTTAACACACATCACTTCCTATCATCCACCCACATCTCTCTGATTATTGCCCTAATCTTACGATGTCTCATTAGCTGAGAGATTAGCTGCTTGAAATCCAGAATCAGGCTTCCTGGTTCTGCCCATTAACCCTTTGTGTCATTAGGGATAAGTTAGTTAACCTCAATATTTCTCAATTTTCTCACCTGTAAGATGGAGTAAACAATAGTGTTGACTTCGCAGAGTTATTTATAAGGATTCCAAGAGATGGTCCTTGGGAAACAATCAGCATGGTTCTTGGTGAGCAATGAGTGCTCAAAAAATATTAACCAGTCCATTAGCTCACTTGCAAAACTAAGGAAACTGGGGCTTTAAGGAGCCATCTGGTTTGTGGCCAGCCCATAGGTCATACCAGCCTCCTGCCGGAAAAATGACTGAACAAAAGAACAAGTAGACAGCAGAAGTGACCACCAACTTCTTTGTTCTACAGGACTCCAGATGGCTGAGTAATATTCCATACTCAGCCAGCAGGAAGGATGAACCCAATTTTTGCATCAACATGGATGGGACTGGAGGAGTTTATGTTGAGTGAAATAAGTCAAGCAGAGAGAGTCAGTTATCATATGGCTTAACTTACTTGTGGAGCATAAGGAATAACACGGAGGACGTTAGGAGAAGGAAAGGAGAAGTGAGTTTGGGGAAGTCGGAGGGGAAGACAAACCGTGAGAGACTGTGGACTGCAAGAAACAAACTGAGGGCTTTGGAGGGGAAGGGGTTAGGGGGATGGGTGAGCCTGGTAGTGGGTATAAAGGAGGACATGGATTGCATGGAGCACTGGGTGTTAAACGTAAACAACGAATCTTGGACACGACATCAAAAACTAATGATGACTAACAGAACACAATAAAAAATAATAAAAAATAAAAATAAAGGACTCCACAGGGGTAGGGGGCTTCCCTTGATTATAGACTTCCCTCGATTTCTATAAATGTTCTAGAAATAGCACAAGTACTGAATTAGGCTCTACTGTTTTTACAATTTTGACTTTTCAGAAATCTCTCTGCTCTACCCTCTGACCCTGACAACACCATGTTAGAAGAAAATAAGACAGGGGCCCTCCTCTGTCCTTTGTCCTCATAGACACCATCCTAATCATCCCTTCCCATCGCCCTGCTGTTGTCCACACACCTGCTCTTAGGCCCCAGGTCCTGAGCCCTGGCTTCTAAGCACAGAGACCAAAAGGCCATGGTCTATCCATGACATTTGCTCTCCCATAAATTAACTTGTCTGCAAGGCTGGAGAAATTCCTCTGAAAGTTGCCTACAGTTCATTTCTGATTACAGGGATGGAAGCAGATATTGTTAGGGGCCTTCAGAAGCTGAGAAAGAAAGAGCCTTTATCCCCACAGCGGGCTGTGTCTCGGCCCCAAGAGGAGGAGCTCAGCAGTCTGTGCTTGACCTGGGGTGGGGAGGCACAGCCCACTAGGGCTCAGAGGCCTTCCCACAAGGGCCCCGAGAGTTGCCTACAGGGCCGGGCAGGTGGGGCACCTTATGGCCTTCCCATCCCTACAAACACATCATTGTGCACAACGTTCCATCTGCAAGAAATTCTCTTCCTTCCCTTCCAACCCTTACCTACCCAGCCACACTGAGCTGCGGGGGTGGGGTCACTTCCTCCAGGAGGCCTTCCCTGAACCCCCCGCCTGTACATCTCTTTATCTACTCCCATTCTTTCCTGGGGCTTCCCCTGTGTTCCAAGAGGCACACCTGTTTCCACCTGATAACATCTTTTTGATCCTTTGGAACACCCCTGAATAACCCCAAATGCTCTGGCACCTAGGTCTTCCCCAATGGGACGCAGCCCTCCCCAGCTCCCCCGACAGGCCCCTGAGGGAGACAGGCCTTCTCAGTTGACCCCAGATTGAAAGAGAACTTAGACACCAACAGTCTGGTCTGGGCTTCAGAGACTGACAGGGCCAATCCCACTAGGTTCCCCCACCCTGATTTTGTCCTGTCTGTCACTTCCCGGGCCCTATCCCACCTGTCAGAGACCTCAGCCAGAAACCAGGAGCCGCCCTTGCCGTCCCACTGCTCACCACCCACGTCTATCCTTACCACCTGCCGGTCAGCCTCGTTACTAACAGTCTCATTCCTTTGTCTCCGTCTCTCCCAGCTCAGAATTGTGTCACCTCCCACCTGGGTTTTCACGGTGGCCCAGCGGGCCTCTGCCTCCGTCTTTTTTTTTTTTTAAGATTTTATTTATTTATCAGATAGAGATCCCAAGTAGGCAGAGAAGCAGGCAGAGAGAGAGAGGGAAGCAGGCTCCCTATTGAGCAGAAAGCCCGATGCAGGGCTCGATCCCAGGACCCTGGGATCATGAGCCGAGCTAAAGGCAGAGGCTTTAACCCACTGAGCCACCCAGGGGCCCCTCTGGCTCTATCTTTTAAAATTGTAACTCAACATGGCAAAACCAGAGCCATCCAAACCTGGACGTACGCGTCCCTGAGCCGGGGCCTGCCCCGCAGTGCACTGCCCCAGACCGGAGCATGTCCTGGCCTGGTGTGAAAGGTTTCTGTCCTTCTGTGCTGCCATGCGGCCATGAGCTGGGATGAGCAGCTGAAACCCGGCTCTCGAGGTGTCTGCAAAGTGGAAACTCCCCCACAGAGCATGCCACGCGCCTCCCCTCCAGCACCCACACGGTCCTCCTGACAGCCCTTTCTCCATGGACGGAGGAAGGCTCCAGAACCGTGGCAACCACAGCCTGAGCAGCTCTCCCCACTCCGTGCAAATCAGCATCAACTTGAAAAGGAACACGAGGCCTCAGCGACGCGTCAAGCCCCGGAGCTTGGTTCACGGCGCCTGCCGCACCCCAGGCCATCTGTTAGCAGGCCTCGGCGGCGAGCGGCATCCCCAGACTCGGGGAAAGCTGCCTCGCCCGTGATGGGATTTGCGATGTCTTGGCAGACCTGTCGCCGTACAAAATACCATATGCCGGAAGGAAGGAAAGATGTGCTTTCTGTCTGTAGGCACTCGAGGTGATGTCTCGTGGGCACAGGAAAAGAGAGGTAATTTAACCAGAGTGTCCCAGACAGGTTGCACGCTCTGGCCAGCAGTAGGAGGCCCTACAGATGACCCCAGGAGGCCCTCGGGGACGGGGACAGGACACCCAGGACTATCAAGCACCTGTACTGTGGGGCTCACTTTGGATGTGAACCAATGACCGTGGGAAAGGCCAATGGCACACAGCACCCCTTCTCTGGGGTCCCTGCGCTGGCTGCAGGGCAGAGCTTCTAATTCCTGGGGCGTCCGTGACAAAGCACCACACACCAGGGGTTTAACCAACAGACAGTGATTTCTCTCCGTTCACGAGGCTGGAACTCCCACAGCGAGCTGCCAGCCGACGCGGTTTCCGGCGGGACTCTGCCTGGCTCACAGATGACCGCTTTCTCCCTGTGTTCTCACCTGGTGGGGAGAAAGAGCCCTCTCTTATAAGGACACGATCCTACAGGACCTCATTTTGCCTAACTGCCTTCCCATGGACCCCAACTCCTGAAATCATCATACTGGAGCTTGGGGCTTCAGCATGTGAGTTTGGGGGACACAGCTTCACCCGTGGCAAGGAGCAGACGCCATGGGCTCAGAATGACAGCAGCTCAGCAAACAGAATGGGGAGTAGAACCTGAGGGGAGCAGGACAGGCTTGGACCCCCAGGCCCAGGAAAGGGGTGGGAGGCTCAGAGCAGGGTCCTCTTCCTAGAAGGACAGAGAGAAAGCTGGCCGGAACTGGGACCCCCGTTCAGGGATGGAGAAGGCAAGCCCCGAGAGACAGAGGCCCAGCGTCCTCCCAGGGTGGCCTGATGTGGGGCTGAGTGATGGGACCCCGTGCCGGGCCCTTGCAGAGCAGAATGCGATGTGCCTCCCTCTGGGGCGAGCATCCCATGAGGAAATCCCCATTCCATGGGAAATATCACTTAGAACTGACGGGATGCTCGGACAAAGGCAAGTCTGAATAGACCAGGCTAAGCCCCATGATTAATCCAATGAAACCAAACCATCAAATGAGCCCAAACTAGGACCGGAGGGAAGGAACGCCTGGCTCCTGCCTGCGGATGGACCTCCGGGTGGGGCCTGCCGCCAGGCCCCGGCTGCCGGCCGCACGGGCTCACACTCTCACTCAGGGACCAGGCCACGGCCCCGGCGGCCTCGCCCCAGGCCTTGAAGTCCCGTCCAGCCTTGGCAACCTCGTGGTGGGGGGCGGATAGGGCGGCCAGGTGCTTGGCTTTCAGAGTGTGTCCAAGAACAGGTGTGGAGAACCCCATTAGCAGACCAGCTTTTCAACATTTACCAAGAATTTCTTACACTAGAAACTTGGCGGGGAGGGGAAGGGGGAATAAGGCGCGACCCCTGTGTCCGTCTACCCTGCTGTGTCGCCAGTGCCCGGACCTGACTGTCGCCGGAGCAGACGCTCCAACGGCATCATTGAGGGGATGAGGGTCCTGAGGGCAGAGCACGGGGAGAGGGAGAGGGCGGGGGGTTCCGGACAGAAGGGCGAGCTGTAAATAAAAAGGCCCAGAGGCAAGAGAAGGGCTGGCGTGCTTCCGGGAGAGTCAGGGGGCCAGCGTGGCCCGACGGAGTTCATCATGGGGGACAGGGCCGCAGGAGCAGGTCGAAGCGCGCAGTCTCCTCAAACACCACCCGGGGTCACTGAAGGGCACGAGACAGCTCAGGTTCTAGCTCCCACCTGGGAGGGTCCTGAGAATCTGCATTTCTCCCAGCCCTGGGGGGCCAATGCTGCTTGTCGACCGTGGTCCAGGAGCTTGCAGACCGTGGCGGGGAGTTTCCGTTTGGTGTTAAGAGCCGCAGGAGGAGGAAAGGGGTGTCACAGGCGGAGAAGACGGGAGAGTGTCGCAGGCCGATGGGAGGTCACCTGGAAGGATCTGGTGATGTGGGAAATTGTGGAAGACAGTGGCCAAAAATGTGGGCGGGGGGACGAGGGACTGGGCAGGGCCGGAGGCGTCGGCAGACCCTTGTCACTTCGTGTTGGTCTCTGCGAGGCTGGCAGTGCAAGACGGCTCAGCAGACTCCTTCCTCCTGGGTCTGCAGGCAGAGAGGAGGCCGACGGCCCACCCAGCCTTCCGGCCGTGTCTGAACGCGTCCGTTCAACCCACGACCTTCGGCTAGACCCCAAGATCTGCCTCTGTCCCCCAGATCCTCTGCCCTGTGTGACAAGATGTCCAGTTAGGTTCCCTGTGAAGACAGACTCCGACCCTGAGAACTAAAGGTTCCTTTTTCTCTTCTCGGCCTTCCCGTTTCAGGCCGTCCCTGGACAGACACAAGAGGCCAGAGATGGAGAAGCCTTGCAGGGGAGGGGGGGACTGTCGTGGGGAGGGGCGGGGGGCCTGGGGGTGTTGTGCAAGCAAACGCTTCCCTTTCCTCACTTCCTGAGTCCACACAAACGCATTGTTTTCTTGGCAGGGCTCCGATTAGAACGAGGGCCTGGTCTCATTACCAAACACACAATACTATTTTAATGATAATTACAGGCTTTCTGCGACCCAGCTAAGCTCACACTCCGGCAGAGGTGGGTGCTGTTCAAACGCTTGGGGGCGGGCGAGGGGAAGCAGCTACCCCCTTACACCCCTGCCCACACCCCCTCACCCCACCCCACCCCATCCCGTTTCTCCCTGCCTGCCTCGGGGTAAATTGTAGGAACAGCCGCACGACAGGTTATTTTCTACCATGAGACCCGGTGGCGTGAGTGATTCTACCGAAAGCCGAACCCAAACACCACAGGCTGTGCAGGGCCTGCCTGGCCCTTGGTCTCTGACAATGGGGCGCTCGCTCGCCCAAAACAACGGTCTGCCCAGTAGGGCGGGAAGACCCACACCGCTCGCTCCCAGCAGCCTCGCCACAGGGCCACGCCGTGTAACCCAGAGCTGAGCTCCGAGCCTCTCTGAGCCCGCTCGGGTCCACGCCCGGATGAGGTCGGCAAGTCCCTCGGGCCCACGCTCAGAGCCAGCAGGCGTCCGACTGGGTGAAGACCAGGAAAGCACACCGGCCCCTCCCTCCCAGGGGGGTCGTGGAGACCAGGGCTACCCTCCTGGTCTTCGCGGCTGCCGAAACACAGTGCCACGGACGGGGACCGAGGCCACAGACACACGCTGTCCCCCAGGTCTGGAGGCCGGAGTCTGAAACGAAGGCCTCGCGGGGCCATGTTCCCTCGGAGAGTCCGGGTGGGACCCCCCCTGCGTCCTGCGGTTTCCGATGACGCCGCCTCACCCGGCTCTCCGCCTGTCCTCTCGTGGCTCTGCCGTGTCCTCTGCCCTCTCTTCACACGGGACCTCAGACCCTGCATCGGCGCCACGCTAACCCTGCGCGACCTCACCGTAGCTCATTACGTCTGCGAAGGCCAAATTTCCAAACAGAGTCCGAGGCTCCAGGCGGACGTGGGCCCTGCTGGGGCACCCTGTTCTTCGGACTAGAGTTATTTTTCTGTTAATTAGCATTCTGAAACGTGCCTGGCACTCCGTTCTTGCTTTGCGGGCGTGGACCATCATTATTTTTAAAGTGGTTACATAAAGGCAAGTCGATTTTGTGATTTTTCTTATTCATACAAAATGCTCATTATTCCCTCCCTGGGGCTGCGCTGCTGTCCGTGGGAGCCGAGCTATCTGAGCCATGGACAGGACACCCACTGCGGGCTCAGCCCTCGGAGCGGCTCCGCTGTCCCCGCAGACACTGGCCCGCGGCTCCGAGTCCTGCCTGTGAGCGCACCCGGGGCTTCTGGTCCTCGTCACCCTGGTGTCGTGGTTAGAGGAGCCGTTGCATCAGGATTTAAACTCAATGAAAGAGAAAAGACAAAGTGACAGGAGCGCTCCCTCCTGCCAGCCTGTCTCCCCACCGACCCCTCCAGCCTGGGCTCCCCCGTGGCTTCCGAGGACAAAGGAGCTTGGAGCTGCCCTGTGCCTTTAGGGATTTCGTGCATATTAGATCTGTTGTCATTACCGTTATTTCCCTACCTCTGCATTCGCAGACACGCCCCCCGCCAGGCTCCCATGCGATGATGCAATACGATTTACCCATAAAAGCGTTAACCAGAGCCCCACCTAATTACGCCTAATTACACTTGGCAGACGCCGAAGAAAATGCCACCGCGGCTGCTTGAGTGGTTGGGGAACCCAAAATAACCCAGGCATGTGATCTGAGTGGCGGGCGCTTGAGCTCGCGGTGCTAAAACGGGATTTTACCCTATAATTTTGAGAGCCACCAAGTTTTTCCAAATGAGTAAAATTCTGAGGAGCGGAATGGGGCACGTCTGTCACCGCGAGCAGGGAGATGGGCCAGGGGCGCCTCTCGCAGAGAACTCAGGACGCCTCTGTCCCTGGAGGCAGTGGCCGCGTGAGTGTGTCTGAAGACCAGCCACTCACCGGGCTGAGATTTCGGGGAGTGCATCCCTGCTGGGGCCAGGTGTCGGCTCCTGGTTGAAGCCCAACGCCACATAAACGGTCGCCCTTCGGGTTTTTCTGAAACAGGATTTCCCCCCCGCCTCTGGTCAGCAAAATCTAAAGAGAGTGCTGTGTGTACACTGGTGCTCCGCACCCCGTCCCCAGGTAAGTCCTGTTTGAAAACACTGGGAGCTCGCAAGAAAACACGGCCCCGCCCGGTCTCAGCCCGGACCCTCCTCCAAAAGTGTAAGACACCCGGTCCTTTGTTCCAGGTGGGAGGCGCACCTGTCCTGCACCCCCGGGGGCCGAGAGGACACGCAGGTGGACCCCCTTAGGCACCAGCAATGCACATTTTGTGGGAGCTCAGCGAATATTCAGTCGGACCAGAGATACAGGTGGGGGACACGGTGGCCGCTGTGTCGCAGGACGCCGAAGTTCTAATTCTCCATCGCGGCTGCCGTTCCCCCAGTTCTACCCCGACCGGGACGGCAGCCCAGGGACAGGTGCTCTGATCTCCTGTGTCACCCCCAGCACAGCTCGGGGCTTTTCGCTTCTCCTGCCCAGGAACCTCCTATCGCTCCCTGTGACCTCTGACGGGCTGTCCCTGCTCCCTCGGACGCAGCTACCAAACCGCACTCCTGTCCCTGTTGTCAGCCTTCCCTCCCCTTCTCTGTGCTCCGTCGCGCGTTCAGCGACTGTTTCTTGCGGACCAGCTATGCCCCAGGTACTGTCTCAGGTGCAGGGCATCGAGCAGCGAGTGGGTGAACAAAGATCTTGACCTCCTGGAATTCTTGAGAACTGAGATACTCGCTCCCCGTGAGGCTGGGATGCAGAGGCCCCTCTTGGCGGAGGCTGGCTGTGCTCAGAGCCCCACAGACGCCCTCCTTCTCTGCCGTCACACGGGCCATCTGTCTGAGTCGTGTCCACCGCATGTCTCCTATCCTGGGCCCTGAGCTCCAGAGGGAGGCGATTTTGTCTGTCTTTGTCTCCCCCGCTGCATACACTGGACCCCAAAGCCTAGTGGACAACCGGCCCAGTAATGAGCCTGTTCTCGACAAGCTCAAGAGAGCCCTGGGGAAATGGAATACAAGACAAAGAAATGTTTTGGGGCCAGATTAGAGTCAATGGCGCTGTGGGAGCCACCAGCCTCTGCTGCGGAGCCCAGAACTGCAGACCAGGGGCTCCCACAGGCTCTGCCCTTCCGAGCGTCAGCGCTCCAGTCCCGCCCTCCTCTACAGACTGCCTGGGCTCCAGCCCCACAAAACACGGGGATCTTCCCACTTCCACTCCTCTGTCCTCTCCCCCCTCCTTCTCAAGAGCTGGGTCAACAGGAGGAGGACCCCCGCACCTGGAAGGTGCCCTGAGCCCCCCATGCAGGAGGTGCCAGACACACATGTGCCCTGTCCCAGGAGCAGAAGAAGCTGTGCAGAGGAGCCGGCGTGGGAAAGCGTCTGGGGAGGGGGCACGAGGCCGGCCTCCCCGGCCACACAGGGCAGCAGGGATTTCAGGAGAGACTGGGGTCTCCGTGGTTGTGGCAACTCGGGTTCTCCAACCTGCCCTCTGGCCTCCCATCTGTCACACACGGGGATCCACAGCTGGGCTCTCACCAGGGACACGGCCGCCCCGTGGCAGGTGGAAACCACCCAGGACCCTCGCACCCCCCCCCCGCACTTTCCCCTTCCATTTAAGACCCGGTGATGAGCTGGAATGTCTTACAGACTCGGTGGGAAACGGCTCGACGGGCCATTTGCATGGAACTATGGGCGGCTCTGGATGTGGGTGAGGTCGTGGGAGGTTTTGGCGGAAGCTTAATTTCCCCAGAGCGCACAGCTGGGAGTGTGTGCGGAAGTCCCTCGGGCCGTCAGGGAGCAGATGCGTAGAACTCAGCAGGACCCTTCGGGGCTCGGGACGGGGGAGGGGCGGCCTCACCAGGACTGTGCCGTCCGGTGGCTCCGGCGGAGGAAGCTAGGCTGCCAAGGGGAAGCTGAGCGAAGAGAGGTCTCGGCTTCCTACCCGCAAACAAAGCGGTATTTCAAGGACCAAGCACAGCAGCAGACCCCAGGGGGCTGAGACACGGAAGCCCTCCCGTTCCCAGGCCTAATCCGCATGCCATTTCTGAGTCCTAACTGCCTTTGCTACATTTCGGGTATATCCCACTCGCTCTTTCTGGCTCTGAAACAAAGTGAATTACATTTAATTTGGGTCAAATCATATATTATCTCGCGTGGAAAAGCCTGAGCTACAACCCAAGAGGCCTAGACACTGCTCAGAAGAGAGCAAGAACCAGGTGCCACGAGGGGAAAATGGTCCCGAGATAGTCCAGCACCTACGGTGGCTGCCAGGCCCCTCTCCCCCCAATAGACGAGCAGCGAGGGCCCCTCTGCACCCCACGGAGTGGGGGCCTCCCAGTTGTCAGATGTGGGAGCTTCTGCTGCATGAGAGAAGGTCCCTAGAGCTTGGCCTTACCTTAGTACATACCTGGTAAGACCCACCCATCTCTGGCTCCTACCTCACACCTGGTGAGCACCTGCCCACAGGGCCCCTCCCGCACACCTGGCTAGCGCCTACACTGTGTCAACACCACATCCTCTCCTATCAGCCTCTAGTCCATGGTTGTTTTCTCCATCAGCTCCTTAAAGTCCAGTCCCTGCTCTGGTCCCCTCATGGCCTGCAGCGAGGAGGAACGTGACCTTGCTCTGTGCACTGCCTGTGGGCGCATTCTGTCTGAACACGGATTCCTGTCCTCACGAACCCCGGACACAGCTCTCTACTGAGCAAGCTGCTTCCCAGAGAGGAGCCATTCAGGATGTTTTAGAGGGTTCCACACCTTCTGGTCAGATTTTATTTCTAAATCTAACACAGCACAGCGTGCACATGCCCCTTGCCAAGCCCTTCAGATGGCAGTGATATTGAAGAACTTGGTCTCGTCTTCTGTCTGCACCGGCAGGAGCCATACAATGCATTCTAAGGCGACTCTGCATCCTAGAGCTCCTGCTCTGCCTCCTCCCTACCAGCCCAGCCTCCAAACTCGTGTCTGGGCCCCAGGACCCATGGCAGCGGGGCCAGGTTGGAAACACCATGCAGAGTTAAGACCAAGGACTGCTCAAATTGTGGTTCTGCCACTTTCTGGCTTTGGGACCAAGGACATCACTGCAGTTTGCTGAACCTGGGCCTCACCATCCAGAAGATGGCAGGTGGTTGAAAGTGTTACATGAGACAATGGCTAGGAGGCTCCTGTCCCAGCACCCTCCCTGGGCTATCACCGTGGTGCCCATTCACAGAGCGCCCGCAGCGCTTGTAACACTGTTACCCAACAATGTGATGTGGGGTGACGCGGGCAAACCCCGCACATGCAAATCTCAGGAGGAAGTCGAGGCCCTGACACGGCCACTCACTCAGTGTGTGTCCCCGGCCCAGACACGCGACAGTATGGACCTGTGGATTCACTCTGAGGATTACATGATATAATGAATATAAAATGCTTCACTAAGTGCCTGGTTACAGCACAGGCTTGATAAATACCAACTATTAGGGATAAAAGCCGACATTTATAGAGCACGTTACGCGTCAGACTCTGCACTTACCATGTGACACCCACTAACTCCTTGAAGCCCGTACCTTGCCCGGGACGTAGGCATCCAGTTTCAAAGAGAACCAACTTAGTACAGAGACGTGACGTCACCGCCCAGAGTCCCACGGCTCGGGGCTCCGGCGCCCACGTCCCGTCGCAGGCAGGGCTGTGTTTCACCAGCGGCAGCGGACTCTGAGCGTCTTCTTCACCTGCCTCGCCCGGAGGGTGTGCAACACGGGTCTGCTGAGTGAGCTCCGCCCGTGGAGCCGTCCAGGCATGAGCCTTCACGGGGCTCATATGTTTTCACATCAGTAAGGGAAGGGGTTTGCTGGGAGTTGTCTCCTCCAGTGCCTGGGAAAACCCAAACAAAATGACACATACAAGAGGAAAACATCGGTACGATCCACACAAGAGGGAGGTTTGTGTGGGGCACCATGGCCATGGGTGACCCCAGCCCCGCGGGGGACGCACATGACACCCGTGGAGTGCTCATGAGTCTGCAAACAAAGGTATTGCCTCAGTGGTCTTCCCTTCGTCCCTGCTCCAAACACCAAGGTGTGTCAAGGAGAACAGGAGCTCCCGGCCCAGTGACACCCCTGCAAGTGCTCGCGGCCCCGCCAGGGGCTCAGTAGCAAGCCCTGGTTGCATAACGTCCTGGCCACCAAAGCGAGTAGATGAATGGAAGCAGAGCCCACTCCTCCCTCCGTGCCAGCCCGGAACTGACGTCTATGCTAATGGCAGAGCTGCCCACGCTCACTGTCAGCCGTGTGCAGCCAGTGGTGGGATGTGAAAGCCCCAGCGCTGGGGGCCGGGTTTTAGAGGCACACCTAGGCGTGTGCACACATGTGTGTACACACGTGCACACCCCAGGTGCACACACACCACGCAGAAGCTGGGAAAGGAGTCTGAACAGCGGCTCCCTCTTAGCCTCCCAAGAACCAACCCTCCAAACTTCACTTCTGACTCCAGAACTAAGACAGCAAATTCCTGTCGTTTGAAAGCGCCCAGTTCTGGCCCTTAGCCGTGGGCACCCCGGAAGGCATGCACTGCCCTGGGGAGCCATGTGCCGGGAGAGGCAGAGGCTCCCTCAGCCTGGGTCCCTGCAGGACTGTGCACGCGTCAGGTCCCCGCTGGGTTGGATCCTTCCAACTGGGACTGGTAGAAGCAAGAAACAAGCTTTGACCAGGTGAGGCGCCCCCGAGGATGCTGAGGGTGTCAGGCGGCAGCTAGCGAACCCCACCCTCCTCCGTGGGGAGTCAGGGGGGCCACGCAGGACACTCAGCCTGTTGGGGCCCGGAACCCGACGGGATGACACTGGTAGCTGAGGGGAAGTAGGTTTGGTCTGCACGAAGCCCCGCGCCCACTCCCGAGGGTCCCCTCTCTGTGTGTGGAAGGGAGGCCCCAGAAACAGGGGAAGCAGTGGGGATGGAGGCAAAGCCTCCACCTCCCTGAGCACCGTGGTGTCCGTGGCCTGACTCCAGCTCCACCAGCATCCCGAGCACACGAGGCTCTGTGGGCCACACCTTCCACGCTCTGGGCTGGACCGGGAGGATGGAATGTTCCGGCCGGTGGAACATGGGCATTCCTGCCACCATTGCCCACCGGGAGCCAATGGACACCCTGGAGACTTGGTTCTGTCCCTGAGTTGTGATTTCCTCCTCTGCAAAAGAGCCGCAGAAGGGCAACTGTGAGAGAGCAGAGCCTCTGTGCCCCACGCCTCCCACCCCACCTTGCCCTGCTTGTGCGACCGGACCCCTGCAAACCATGTTTCTGCTCCCCAACCTCTCCGGGGAACTCTGAGCACAGGGGGTGGCCAGGCTCAGGTTGGAGGGTCCCCTCGGGTCAGCCTCACCCCGTGACTCTAGCTCATTCAGCAACCCTCGTGGGGGGCTTGGATCCATTGTGTTGTTTTCCAGCCCCAGACTCTGCATCGCTGGACAGTGCCCGCCTCCGGATGCAGTCTGGGCTGTGATTTCTCCGGCTGCATGAGCAGGCTGCTGTGTGTGTCCCTCAGCACCTGTTAGCTCAATTTTCTCCCCCAGCCTTCCCGTGGGGTCCTGTCCCACTTCTAACTCTCTTTAGGTCAGGGAAGCCACCTCCAACCCTACCCAGCCCCATGCCTCCCCGCCTGATCCCAATCCTGACTAATATGCCCATTGCTTCCGTGGCCCGTGGCCTCCAGATGCTGCTAGAACTCCAGGCAGAGAGCCCTCGGCTGGCAGGGCTGCTAACGATGCAGGAGGCTGGCGAGCCTGAAGCAGGTGGGCTCCCGGGGCGGCAGGGGGGTGGGGGGAGTCAGCCAAGGAAGCCATGAAGAGAGGGTCCTGGCCTGGGGATGCCTTGCTTGGCCCTCACATCCAGCCGCACTGCATGTCCAGATGCCCACACCGGCGGCTCGGCACACCCCCTTCTGGCCTCAGACCCAGAGTCCCGTGAGCGTGGACTACAGCCAGGAGGACCCGCCCCACCTTTCAGGAGTGACGAGAATGACAAGAGTCCCCCTCAGGGTGGGCGGTCAGGGTGACCTGCATGCCTCGCCATCCCCACCTGCACACGGTCAGGGCTGTCTCCTTGTCTGTCTGGGCTGAAAGGTGACGGGGCCAAGCTCCCACGCCCCCCGCCCCCACCCCGTGCCCCCCCACCCCAGGGACGCTTAAGCTCTCCCGAGGCGGCTTCATCTGCTCTGGCACATCTGGGAACGGTGGCTAATCTCTGTCGCTTGTGCTGGACTTCCAGGCTCCTGCTGCAGCCGTCGGGCCCCACCCACCGCTTCCCCAACTACCCTGCGGGGTAGGGGCTGGGGGGACTAATTATGACTCCCAGCCCTGCCTGCTGACAGAGACCTCCAGTTCCCAGTCCGGCTCAGGGAAATCAGCTTCACCTCACTCTGGGACATTTGCCACAGAAATGTTCTAGAAAAAGAAGCAGTTGAGCCCCCCGCAGACCTCAGACTGAGCAGAGAGCGGGCTGCACTGGGACACACAGCTCAGAGGTGCAGGTCAGAGGGGAGGGTCCAGAGGCCCTCGAGCCCTGTGGGCCTCCCAGGGGGGTCTTACCCGAGGCCCTGCGGAACGGCGAGCTCATCCCAGAAGAGCAGGGGTTGCCTGAGCCCCAGGCCTGTCCAGTCGGCAATTCCCAGTCCCCCTCCCCCACATCCGAGTCCTGACCATGAAACCTCCCAAGACCTCCGAACGTCCTCCCCCCAACTCCGCCACCACTCTGCTCTGAGCCACCGTAGGCTCCTGCACCTCCCACTCTCCTCTGGCCCCTGGTCCTGGGCTGAACGTGCCCCCCAAAATCGATGTCCACCTGAGACCTCACAGTGTGACCTTATTTATTTGGAAACAGGGTCATTCCAGATGTAGTTGGTTACGTTAAGGTGAGGTCGTGCTGGAGTCGGGTGGACCGGAAATCCTGTGACTGAAGTCCTTGTCAGGCCCCGTGAAGACACGCGGGGGAAACGCCCTTGGGACAGCAGAGGCAGAGGTTGGAGCGATGTGCGTGCGATCCAAGGGACGCCAGGAGCCACCAGAAGCTGGAAGAGAAAGGAAGGGTCCTCCCCAGAGCCTCCAGATGGAGGGCAGCCTTGCCGACAGCTTGATCTTGGACTTCTGGTCCCCAGACGTGAGAGGGCACAATTCCCTTGTTTCAAGCCACCCGGTTTCTACTAACGTGTTACAGCAGCCCCAGGCACCGAATAAAAACTATAACGTGACCCCCACTTGGCAGAGAGAATCAGTTTAAATCTTCCCCTTTCCCCTCTGCCCATTCAGTGGCTTCCCTTACCCTGGATATAGAAGTACCGATTCTCAACACCGGCCGTCGCCAGGTGCCTGTGTGCTGCCCCTGCCCCCTGCCCCCGCCTCTCCCTCTCCCTCCCCTGCTCCCCTGTGGCCACCAAAGCAGGACATCCCTCTCTTGCACATTCTCAGGAAAAGCCTCAAAACGTGAAAGAAAAAGGAAAAGTCTGGGTAACAGATAGTCGTGCACCAGCACGCGGGGTATAAGGCAGGTCCGTGTTTTACTACGTGTATTTTGGGTCTTTTCAAAAATTGCTGTTGCAGAGGGAGTCAGAGGTCCCCAAGGTTCCCGCACCCCAAAACTTTTTTCCCTCTCGCAGTATATATAAGTAAATATTATGTCTGAATGTAAACACACACACATGTGTATGTGTACGTGACACGACTAGGAAGGCTTCGTTAAGTTTACAAAATACTATCATACAAAGCCTTTCACGGTTTGCCTTTTCTTAATAGTATACTTTTGAGATCTCTCTGTGTTGGCAAATATCAGTGTAATTTATGCATTTTAGCTGCAGCCTCATAGCCTGTGGTGAGACGTCCCGTCCCGTGTTTATCCAAACTCCTCCCGACTCGTGGACGCGCAGGTCCCTTCTACTTCACAGTAGCGAACGCAAGTGCGACAATATCCCAGATGTACCTGGAGTCTTCTTTTATGTGTCTCCGTGCCCGCGTGTGAACACTGCCTCAGGTACACCCCCGGGAGGGACGTTATGGGCTGCAGAATGGGAATATTTTCCGTTTCACTTTCCGCCACCAAATCACTGTGGTGAGGCTTGGGCCAATTTATACCCCAAGGGTGGTAGCTTCTCTCATGCATTCATGTACTCATTCGTCCGACAGCTGTTTCCGGAACCTCTTATGTGTGGACACCATTCTGGGCCTGGGACACAGGCGTGAGCATACCATCCATGCTACGCAGCAGGCCTCCCAGACCACAGGCCTTGGGTCCAGGCCATCTGGGTGCTCAGCTCACTGGCTGGGGAGCCTTGGGTGGGTCATGGGACATTTTGGGATCTCAGTTTCCTCATCTGTAAGTGCTGATAGAATTAAAACTACTTATGCAGACAGAGATACACACATGGACGCAAACGTCCACCAGTGACACAGGTAGAGAAAGACAGAGTGGACGTAGACAGAGAGAGGTGTGGAAGCAGGTACAGATTAGGAACTCACAAGCACACACGACCATCAACAGATGAAAACACACACGGAAGTACAGAGAAGCGCCACCACGAACGTCCTCCCTCGACCTCACTCTCCCACCTCACAGCAACCACCCCCAGGTTCGACAGGAGCGTAACATGAGACCATGTAGACCAAGTATCAGTGCCTGGCACGAAATAAGGACAACTGTGATTATTTAGTATAAATTGCGCCAACTATGATTAGCCGGCACAGCTAGCAGCCACTGAAGGCCACCAGGAATGCACACAACGCACTGTTGCCTCAGTGGAGGGAGGGAGCTCCCACACCATGGGGAGCCACAGAGTGTCTTAGGGAGAGAGTATTATGAAGAACCTATTCCAGATTTAGGCTTGTAACAGGTGATGTGGTGGGGGGGCGGTTTTGGGCTTTGCTCTGGATCGGACGCTGCTGCGAAGTGTGAAGAATTCCATGACTGGACATCTAACAAGAGAGTGAGGCGGAAGCCGTCGTGGGTAAGGAGTCGTGGTCACTCATGCTGCTCACGGAAGGGGGACACGTTATTTTGTGGTTTGGACATCTTGACTGGGCGCAGACATGGCACCAGGGTAGCCCTGTGTGGCTTGGTGTCCACGAAATGTTTTATGATCAGCCAGAGAAAGAACGTGCACATCCTCTTCTCGCCCGTCAGATGGACACGGCTGGTCTTCTTTTTCTGGTTTACCTGCCCGATTTCTCTCCCCACCAAGAGGCCCAGCTTCTCGAGCTCAGCTCTGTGTCCTGCGTGCTGCTTTACAAGGAGGAGGCTCTCCGGCCAGCTCCACAGGAAACAGATTGTACCGTCCGTCCGTCCTCCAAAGCCAGAGGACTCCACAGAGAGCAAGAGAGCAGCACCTCCACAGAGCCCTGCCTCAGCCGGGCCCACCCGGTGTGGGGGGTGTGGAACGGAGCCCTGCGTCCGTCCGGCCAGGGCAGGCACTGTGGGAACAGGGTGAGCGACAGGGAGGCCACAGTTCCATCTCGGCTCAACAACTACACGGGGTTGAACGGTGACCCCCAAATTCACATCTACTCAGAACCTATCAGTGTGACCTTATTTGCAAATGGGGCCTCTGTAGATGCAGTTAAGATGGGGTCCCACGAGACGGGGGTGGGCCCTCGGCCCAGTGAGCGGTGTCCATGTAAGGAGGGGACCCCGCAGAGGTACAGAGAAGACGGCCACGTGACAAGAGAGCAGAGGTCCTGGTGGTAGTGACCTTGAGCTGCCATGTTGCCACCTGCACACCTGGCTGACCTCTGAGAGCCAAGGACACCCTCAGGTGTGGCCGCAGCCGGCAAAGCTGGGCCCAGGCTCTCCCCTGCATCTCGGCAGCTACGTGTCTGTCTCCGGCCGAGCCGGGTCCCTGGCTCCTGCTGCTCTGCCCGTCAGACCACCCACAGTGTAATGACTGTCATTATGTGATTGTGGCGTCGTTGGGGCCAGCGATTTGTCATTGTCAACATTTACCGAGTGTCCAGTCCATCTGCAGAAAATGATGATAATAAAAAAATAGGAGAGCTCCCCTCTGGCTGTCACGGGCCGACTCAGAGCGAAGATTCCGGAAAGGAAGACACACACGGACAGAGCAGGGATGGGGACTGGATTATTAAAGATGGACAGGGGTCCCGGCCCCGTGTTCTGAGCCACTTCAAATACATCTCCCGAAAACACCTGATGCTGTTGACCAATGTCGATTAACACGTTTCACCAGGGACACAGAGAGGGTCAGGTGACGAATCAGTACCGGTCGTGAACTCGGACGCCGCCGGATCAGGCACCACGACGGGGTCTGCCACACGAAGGAGCCCATTTCCGTGTCTGCCCTCAGAGACAAGACGGCAGGACCAGGGCCCAAGGACGGGTGCTTTCTGCCACGGGCACGTGGCGGAGGACACTCAGGCTGGGCTGAGCGGCCAGGAGCCTTCCTGGACTCAAGGACTTTGCCTGGTGCCTCAGAGAATGAGGGAAAGGAGAGCGAACTGCACCTCATTTCCCTGAAACCTTGGAGGACTCGCCCGTGTCAGTGGGAGGCTCCCCAGACTGGAATCTCACCAGCTGCAGACAACAGGTCAGTGGCACCCACCTGGGACGATGTGGGGGTTCACGGGAGCCTGGATGCAGTGTCCGGGGGTGACAGCCACCAGGGAATTCAGTCACGGGTGAGGCGGCCTCTGCCCCATCCTCCCGCCCCCAACCCCCCCCCCTCAGGCTCAGGCAAGCATCGCTCAGCTTCCCTGGGTCTTTGGAGGTCATCCCGGTCCATCTGCAGGGAGGCTGCCCGTAGGGCTGGAGACAGGACAGTAAAGCTTCTCACGGTCCATGATCGTTGAACCCAGGCAAACTGGATTTTCTGCCTGACGTCCGTGGAGTGAGAGACCACAGGGAGCTCATCGGGAGAGATGGGAGTGGTGGAAACAGGCATGCCGGGGTCTCCAGAGTGAAACCCCCATAAATGAGGCTTCACCGGGACCCCTAACAGACGGCCCCATTCAAGAAGGGAAAATGTTCTTTGAGGGTGTTTGGTCAGGATTGACAGTTTCTGCAATGAACGGGGTACCTTCTGGGGGTGGGGCAGGGGCCCTGGGGATGACCCAGGGCATTCATGTTAGAGTCAACATCACAGAGAGTGGGAGAACTTCCAGATTCCCACGACCTCAGTGGAGAGAACCCTTTGGCTCCTTCCCCTCCCCCTCATTCCCATCACCCAGCCTCTAACCTAGAACCCCGCAGGTGAGTCAGGGCTTGCTAAAGGAGGGATGTTCCAAGCTTGCAAAAATGTCCCATCCCTCAGGTAGGGAGCCCAGGCCTCCCCCAGAGCTCTCTGGTGCATATCCAGTGTCAAATAAAAACAATCCAAACTTAAGTAAGAAGAGACTTGATTCTAAAGGATTATTGCAAGAGAGGAAAAGGGCCTATTGCAATGGGGGAGAGGCTGTATGATGAGGGAGGGGTCCACTGCGGTGGGAGGAGGTGGGAGGAGGTGTGGCAATGGAGGGAGGGGCTATGGCAATGGGAGGAGGGGTGATTGCAGTCAGGGTACCTCTAATCATGAGTTCACAAGCATCGGGTCAGGCTGAAAGGGCCTTTTCTTTTGGAGGAGGCAGGATGCGTGGTGCTCAAAGATGGTGGAGGCAGCATGATGGGACCAGCAGACCAGAGAATGTCTAACCCTGGGGTCAAGAATGGCCCTCTGCTGCCTCAGGCTGAAAGGGCCAAGGTCCAGGGGAAGAAGAGAGTCTTAATCAAGTATTACCAATAAGCATTTTGTTCCCATCAGTTAGTGGGGGCAAAACAGATCAGCTAAGCATCGATGAGGCAAAGGATGGGAAATTGGAGATCTGTGTCTGGCTTTATTCTAGGAAACCATGGGGGCAAGTGAGCCTCCCCTGTCATGTGGGGAAGGCGGGTTTCAGGAGCACGAGGGGGCGGGGGAGGGGCTCTCTCCAACAGTCACTGCCCCCCAGGACCATAGGGCTCAGGAAAAATTCAGCATTGACACTGGGCCCTGATGGTGCTATAGGATCCTTCCTTGGTCCGACCCGTCCTCCAAATCATCAGACTCTTGCCCTGATAAATAGGTCAGAACCATCTTTCCAAGTATGGAATTCGCTGCGTCCAAAATCCATAGAGGCCGTCCAAGGTTTGTACATTTTTCTTTAATGAGAGGTTCAAGGTCTGTAACCTATCCTTTAACTTGGAAGGGATGTCCCGGTATATCCCAGACCACAGATAAGCCTTTGCTGGACCCCCAAACCGGTCACTGACATGCCCGGCTCTAGACCCAACTAGAGTCTGGCTCCCACCTTGGGAGTGTATACTGTCACCAGGCCTGCAACGTACCTGCCGTTTCTTGCTCAGAGGGTCCATTAACACGCTACTGATGACAGGAGGGCCCTTGCTCTACTCTGCAGGATTTTCCATCAGCCCCTTGGACTACACAGCGCTGGAGAGCAAAGAAGACACAGCCCTGGGCGAGGTGGAGCATGTGATCTGCGGCCATTCCCCGTGAATGCAGACCACTCTGCTTCCTGCTGGTGAGCACAGGGACCCCCAGCCTCAGGAGCAACTCTGTCCCCACCAGCTCCACCTGCACCAGGGGCAGTCATCCAAACAAATGCCCGCGAGTCTCTTTGGGGGAAGGCTGCATAGAGCACTACTGCAGTGACCTTCCTCGGGGCCCAGACCTCTCCTGCACCCCACAGGTCTCGGGTCCAAGAACTAGCTTGGGTTTGAAAATGTGGCAGGGGGGTCATGTGCAATGAGCACAGCTGACCTCAACCTCCTTCTGCCCTTGACCATTCTTGGAGAAATACTTTAAATATTCCCCTCCTGACCACCCACCATCATGTCCTAGAGAACCACATTCCATTGGTCACTGATGTAGATTTCAACAGAGAAGAACCCTGCCCACTAGGTGACCTGCTTCTGGCAGATGAGTGTTGCCATCTGGACTCTGCTGTTCTGGGATCCATGATCACCCTGCAACACATCCACAACCCCGCACCGCCCTCTCCGTCATCCCCCCGCACCGTGTCTCCATCCCTGCACCACTAGCTCCATCATCCCACCCCATGCACCTGCTCCTCTAAAACCTCTGCATAGTCTTCAAGCGGGAAAGGGGGCTTCATCTCCCAAGGGCGGACAGGCCACTCCCTCAAGCCAAAAGGGTTCAGAGGTCCTGGGGCTTCCAGTAGCTCAACTACATTTCCCTCAACCTCCCGCCCACATCTTGGGGTCAATCTGCTCTCTCACTGGGCTCTTGACTCTGGCAGAGGAGGCTCTCAAGGCAGGAATGCAGCCTTCATGGGTGGGGGCTCCCCCTGAGGCTGGGTCCTGAGCCTGGGGCTCCTCTCAGTTCCCCGGGTGTAGAGCCTGAGGTGGGGCTCGGGCTCTGTGACTAAGGACCAGCTCTCAGGGAGGGGAGTGAGGAGAGCCGGAGGGCAGGGAGAAGAGCAAGAAATTGCCTGGGCTGAATCAGCTTTGGTCTGACCCCCGGGAGCCTGGAGCGGGGATTGCACCTGCACTGATTTCTACTTCCGGTGATGGGCCAGCTGTGGACCACCCCCATGACTGCCTTGGCTGAAGGCAGGCCCCCAGGATAGGGCATAAACTGTGGGACGGGGATGTCACCTGCCCCAAGGCAAGCTGGCTCCATCCACCAAGAACTCTTCTCCAGAGCAGGGGTCCGTTTGGGGATGGGGAACGAGCCTGGTGGGGCCTGAACGGCATCTACTACAGAAACTAGCATTTTTCTACCAGCTTCTTACAGGGTTTCCTGGGAACTGTGATCACAGACCAACCACAGGGCCTGCCCAGCCTTGTCTCGGGACAACACCAGGCTCTCTGCGGCGGCTTCCCCGGGCCAGGAGCGCCCCGCAGCAATTACCGTGGTGTCTGGTACTGAACCGTGTCATTTCCCATGAAAGGCCATCGAAGACAGATCCCCAGAGGCCGGCCAGGTGCCAGCTGGAGGATAAGAGAAGGTAACAAACAGGATTGATATGTTTAATCTAACACTGGGACTTTTTGCGGTGGTCGGGATGCTGTTCCATTTATCAGGGCGAGACAGCGCCCCAGCAGACGAGCTGTCCAGATCTTGCCTTTCTTCTACTGGAGGGTTATGTTATTAAACACAGGTGTCTGCACGGGAGAACTCGCAGGAAGAAAAATGCCTTTGTCAGAGGTCTTCGATTACAGCTGGCCTTCCCAGCTGACCCTCCAGGCGTGGGCCCCCCTCTGCCCCCGCTGGCCCCCTTCCCATGCTCAGTGTTGCAGTGTTTGGAGGAGCAAAGAAAGTCAGTCTCTGGCGCGCATCCCCCACCCGGTCAGCCGGGTGGCCCCAGCACCCCGTGCGGGCATCCTCTGCTCTCACACCACGCCATCCAGATACACATGCAGGAGGAGCTTTTAAAGTCACAGGGCCTCAGACTCGAGAGTGGGATTCTGGGAGGCAGCAACGAGGTCGAGACTCAAGGGCCATTTAGGGGAAGAAAACCTGTGTCGGCAGACCGTACAGTCACGGGGAGGAAGCACAGCTAAATGCGTCCGCGTCACCCCTGGGGACGTCTCCCCATCTGAGTCTGTGTGTCAGGGTCTCTGAGGGCAGGGCCAGGAGTCTACATCCTACACAAGCCCTTGAAATGATCCTGGTGTAGTCCAGGGTCCGAGAGCCGCTGTGGAGGGGGTGGGGGATGGTCGCCTGCACTACCCGAGGCTTCCTGGTCCTCCCTCGGCCCGGGTGCTGGGTCCTGACCTGGCTCCTGGGTCTTCCGGAATATCCCTGTGCTCTTCTCAGCTGGGACTGAGAGCTAGGACCCCTGCAACCCTCTCACTGCCTCCGCGGGAAGGGCACTCGTTCTCTGGGGCTGTCCTGACCAGCACCAGAGGCAGGGGGCTTAAGCAGGAGTTTATGTCCCGGAGCCTGGAAGTCTGAGGTCCAGGAGTGGACAGGGCTGGTTCCTTCGGAGGCCTCTTTCTTTGGTGTGTAGACGGCCGTCCTCACCCTGTGTCCTCACACAGTTGTCCCTCTGTCCGTGTCGGTGTCCTGATCTCTTCTTACAAGGACACTTGTCAGATTGGGTTAGGGCCGACTCACTGAGGTCCCCGGGGGCTAGGACGGCAGCCTGTGAATTTGGGACTGGGGGATGACCTTCAGCCCGTAACAGGAAGTCATGAAGAACCAGAAGGGAAGAAGCAGGCTCTCCTCAGCCAGATTAAAGTGATATTTTATGTCCTAAGTCAGAGCCACACAAAACACCATGTCATGGGGGCGACCAGTCAGATTGACAATTGCACGGAGCTGACAGGCAAATAGAACGAAATTGGAAACATGGGGTCTTGGGGGGAGGCGGGCGGGAGAAGGAGCTGTCCCGCTCACTCTCCACTGCTCTCTCTTTAGTCTCAGAAGTGTTTCTCCCGTGGCCCCATGGCCCATCGAGGTCTTTCTAGCAGAAGAGAAGCTACCCCTTTCAACTTTCAAGAGTGCTGCTCTGGGTCTCCTGCTGCCCTTGGGGGGGTAGGACTGTTTCATCCACTCCTGCAAACTCCTCCCGATGCCCCCAGCCTGTGCCCTGCATGCTCCACCTCCTCCCAGGGCCCCTCAGGCTTCCCTGGGGGGCGGGACCCACCAGAGGAATGCCAGATGGCCTCAAAACCCCCTGCTCGCTCACCCCAGCCCAGGGGGGGGGGGGGTGTAGGCAGACAGCCATGGCTTCAAATCCTCGTGTGCTTGGAGCTACTCTATTAAAAAAAACTCTGGCACCAGAGTTCTCTTCTCTTCATCTGTCCTGCCCATTGCAAGCAGGAAAGGGTGTGCTCTGCTGTGCCCAATTTTCTCTAGGTGAGCCGCTCCGAGTCCAAGCTTTGGAGGGAAGAACGGCAGATCCTGTGATCCTAAGACCAAAACCCTGCATTTGCATCAAACTCTCGGGACGAAAGCTGGTGTTGTATCTCCCTCTGCAGTCTCCTCCAGAGCGGGTCTCTTGCATCGAAATTCTCGGTTCTCTCCAAGCCCGGGAAGGGAAGAAGCAGGGTGTTTGGCGAAGACACCAAGTCATTTTCTGGGTGCATACCCTGCACTGTGCCCCTTCCCACCACCCACTCAGCCACGTGTTAGGGGTGTATAGGTGGTCCTTTGACCCCCAGGATGGTTGACGAGACCCTAGGCAGAGCCAACCCATGAAGTGCGTTTGCCACCCCAAGGAGAAGCAGCCAGCACTGGGGAGCAGGGGAGGAACCTCCCAGGTGTTTTCAGGGCCCCTACTGGAGCCTCAATGGGAAGTCAAACAAGACAGATACCTCCTAAGTCAGAGGCTACGCAGAGCTCTTGCGAAGTGCGTGAGCATGAGTGCCTGCTGAGCTTGTGATGTGTCTGTTCTGTTTAACCCTTGAGCTCCATTGGAAAGGCAGGAACCCAGGCAAAGAAGAGTTGGTTAGACTTTCTCTCACCTCAGGGCACACAGCTAATAAGGGGTGGATGCTGGGTGGGACGCATTTCCAATGCCGACGCTCAGCACAGTGCCTGGCACGCAGAACTCAGAAGCAATTGGCTAGGATGCCAGTGCATCCCACTCACCTCGGTCTCTGCCTCTGTGACCTCCCACTGTCCTGTCCCACAGGCTACCTCCACTGTGTGGGGGCCCAGTACCAGCATCAGGGCCATGAGAGCCCACCAGATCTGGCCTCCATGCCAGCAGAACCCAGCAGGAAGCTCACCTCCTCTCTCTTCCTGAGGCCACTCTTCAAAGACAATCCTCTGATACCTTCCTTCCCACTCTGCTGGCCCCTCCCTCACTGTACCACCAAAGTCCTGGAAATATTCATCCACACCTGCTGCCTCCACTTCCTCCCCCTGGGTCCCCAGGTTGTCCCTATGCTCTCACTGAATGTCCCTACCTCAGAACCCCTACTGCCCTTTCTCAAAGATGACCAGTGACCCTGTGTGGGCTCCTGAGGCTGCCATGACAAATTACCATAAATCAGACGGCTTAAGTAATAGAAATGTATTCTCTCCCAATCCAGGAGACCAGAGGCCTGAAACTAAGGTGTAGGCAGGGTTGGATCCTTCTGGGGGCTCTGAGGGGCAGTTGGTCCCAGGTTTCTCTGAGTTCCTGCTGGATGCCAGCAATGCTTGGTGTTCCTTGGCTTGTAAATGCATCACGCAGATCTCTCATCTCTGTTCTCTTCTGTCTCTTATAAGGACACTCTCATCGGAATTTTTGGAAGCCACCTGAATCCAGTATGGCCTCATCTCAATTCTTATCTTCATCACATCTTCAAAGACCCTACTTCCAGAGAAGGTCTGAGGTTGCAGATGGACATAAATTTGGGGAAACACACCGTTCAACCCACTGCACCCACTGTATTAGGGCTCCCCAGAAAAAGAAATATATAGAGACAGGATATATATGTATGGAAAAACTTAGTGGGGATGAGATTTATTATAGGGATTGGCTCATGTGTCCAGCAAGGCTGAGAAGTCCCAGGATATGCAGTCTGCAAGCTGGAGATCCAGGACAGCCGGTGGTATAGGGCAGTCCGAGTCCAGAGGCCTGAGAAACAAGACAGCTGATGGTGTAGATGCTAGTTTGTCTGAAGGCCTGGAAACCAGGAGCTCCAGGGGAAGGAGAGGGTCAATGTCCAGCTCAAGCAGTTGGGAAGAAGGGGTGACTTAACCCTTCCCTCACTTGTTTGTTCTATTCGGACCCAAAGTGGGCTGGGAGATACCACCCACATTAAGGAGGGTCACCTGCTGTATTGAGTTCACTGGAAGAAGACCAGGGTTCCTCCAAAGTTGGGCAGAATGTAGACCCCAGCTTCTCCTCCCCACACCCTACCCAAACGGGCTCCCTGACCCATGCCTTCATTTCCAAGAGGAAGCTCCACCACTCTTCCTGCCTCATGGTGTGGCCACGACTCCCACAGAACAAGCCAGTGGGTGCTGCCATCTTTGGGGCTAGAGGAGCCAGGCCTCCCTGACAGTTGCTCTCATCTGAGGGCACATTTCCCCAGGTCTTGTCTCTCCTCTATGCCTGGACTTAAAAGAATACGTTTAAAACATACTGGAAATAACTGAAATCTGTGGTAGGCAACCAGGAGTAGTGGATGGGAGCCAGATTCCGGAGCCAACCACCCAGATGCTGGAAGCAAACCCAGCTGTTCCCCTATCAATGGCCCAGAGAGTGATGTGACTTTTCTGGATCCAGTTTCTTGTTCTAAAAGGTGGAAGTGGTATTCATGTCTACCACATAGGATTGTAGGATAGTAAGCAAGTTAATGTCACCAAGCACTGGGAACAGTGTCTGACGTGTAATAAGTGCCTTCTCAAGTGTGTGTGAATAAATAAAAAATGAGTGTTTTGTCTGTTCCTCTGGTTTCAAGTGGTTTTTACCTACAATCACGGTGAGGCTGTGACTAGCATCCCTGGAGAACATCCCCCCACCCCCACCGGCCCAGTCTTCTCCAGGCCTGGCATCCCTCATTCCCTCAGCATTATGATGCTTAACTAGACACGTCCTGTCAGCTTGGCATAAAAAGCTGCCCATGGCATTTAGGAAGGAAAATAAATGGTTCTTTCCTGTCTTTCTCTCTGAAGTCCTGGTGTCCCCAGGGGATGAGACACTAAAGTATTTCCAAATAACTTTCCTGGGACATGACTCAGGAAGATAAAAACAAACACTATTCATGTGTCTGAAATCACCCAGGAAGGCTGGCGGGGTGGGCGGGGGCTGCACTTCTGGAGAGGAGATCTTCCTGGGGGTAAAGTTTCAGGGCTCCTGTCACTACGCCACCCACCCCGCAGATGTACCTAAACTCTCTTTACCCTGTGCTTGCCCTTCTCCTCAGGCATCCCCAAATCACCCATCTTGAGAATTCTGGAAGAGCTTCTGGAGCTGCATATACAAACAGTTGTCAGTCTCAGCTCCCAAAACCCTGACGGCTCTCCCTAATTCCTATTCAACATCTTGTGCAGGAAAGTATCTGCATAGTGTAGTGGCAGATATGAGTGGACAGTACACAAAGAGCCCCGGTGGGGGAAGAGGCAGAAATAAATGGGAAGTTAATGGTCACAGAATATGTAAGCAATACTTCTAGGTATGATGGGGAAAATAGGGCCACACGTGAGAGAGTGCCCAACAAATGAACGGTCATCAGAGTAGGGAGTCAGGTGAACATGGACACTAACCTCTATGGGGCTCAATGTACTTGCCAATAAAAAGGGGATGATAATAACCCCCAGATCACAGGGTTATAATGGAAATTATATGAGTTATTAAGCTTAATGCTTGGGGAAATCGTGTTAGGCATGTAGCAGGTGCTATTATTTCCATCTTCATCATCACTGTCACCATCAGCATCAGCATCACCATTAGCAATAGCACCAGCCTCAGAAGGAGCAGCAACACCATCACCACCATCATAATCACCTCCATCACCATCATCGTCATCACCACCTCCATCACCTCCATCATCATCTCCATTATCATCATCACCATCATCACATCACAGTCACCTCCATCACCATCATCATCATCATCACCACCATCACCATCATCGTCATCACCATCATCACCATCATCAACATCACCACCACCATCATCACCACCACAATCACCTCCATCATCATCTCCATTATCATCATCACCATCATCACATCACAGTCACCTCCATCACCATCATCATCATCATCACCACCATCACCATCATCGTCATCACCATCATCACCATCAACATCACCACCACCATCATCACCACCACAATCACCTCCATCATCATCTCCATTATCATCATCACCATCATCACATCACAGTCACCTCCATCACCATCATCATCATCACCACCACCATCATTATCACTAATATCACTATCATCATCATCATTACCACCACCATCATCACCATCACCACCACCATCATTATCACCATCAGCATCACCATTATCATCAAATACCATCACCATCATTATCACTAATATCATCACCATCATCACTACCACCATCATCATCATCACCACGATCATCACCATCATCACTACCAACACCATCATCAACAAAATTATCAAAACTATCTTATCCTACAAGGTATAAATTAGGCTGGTCTCTAAAAGATATGTTTTAATGAGATGGGAGAGGGGGTAAGCAGTTTAGACAGGGGGAATGAGAGAAGTAAGGAACAGAGGCTAACAAGAGGAAGGATTTCTGGGGCCAGTTTCCTTGAAGGGCCAGCAGCAAAGTCTGGTGGCAAAGGTAGCCTGGGGTCAACTGGCAGCAGCCTTATAAGAGCCTAGAGTCTCCCGACTCCCTGCTCCTCCCTGACTCCTACCTAGCTTTGCCCCTCTTTCCTTCTGATCCCAATGTTGTACCTGTGCTTGCCTCATAGGCACTACTCTATCTCTGGAGCCTCACTCCCCCTTCTCGTGATGTGTGTGAACATGATAGCAGAAGCCCAAGCATGTTGTCCCAGGGCCAGTTTCCTACACCCACCCTTTACAGAAGCATGTCTCCCTTCCCAGAAACTTTCTGTCTGGCCCTCTTGGCTTAACAGAGAGGCATCCTGGGTTCTTCTTAGAGGCTGATTAAAAAGTCCTCCTGGGCTGGGAATGAGAATGGCATGATAATTAGCTGGCAGGCCACAGTCGCCAGGCCTCTAGCTCTGGACCACTGTAATCAGAATAATGTGGGAGTTGATTTGTTCTCTCCAAAATGTACCATTATTGTTAGATTTCCCACTGGCTAGCTTTGGCAATAGTCATTTATGTCTCCTTCCCACCTGGGGGGCCTCCTGATCCCTTCTCGTGAAGGGACGTGGCATCTCCCAGCTAGGCTGTAAATGCCTCATTACGGCTCTCAGCTGCACACTTGGTCTTTTGTCTCACTCTGGGTCACATTTCATTTTGGTTTAAATAATGAAACCAGCAGACCGGAGATTAGAGCTGTTAAATGATTTCGCTCCCAGGAAACAGATGCCTGTCCAAGATAGACTCACCGACAGCTCAGTGGACTCTGTGCTAGCAGGGATGGAGGAGGAAGACAGGATGGGGTGGCATGGCTCGGAGACAGACTTATACTTGAGTCTGAAAGACCAGGAGGGCAGCCAAAAGGATACATGGTGGGGAGATGGGCCCTGCACCCCCATGTCGGATGATAGGCACAAAGCACACCTTGGCAGGCCCTCACCCGCACCCAGGGTGAGCCCTCTCCAGAGACAGGCAGGACATCCCAGGGGTGGACTCTCGTGGGATGGCAAGAATGATTCTTGGCCCCTAATGCTTTTCGGGTACTTTCCCATATGTCTTCCTTTGCACTTCCTACCACTCAGAAGTTCGCTGGTCACTTTGCTGCCCCTACTGTGCAGAAGAGGAAAAGGTTCAGAGGTTCTTCAGCCAACCAAGATAGAAAAACTTCCTGTGGCGAGCCCTGATTGCAACCCCTGTGCTCCTTCCTCTTCGCTGGCCTCCCTTTTCCTGCAGAGACACCCGGAGTCCAGAGAGGCTGACGTTACATGTCAGTAGGAGCAAAACTCGGACCATTTGCTGTCTTCAGTCCAGGGAATGACTTTGCTCCAATTCCCTTGTGAACAGAGGGTCCTGTCTGTGGGGAAACAGCAGTGGGTCTCAGGGTCCCTCTGAACTCCCTGAGCCTCAGCTTCCTGATCTGTAGAGTGGGAGGAGTAATACCAACCTTGCAGGACTTCTGCTCAGATTGGAGAGTGTGCATGGACACCCCTGGGCTGCTGTTACGGTGGTGACTATGGGGAGAAGAATGACTGGCCACAGCTGAGACCTCCTGCCCCCTCTCTCTTGCTGGGAGGAGTGCTCTGAGCACCTCAGGACACAGAGTGCTGGAGGATATAGTCAGTGTCGTGCTGACTGTGGGGGAGAGCGGCCAGGGAAGGATCAAGCTTTGCCAGCGCTCTCCAGGGACAAGAAATTGCTCCCGGTGACTTACAAAACTTGTATGGAGAGGGGTGCCTGGGTGGCTCAGTGGGTTAAGCCTTTGCCTTCGGCTCAGTTCATGATCCCAGGGTCCTGGGATCGAGCCCCACATCGGGCTTTCTGCTCAGCAGGGAGCCTGCTTCCCCTCTGTCTCTGTCTGTTGCTCTGCCTACTTGCGACCTCTCTCTGTCAAATGAATAAATAAAATATTTAAAAAAAAAAAAAACTTGCATGGAGAAAATAAGCACCACCATGGGCTCAGAAGGGTGTGGCAGGAAGCAGACTGCACGTCCCAATAAGCAGGCTGAAATCAGCATGTGTTAAGTGGCTAACAACAGGCTGGTGCCTTGGGCCAGACCCAGCTGGGCAGGCAGAGGCACTCCCAGGAGCAAGGGCAGATCCCCACTTCCCGGGTTGTCAGCCCTGCTGCAGCCACACAAGGAGCCCGGCTCACTCTGGCCCAGGGAGATCATGGCTGCCCACTGGGGCTGGCCCAGAGCAGAGGCACTCAGGTCTCTGCATCCTTCCCCTCCCCCAACAACATGACCATTACTGGAACCCAATCCCCCCCTCCAAGCAGACCCCTGCCTTGCTTGGCCCCCTGCTCCCCTCTG
This sequence comes from Eira barbara, assembly GCA_020311275.1. NCBI lineage: Eukaryota > Metazoa > Chordata > Mammalia > Carnivora > Mustelidae > Eira > Eira barbara. The sequence goes on along the minus strand of JAHRIG010000041.1, from coordinate 2,484,291 downwards.
CCACAGACACTGGCTTAGCCTCCGCGTCGCTTAGCCTCCGCATCTCTGAGCCATTCCTTGCCTGTAGGTTCAGTTCGGCTGCCCTGGCATCTCTGGATGGGGTCTCTTTGCAGCCCATTCCCACAGACAGAGTTAACTCTGGTGTTCGGCACATCCATCCAGACAGCCTTGAGTTCCCAAGAGCACAGCACCGAGGTTCCAACACTGGCGTGTCAAGGAGCCTCGTCGATGACCTGCTCTCCAAGACTGTGGCTAAGGTACGTGGTTGGGTGGCAGGCTGAGCCGGTCCAATCCCCGCTACCACTTCTGACTGTGCAGGTTCCAGCAGCTTCCTTTGCCGTCTGAGTCCTCGGTTTTCTGACTTGTGCATGGGGAGCTGCTGCCCCCCGCTTGACCATCTGTCACCCCCACTCCAACCCTGCTTCCATCCTCACCGTTCTGCTAATCCTGAGCTTGTCAAGGTCACGGAGGCTATTGCCGAATTCAGCGGACACTCCCTACGGTTAACCCATGGGTGCCGTTCAGCCCATCTCCCCACTACTGCCTGCTGAAAGCTCCCGGTTCACTCGGCTCCCAGAGCCCCCACCGTCTCCTCGCTTCCTTCTTACTGCTCTGGGCTCTCGCTTTCAAAGCTGCGTGCTGACCACACCTGTGCTATGTCAGTCTTCTTGGGTGACATAAGAAAATGCCACGGGCGGGGCGTCTTCAACAGCATGCTCGCTGGTCTGGAGGCTGGAAGTCCAGGGTCAAGATTCCCGCTGATTCAGCTCCCGAAGAGGCCTGCCTTCCTGGTTTGTGCATGACCACCTTCCCTGCGTCCCCACATGCCCTATCCTCGGTGCATGCACGTGGAGACAGGAAGCGCTCTGGTGTCTCTTCTAGAAGGACACCAGTCTTCTTGGAACAGGGCCCCGCCCTCTGGGGGTTAGGGTTTTGGCATATGACTTTGGGAGGACACAGACACTCGGTCGTAGCACCATTCCCGCAACGGGCACTGCTCGGGCACTGGCTCCCCCTCCACCCCAGCACTGCCCAGTGGATCCCCCTGCAATGACCGGAATGTTCTAGTCCTTGTGGTTGAGTGTGAAGTGTGGCTGCTGTGAGTGAGGGACTGAGCCCGTCATCTATTTCTAAGTGTTTTCAGGGCCAGCGGCCGTGTGTGGCTCCTGCTGTGGTCCTGCCTCTCCTCACACGATCCCAGTGCAGAGTTCATGGCTCCCAAGCTCCCACTGCACACCCTGACCCCTCATCTGGGGTCCTGGCCCACTGCTATGAGGGAGGGTACCCAGCCCCGTCTCAGACAGGACTCTCAACCCTCCCCCAGACCTCATCCTGTAGGAGGTACCACCCATCCATGCACTCTTTCTTGCCCGAAACCTGGAGCCCCCCCAGCTCCTCCTTTCTGATACCTGAGTCCTGCTGGGCTCACCTCCCCGCATACCTCAAGGCCCTCTGCCTCCCTGCACCTGCCAGCCTCGACCCTCAGTGCTGCTCACCGCTCTCCGGCCTCCTCTGGACCAGGCAGCCTTAGGCATCTCTTCCAAACCTCCCCCACCACCCCCGAAAGCACCGGCCTCGTGCTTCTCTCTCCTCCTTCTGTGCCCTGCTTCCTCAGGCCACCCTTCCCTCTGCACCTGCCCCCCTGCCGGCCTGGTTCCTGGCTCAGCCACATGGTCCCTCCACAGTCCCCACAGGTCAGCAGGAGGGCAGGGAGGGAGTGCATGTGCTGAGCCCAGCTCGGCCCTGTGCCAGCTGCTCTGTCCAAGGCAAGTGCACGGGGCCTGCGTTCCCATTACTGGACAACGGGAATAATAATAGTGCCTTCCTGACAGGGATGATTAAATTTAATGATGATTACCTGAGTTAACCCATGAACACAGCCTAGGACAAAGTAAACCTTCCAAAACATTAGCCATTAGGAACCAGCAACCCCCGGCCCCAGGCACGAGCTGGCCTGCCCACGTGCTGGGCTTTCCCCCAACCCCCTGCACACACTCTCACGGCTCATCATCATCCTCACCGCCCCCCACCCCGGGCCTGGGAGCCCCACCAGGGCAGGCCAGCATTTGCCCCCTCACCCCAATGTCCCTACCTTGCAGCCACATCCAGTGGGGAGACGACACCCAGGTAATGTCCACTCAAGGGAATCTGTGACGACCTCTCGTGTGTGTTTGCTGTTCTTAACACGGAAGGGGGTCTGTCGATGCCCCCTTGTGCTGCCGTAAATCGGATGCAGTGTGGACACAAAGGGCGGCCAGGCCGCCCCCCACACCCCAGAGCAGGTAAAGTCGGCTTCCTCGGAGCTCCGGGCAGCAGGGAGTCCGCCACCGGCCCCTGATTTGGGGAGACTCAAATGTAGGCAGGGGAGGGAGGAGCTTTGTGGTGGAAAAAGGGAAGGTTCCAGGTGAGCCCTGATGGGGGCCTGCGGGGCGGGGCAGTGAGGAGAACAGGCATCCCACGTGATTGGTGGGGGGCTGCGTGGCTGCCTCCGGCAGCTCCGGTGTTGGGGGCGGGAGCAAAATGTAGAGAAGCCTCCGGTGATCAAGTCCCAGCCCCTTTGGGCTGATTGTCACAGAACTTACTCTGTTTCCCCGGCTGCTCCTAGAGACAGCAGTCCGACTTTCCACAGGCCTGACCCGCGGCAGGCTGGCTTCCTGGGCTGGTGACTGTACACAGGGGCTGGTTTGCAGGGGTTGGGTCGTCTGGCTATTGTCCACTTGCATGTTTAGTCTCTGGACAGGTGGAAGTTGCTAGTGCTCTTCTAACACGCTCCAAGAAGCTTCCCCTCTCCATGCGTGGCTGTCGTGGACAGGCTGGTGTACATCCTTGCTGACGTGGCCCCAGGAATTTGTTATCCCTGTTTCGGGGACGATGCTTCATGTATGCACTGCACCTGTAATCGGTGTGTTATGCATGCACATGCATCAGTGCCAGATCTTGGGCTCTGACATCCCAGAGGTGCCCCCCGGGGGTCTGTAGCAAGGCGTGGAGATCAGCGTCTGCAGGATCAGCTGTGCAGGTCAGGTGTCTTTCCGGAGAAGGACGGGGAGGGGAGGAGAGGGGCTGCAAAGCAGGACACTGTCCCAAAAGCCTGACCCCTCTGTTGGGTCCCCACTGCAAGCCAAGAGCACTTCCCTTTCCTCTTAATAGAGAATAATCATTGAGACCCAATTCCCATTTTGTTTTTAAATTTATACTGAAAAGAGTATTAGAAATGAAACATTAATGGAATGTGAAAAATGAACTCTGCGTTCAGCTCCCATTTACCAAATTGCCTGAGCTCGTTGCAGGGAAGAAAGAGGGAGTATAACTATGCCCAGAAACTTCACATTTCCACCCTGCACGCATGGCCGGCCGCCACGAAGTTAAATGGATAAATATTTTATGTACTTTAATTTTCTCATCTACAGGCTTGATGTTCTGAGTCATCTTTTGTTTTATTTTCCTACTTCATAAATGTTGAAAGTGCGCATTATTTTCCTTAAGGAGGACAAAGTTCCAGGTTTCTGTCTGTGGTTTTTCCTTCGGACCTAAGAGGACATAGATGTTATGACCTTCAGGTCGCCCTGCTTTCCTGCCCTCCTGCGTCAGTCGGGGTTCTGCAGAGAAACAGACCAGTAGTGCACGTGTATGTGTGCGTGTTAATTTATTACAAACAAAAGGGCCCACGCAATTAGGAAGGCCACAAGTTCCAAGATCTGCAAACTTCAGTCAGCAGTTGGGGGCCCAGGAGAGCTGAGGGTGTCATTTTAGTTCAAGTCTGAAGGCAAAGAAAAGCCAACGTCCCAGTGCAAACTCAGTCAGGCAGGAGGAGTTTCTCCTTGTTTGAGGGAGGGTCAGCCGTTTTGTTCTATTCCGTTCTTCAACTGATTGGATATGGCCCACCCAATGGGTCTACTGATTCCAGGGTTACTCTCATGAGAAACCGCCCTCCCAGACACATCAGAATCATGTCAGAACAAGCTCCGAGCCTGCAGCCAGTCAAACCAACACAAAATTAGCCACCTCGCCTCCTTTGCCTGTCTGTCTCCTCGACCCCCTGGCTTGCTCTCAGGCATGTACTATGTGGAATAAGCTTCCTTTACTCTTTCTAACTGGACCCTACAGATCCTTGCAGCAAGGTGGTCCAGTCTCCCCTGACTCATTGTAGTTTTTCTCCCTTATGGTCATTGCACTGTCATCCTCAGCTCCATTTCCTCCCTGAGATCTGGGATGCGTCAGGAGGCACAACGTGTCTGCACAGAGAGCCTCCCATCTTTCAGTGGACAGCTCCTGTCTTCCCCTTAGCATCACTGTTTTCCACAGCTCAGTGTCCCGCTTCAAGGGACAGAGGTCTCTGTCTGAGGGGGACACTTAGACAGAGCCTCCTGCTGAACCCAACGGGATTAAGGCCCAACGGAGACGTGGGGAAGCTCATGCCACGGGTCACCCCAATGACCTTCGTGAACAGCTGGCTTCCTCCAGCCACGAGTTCTGTTTTGCTTGGCACAAGAGCTGTGTGGCCATAACACAATCTTTTACTGTTATGTGTCTCAAAAACAATCATTCAGAAAGCACGGTAGGAGCACTATTAAAGGAATTTAAAGATATTAGACCACCCGTAATCCCACGGCCCTGGCACAGCTACTATTTCTACTTGGAGTAATAAGGTCTTCATTTAAAATCTCCCCATTAGCAAAACGCATATGCTCTAATGGAAAATGAAATGTGTGTGCAGCCAAGCAGGATATAATCAGGTCCCAAGTAACCACAATGCTCAACCAAGCAGAATTTTCCTACAGCCTAGGACGATGGAGACGTGCGTAGAGACGGAGGGCGGCTGGTTCAGGGTCTTCCGGCCTGGGCATAATCCAGCCGCGGTCCGTGCTATCGTCCTGCCCAGGCCGGAAGCGGATCAGTCCCTTGAGAACGGGTCTCTGTTAACCTTGGAGGTGAGAGATGCTGTGTGTGGTGCCTCGGGAGCAGGAGCCCCTTCCCCCATCTGCAGCCCGTTTGTGGGTGGAGGCGACAGGACGTGAGGTCCTCCTGAGTGTCTGCACCCGGGAGGGAGCCCTCACTCCAGAGCCTCAGCCAACTTCTTGGGCTCCAGTCCCCAGCTGCTATGGGCTGCTTGGGTACCACGTCTCCAGACCCAACTCGGAGATGGAGTTTTCCCAACTTGTCATTTGTCTTTAATGCCCAATTCCAACCTGCTCTCTGCTGTGACCAGCCCCACCACTTCAATGTCCTCTGACCATGTCTCGATCCAGCCTTCCCTCTCCTCTCACTGGATGCTGGCAAAGCTTCCTGGATGTTCCATCCTGACCCTTCCTCTGACCGCTCCCCCTTCAATCCCTGAGTTATCCAGGCCCGACAGTGCCCCTCAGCCTTCTGCCCCTCCAGGGAGTGTGCCAGGTAGCACTCACAGCAGGACATGCTCGGGTGTGCGCTCGGGTTCTAGGCACAGGAGCAGGCAGGGTGCTCGGCGACGGCACATGGAAGTACAACAAAGACGTGTACCGGGACATACACCAGCAGACACTGCTGCCTCTCACGTCCCACCTGGATGCTGTCTGAAAATGGACCTGGGCCCCTCCTCAGCTGACGGAGCTCAGTTTGTGCATCTGCCCTGATGGCACCAAACCAGGTGTCCTCCAGGTGTGCCCGGGGCTGCTCTTGCCACTGTGCCTTCGCCTAAATTCTTAACATTCCTGCAAGCCCGTGGCCCCAGAAAACCTGAACTTGTTGCCATTCCCGCTCAGGTGCTCTCTCCTCCGGGGAGCTGGGCAGGGCTGGGTACCCGCTGCCCTTGTCTTAGTGTCTCTACTGTCCCCAGGCACACCTCCGTCCTGGCACCTGCCCTGTGGGAGAGCACCAGTCTGTTCTGGAGCACGTTCTCCAGTTCTGAAGTGGGTCCCCAACGCCCAGCAGAGCATCTGGGACACAACCGCTGCTCGTAAGTGTCTGTTGTACTGGGCCAGGCTGAGGATAGTCTGGGTCTTTCCTCTTGAGACTGGACGGCCCGTCGTAAGGGGAGAGGGTGCTGCTGACGGGATACAGCACTGAGTGGCCGCACCGTGGGCCATGGGGCTCTGCCCTGAGCTGGCTGGAAGTCTGCTGGCCAGAGATCCAGCGTGTCTCTGACCCAGAGGTCACGCTGGCATCTGCCACCTCTGGGTACTGAGGATGACGAATCTCTGAGCACAACATTTGGTGCTAAGAGGTTGGATACAAAGTAGCTGTTGGTGGTCATTGCAGCTACAGTGGGGCCTCCTGTGGGCTGAGGGCTCAACTCTCCAAGCCCCCCAGCTCCACATGGCCCCGGTTCAATGGCTGGCCGGTGCAGGGGTACAAAGCAGCTGAGCCTTCCAGCTGGACACACACAGAAGCTGGGTCCCTCCTGCAGCTGGACCCACACAGAGGCTGAGCCCGAGCCCCAGAGCTCCCTGCAGGCTCAGGCCGGGGCTGCGACTGTGCCCAGACTGCATTTCTACTTCCCTTCTTCCTGGTCTCTGCCACATGCTCCCCTCAGCCCCCACACCCCTCACTGGATTTCCTGAAAGATCCAGATGCTTGTCTCAGGGCCTGCTTTGGGGGAGCTGACCTCAGAGAGCACGTGATCCTTGTACAAGGATTAGCCGTCCACCAAGCACTTTTACAATGTCCTTACATTTGATTCTCAAACTATACCTGAGAAACAGGCACACAGAGGTCACTAAACCTCATTCTGCAGATGACAAGGCCCAGAGGAACGCAGGGAGTCTTCCCAAAGTCCACAGCTGGTAAGGGCCAGACTGTGATTCCAACACACGTCTGAACCGTGCCTCCGACGTGAGGCATGTGTAAGACGCAGGGTCACGTGAAGTTCCCGCCCCCAAAGACCCTGAGTCAATCCAACCACCTTTCCACCAACCCCCCATCCACTTGCATCCCAACGTCTGTGCCTCTGGCCACCGAGCTCTTCCCCGGCCCCTACAGCGGTCCTCTGGTCCCACGCCATCACATCATCCCGCCAGTCTCTTTGTAGCTGTCTTGCTGATATATTCTCATTTACCAGGTTTCCGGTCATGTCTGCTAGGAGTCTGCAGACTCCACATAGACAGAAGTTCATCTCTCTGGCTCACTCGTGAACAGTTCATCCTTGGGGGGGGGGGGGTGCAGGTTGCATTCTGTGAATATTTGTCAAATGAGTGCAAGAATTAATCTCCTGAAGCCAGCAGATTTCTGCCTGAGGAAACTGTGATCACAGCGTAATTGCTGTGTGGGCTTTTCTGGGATCTGCCATTCTTCTGGACAGATGCATGGGCTTGGGGGTGGAGAGAGAGACACTCCATAGAGTAACCCCCTGTCCATGTCTTGCCACATCACTGTCACCTCCCTCCAAGGACCCAGATGCCGGTGGCTTGCAGCATGGTACTCTGCTTGGACGTGAAGAAAGATACTCGGGCTGCCTGGTAGGTGGCCATGTGGAGAGAGGGAAGGTGATGGATGTTTGGTGGTGGCTCTCCTAATGGTAACACGAGGAAAAGACGTTCACCTTGGGAACAATAAAGATAGTCATACTTCAAATGTATTTATCACCCTTCTTCCAAGAAGGGCAAGCTTGTAGAGAAAATGGTTCATGTGAAGTAGAATAATGAAGAAAGGCTGTAGAGGTGCTGGTGTCACAAATGTTCATCTTAAATGAAACAAATTAACATCGCATTACAGTTCCAGTTAGCCGTCTGTTTGCTCGAGGAGTGACTGATCACCCCTAATGGGTCCACGTGTGTCTTCCGGGGGAGTCCCGTGGCTTGGGCTTGGTTGGACTCTGTCATCGGCTCTTGCCGTCCTCCCCCCTTGGCAAGACTCTTACTTATTCCCTTCATTTCCGCCACATAGCTGGAAACAGCCTGAGTAAATGCTTTTAAAAACAAGAAACTCTCACCTTCTCTAATTAGGTAATTTGAAATCAGGCCAAATTGGGATGTAACTATTTTTACATGCCTTGTCATTACTCTTTGCTTGAAAAATTATTAACAGAACTAGTACCTTGGTGGTGAAGGGCGGTATTTATTCCCCCATTAAATCTATAACAATTCTACCTTGCTAAAAATAAAGGGGAAATGAATAGATTTTAAAAGATCCTTTGCCTTTCTCAGGTAACTAATATTCACATCAAGATAAAGGCAGAGGGCAGCCGCCGTGCTCACAGGCCCACGCACCTTGGACCACCCCTCACATCCTTCCTCCCGCCGGTTTTGCCAACCTTACCCCTGCCCACCTCATTCCTGGGTTCATCTCCGATACCCTCGTGGCTCAATTTCCCAAGATGTGCATTTCTCACTCCTTTTCTTCAATGAGGATGTGTGTGGGTTTTTTTTTTTTTAAGATTTTATTTATTTATTCGACAGAGATCACAAGCAGGCAGAGAGGCAGCAGAGAGAGAGGAGGAAGCGGGCTCCCCACTGAGCAGAGAGCCTGATGTGGGGCTCGGTCTCAGGACCCCAAGATCATGACCTGAGCTGAAGACAGAGGCTTTAACCCACTGAGCCACCCAGGCGCCCCAAGGATGTTTTAAATGTTGGTGAGTATTTGGATACAGCTCCATAATCAGTTATTGAGAACCTACCTAATGCAAGATTTGGGACAAGCGTTGGGGACACAAAGATGGACAGGCATGGTCCATCCCTGAAAAATACTCTAGGAGCCCAAAGTTAGAGGCTGGGATGCAACGAGGACCCTCCCTGGAAGGGGCCTCCCGCGCCAGGACCACGGACAGCTCCGCTGAGCCTTTACTCCCTGTGGGCACCTGCGTCTCTGCCCTGCCCTGCTACACAGCTCAGTTCCTGATTTGCCTTCAACCCCAGCTCCATCTCGAGCCTTATCTCCAGGACCCTGAACAGGGCAGGACCCCAGGTGGATGGGGAGGGCTCAGACACAGAGCACTCACAGCCCGGGAAAGACTCCACGGAGCCGAGACTCCTGCCCTGGCCTTCCCCTGCGGCTGCTCCCTCACCTTCCTCAGGCACCACACCGACCTCCAGCGCTCCCCCACACAGACCTCCAGCGCTCCCCCACACCGACCTCCAGCGCTTCCCCCACACCGACCTCCAGCGCTCCCCCATGCTCCAGGCCCTGGGACTCAGTTCCACGCTGATTGCCAGGCTCTCTTCACCAAGACCCAATGTCCTCATGGCAGTGAGTTGGTGTGTTTTTCTCATCAATTTACCCCGGTATCTTTGTTGTTCCCAAGGTGAAAGTCTTTCCCCCGTGTCACCACAGGAGAGCCACCGCCATCCATCACTCTCTCTGTCTCCACGTGGCCCACCTACCAGGCAGCCCAAGTATCTTTCTTCACGTCCAAGCAGAGTACCATGCTGCAAGCCACCGGCGTCTGGCTCCTTGGAGGGAGGTGACAGTGATGTGGCAAGACTTGGGCAGGGGGTTACTCTATGGAGCGTCTATCCCCATGTCCAGAATGAAAGAATGACTGTGAATGACTGAATGAGTGAATGAATCCCAAAGACGGCCAACAAGCAGAGGCACGCAGACGGTGAGCACTGAGCAGGGTCCTAGATGCTGCAAGTTTATATAATGGAAAGACCTGGTCTCTGCTGCAGGTGCCCACACAGTGCTCCTGGAGCCAGGAAGAGGGCTTCTTAGCCATTTCCGGTGGGGATGAGAGAAGCGGGGAGATATCCGTGGAGGTGATGGTTGGGAGACTCTTGAAGGACGTATCTCGATATTTACTAGACTGGGCTGTTTTTACATCTTGTTATCATGTCCACCGGAGAGGCCAGGGCCTTCTGTCTTCACTATTCCTCTCTGAAATCCCTGCACCCAGTAGGAGATGATTTTGAGGACAATGGACGATGTCAGGAGAGGGAATCGATGTATGAGCTCCTATGATGGATTATGTTTTGAAGTTATGCCCATCCAGGGATGCCTGTGTTGCTCAGTCGGTTAAGCATCTGCTTTTGGCTCAGGTCATGATCTCGAGGTCCTGGGATCGAGCCCCGCGTCGGGCTCCCTGTTCAGCAGGGACTCCACTTCTCCCTCTCCCTCTGCCCCTCCTCCTGCCCCAGCTCTCTTGTTCACTCACGCTCTCTCTCTTTCAAATAAATAAATAAAATCTTAAAAAAAAAAGGAAAGAAAGAAAGAAAGAAAAAATAAAAGAAAAGAAAATATGCTCACCCAGTCCTTGTCTCTTCCTCTGACCACTGTCAGGTGTAAACCTAATGACCACACCCTACGCAGGAGGGAGGAGAACTTGCAGAGGTACAGGAGGAAAGTGCCAAGCCCAGGAGAGATCTCTCCCGTGGAGGGGACTCAGCATCTGACACTGAGACAGCGCGACCCAGAATCTTGTGAAGAGGAAGAGGTGTGTTGGCTTTCAGTCCCAGCCCTGCCCCCACCTCCAGGAGTGCCACGCCCGCACTGCCACATGGCATCACAGACGTTCTCTTCCTTCCGTCCTCCCAGATAACAGAGATGATAGGAGACTTTTGTAGGCCTTCAAAGAGAAATGAATACTAGGAGAATAATTCAAAAGTATAATCCGTGCCTCACGTGTGTCAGAAATAATAGGTCCAAGAAGACAGAGATGCTCCGACATGGCCCCCGCTGTCCAGGAGCTCCCACGGAGTAGGAGTGAGGGTAAGCTGTACTAGGGAGGCCACCCTCTGGACCACCTCCACCTCCCCTGCACCGGCCCCTGGACCCCCGTACCACATCCACCTCTGCACCAGCCCCACCGTCACCTGGGCCTCTGAGCTCAGATGCAGGCTGTCGTTGGAAACAAAATATGGTCCGCACGCTGGGTTTTGGTTTTTCCCATGTAGGCATTTTAAAGAGCCAATAAACAAACCCCTTTCCCTGACCCAGACTTTAAACAAGTCTGCTGAGAGAGGCAGCAATCAGGCAAATATTACTGATAAAAGCTGGGAGGCCGAGCTCGGGGCTATGAAGTCACAGTAAGGAGCCGCCGGGCCTGCGGGTAACGGCAGCCTCACCCCTGCCCATCCCCCAGCAGAGGGAGGGAGAGGAGCAGGGCACACCCTGCAGACCTCCGGGCGGAGGGGAAGGGAAGGTGGAGCTGCACACACCCGTCGCTGCCTCTCCAACCTCCCCCTTCAGGGCAGAGCCACGGAGTCGCTCCCTCTGCAGAGTCCAGGTGGAGCACGAGAGATGCTCCGGGCTTGGCCACACACATGCACAGGCACGTGGGCACACAAGAAGCCTGGGCGCTCCAGGAACCCCTGACTTTGTGGGTCAGTGGGAAACCTTCTCTGAGCCCAAAGGGGGCAGTTCCCTGTCCCACGGTCCCACGGCAGATTGGCTCCCGGGCGGCTCAGACACAGCTCTAAGTTGACGGCTACTTCCTCATCCTGCTTCCCTGTAGACTGTGAGCTCCCCGGGAGGAGAACATCCCGTTGCCCACCCACGGCAGCCCCAGAACCCAGCACCGAGGCGGGTTTTCCAGGGTGGGCAACTTGCCCAGCTCACCTGGAACTCTCCCACTTTAGCTCTGAAAGCCTCACGTCCTAGAAACCCTCTCAGCTCTAAACCCACCACGATGGCCAACCTCCACGAGATCATCCATGAATACTTGTCGGCGGGACGAATTCATGACTGACAGGCTTGCGCCCCTGCTCCAGAGACGCTGGAAAACCAACACGGTTGGGGAACTGCACCAGGTTGCACCAGCGAGGAGGTGAATCCCAGCTCCCCCAACCCCTCCTGGGTGGAGACTCAGTGCTTTGGACACGGTTGTGCTGAAGATCTTTCCGCCTGGGGGTCCACCCCCAGGACGGCTGTGTGTTTGGGAGGGGCCTGAGGCCTGGAGAGCGAAGCCCTGAGGTTGCAGAAAATTTCCGGGAAATTAACACCATCCGTTCTTTCTCCTCAGCAGCTGTGAGAGCAATCATGGAGAAAAATGATGTGGGAAGAGCCTACGCTGTGGGTTTTATTAGAGCGAAAGTCTCCCATGTAGTGTTGATTGCTGGGCCAGCCCGAACACGCCGGATTATTTCTAACTCCGGTTCCAAAGCTGATTTGCCCATAAGAGAAGCTCTGTACATTTTCGGAGTGCTGACACACGAAACTCCGTGAAAAATCAGGCAAACTCGTGTTTTGCAGACATCCGTAGGCGTCTGCGAACATGGTGGGCACTTACAGGCGCACGCGGCATGTCGGACGTGGCGGAGGCTAAGGAGAGGCCGGGTCCCGTGAGGCTCCTAAGGAAATCCGCGGCACAATCCCAGACTCAGCACGTCCTCGGGGACCTTACCGATCCCACACAGAAGAAGTGGCTTCGGGGTCCTTACCGAACGTGCCACCAGCACATGAGAAAGCAGAGACAAGCAGGATGCATGCAGCGAGCACCCCAGTGACCTGTGGGATGTGGTCCCACAGGAAGAGGGCCCAACACAATGTGGGCACAGCTGGACCTTAAAGAAAGGAAATGGACCAAGTAAAAGAGAAGTAGTTTCTTGGTGGGGGAAGCCGCTGGAGCCGAAGCCTGGAGAATGGAGAACAGGGGCAGGTCCGGGCTTGGGGAGGGAACAGCCACTGGAGAGAACAAAGGACAGAACGGAAGGGATGGGGAGTCCCTCCCATGCCCACCCGCACAGCCCCACCCCCTGTATCGGGCCTGTCCCCCCACAGTCTGGTTCCCGCAGCCCCCACCAGAGCTGTCCCCTTGCTCCAAGCAGCAGACCTTCTTCAGTGCTGGGTTTTGGGGGACCGATGAGGACAGCGTGTGGATCAGGTGTCCAGTGGGAAGGGAGGACCGAGCAGCTTCAGCTGATCGAGAAGGAAGATCAGACGCGGCGACACAGACTTGCTCACACCCCTGCACTTTCCTCCGCCCAGGCCAGCCCACGATCCACCAGCCGGGGTCTGCCCAACACATTCTCTGCCTGGCCGAGCAGCAGAAGGACCTGAAAGAGAGAGCCCGGACGGGGTCTCCACGACCCCCACACTTCCCCAGGACACCAGGCAGCGCCATGAGGAAGGGCAGAAGGACGGCCCCCATCTGTCCTTCTCACCTGTGCCACGTGTGGATCTGGGCTGGAACGAATAGGGGACCCAAACAACTACCACACACCAAGGGGCTCGAAACAATGGAACCTCATCCTCCCCCGGTTCAGGAGCCCAGGACTCTGAGACTCCGGGGCAGGGGCCGGGTCGGCGTCTTCTGGGAGCTCCAGGCGTCTTGCAGCGCCTAAGAGTTTGCTGACCTTCCTTGGCGCTCCTCGGCTGTGGACGCAGCACCCTGTCTCTGCCCACGAGCCACACAGCCGGCTCTGTGTCTCTCTCCTTCTCAGGACAACATTCACTGCAATGGGGCCACCCTAAAACAGTGTGATTTCATCTCAAGATCCTGAGCACCTAATATCTTTAAAGACACTATTTCTAAATCAGGTCATATTCTGAGGTTCTCGGTAAGCAGGAATTTTGAGGGAACAAAATTCCACCCACTCTAGGGCCCCCCAACACCCTGGAACCTACATCTCTGTTGTCTCCTCGATCTCTCTATCCCTAGGGGATCTTTCCCATCTGCCTATAAACCTGCTTAAAAGCCTTGTCCTGAAATAGTGATGACGAAAACAGAAAACCTGCGACTGCATGTTTATGTCTCACCATAGCCCCCCTGCTCTCCCCCCTTTCTCAGCAAAGCTCCCTATCCCATGTCCCCGTCTCGCCCACCCTCCCCTCCCCGGCCCCCCCAGTGAGCCCACGTCCACACGGCGCCCTGGAAAGGCTCTCAGCGGCTTCATCAGCCACCTACATGCTGCCAATTCTCTTTTCTCGTTTTACTCAACCTCTGGAACTCCTTTGACACAGCCGAGAGACTGAATATGCAAACAGACAGTGGCCAGAGCACAGACGAGGACAGGACTCCCACCCACCAGCTCCACTGCGGCCCGGCCCAGATGCCGAACCACAAACTGCAGCCATCGGCCCAATCAGTGAACAACCGGGGTTTCCCCGCTTTGCACCCCTCTTCTAACTCTTTTAGACAAAGCCAAGCGTGGACCCCCAAACCAAGGACACAGGACCCCCTGCTCCAGCTTCCCCAGGTCCACAACCCCCATCCGGGCTTGCCTGGAGCCCTCTGTCTCCCTGAGCTCTGCCCTCCCCTCCCTGCCTTCAAGGCTCTGCTGTGCTGACCCTAGCTAAAGCGAGTTCTGAGCAAATACCCTCCCCGTGTGCTCGCTGGGTGGTCTGTGCTTCCACACAGCGGAGCGCTTCTTCTTTCATGACATAATTCCCTCTTTGAGCATGCAAGCCCGACACGCTTGATTTCCTGTAACTCACCTGCTGCCCGGAGAGCTTCCCTTTGCGGAACTTCCCTCAGCTCCCCCACATCACAGGGCTGCGTATCCGGCTCCTGCTTCCTGTGCCGTCTCTGCCTTGATGACCTTGCCCGTGAGCTCGCAGGCTGGCATTGCTGTAAGCCAGGCCGACCCTCAGGACGTGGGCATTCGCTCATCTGACAGAAGCCTCAAACCTTCAAGGTGACATTAGCCAGCAGTGTCCTCAGCAATGCTGCAGAAACCGTGAACTACCCTCAGATTCGGAGGCTTACAGCTGTCCATGTGCACACTCGTGCTCCCGGGTTCCTAGGTTGATGGGTTTGGCTGGAACCAGGTGTGTGGCTCTGCTTCTCGGCTCCGGGTGAGGAGCAAATTCAAACACATGTGTTCATCCCAAGACCCAGGCTGCAGGGTAAGGTCTTCCCACGGGGATCCCTCAAACACAAGAGGCCCAGCGGCACCAACACATTTAAGCCCTCACGGCCCATTGTGTCAACCGCTGTCCTCCAGTCAAAGTAAGCCTCATGGCCAAGCCTGACCGTAATGGGGTAGGTAGGCTCCCTCTACTCAGGGGAGGGAAAGAGAAGCAAGAATTTCCCCAGTAATCCACAAGCAAAGGCTTAATGCTTGGCAAGCTGTCTTGATGCCCAGGCAGGAACTGTGTATGGAGAATCCAAAGTCATCCATCAATTACTAAGATTAGTAAGTGAACTTGGCGAAGTTCAGGACACAAGATTAATACATAAAGTAAATGATATTCTTATGCACTTAACCACAAGCAATGGGAAAATTAGATATAAATACCATCTACAATAGCATTAAACTTTACAAAAGATGAGTAGCACTTGTACCATTGCTGAGAGATTAAGGAACGTCTAAATAAATGGCGAGAGCTCACAAATTAGAATTGACATTACGAAACATCCACTTGTCTGTGGAATTAATGAGATTCAAATCAAAATCTCAGCAGGCTTTTTGGTAGAAATTGACAAGCTCATTTTAAATTTTACATGAAAATTTTAAAAGACCAAGGACAAATAGTTAACATATTCTTTAAGAAAAGAATAAAGTTGGGGGATTTATCCTAGCTTTTCCAAAACACACTGTAAAGTCACAGTAGCTAAGACAGTGTGGTGATGGCAAAAGCATAGATAAATCGACCAACAAAGCAGAGAAGTGACTCCAGAGATGTGGAGCGTGCTCATGTGTGCAGATACGTGTGTGTGTGTGTGTGTGTGTGTGTTGTGTGTACATGGTTCAATGGCAGAGGAATATGTTCACAGTAAGTGTTACCACGGGCACCTGGGTGGCTCAGTCATTAAGCCTCTGCCTTCGGCTCAGGTCATGGTCTCTGGGTCCTGGGATCGAGCAGGAAGCCTGCTTCTCCCTCTCCCACTCCCCCTGCTTGTGTTCTCTCTCTCGCTGTGTCTCTCTCTGTCAAATAAATAAATAAAATCTTTAATAAAATAAATAAATAAATGTTACCAAAATAACTGGATATCCAAATGGAAATAAGAAATAATCGACCTCAAGCTTATGTCATATACGAAAATTAATTTGAGATGGACCATAAGCTTAAATGTGAAAGCCCAAATTGCAAAACTTCTAGGAAAAAAAAAAAAAAACACAGGAGAAGATCTTTATGATTTGGGGTGCATGAAGATCCTTTAGGACACAAGATAGGACATTACCTATTACCAAAAATAAAAAAAAATAACTCTGATTTTTTTCCTTTTTAAAAAAAAAAATTATTTATTTATTTATTTATTTATTTGGGAGAGAGCAGGGGGAGGAGCAGAGGGAAAGGTAGCAGGGAGAGGAGTGGCCTCCTCTCCCAGTGTGGAGCCTGACACCACACTCTGCCCCAGGACCCTGAATTCGCGACCGGAGCCGAAACCAAGAGTTGGCCGCTTAACCAACTGAGCCACCCAAGCGCCCCAACTCTGATTTTTTCTAAATTCAGGCTCTCCATTCATCCAAGGTCACTACTGCGAAAACAGAAATATGAGCCACACACTGAGAGGGAATATTTTCAATATGTATGTCAAACCAAGAACATGCACTGGGGGTTCGTAAAGGACTCTGACAAATGAAGACTGAAGGGACAGGACTCCCCTCCAAACGTGTAAGATACCAGAACAAACAAAAGAACCAAACGTATATAGAGCGCAGGAAAAGTGGCTGGCCATCGCTAGCCATGGGATTGGTGGGAATTTCAACCGCCGTGAAGAACCCTACGCACTCACCAGAGAGTGCCCAGGCGGCGGTGAGGGTATGCCCCAGCTGGAAAACACGCCCGTTACTGGGCGGGGAGGGGGGGGAGGCGTATCAAATGTCTAGACCACTTTGAAAAACTCTTGCACAGTTTCTATGACTCAACACACATTTGCCCTAAGATCCAGCAATCCTACCCCAGGCATAGTCAAGATCCAGCAGCGCCCGCATCCATCAAAAGACTCGTAAAGGAACCTGTGTTCATAGCAGCTTGATTCATAGCCGCAAAACCCTGGAAACAACCCAAATGATGGTCGTCAACAAGACAATGGACGGGCAAACCATAGTATATCCAATCAGAGGAATTCGACTCGGGACCAGAAAAGGGGGTAGGGGAGAAAAAGGAAAAAGAACAAATTGCCGATGCATGTAGCAGCTTGGATGAATCTCAAAACCATTACATAGAGCCAAGGCAGCCAGACACAGCATAGCAGAAACTGCGACTCCGCTAACAGGAAGTTCAGGAACAAACACAATGAAGCCATGCTGATGGACGTCAGATCAATAGTCGCCTGCAGGGGTCGGGGAGGGAAGGCTGACTGCAAAGGGGCAGGAGGGATCTTTCTGGGGTGATGAAAATGTTCCACATCTTGATTTGGGTAAGAGACAATTGTCGAAATCCAACTAATAGTTCACTTAAAATTGTGCATTTCTTGGTGCATAGATTATGTCTCAAAAAAGCACTGTTAAAAGAACTGTAAAGCAAGCTGAGTGATCATATGGGAAAAAAAAAAGGGGAAGGGAAGAAGAAAGGAAAGGACTCAGGAAGGAAACAGCGCAGCTTCGACTCCCTCCCTGAGCAGGACACATTTTCTTGGCGTGGTGCTAAGGGTCTCACGTGCATGATCCCAGTTAGCGCCTACACTAAGTCCCTGGAACAGAAAGTTTTTTCTCGGGCCCGGAGGCATTTGATGATTTTCCTAAGGTCACACGGGCTGTGCAAAGTGACAGTCAAAATATCAGGCAGGCATCCTGCACGTACAGTCTTCAGAGCCACCTTCTCTCCCAGGCCCTGGCTGCTCTCCGTCTGCTTGCATACGTCCCATAGCAACCATGGATGGTTACGATTATTACCCCTTTCTAACGGCAGGACAACAGACTGAGAGAGTGAAGGGGTGAGTCCAAGCCATGGGGTGGGGGGCTGGTTTACTGACACCACCCTGAGTGGCTTCAGCCCCACACAGTGGGGCTACTTGCTACCCAGCACCTGGCTACATCCCAAAGACTGCGCTGCCCAGGCATATCCTTGGCGGCTGGCTGCAAACAGGAAAAGCCTCCGCAGTTCTGAGGGGGCAGCAAGGATCAGGGTTGCCCAACGTAGAAAAGGCTGTTTTCTGTGCAACCATACTGCAGACCCACAGCTCCCAAGTAGCAGCAGAATCTCGTACGTGATGCACATTTTTTGGAGCCATTGGTCATCTAAAGGTTGAACACTGGAGCTCGTGCAGGGCTCCTTCTCCAGACTGGGAGCTGCCTGTGGGGACACAGGTGGCCTCCAGCAAGTGTCCCCTAGAGGAATGAGCAACCATGAACACGAATGCTCCCTGTGACTGGAGAGTCCAACCCAATGTCATCCCAGAGAGACGAGTAGTTCTGAGCCCTCCAGAGGGCAGACAGCTTCCCACTAGCTCATGCAGCCAAGCCAGACAAGGAGGACGGCTGCAGGGAAGCTGGGAGGCCCCGGGGAGGGCAGCAACTGGCCTGGTTGCAAAGGGGAATGGAGGCAGAGGTGTGGCAGGGAGGCCAGGAAGGATGAATGAACACCGCATCTTGTTCTTGTTGGGATGCATCTCCCAGCGGGGCTGACAGCATGCCTCACCGGGGGCCCCAGCCAGAGGCCATCGGAGATTTGGTCAGGTGGTGCCAACATCTCCTTCCCCCTCTGGGATGAGCCGCAGGGCGCGGTCGGAACCGAGGCTCTTCGGACACTCCTGCCCACAGCTCCCTCTACCCACGAGTGTACTGAGAGGAAACGGCCCAGCCTGTGGAGGCTCAAGGGACACGTCTCTTGTTCCTTGTGCAGGTCAGCTCTGACATGCAGCCCCCTGGGGACACTGAGGGACAGGGGACACTGGTTCTTGAGGAGACTCTGAGTGTCAGGTTGGTTAAGAGGACGGTAGCCCTGCCAGGTGCTGGCTGGGGCTGTAAACCAGGACGGGAGGTAAGAGTCAGGGGAGCAGCCTTGCTGACCAGAACATCCAGTCGGTGAATGTGCACTATGATAGGACTGTTTAGCACGTGATATGTGGCTAGCGTGTAGGGGACTTAACTGTTCACTTAATCTCATTAATCCAGTCTTTGATTTGCATGGCCACATGTGACTGCTGGCCACTGTGTAGGATGGCATAGCCCTGGATCCCAGAGCATTTACGAGCGCTGCTGGGCGACCCCTCCACCGTGTAGGATGGCATAGCCCTGGATCCCAGAGCATTTACGAGTGCTGCTGGGTGACCCCTCCACTCCAGGGCTTTGACTTTGCCCATGGTCCCTGTTCTTCAGCCCAGGAGAAAAACGGGCCAGTTTGGAAGTTGTGCAAGAGTGAGAACTAGCTGTGGTCCCCTAGGGTGGTCTTGGGGGCCACACCTCAAACCCCTTTGAGGAGAAGTTAAGCCCAGTGTCCTGCTGGGGACGGAGCCATGTGCCTTAGACAGGCACTCCCCACGCCGAGCCCCCATCCAGAGCCCCCTGTACAGGGACAGAAGGACAGTGACATCCTTTGTTTCTGGAGTAAAAAGGAAGGAGTGATATGCTGGACACAGTTCTCCTCAGCCCTCCCAGCTGAGGCCAGGAGGTGGCAGTGAGGGCTGGACCATGCTAGAGATCCTTACGGATGGGCCTCTAAAACAAGTCCTATGGGGGCAAGAAAGCCTGAGAACCTGGGATGGCCTCTGAACCCGCCCACCCAGAGCGTGAAGGTGAAGTCTTGGCCGTGTGGGAAAGACCGATAGCAGTGGTATGAGGTTCCCCACCATCTGGCATGAATGTCCCCAGAAGCGAGCAGGAGGCCTCATAGAGGGGCTGTCCCTCCTTCTTGCCCACAGACGCATCATTCAAGGACTCTGCAAGAATCACTTGCCATTTCTGTCATCAAATCCCACATGACCTGCAGCTGTGACAGCAGAACAGGCCCTGTCTTTAGGGACCCTCTCCACCCACATTTTCAATGGCTTCTGGCTTCCCTGTTCTCTCCATCATCCATTACTCTGGGCAGACATCAACCCAGGAGAAGAAAACTTATTGCAATGTCCCCTCTGCTGTACTCTCTCCCCAAGCCCTAGTCCCCTTGCCAAGTTCAGGAAATTCTCCAAAATCCTGGCATTGTTCCTGCAGAGCGTTGTGGGGGGAAGATCCCTCTAAGTTTACCAACTTGCTGTTCAAGCCCCAGCATCCTGCCTGTTAAAAGGGAGAGGGACCTAGAGGAAGAGTAGCTTTGATCCATTATTCATACCCCAGAGATGGGGCTCCAGTTCAGAAGCGGGAGAGACACAGACGTTGAAACGGCCACATGCGATCTCAGCCCTCCTGGGAGGAAGCTCAGGCTGGTCGGGCTGAGTCACACTGGAGAAGGAAATGTCAAGGCAGCTGCCAGCCTGGGGAGGGGACACAGCCGCTTTGGTGACAGTGGAGAGGGCCCAGGTCCATCTGACTGTCCCTCTCTCTGCTCTGAAATGTCCAAATTATGGCCATCCTGCAGAAGAAACTCATTGATTTTGATGAGTGAATTCTACTCTGGGTCCTTTGTCTTCCCTGGACCCTTTTCTCCTCCAGAGCCACATCCTGATCTGGCCTCAAGTCCACCTTTAGCCTCCTTTAAGAGCAATCTGTGCCTGTGTGTTTCCTTTTACCCAAATAAACACTCCTGGCTCCCACCCCCTCAATCCTCAGGCCACGTGCTGGCAGATGTCTCTCATCTCTGCAGTGGGAACAGGACAGCAGCCTCGACGGTGCAGAGCCCCAGCTCTGGCAGAGACTACAGAGAAAGGGCTTCTCCTTATGAATGACCCTGCAGTCCCGGCAACAACCAAGGCCTGTGTTAGCAGCTACTCACGGAGGCAGAAGGGAAAAAGCATCAGGCACAACCCAAAGGAGAGCATGGCCTCCAGGAAGAGGGCACAGACCACGGAATGGAGGGCACAGATGGTGGCTTAGCATCCTCCTGTCTGCATGGAAGAGAATTGGAAACTCAGGGAGTTTGTGCCACAAAGAAAATGAAATCTCACCACCCCTGCAGCAGGGGCTCCTCCTCTGAGGCCCTGGGGGGAGGGAAGGAGGTAGTGATATGCCTGCGCTTGGTCTGCCTTCAGGGAAATCTCTCCCTATGCTCAGAAGCCCCCACTCAGGAGCTCCCTCAGCACAGCGCCCACCTCGGGGGAGCTCACATGGATGTGCAGAATATTTTGAGCTCTGGAGAAGGGAGAAGAGCATGCGCCAGCTCAGCAAACTTAGTAAAGCAGAGCCTCCCACACCCCACATAGCACCCTGGGGCATGGAGCCTCCATTCCTTGGGAACCGAGCCCAGAATAGACACAGAGGGGAACCCGCTGTTCCCCACTGACACTTATGCTGACGGGTTAAGCATGAAGGTACGGGGAGGATGTTTAAATAATGAGCTGAAAATGTCTGCAGTCACTCCATCTAGATAGAAAGGCAGGAGAAAGACACTGCACTTGGGATAGAAAGTACTCACCAGTCTTGAATTGTGATGCTAAGCTAGTCTTTGAAAGGGGAGGAAAGAAAGGGAGAAAGGTCAGCTAAGAATTAATGGAACACAAAAGGCCCAGCAAAGCCTGTGCATGAAAAACAAGTCCAGGCTACAGCCCTCGGGTTAAGTGGAAACCCAGTGGAAACAGATCCGGGAGGGGCGGGGGGAGGAGCACAAGTGTGCACCGGGAGGAAAGAAACATCCACACAGGTTAATGCACAGTGTCCTGAGCCACTCCACAGCCTCAGCAGCTGGTGTGTCATGACCGCCACCCTGCCTTCTGCAAAGAGCAGAGGGGGGCACCTCTCACCCCAGGCCAGGGACTGGCTGCAGCAGCTGAACCTTGCTGTAGGTGCTGGGGTCCCTCTAACATCTGTAGGGCAGCAGAACAGGCAACACCAAATATGCCATTTTGGCATAAGGATTATTTTGAGCTGAAGACAATTGAGAAGCAGATACAAGTAACGGTCCCTGCCCTCTCTCTGTCTGCCTAGAAGCAGAACAAAATTTGTGAAGACGTCCCCCGCCCCTCTGTACCAGGAAGGACAGAAGCTAACCACCAGAGACAACGCCAGACCCTGAGCAGCACCAGAGACAGCACCAAAGGTGTCTACACAACAGACCTTTACCAATCCCCTGCCCTCCACTCCCCCGTGCCCTTGCCTGCCCACAGTTTGCCGCCCTAGAGACTCAAAACCCTCTTCATTGGCCTTGTCACTTCTCCACAAATGTATTGTTCTATTGCTAAGGCTTTACATAAGCCTGAGCTCTACCCATGCTTTTGAGTTAGTCTCTCTGAGAGCTCCCGTGTGTGTGTGTGTGTGTGTGTGTGTACGAGGCACATTTTATGAAACTTCTGTTTGTTTCTCTGGTTAGTCTGTGTTTGTCAGTTTAACGTGTGGTACCCAAGCAATGAACCTGAGATGACTGGGGGAGGCGGGATTTCTTTTCCTCCCAGACGTTTGCTTCCAGCTGTTTTCACCATCTAGCCTCAGCTTCAGTTCCATTCAGGGGTGACCCCATAATTCTGGGCCAGGCACCACACTGAACCCCAGGATATAAGAAATAACCTGACGTGGACCGTGCCGCCTGTTCAGACCTCACAGCCTGAGGAGAGAACGGCAACTAGGTGCATGAGCAGGGATGGAGCTGCAGGGTGGGAGGCACCCAAACCCCATGAAGGACAAAGACATCCATGGGGACCTGACTTTGGTCAGTCACTGAGTCTCCAGGAGCCTCAATTTACCCATTTATAATGGGACTGGATACACCTCATAGCACATGGAAGCTCTAATGCCTGGCACACACTAGGCACTTATACTGGTCAGGGTGGGCTAGGTTGAGCTATGTAACCAACAACCCAAAAAAGCTCAGTGGCTTCAACTATAAAGATTTTTTTCTTACTCACACCACTCGTCCACTGCAAGTCCACTAGATAGGGGCCCTGCTCTGCCCACAGAATAGCCACTATCTGGGATGCTGCTAGCCACTGGGGCCGGGGAAAGCAGAGGGCAGGAAAATTATGAACCAGCTCTTCAAGCTTCCCCCTGGAGCTAAGTCCTGTCCCCCCCATTCACACGTTGCTATCTAAATCTCATGGCCACACATAACTCCAATGAGGCAGGGACATGCGATCAGCTTGTGCATAGGAGGTGCAGGAGGCCATGTAAGTGGAGGCCACCAGCCCTGCGCTTGGTGGTGGGGCTGACAGCATTGCCGATGGGGCCCTGAACAGGAACATGCAGGATCACAGCAGCCCCACTGTGACCCTTCAAGGACATCACCTTGAACGCAGACAGGGTTCTGGCAACATGGCCATCCTTTCAGCAAATGCCCACGAGGGTCTCCTTGGTGCCAGCCTCTGTTAGAAGCTGAGAACATGGCCATGGACAGGCAAGACAGCAATTCTGCCCTCATGGCCAGCTCAGGTTCTAGCTGAGGATACAAAATGATACACATTCTATGCACATGACTCTACAGGGCAACACTGTCCTGTAGAACTTGCTGGGGCAATGGGAGTATTCGCTGTGTGTGCTACACATCTGGCTGCTGAGCCCCTGAAGTGTGGCCACTGCAATGAGGAACTGGAATTGTTTCTCTTAAGTTTCACTCACTGAATTTTCAATAGCCACAAGTGACCAGTGGCCACTATGCTGGATGGCACAGAGAGACACTCTTAAATGAGGATAAGCACACATGCACGTGCAGTAGGAGACAGGGCTTGAGAGCAGTCTAGGGGGTGCTGTAGTTGGGGTGCAGGGCCCGAGAATGGGGCAATCAAACAGGGACCCAATGGCAGTAGGGAGCAGACTGTGTGGAAAGAACTCTCCAGGCAGAGGTAATGGTGAGGACAGAGGCCCTGAGGCAGGAGCATGGCCGACATATTCAAGTAAGAGCATGGAGGCCAATGTGGGGCACAGAGAAGGGGGCTGCGGTCAGCGAAATCATGCTCCCAGGGATGGCCCCATCTTAAGCTCTGGAACCTGTGACTATGTTCCTTAGTTGGTGAAAGGAGCTCAGCAGACGTGATTAGGTTAAGGGTTTGGCAATGGGGAGAATGTCTTGAATGACATGAATAGTCTCAATGTAGCAGCAGGGGTCATCATAAGAGGGAGGCAGGGGGCAGTAGAAGTTGGGCAGAGAGATTGGGAGAAGCCACCCACTGGCTGGAAGGTGGGGGAAGGATTGCAGGTGCATACACTGGGTGCCCCCCTAGAGCCTCCAGGAGGAACCAGCCCTGCCAGCACCTTGACTTGAGGACTTCTGGCCCCAGCACATGAGGTAGTAAATCTCTGTACTTTTGAGGCACCAACGTCGCAGACTTTGTTATAAACCCACAGAAGCACCACTGCCCATTGGCCAGGCTGAGGACTGGTTGCTATTCCGAGAGAAAGAACAGCCAGAGCCCTAGCCTGTCCCTCAGTCTGGTCATCTGAACCCTGGGCTGTCTCAGGCCGTGGGGTGCTGACAGCTGGGAACAACTTCGGTAGTGACAAGGGTGAGGCAAGGATGCAGCAGGGACCGTGGTTGACCCCGAGGGGGCAGCCCCTTTGGTGTCCTCCCTCCTGAGATGAGAGCCCTGGGTGCCCCCAGCCACGTCCTGCCCCAGCCAGACACTGCCAATGAGGCTCACAAACGAGCAGGTCCTGGGGGAGCAGGTAGGTGTGGAGCACGTGACCAAAGTTTTCCCGGATCCTGCGCGGCTCAGATGCATTCGCCCTTGGTCCCGCTGGGCTCCAGAGGGTCCCCCCATGTCCCCTGCACCCTTCTGGGGACTCGCCAGCTCTCACCTGCACAGCTGACTCTTCTCCATACCAGAACCTGCCCACTTGGATTCACACTTCCCCCGGGATGTCCGTGCTCAGCCAGCTGTCAGCCCGCTGAAGTCCAAAAACGCCGGAGCATGACATTCGGGGTCCTGAAGAGCCAGGTCCTAGCATCTCCTACTCATTCATCGCACCCTTGCTCGGTCTCTATGTCTTGATGTGGCTCATGGCGGGCGCCCAGGCCAGGGTCGGGGACTAGAAGGAGTGGTAGCCCGAGAGAGTCCAGGACCCCGAGACGTCGTCACGAGCTGGTGACGGGTTGGTGTCCCTGAGAGCCTGGTCCACGCTGAATCTGCCATCTGTGCCTCTGTGCATCTGTCATGGCTGGAGGCCCACACTGGGGAGGGAGGAGTAGTCTGCGCGGTTTTCTCAGCACACAACCACCATGCAGAAGCAGGAGGAAGGGGAAGGTTCCTCCTGCCCGCTCAGAGCTGGGCACCCCTGCCCCCCCCCCAAGTGTCCCTTCAATGCTCCACCAGGGCGCTGGGGCTAAGATGCTATCTCAGAGCCCAGAACAGCCCAGGGCCCCTGCCCCTTCCTGGCATCACCCTCCCCGTTGGAGGAAGGATGGGGGCCAGCTGTGGGTGCCTGAGGATGGTGAAGAGGGATAGTCCATCGCTCTGGCTCTGGGGAGCCCCAGGATCGTGAACCGTGTTCCTTCTCTACATCCTCATCCAGCTGACCACGTCTGCAAGGTTTCGACAGGTAGCGTGCGGTTTCCCTGGCGGAGGACATCGGAACTAGATACTCGAGGGGCAAACCAGGGGCCGCATTAAGAAACCAAGGTGCGTGTGTGATGTCTGCCCTGTTGAAGCTGAGCTCCTGAAAATTCTAGAAAGAAAAGCCATGTCTCTTCCAAAGTAATTATTTGGTCAAAGAAGAGAGGCCCATCTTTGACTGTGTCACTGTGGCCCTTGGGTCTCCCTCCGCCTTCGGGTCACGCCCTCCTTCCCCAGTGAATTGGGCTGCGCAGAGGGAACCCGGGCCAGAATAAGACCCGGCCTCGTGCCCAGGGAGCAGTGCTGGGCTGGCAACTCACAGCGAAAACTTGTTCAGTTCCCTGACACGTCTGAGGCCAGTGGCCGCGGGCTGACCGTGGGCCAGCTGCAGTCCGAGTCCCACCAAGGGCCCGAATATATACATAGGACAGCAGGGTCAGTCAGTGGCTGATGAATGGGCAGAGGCTGGAAATTCATCTGGTAGGCAGCGTGCTCAGCGCAGGTGCGCCTCAGAGGCCCTCCTGTGCCTTTTGTCCCACTCGGCCCATCAATCCGCGTGCACCAAGCACAGAAAGGTGAGCGAGCTGGGAAGACTGCACGCCCAGCTTCCCACGAACGACAAGTCTCCATTCCCTTCCGCTTAAAAGTACACATCTATCTAATAACGAATCACTTATTTGTTTCAGGGGAGGTCTCCCTCATATTTCTCCCAGCCCAGGGCTCCTGCCCACACCAGCAGTGGAAGATTCTATTTCTTCTGCAGACACTTGGCTCCACTGCCCTGGCCCGACGCGGGTCTGTGCCCGGCCCTTGAGTCATTCGGTGCCTACGTGTTCAATGAAAGAATCCATCAGTCAGTGTAAGGCAGTTCAGTTCCCGGTAGGACCAGGAGGGGCCTGAGCAGGACTAGGGAGTTCCCATCCAGAATCCAGGGCTCACCAAAGGGCAAGACAGACATTCAAAGCAGGGGCAACTTTGGGGACCATCACCTGCTGGGGGGTCAGATGCCAAGGAGCCACTGTTTAGCTATGTGACTGCAGACAACTCATTGGAACTTTCGGAGCCACAGTTTCTTCATCCATGAAGGGGGTATAAATACCCACCACGTAGGGTTGTAGCACAAAATAAGTGAGTTCATGTATTGAAAACTCCTGGCTTATCATAAATTCTCTGTAAAAGGAGCACCGGCACTCTACATTCTCAGCCCAGCTGTGCTCACCTCCTGTACCAGCCACACTTTTCATTTCCCCTACTCCTAATGTTCTGACGTGTAGAGCCTTGCTAGCCCGGCGGGATGGCTCCTCCGGGGTCAGCCAGTGACTGGAGTGGGTGAATGATGGCAGATATGCAGACCAACCAGTCCAGAGCCCCCGCCCCCCCACCTCCTCTGCAGCTGTCACTCAGCGCCAGGTGCAGACAACAGGTATCAGACCCCCCAACCCGGAACCTGCTGAGGTTATCCACGCTGGACAGCCCTGAGCCTGCTCCCCTGCCTTCCCATCCGTTCCCACAGAAACCACAGTCAAGGCCCGTGCCCACACTTTCTCTCCACCCTCTGCCTCCTGGCTGACCCTGGAGCTTCCCTGGGTAGCCTATGTGGTGTCGCAAGCTTCCTGATTCTGGGGATCTGGGAGCAGGAAATCCTCCTCCACGGAAGCCATGTCCACGCATGTGTGTGCTGCCTTTCCCGATTTAGACAAAGCCCAGAGGCCATCACAGCACACTTCCAGCTTCCTCACCTGCACGCCCAGAGGCAGACGCCTTGCAGGAAGGTCCGACGGGGCACGATGAACAATGAACAGTGGGCTTCTTTCTGGGATGCAGAAGGAGGAGGGGACAGAAGCAGCTCGTGCTCCTGGAGCTGGAAGCAGGGGCTCCAGGCAGAGCCCCACTTGGAAGCCCTGACTTCTCCCTACCCCCACCACCCCATCCATCGGTCTCTCCTCCCCCCACCTGACACTGAAACACGAACTTCAATAGCAGCCAGAGGAAGCAAAGCAGTAATGACTTGTTTACGCCTCCTTCTTCGTGCTGGGCTCCAGCTTCCCCCCCTACCCCCCGCCCAGAAGACACTGATTCAAAAATGAAGCCCCAGGCAAAGGATTTACCACGAAAGATGGAGAGTAAAATGCTCTTGGCTGATCTGTATGTGTGGCCTTTTTCTCTTTCCCGTCCAGCCAGGGCTATTAGGTGAGGAAACAGGAGGCATGAGAAACGGCTCCAGTCTTGGGTCTAGGGGCCGAGCTCATGGGTCAGGCACTGGGCTGGGTGCTGGCACTCAGCCTCCTGCCCCTGCCAAGTCCAGCCAAGTGGGGGGGACAATCTCTGCCAGGTAAGGAAGCATCTGGAATGTTCCGGGAAGTGCAGGTGGCCCAGAATAAGGTCCCTTCTCCAGCATCGCTCCGTGGCCATCCCGCCTCATCCCTAACCCACCAGGGCCACAAAGAGAGAGGGGCACTGCTTTCTTAAAGATGGCCTCACACGATGGGAGGAACGTAGAGTGGGATCGTTATCCAAACACCTTTTATCACTGCTCTTCTGCAAAGACCATCACCTGGAAAATCAATTAATGTATTTATTGCTTCTAGGAGCATTTGTTGTGGAAATGAGCCCTCTGGAGATGAGAAGGGGTGTGCACGCAACGCCAGTTGGGCCATCATCACCCGCCCCGCCCGTCAGAGTGGACGCTGGGAATCTTGAGGAATAATGAGTCTGATTTGGCATTTTGGAACAGCCTTAGACACCTAATTACAAATCTGACTTTTTTCCCCTGACACCCACTTAGAATGTTGCCTTTAGCTCATGTCCCTGATAAAATTCTCTGTAGGGCAAATTTGTTACCCTAATTTGGGGAAGTTTCTGCTCAATAGCATCATTATTTTCACGTAGAGGCAGAGCCTGGGTGAAAATAGCTGTCTACTTTACATGTTGCAGGTGGTCCTTCTCCACCTCCACTCCTTTCACGGGGGAGAGGGTAACTAAGCCCGGTCCGGCTCCAGGAAAAAGCACAAGCAGCATCCCACCCCCATTCTGCCCTCCCCCTTCATGCGAAAGTCATAACCAACACCAACTTTCCACCCCACTTTCCTCTTCTGTGCTGCCCAAGGCTCAGTGGCAAGTGCAGCTAGTCTGGTCAGTTGTTTAGAACTCAGAACATCGTCTCTGTGGAGGATGACTATGGCTGGGTGGGTCCTGGGTCTGGACCCTGAAGGCTAGAGGATCCACAGGATCACCCAGGAGCTGTCAACTCTGCTTTGGAGGGATATCACTTCCCTCATCTCCCGGGGAGGAGGGAGGACTTTCCTCTCAGGAATATCTGCCCTTCCCAGTAGGGCCCGTTTGACCGTCCTGGCCCACATTTGTGAGGCCACCACGCCTGCACGCCCAGAGACTCTCTTTCTCTCTGATGTTCTGAATCAGTCAAGGGCAGACATCATGGGAAGGGCCTCTGGGTGAATTCAGAAGGTAGTCCTGCAAAGGCCAGGGGCTGACTGACCCTGATGGATGGATGGATAGACAGGTGAGTGGCTAGATGGGATGAATGGTGGGTGGGTGGATAAATGGATGGACAGGTGGTTGAAAGGAAGGAAGGAAGGATGAATGGATGGACAGGTGGGTGGATGGATGGATGGAGGGAGCAATGAGAAGAGCTAACCCTCACAGTGTTTACTCTGCACCGGGGGTTGGACTCAGAGCTTCATGCATCTATCTTTACAAACTCCTCTGAAGCGGACACTACTATGAGCTTTTACACTCTGGGGTGCTCAGAGAGGTAAGGCAATGATCTCAGGGTCTCAGGACAGGATTATCAATGAAGCATTGAGGTCATGGAGGAGGCCAGCAGATTTCTTTTCTGTTCTGTAGCCCTATCTCAGGGATACTACCCAGATGATTTCTTTGAGAGGCATCACCTTTCCTGAGATTCACTGTGAAATGGAGAAGGGGGCCGGACAAGCCATATGGGGAGGTGGGAGGCTGCCCTGAAGGGAGAGGCCACTGTCTGTCCTGGTCTCCACTGGGAAACCTGTCTTGGAATCAGTAAACAACAGCACTGAGGCAGTGGGGAGGGTTGAAGGTGGAGGCAGCGGTTAGGACGCCAGGCCCCTACACATGTGGGGTCTGCACGTGTGTCGAGCTTGCAGCAGGGATGAGGAGCACAAAGCACAGTTGATCTCCTCGCCCGCCCAGACCCAGGGCCACCAACTCGTCCCATTTACTGAGGACTTTTCTGGTTATAGTACTACAGTCCTCCATCGGAGGGTTTGCCTGGGACTGTCCCAGTTGTAAAACCAAAAGTTCCGTGTCCCAGAAACCCTCTTAATGCTGAGCAAACCAGGACAGTTGGTCACCCTGCCATGTTCCCACCCAGAGAAGGGCAGTCGGGTCTTAAAGACACAGACAAAGGGTTGGGACTTTGCAGAGGAGCACCAGAAACCATCCCTGGATAAGGAGCCAGCCACCAACCCTCTGCCTGGCGGAGGTGGGGGGCGGGGGCAGCGCTTAATGTTCTCTGCTCCTCTGAGTGACGTCTGTCCTGGCAGATGAGCTGTGACCTGCAGGCGTCACCTGAGTCCTTGGAGGCTGGCAAGGCTGATCTGCACATTTTCCTGTGTGTTGTTGCTGTTGGTTTACTTTTTATCATGTGCGGGAGTATTTCTTCATTTTCTGTGAAACGGCTGCTGCCGATCTCTTGTGAAACCTGAAATGTTTCCCCTGGGCTCCTAAGTCCAGGAAGGTGGCCCTGAACGGGGTTGACAGTTCAGCGCTGACAGGGGCGTGGAACCTGGGACACAGCTCTCTGCTGCTGCTGGAAACCTGCAGACCGGTGGGGGGTGCAGGTGGGATGGATAGCAGGTGGGGGTGGGGTGGGGAGATGGGTATCGGAGCTCCTGCTTCAGCACGTTCCCGCGCTCCCTCGTGTCTGTAAGTACGCAGCTTTTCCTGTTATCTCACTGATCCAGACGTGGGAAAAGAAGGAGCAAAACGTCTGATTTAGAGAATTGTTTTCATTAGCACTTTGAGATAACAGGAGGGATGACGAGCTAGAAGGGAAGTCAGTGAAACGTTTCATCCACCCAGCCCTGCACAGGGCCCCTTTAAGAACCTGGAGGTGAACGCCACGGGGGAAAACCAGATGATGCCATTTAGCCTCCCGATTCTGGCCTTTGAGAAACTCCAGTCATGTCAGGTACTAGAGCAGGGAGAGCAGGGAGAGTTTAGGTGTCCTCCAAAAAATAAAGTTTCCCTTTTACTCTTGATTTTTTCCATGTCTTCATCCTTTGACCGCACAGATCTCGGCCACTGGACCAATTATAGCCTCCCATGGGCTCAGGCACTGTCTCACCCAGACTCTCCCCAGGTCTGGCAGCGATGTCCTAAGGCACCATCTTCTGCTAGAACCTGGTTCTTAAGGTCCTTTGTCAGCAGCACCACGGAGCAGGTGGTCAACCTTCCTGTCCGTGGAAACCGGGTGTCCGTTGTCATGGGTGCGACTGAATTCCCAGGGCAGTGCTGGAGTGCTGACGAGCAACAGAGAGGCCAAGCAGCCTGACCAAGGCCACACAGTCTAGAAGCTGGAGAGCTGACAAATATGCCTGAACTTGGGACCCATGCACTTGACCACTGCTCTACCCTACCTCTCTAAAAGACCAGGAGCAAGTCAGCACCCAGTAAGACTGCGGTCAATACAATAAAATGGAAGAGGGTAGACATTTGGACTCAGAAGGGGTCAGAGATGTCCTGTTTTGTGTTCTATGAGTTAATGAATTCATCAACCATTTATTGGGTAGACAACAGGAGTCACAGCTGTGACCTTTAGAAATCTCTGGCTTTGAGAAGCCCCTAGAATGCCAAGGGAAGCAGCAGGCCACAGAGCAGAAGCACATGCATGAGGGAATGGGACAGATTTCTTCAGTAGTTCAGGTGCCAGCAGGAAGGAGAGTGTCCCTGAGGGGATGTCCCCTGGGCTGGGATGAAAACAATGTCACTGGCAAGGGAGAGAGAGACAGACATTTCAGGAGGAAACCCTGGGATTCAGAAGAGTCATTCCAGCCACGGGGCAAGGAGGAAAACTTGGAGGATGTGAAGCTGGCAAGACAGTCATTTACTTGTAGCCCCAATAATGGTGTGAAAGAGAAGAAAAATCTTCAACCTCATAAGCATTTTTCATGATTGCATATTTCGCTAATCCTAGTTACATGCTTGGCTGGAATGATAATTTTAGCTGACTGATGTTTCCTGTCACAGACAGTAATTACTCTACCCTTGATAGGCTTTCATGGAAAACCCATATTCTGCAAAACAACATGGTGTAAGACAATCTGCACGGTTCCTAAGAGGGCATCTCCAGCATACAGTTCACAGACCCCCAACACCTGCTTCAGGTCACATCCTTCACCATGATGCTTGTAAAACATCAAAATTAAATAACCCGACAACACCAAGTTTAAGAGGGTAGCATGGTGCATTAAATATTCTAGATAAATACTAATAAGAACAAGCACAGCTACCGTGTTTTGAACGCACACTAGAAGCCAAGACTGTATGTAAACACATGCATTCTACAAGCATAAAGTAGAGAAGTTATAATTCTTTTTACAGTTATCAAAGGTCAAGTTATCGAACCTCTCAGAGCTGCAGTATCACATAGCCCAGAAGCAGCAAGAACAAGATTTGAGCAGGCATGTGACTGACTGCAGGTCCAAGACCTGTACACATTGCTAGTAGCATGCACACTTCCACAAACCCCAGAAAAGTGTCTGTCAGAACCCATTACAACTAAACATACTCTCACCCCGGGACTTCAAGATTCAATTTCTTGGAAAACACCTTAAAAAAATGAGTACAAAGAAATGTACCAGAATGTTCATAGCACTTTTATCATGACAATAAAAAGCTGGAAATGAGTTAAATGTCCAACAAGAGTAGAATAGATAAATAACTTGTGCTATAGTCTTGCAATGAAATTCTTTACAGCAATGAAAAGAAATGAGGCGCTACTATATGCAGAAACATGAATGATCTCGTGTACATAATGTTGAGCAAAAAAGAGAAAAAAAGACAAAAGAGTAATCTTGCATGATTCATTTAAATGACATTCAGAAATAAGCAAAGCTATCCTGTGGTGGTAGAGGTCAAGAGGGGTTATTTTGAGGGATAATGATGGGAAATAGGCATGAGGGAGTCTTCTGGGGTGCAGGCAATACCCACACCTTGATCTTGGTGGTGGTTATATGGATGTGTTCACTTTGTGAAGCTTGAACAAGATGTACATTTAAGATGTACATAATTCACTCTATGTAGTTATGCTCTAAGACAAACATTTGCAAACAAAACAATGCCAAAAAAAACTGCACTGAAATTTAACACTTCCTAATGCAAAAGGCCCGCTAGGCTTCCACAAGGTCATCACTGAACGCACTGTCTACACACATCCTTCACTCTGCAAAGATTTGTTGGGGGCTAGAATGTGTCAGCCCCATAGTAGGTGCTTTGGAGCAGTATTGACCTCTGCTTTCATTGGGGTTAATATTCTATAAAACATTCTGTGGAAGGCATAAAAGATTGGATTGAATTTCTCTTGATTTCAGAACATATGCAGTATGAATTTATCTATTTATCATTTATATATCGTGTATCTTTTAAAGTTCAATCTCCTACTTTGGGGCTCTCAATACCCAAGAATTTATTCTATAAAGACAGAAGCTCCATCGAAATGCAAAATTAACCTCGACACAAGAAAAGAATCATCACCATCATCACCGTCACCACCAACACCACTGTCATCATCATTACATCACCATCATCATCATCATCGACTGTATCATCTTCACCACCACCATCATCATCTTCATCATCGTCCTCACCACCACCATCATCATCACCATCATCCTCACGACATCATCACCATTCTCACCATCAGCACCATCGTCGTCATCATCACCATCATCACCACCACCACCACTATCATCACCATCATCACCACCACTATTATTATTGTCGTCATCATCAGGAGTGTCATCATCACCATCATCATGATTATCATTACATCATCATCATTATTACCACCACCATAATCATTAGATCATTGTTGTTATTATCACCATCATCATCACCACCATCATTTCACCACCACCATCATTACATCATCATCACTACAACACCATCGTTACATCATCTCCATCACCATCATCACCACCACCATCACCGCCGTTACATCATCGCCACCATCATCATTATATCTTCACCATCTTCGCCTTACCATCACCATCATAGTTAATTAGAGACATATTTTACACCATTTCCCAGAGGTTCCCTGTGGGATTAAGCTCTAGACACCTATTGATAACAGACCTTTGGTAATTAATGCCTTCCTTTTTCCTGTATCCATTTCCCATATTCCTCCCTGATAAACAACTTGCTCTTGAATTGTTGCCTCTGGATCTGCTTCGAGGGACAGCCTAAACAAAGAGAGTCCTCCTAGGGATGTTGTAAAGTTTAAATGAGGTGAACTGAATAAAGTCTAGCACATAGGAGGCAGTCAGTAAATCTTAAGTGTCATCGGTCTCAAGAAGTTGTTGAGTTCTTGACTTTAGGGAAACAAGTTGTGGCAAGCACAGCTAGAACTGATAAGGCTATAAGCAGAGGGCTTGGAAATATTTTCTCGTGTAATATCTGATCTGTTTTCTTAGTGAAATTCATCACTCCCTCACCCCAGCCTAGGCTCCCCCGGAAAGAAACATCTAATCTTACTGATCTTGTATCCAAGCACCTAACAACGGTGTTCATTAAGTGATAAGTAGAGGCATTAGGCTTTAGGCAGCAGCTTCGGACTTCCCTTCTCACAGCCCAATGACAAAGGAAGAGTCTGGGCCAGATATCTGTAACCTGTCTTACTGTGGGGTCTTGAGCTTTCCATTTGACCTCTCTGGCCATCCCATGATTCTTCACCTCTACAACGGTAATTGCAATAATAACAACCCATGTGTTTTTCTTGGGGTAGAGTGAGGCAATGTAGCTGAAGTGCTTAGCACAGAGCCAAGAACAGGTGTGCACTTACTGAGCATTTGCTTTTGTCAGTTTTTATTTAAGCAGCAGTCACACAATTTGACTATGCAGTTCCTGTCTCTAACCTGCAGACTCCTTTCAAAACCAGCTAGGAAATATGCAAATGGAGGTGAGGACCCCTTCACAGGTGCACCCACCTTTGCATCTCCAAGCCAGACATGAAAGCAGCAATCACACCCAACCCGCTGGATGTATATTGCTTTCATCCTGGCAGCTGCATTAGCATTGAGATGCTGGTCCCAAATGTTCTTTTTAATTGAAAACCCAAGTTAACTTTGTCTCATAGACAATTGGTGTCCATGATTCAGTTAGTAGCAAATGGATAAAACTTTCCCTGGTGGCTGTTTCTGCCACAGATCACTTCCTTAGGATGCTATGGGCCCAACAAGAGCACTGAACAGCTGGGCAGAGGGGTGGAGAGGCTGGTGTGAGATAACCTTCCCCCTTAGTGAAAAGCGAGGCCCAAAATTCCTGCAAGAGAGAAGAGCTGAGGAGCAGGAGCCCTTACTCATGAGAATGTCACCAGGGACAGATCTCGATTAATATTTGTTGAATGAATAACCTAATGAAAAAAATGTAATTCTCTTATACAGATCTAGCCCTTTCCTCTTCTTCATACTCAGAAAATATGGGATTGGGGCTTTGGAATGAGAGATTCATGTCTAGGCTCACTGCTCTCTCGCTCCGTGATCTTCAACATGTGATGAACCTCACTGAGCTGTGACTTTCTTCTTTGCAGAACATAGTTAATAACACCCAGCCACTGGGGTTAACAAGAAGAGTCGTGGCAGCACATGGTGACACAGTGAGCTTCAGGTAACAGGAAATCTTCCAACAGTGGCTGATGCAGTGAAGGGGTTTGCCATGACTCACGCAACAGGGGTAGGCGGTGCTGAGCTGGGGAGATGACAGGAAGTGACGTCTGAGACCCTGGTTCTATTCTCTTCTGCTCCGCCATCTTACTATGGCTTTTACGCTCATTGCCCTGACCTGGCTGCTGTGCCTCCAGGCATCACTTTCAGTTTCAGGCAGGAATTAAAGAGCAGGTTGAAGGAGTGAAGGGCCAAGAGCTTCCCCCAGTAAGTCCTTGCAGTTTTGTGTGGGAAGGATTCTCTCTGGTAACTCTCCCCAGCAATTTCCATTTGGGTCTTATTGGCGGAAACTAGGTCATGTAGCAGCTTTAGTTTCAACTGGGCACGTGCTACACTGAACAAACCAAGATTCTGTGATTTTAAAAGTGGAGAGAATGGGCCAAGGAGCAGCACGTGTCCCTTCGTAGTACATGGGAGCCACTAACTGTCAACCTCCCACTAATACCGTCATATCCCCTTAGCACTGCCCTGTGCACACCCCATACATATGTTAGGCTACAGTAATATAAATTCCCTCACGGGATGCTTGGGAATCTTGCAGATTGCTGTGCCACGTTAAGGAGTTGAGATATTAAACTATTTCACCCAACACCAACTGTTCTGTTTCTGAAACCCTATTTCATCTGAGTCCATTTTAAATCAACCAACAAATATTTATGCATCACTTTGTGCATCAGATATTATTCCCAGAGCTGTAGCAGCTCCCAAGAAGGATAAGACAGAAACCTCTGACACTAAAGGATCTGCCATCTACTTGGGAAGCTGCTGATTGAGGTTAATAGAATCTGTGCACAGAGCGATCATTAGAGGAGCATCTACACGCAAGAATCAAGAAAGCAAGATTGCTCTGGGCAATTTGTAAGGCTGGATACACAAGTCACTCCCCAAATGCAGTTAATTCTCTGTTATGTCTACATCTCTCTCAGGCACACAAAATTTAGACACAGGAGGAGAGGGAGAGCGAGAATGAAAGCAAGAAAGACAGAGGAAACTGTGCTCTCTATAAAATATGTGAAACTGGGGGATTTTGCTCCTGAAAGTATAATTACCAACAGCTCATGTGTCTGGCAGCTATGTGGAGAGATGCATTTAAACCAGATTGATCATAAGCCATTGCCTGGGTTTGTGATTCACAGAGCTTTCTGGTAGACCCCAGGCATGTTTCAGTAGATTCTAAAAGGTGCCCTTTCTTGAACATCCATTCACGTGGGAAATGCATCTCCAATAAACTCCCTGCTTTTCTTCTGCAGTTGATTTGCTTCTCTTCTCATACCCTACTTTCCAAAGCCCTCACTGTCCTTCCCAGGACTCAAAAAGGGATCTGGGTGTAAAGTGGTAACAGCCTTATTTGATAAGTTATTGATGGCCCTAATTTCTTGTAGGTGAAATGAAAGAAGAAGTTAGGTCCTTGATTGGGAGAGAGGTTTATAAGCCAGGGATGATGGGGATGTGATCTCCTGGGCCCAAGACCCATATCAGCATCCACTGCTGCAGTCCAGAAAGCACAGAGCAGAGTGCAGCTAGATGGGGCAGGTCTATGACATGACTATGAAGCATAAGGGATAGAAAGGTTTCCTGGCCTATGAAGCTGGGACTCACAGCCAGACTCTATAACCCAC
The DNA here is from genome assembly GCA_020311275.1 of Eira barbara. Lineage (NCBI taxonomy): Eukaryota > Metazoa > Chordata > Mammalia > Carnivora > Mustelidae > Eira > Eira barbara. Next base: position 2,447,431 of record JAHRIG010000041.1, on the reverse strand, counting down.
CTTCCCAGAAGCAAGAGAAACAAAGATGGCTAAGGCAAAGAAGAAGGCCACCCCCAACCCCTGTGCCCCCCTGCATGCTCACTCCCTTCCCAAGCCCAACACAAACGAGGAAGTAAACCTGAGCTGACTGGTGACCTGATATCAGTGTGCACAGCCATTGTCCAACACCCACTTGAGATAGCACTTCTCTGTCATTGCCCAGTTGGGGCAGAAGAACACTTGGACCCAAGGTAGGGATGGACATGGAGCTGCGTATGCAACATGCTGGTTTCTAATTGACTCTCAGGTCCCCATGCCTACTCAATAGTACCTCCATGACAACTGGGAACACGGGTTTCAGTGAATAGATCAGCCAGCTGTGCCAGATACTGCAGGGCACAATGTACAAGGATGGGTCCAGCTCTCAAGAAACTCAGGCTCTATATAAGCAAACGCAAGTCACAGTAGTGCTATAGAATACAGCTCATCATGACTGCCATGCACCAAAACTGAACAGTTTGCTAACTCTGGACTCAGGTTCAAACCTTACCTCTGCAACTTGCCAGCTGTGTGACTTGGCACGGGTCACTCAACCCCCCTCCCCAATGACTTTTTATTTCTCCATCTTTAATGTGGAAATGATGGTAATGCTTAGAGAAATGTTTGGAAGACAATCTGAGATCATGTGCGGGAAAAGCCTGGGTGGCTCAATGAATATGTCATCCTGATTCTCTCAAGATCAACAGTGAAATACGGTTTGAGTGGTCCTTTATGTAAGCTTTTGTTAACCTTGACTCCTGTATGCTTTCTCACTCTAGCTACTGTGTATTTCTACCAGCCAAAAAAAATTCTGTTAAACTTTATTTCTGTAGTTTAAAAAGCAGAACGTGAGAATAACCTGGTAGTTAATGTTTATTTAGCACTTGCTTATGTCAATGAGCAAATTCACCCTATTATTTTTATGATACCCATTACACATGACACAGTCCTTATGACCTTTCTCATGGGGCTTTTCTGCCTCATTATTCTCCTTATAGGGAAACACAGGAGATTACCATGCAGGGCTCAGGAATCAAACATTCTGTGTTTGAATCCCAGCTCAACCAATGTCTAGTTGGGTGACTTTAACAAGCCATTTTCTTTCCAAGCTTTGGTTTCCTCACAGGTGGAATGAGGACAGTAACAGCATCCAGCTCATTGGGTTGTGGTAGGTATTGGAATTGTGCTGAACACACCCCATGTGTTGACCTCATTGATTCCTGCTCGCCAATATCCTTGCTCTGTAATTGCAAGGAAATGAATTCTGCCAATCACCTAAGGAGAAGTAGGCACAGATCCCTCCTCAGGCAAGCCTCTGATGAGAACACAGCCCAGCTGGCACCATGACTGCAGCCTGGTGGGACTCTGTACAGAGTCCTACCTGACCCACAAAAACTATGAGATAATAAACAGGTTATCACTTTAAGCTATTCAATTTGGTAATTGGTTACACAGCAATGGAAAGCTAATAGAGAAATCCATGTAGGACATTGAACATGGTGTCTGGCATGTTGTAAGTCTGAATAACTATAAGCTACTATTATTACCTACCATATAATTGGTGGGTGGAACGGCTAAGGAGCAATGATCACATGTCACATCTAATTGGCCAGCCTCAGGACCAACCATTGTTCAGGGTTGTTAGACCATCTGGTGCTCCTTTCTCAGTACCAGACCTAGCACAGTGGTTGCACGAAGAGACAAAATTCTGGCCAAAAAAGTCTCCAAAGACAGAGCCCTAAAAGGCAGCTAATTTCCCACACCAGGTAACCTATGGTTTTCTTCCCAACCAAGCCCAGGTTCTTACAACACCACATTCTCAGACTTCTTTGCCCTCCTCTCAAGCCCACATTGTTTTGAGAAGGAATAATGAGTGTCCTGAGTCATGGGATATTGGGTGCTGGACACCAGTGTGCTGGGGTTTGACATCAGTCTACCTCTGAACCAGATGTTCTCATTCATTCCCTCAGCATCAGACCCTATATATAGGCACACCCAAATCCTCAGGCACCCAGTCTGAACTTTACAGCTGCAAAAATATTCAGAACCACACGGTATCTAATAAAGCAACCTGGTGTTAATGATCCTCCAAACCCCCACTGCCCCACCTCCCCAAAAATCTCTGCTGCATACCAACAAAAGACACATGTTTATCAACTTTTAAATTGTTTTCTCATTAAAATGTCTTTAATGCCTATTAAAATGCATGTTACAGATGCATGTTCCACATCATAATTGAAGGAATCAGTGTGACTTTCTCATTCCAGCAGATTTTCAAGATCTCTTCAGAAATTATTTTCATCCCTTTAGGATTTTACAGCTGCATTTCTCATTATCTGCCACATAAAACTTTGTTTCCATGAAGTTGCCTGGAGGAAAATTAGTTCAGGTGGAGTCACTCCTCAGGCTTCACCGTGAAGCCCAACTTAAGAAACAAACATGGAGGGGGTGCCTGGGTGGCTCAGTTGGTTAAGCATCAGCCTTCAGCTCAGGCTACAATCTCGGGGTCCTGGGATTGAGCCCCACATCAGGCTCCCTGCTCTGTGAGGAGTCTGTTTCTCCCTCTCCCTCTGCCCCTCCTCTCTCTCACTCTCTAATAAATAAAAATCTTTAAAAAAAAAAAAAAAAAAGGAACAAATGTGGAGAAACCTGATGTGCTTGTCCACATCCTCCCTCCCACATTTGGATCAGCTGGAGGAGAGGGCTCTGGGTTGCCTAATGCACAACCCTGTGTGCTATGAACAGCTTTAAGACTGCCAGACCTGCCCTGATATCTTGCCCTGCCTAAGGCCCCAGTAAAAATACCACCCTGAAACTCTCCCTGATGGTTTTTAAATTTTCCCAACTATTCTTACTGTGGAAAAGTAGCACCTGTATTTCCACAACCACCAGGAATTCCTTGTTATGAGTCAGTGTATCAGTTCAGTTCCCATTACCCAGGAGGGTCTGAGATAATGAGTCAGAGTTTAGGTTAGCATTCACAACAGGACTGACAAAGAAGGGGCTGGAAGCTGCCCAAGGGTAAATCAACTCAGGTGTGGTCCCTCCACCAGTTGTGTGGCTCCAGAAGCAGATAGAGAGGCCTTGGGCCATTCTGATTCCATCTGGGGAGCCAAAGTTGCAGCCTGAGGCATGTGCATAGCCTCCAAGATGGCAAAGTCTCTGAATTCTAGAATTCCTGCAGGGCCTAAGGCAGCCCTGTTATTAACTCAGCATTTACCAAGTACTTTCTATGTGTCCAGCCCTGAGCCAGGACCTGAGGGAGATGAAAGGCAAATGTGGCAGAATTCTACCTCATTCATTCACCTACTCATGCATTCATTCATCAACCACTTAATCTCTGTGATGCACTAGCTACAGGGCCACTCTGAAGTTCTGCAGCCCTTCCTGAGAACCCATTTGTCTGAGAGATATCCCAGGGGGGATAACTTCTCACCCACCAGCTACATTTTTCTCCCTTCCTTAAGTTCCTGCTTGCCCAGGAGCTGGACCTTCTCAAACTGTGTAGAACAGACCAAGATCTTGCCTCTGTCTGGACCCTGAATCTCCCTTCCCCAGACAGTCCACAGAAGGACAGACACCAGCCCTGCTTCCTTGGTTGTAAATTGAGCAACGACAATAAGGGTCAGTAAGAGCCCCACAGTCACCCCTCATGCAAGCACGGGGCACAGGGAGGGCAAGTGGAGGACTTTAACTTTGCAAAGAGTATCTCACATGTCTTGGTCTTGCCAAGAAAAGGGCTGATTTTGATTAAAACAAACAAAAAATACTTATCAGAGATCTTTGTTGATGCAGAAAAATATTAATCAGACTTTGCATGCTCTCTACGGAGAGGTTGCAGATCCTAGATCCCTGTGGGCAAAGGGGGGTTAACTCAGACTTGAAATTCAGCAAATTTCCCCTTTTGAGTCTGGGGGGAATAAAATCTTTATGCATATTAGGAAGTGTTGGGTGGTGAACAAAAATGAAAATCATAAGGGTAAGTTAGAGTATGGACTACCTGGGGTTAGCTTCAATTGGTGGGAGGGTCCCTTGGGGCTAAACTTAAAGGCTGACTTCCCCTCCTCCCCACACATCCCATCTCCACCCACACAAAGTTTAAATCCTGCTTTGCAAATGAGGACAAGCCTCTAGCTACAAATGATTTAAAGGTTTGAGCCAAAGCAAAACATTTTCCGTGCTCCCTGTCCAGTTAGCTTTCCTTTGCTTGGAGGAGGGAAAGGAAAGAGCCTGACATAGGACAAGACTTTCATATAGATTTCCAATAATTTCTGGGTCTCATTTGTGCCGGCAGCAATGAGGTGGCACTTGGAAAATCACATCTGATGACGACCTTGCAATGCGGCTGGACCTGGACAAGCAGCTGACCCGACAAGGGCATCTCTTTCCTCCTGGCCTCCCAACACCCTTCCTGCTGCATTTCCACCAGAGCTTTCTCAAGAAGGCAGATTCAGCACAGCACCCTTGTCACTTCCAGATACACCCTGTCTCAACAACAGGGCAGCAGACTTGGGTTAGACATTTTCCCTAAAATGCTCAAATCCTTAACACCAGTCTGTTTCGAGGGCATTAAAAGAAAGCTAGTTCTTTGGACTGGGACATATGAGAAGTCTTTTTGTCCAGGATATTGCCCCCTCACACTCTGGTATTCTAAATCCAGATTTTCTCTATGCTGCAGCCTGGGAGGTGACCTGCTGGAGAGGCAAATTTCCTGACAAGTCCATCCTGGGAAACTAGGAGCTATCACTAATGGAACCCATGATTGTCAATACTTAAGTGACCAAGTGGCAGCTGCCACGTCTCTGATGAGTGAAGAGCTTAGGTTCCCTGAGCTCCTGACAAAAGCTTTATCAATATTATAAGGACACAACCTTCTCTGTGGAATTGCTGAGGGGCCCTTCCTATGCTCTCTCTAGAAAGTCATCAAACCCTCCAATGCCTTTACACAGAAGCACGTACATATACAATGATGATTAATACTGACCAATAGCACACACACTATCTTAGCCCGCTCAGACTGCCATAACAAAAGAGCACGGACTGAGTGGTTTAAACAATAGATATTTATTTCTCAGAGTTCCAGAGCCTGGAAGTGTAAGATCGGAATGCCAGGATGGTCAAATTCTGGTGAGGACCACTTCCTGGCTCATAGACAGCTGCCTTGCTCATATGGCTGAGAGAATGCTCTGGTGTCTCTTCTTGTAAGAACACTAATCCCATCATGAGGGCCCCACCCAAAGGCACCATCTCCAAATACTATCAAATCAAGGGTTAAGGCTTCAATATATGAATTTGGGGGACACAAACATTCAGTTCGGGACACACACCATAAGTCATGCCATTGCCAAAGCCTAAATATTCACCGTCTCCCCAGATTTTCATACCATCCCATAAGGGGGTACGATTATCCCCATCTTAAAGAAGAAGAAATGGAGGCATATATTCAAGCACAAGCCCCAGGCTATGCAACCAGTATGTGGCAATGTGGGATTCAAATACAGGTCAGTCTGGCTCAGGAACCGGGGTTCTAACACAGCATGACTAAAGCCCCTTGAAACCAGTCAAGTTTCTCAGGGCATCAGAATTTGGAGAATATTTAGACAAATGGATTTGGAATATATTTTAGTCAATAACAGTTTCATAATAAAATCTTACTTGGGATGTCCATATATAAGATTGCAAAAAATTCCAAGTTGCTGTGTTTGAAGCATGGACTCAGGTGTCACCCAACCAGCACTTTCTACTTTCTCATGTTCCCACATTATCCTTCCCAGCCCCATTCCAAACCTGGCAGATTTAGAGCCATGTCTCCCCATACCCCAGGGGACCAAAGACAAAACTAATACCAAAATACATAAATAAAAATAAAACAAGAGAAATAAATATTTATTGAGGTTGAACCATACAGTAAGCTCCCTGTAGACCAACCATTCCACAGAAAGTAATTATAAAGTATTAAAAAAAAAAAAAAGAAAGAAAGAAAGAAAAACTACATGAAGCCTGAAGAAAATGAACAAATGCAGGAAAATTTTAGGAGAGAGCCTGAACTTGGAAGAAGGAACCAGTACATGGTGAATCCCCCATCTTTGTACTAATTCCAACAATGTGCAGTGAGCTAAAGCTCTGATAGAAAGCCCACCATCTCTCTGTCAGGAAAAGGAAAGGCCAGAGTGGTCACAGGTGCTGGTGAGTGAGTAGGGAAACTCATAAGGAATACAGCAAGACAAACGGACCCCCTGATTCTGCATGTAAATGCTGGGTCTCTGACCAGTCTTTAAACTGCCAGGCAGGCTGCAAACCAGAAATAACCCAGCTGAAAAAGAAACAACTAAAACAAAGGACTGAACTGAGGTCAAAGCTACTACTACCTTTAGGTGAAAGTGTTTGTGGTTTGAGTCTATCCAAGCTAATTGCACCTAAACAACCATACTTCTTGTGAACTATAACAGAAACCAGTCTCAACATAGTATTCACGATGTCCAGGATATTGCCCAAAATTACTCAACATGCAAGACCAGGAAAGTGGGACTCATTCTCGAGTAAAAAGATAATCAACAGAGACCAGCTCCATGATGACTCAGATGTTGAAAAGAACAGACAAGGACTAAAAAGCAGGCTTTGTAACTGTGCTCCAGGAGGTAAAGTAAAAGTTCTGATGACAACTGAAAAGATAGGAACTCTCAGCAGAGAAGCCAATATATAAAAACAAATCAAATGAAAAATTTAGAATTGAAAATTAGAATATGTGAAATAAAAACTTAATGGATGGGTTTAATAACAGAATGGAAATGGTCAATAAAAAAAGTCAATGAAGCTAAAAATAGATCAATAGAAATTATCCAATCTAAAGAATAAAGAGAAAAATATTAGAAAGTAAATGAACAGTGCCTTGGAGACTGACTTTAAAATATCACTAGAGACAAGAGAAAGAATGAGTTAGAAAAATATTTGAAGAAATAATGGCTAACAACTTCCCAAATTTGGCGAAAGACATAAATGTACATTTTCAAGAAGTTTAGCAAACCACAGATAAATACAAAGAATGCCATTCCTAGGCACATAATAATTGAACTGCTGAAAAGCACAGATGAAGCAGAAATCTTAGAAGCAACCAGAGACAAATGATAAATTACATACATGGGAAAAATAATTTTAATACCTGAAGATCTCTGGCCAGAATCAATGTAGTTTTTCTATTTGACAGTGGAAAAACATCTTTAAAATTTGGTTGGGGGGGTGGGAACCTGTCAACAGAGAATATCTGTATAGACACAGAAAATATCCTTCAAAAATTAAAAAGGAAATAAAAACATGTTTAAATAAAAATAAAGAAACAGAATTCGCTGCCAGAATACCTGCTCTACAAAAATAATAAAGGGGGGCACCTGGGTGGCTCTGTGGGTTAAAGCCTCTGCCTTTGGCTCAGGTCATGATCCCAGGGTCCTGGGATCGAGCCCCACATCGGGTTCTCTGCTCAGCAGGGAGTCTGCTTCTTCATCTCTCTCTGCCTGCCTCTCTGCCTACTTGTGATCTCTGTCTGTCAAATAAGTAAAATAAAATATTTTTAAAAAATTAGAAATTAAATTAAATTAAAAGTAATAAAGGAAGTTGTCAAGCTGAATGAAAGGAAAACATTACCAAGGATAAATTTGGCTCTTCAGGAAGGAATAAAGAGGATGACAAGTAGTAAATAGCTTGGTAAATATAAAAGACTATTTCTTCCTCCAAATTTTTTTAAATATATATGACTGTTTAGGCAAAAACTCAACATTGTCTTTTGTAGTTTCTAATGTACATTGATGTGTGTTTTTAGAGACTATAGCATTAAGGGTGGTAGGGAATAGCAAATTCATCTACAAAGTTGCAACATTTCCACATCCCTCGTGAAGTTATAAAATGTCAGCTTTTTTTTTTTTTTAAAGATTTTATTTATTTACTTGACAGACAGAGCACAAGTAGGCAGAGAGGCAGGCAGAGAGAGGAGGAAGCAGGCTCCCCGCTGAGCAGAGAGCCCGATGTGGGGCTCGATCCCAGGACCCTAGGATCATGACCTGAGCCGAAGGCAGAGGCTTTAACCCACTGAGCCACCCAGGAACCCTAAAAATGTCAGCTTTAAGTAGACTTCAAAATTTAAGTATGTATATTCTAACTCCTAGAGCAACTCCCAAAAAAAAAAAAAAAAAAAAAAAAAAAAAAAAAAAAAAAAA
>JAHRIG010000041.1:2380447-2439106 GCA_020311275.1 Eira barbara | reverse complement strand
AAAAAAAAAAAAAAAAAAAAAAAAAAAAAAAAAAAAAAAAACCAGCAGGAAACGACATCTAAAAAGTCAGTAGATACATTATAATGGAATTCTAGAAATATTCAAATAAGAAAGACAGAAAGGCTGGAACAGAAGAACAAAAAGGGGGACAAAAAAAATAACATTGGTAAACCTAAATTCAACCATATCAATGATTACATTAAATGTGAATGGACTAAACATGGTATTGACAAAGCAGTGAATTTCAGAACAGTTAAAAAAAAGCAAGGCTCACCTATATGCTGTCTAAAAAACATGATCATGAAAAGGGACAAAGTGGAAAATAAATAGAAAAAACATAAATTTTGCAATAAGTATGTATAAAAAGCCTGAAGTGGCTATATAAATATCATAAAAAGTCTTTAAGACAATATTCTTCAAAAAGAGTACTGTCAGGATAGTGGAGGACATTTCATAACAATAAAAGGGTCATTCCATCAGGAAGACATAGCCATCACAAGTATGTATGTGCCTACTACCAGAGTCTCAAAATCCACAAGGAACAAATTAACAAAAATAATGGAAGAAATCAATTTAACAATAATATATTATAAAGTCACCTCCTCATCAATTGTTAGTATAGCTAAAGAAAAAATTTAGTAATGACAAAGATAATCAGAACAACTCTATTGACCATTGATAATTAATATTTACAGAACATTATTCCCAACAACCACAGAATATATACTTTTTTTAAATGTTTAACAAGATAGACCTTATGCTGAGCCATAAATAAATTTTAATTACTTTAAATAAATTTAAAAGGTCTAAAAATCATAGGAAAATGATTCTCTGACCACAAAAGAACTGAATTAGAAATAAACTCAGTAAGAAGTCTAGCCTAAGCCTAAATATTTAGAAATTAAACAAGATATTTCTTTTTTTTTTTTAATGATTTATTTCTTTTCAGCGTAACAGTATTCATTGTTTTTGCACCACACCCAGTGCTCCATGCAATCCGTGCCCTCCCTAGTACCCACCACCGGGTTCCCCCAACCTCCCACCCCCTGCCCCTTTGAAACCCTCAGGTTGTTTTTCAGAGTCCATAGTCTCTCATGGTTCACCTCCCCTTCCAATTTCCCTCAACTCCCTTCTCCTCTCCATCTACCCTTGTCCTCCATATTGTTTGTTATGCTCCACAAATAAGTGAAACCATATGATACTTGACTCTCTCTGCTTGACTTATTTCACTTAGCATAATCTCTTCCAGTCCCGCCCATGTTGCTACAAAAGTTGGGTATTCGTCCTTTCTGATGGAGGCATAATACTCCATAGTGTATATGGACCACATCTTCCTTATCCATTCATCCGTTGAAGGGCATCTTGGTTCTTTCTAAATCATCTGTGGGTCAAAGCAAACTGAAGAAAAATTTTTAAATATTTAGAATTTAATGATAGTGAAAATATACCAGAATTTGAGCTACCCAGCTAACCAATGCTAAGGGCAGAAATTTATCATTTTAAATTCTTATATTGTAATGAAGAAAGATCTAAAATAAACAATCTAAGCTAGAAAAGGAGCTGCAGAGTAGGAACAAAGAACAAAATGAGATGGAAAATAGAGAAATGTCAGAGGAAGCCTGTCTGTCTATGGGGGACCAGGCAAGGCTTGCTAAGGGATGCTGCTTTGATGTGCAGGCAAGGGCATCATCAAAGCTGCCTGGGGTGTGGGGAGTGACCTGCTCTCATCCCCCAGCCTCTCCAGCCTCAGGGAAACATTTCCAAAAATGCCAAAATAATGTCTGCCCTCTCATACCTTTGCATATAGGAGGTCCCATCTCCCACCACATACCTCTCCCCCAAGCTTCGGGGACTCACAAAATCTAAAGGGGTCATCATGGCCCATAGTTTGCCAGCATCACCCACCCAACTCCAGAGCTCAACAAGGTGATCCCTGACCTTCACCTGTTCACTGCACATGCCCTTAGCTCAGCCTGGCATGATAATAAACAAGAATAATGCTTTTCAAGCTGCCCAGGTCCACATGTAACGGGAAAAGCCTTCCTTTGTCTCTGTATGGATACAGCCGGTCTCTAACAGCACACTTGACTCCTGCAAACAATGGATGCACATTTGTATTTGACTGCACTGGCCCAGCTTCCCCCCAGGAAGGAGGGTAAGTGCTGGCCTCACATCACAAGCAACAGAACCTATTATTTCCAAGGTGCAGACAGCCTTTGGGAGGCTGCAGAGGTCTCCAAGATTGTTGAAATGGGGCCGTCACAGGACCTCAGGCTGGCGGCTTGGTGTCCTCAGGAAGTAATATGGAACAAAAATGGAATATTATCCTTAATATTCCTGAATAAGCAGGAGAGACCAGAGGCAGGAGCCCATTCCCTGGACTATGGCTGAACCAGGCAGGAAGGGAGGAAGGGCCAGGGCAGAAGGGGCTACACCAGACCCATTTGTTCAACAAGCATTTGCTGGAGGGCCCAGGGGGAGGCCCTTCTCTGGACAGGTCGCTGGCAGCAAAAACAAGACAGAAACCCCTGCTGTCTGGGAGGAAGCTCACTTTCTCATTGTCCCTGGAGGGGGCTAAGGAAGGGGAGTGCAGGAGCCAATGGCTCCAGGTCTAACTAGACAGAGAGCAGTGCTTAGGAACAGAGAAAATATGGGCATCTTCAAGGAGCCGTAATGTTGATCTTCTCGTCAAGCAGCCGTGGAAAACTCACTACTGACTTTAACACACACACACGCTCACAAATCTGCAATGACAATGTGGGCAGGGCACGGCATGAGCTGGGCGGTGAGGGGGGCACCCACCTGGCATGAGTGCAGGGCTGGCTGCAAACACACGTTGGGAAAACGCAACCCCCTGTCTGAGAGTCTCCAGGCCTGAACTCGAGGCCACCCTACCCTGTGGGCTCTCTGCACTAAGCAAGGGAGCAATTTGCCCCTGGCGGTGTGCCCCAGAGGGGGTGTCTGCCCTTTCTTGGGGATGCCTTGTCCAGGAAGTCCCTCCCCAGCATCCTCCCAGGTTAGGGAGGGAGCAGAAGCACAGGGAGGGGGCGTGGTTTGCTACTGGCCTGCCTCGGAGGCTCTGAGGCTCTTTGCAATTATGCGGGGCTGTCCAATTGCTAGGAGCCCACAGTTAGGATAGATAGATGGCCAGCAAAGGCTTGTCACTCACCACCCACCCCCAAACAACCCGTGCCCTGGGGCAGAACAGAGCTCTAAATCAGACGAGAAGGAAAGAAGGGAGGAGTGTAATGGAGGGAGCCACGGAGGGATTACGAACGGGGAAATGGCCCCTGGCAGAGGACCTCCAGCTGAGAACGTGGGTCCCCCGGGGACACAGCCAAGGGCCCCTAGGAGAAACCTCCCCTTCTCCCTCTGTGTGTCCTGTGCCCCCTCTCCAGCCTTGTGATGTGGGCTCTGGGCCCCCAGCATGGGCTCACGTCGCTGGCATGGAGACGGGTACCGCCCAGCACACTTTGGACCACGGCTCCTCTCCAGCAAGGCCCCTCCCCGCCTCACCAGGGACTGAGAGCCGTCCTGGGCAGGGCCCGAGGGCCAAGTCCAGACACATGCTTTCCCTCACACTGTTCATTTGTAGCAGAAGGGAGAGTTTAGGAGGCATGAGCAGCTGACCCATCTTGTCCATCGGGGGAGTGGGGAGAGGAGCAGGCTGGGCTCGATGCTTCCACATCCCCTGACAACCCCAGGAGGGCCCTGTCCTCTACTCCCAGCCATGCTACTGGAAGGCTCCAGAGTCCCAGCAGACCAGTGTGGCCCATCACAGGTCCCATCCTCATGCCGCTGACGACCATGGGAAGGCAGACCCTCTCTCTCACTCCCGAAGGTGCTGCTGGATGCACTGGGGTAGCATCATTCTTATCCACACCGGGACAGGGAAGGTGTGGCTCCAAGAGCCACGGCCGCCTCTGTGTGCGTGTGCGGGGCGGCCCAGAATGATTCCAACACCAAGAGGCAGGGATGGGAAGGTGAGGGCCAGTCAGAGCACGCCGAGCCCTGATGAACCAGCCCCAGAGGCAAGAGCCGTCCTGACCACCCACTGTTAGGAGCCAGGAGTCGCAAGAAGTCCTTGCCCGAGAAAACCCCAAGCTCTGTGTCAGGATGCAAATGCACGTGTGGGTGGTGCCAGGAAGAACCACGAGGACCCCAGAGATCCCCAAGGCACCACTGTCCCGTGGAGTCTCACTGTAGCTGTTCAAACCCCGAGTTCTTGAGACGCGGGGATGCTGGGCGACCGTCCCTAACAGACCCCGGCCCCCAGTTCCATGGGCTCCTCTCAGAGGATCGTGAGGTTCCTCATTCCCCATGATGTGTTTCCGTGGAAAATAAAACTCCTGTTGGATTTCCAAGCACTCACTCCCCAGCTGCCCACTAACGGAAAACAGTTACGGTTCAGTTACTTTGGGTTGTGTCTCAGTAATGGACCTAACTGGACTGTGCCTACACCCCGGAGACCCTAACAGCCCGACAAGCTCTTGATTGAAAATAATGATTCAACCACCCAATGCTTGTTCCCACAGCAGGTTTCCACGCAATTGATATGGAGGCAAATTCAACGGAGCCACGGCTCCTGTCCTCCTGGAACTAATGCTTTTAATTGAGGAAGATGGTTGACCGAGCCCCAGTCCAGCTGTAACAGAGCAGATAACCCCGAATCCCAGGGCCCTGGAATTAGGAGACACCTGACCGTCATCCACTGAAAGCCGTTCACAGGTGAGGAGGCCGGGACCCCGGGCGCCATCCTGCCTCTCTGTTTCTATTTACGGAATCCCTTTGCTGTCCCTGCTTTGCTTCCAGTCCTTTCTCCTCTGTTCTGAAAAACCCGAGGGACAGAAGTAATAGGAGAAAGCAAATCTGAGCTGCATCGGTCAGCACTGGTCCACGAGGCTTCCAAGACGGAAGTAAAAGCTGCTCTCGGCCGAGCCTCCCAGGCAGCAACGGGCACTTGGCAAGAGACCGGCCTGGTGATGAACCCGAGAGGGGGCATGTGGGCTCCTCCCACCCTTCTCAGTGTGAGAACGATCATGTGCAAGCTTCCGTGGTAGAATTTTCCTACACTGATTTGGTTTTTAAGGAGAAAGGAGCACACAGAAGAAACACAGGCTTGAGGGAAGGGACGCGGCCAGCCACAGGGACGAGGCCGTGAGAGCATCACCCATTAGGAGCGTGAGAGAATGTGAGTGACACATGTTAGGGAGGAGCAGAGTGCTAGGCACGTGGGCCACGCCCCCACTGAGTTTCTAGAAGGTTCCTTCTGCTCCCAGCATCTCTGTTGCTTAACTGTCCCCCAGGTTCTGCACATTCTCCAGCAGCAGCCTGCAGTCCCCGGGACGCCAGGTGGTGACCCTCTCAGCATGCCCCCTGCCTCGGGATCCTTTCGCTGCATCACCCCCAGGACTGGGAGCCCTTCGTGCAGGTGGCTGAGATTTGAAGCTGATCTCTCACACCCCAGCAGCACAGGACGGCCCTGGAAGTTACCCGATGAGTTGAGATGTTGGCTCCTGGTCCCCCGTCTGCCTGCTCTGCCTCCCCAGCGTTTGCGAGGGTGACAGGGTTCCCATGGAAGCCGGGGCCAAACCTGGCCTCCCTGCAGGTTCTGGTCAGTGTGGTGGGTGGGCTGGAGCTCCCGGTCCTTGAAGCTGGTTTTAATCCCTCATCGCTGAAGGTTCCCCAGCCCAGTGCAACAGATCCCCCGACGTGCCCCTGAGGTCCCCAACAGGCAGGGGGTTGCAAATTTACCCACTGGGAGCTGCAAGACTAAAGAAGAAAAACCCGGTATCCCTAACCCGAGAGCCTGGCTAGTCAGCTGTGGGGGGGCACACCCTCCAGTGCCAGGACGCCTGGGACACCCACGAACCAGCTGGGGCCTGGGCAGGCTCCAGGGCGCATGCTTGTCAAGGATGCTTGTCCCAGCCGCCCGCTGGAAACGGGAGGTGGTGTGCACTTGGGAGGGGAGGAGACGGTGGCGTGAAATGCAGAACACTATAAAGCTTTCCCGTATGGACACAACGTGTTCTGCTTCTCTGGATCCTTTCCACGCGTCGCCATCTCTCCCTGCCGTCGCTCCCCAAGTCCAAAGCAATGCAAGGAGCTGTTTCTTGCCTTTCCCCGCTGAGCGTTGGCAGGGACGGGGCATCCCCGGCTTCTGTGAGGAGCGTGGCTGCCTCATAAGACTATGCACAGTCCCGGAGGCCAGTCTTCTGCGCTGGGCTCCCCACCCTGTCTGGTCACTGTGCTCGCCCTGCCCGGGCGTGGGCTTGACAGTCACCAATGCCCACAGGTTTGTCCACTTTCTTCTGTCCTGGGAGCCGGCCCTGAAGGTCCCAGCTCCCAGTCTCTTGTGCTTCTGGCTCCGACCAGCTCAGCCGATGAGAGGCTGCTAGAGGTCTGGGAGGGAGGCAGAGAGCGGTGGGGGACGATGATTCATCCACATTACATGTGGACACACTGAGGCTCAGAGAGAGGAGTGTGTCCTGGGAAGGACAGCTGGAGGCAAGCCCTTGCTCGGGCAACCTGCGTCTCCGAGGGGTCGGTCAGATCCAGCACCCTCCTGGGCACGTAGTAAATGCTCAGCTAATAGTTCGCCAAGACCAGCTCTCCTGCTTCGTGTTTTCTGGAAACCACGAGAGACGTGAGCAATGCGTCTTCCTGTGGGAGGAAGCACGGCTGCTGAGAATCCAGAGGGGCTGTCCCTCTGTCCCGGCCCGAGGCCCCGCCAGCCCGCCCAGACTGCTGGTCTAGCACGGATCCCACCCGCCCCCCACCCTCCACCCCTGTGCTTTCTCGGAGGCTGAGCACGTGGAACTCGCCGGCGTTCCCGGGAGAAGCGTCCCGGGGAGGGTGTCCTGTCTGTCTGCTCGAATCCTATCAAGATTCAAGCCCTCAGCGGCGACAGCCAGGCTTGAGGCTAACGGTGAGGAAAAGCATCATTGAGTCACCCTGGGCCAGGGCTGGTGGGCTGCATGGTTTCCCCACTAATTGCCTCACAGCCCGCTCTGTCCCCAGCTGCCCAGTGTTCCCAATGTCTTATTTCGGAGCCTGTCCCCTTGGCTGGTTCATTTATGCTAAAAGATTCCGTTTTTAAGCCTCTCCGGTTTGACGGTTCGTGTTGGATGAAATCCTCAAGCTGTGTACAAATAATTCATATTAAAATATGACTGCCATCGACTCGGTCGTCAGCTGCTAAATACGGGCTGGGCATGGGCCAGAAGTTGTCTCTCTTGCCTCGATGGCAAGGTAATTATTTGTTGAGAGTAAACTATTTTAATTCTTACTAAGCCATGATTACCGCGTTTGCTCTGTGTCATTGGGGATGCATACAGTGTGACCTATAGCGAAAGAAGACGCCAGAAGCAGGAGAGGGCCCCGGTTTCAGGACGACGACCCCGGTTGGCCCCATGTGGTGAGAAAGCTGTCCGGAGACGTTCCACCCCAGCAGATCTACGGCGTTCTTGTCTTTGGGAACCTGAGTGGTCCCCATAGTGGTTCCCCCCGGGGTGTGGCTGGAGACGGTTCTGATAATCATGACTGGGAGTGGGCATCTCGTGGTTACAGGCCAGGGAGTTTGCTAGGGTCTTATGACGCCCAGGATGGCCCCAGGACAAGGGGTTGCCTCGTTCACAATGCCGGTAGCTGAGACTGAGACTGAGACAATGAGGAGCAGATTCCCGGGTCCCCAAGTGGCGGCCCGTTTGTCCGAGGAGGTGGGCACAGTGGCCAGCAGTCCTTGTCCTGTGGCGCCCTGTCCCCCACCCCTGCTGCCTCCGTGTCCCAACCCTGTCCACTCATCCACGTGAGTGGGGAGGGGCATCCGCCAAACATTCCCATCTCTGTCCTCCCTCGCCAGCACCTTTCCAAAGGGGGAGCTCGAGTTGGGATAGCAAACAGACACGGTCACTTCGGGGAGTCCTGGCCTGCACCCACTGCAGCTGAAGACAAAGGTAACCAGCCTGAAGTCCTTCGGCCCCCAAGGGGCGCCTGGTGAAAGGCAGGATCACGCACCACGCGTGGCCCAGCTGTCAAGAACGTAGGATCCCCAGAGGCCAAAGAAGAAAGGGGGCCTTCAAGTTCTACACACAGGCAACTCTACGTCCAACGGCCCTGAGACAGAAACACCCACCCAACGGTCTGCGTGCCGCAGGCCATGGGCTGGGTCTCTCCGTGGATTCAACCACTGACGTGGTGCAATCAGCAGCTGAATTCACATCGTCGCCCCCACCGGAACTCCAGACTCTTACATCCAGCTGCCCCACTCAACGTTCAGCCTGGTGGTCTGGTGAGCACCTCAAACTGAACATTATCAAAAATAAACTTGATTTCCCCTGGCTATGGACTGAAATGTGTTCTTTCCAAAATTCCCATGTTGAAGGTCTAACCCCCAGGGTGCCCATGGTCGGAGGTCATTAAGGTTAAATGAGGTCATGCAGGTGGCCCTGATCCAGCAGGACTGGAGTCCTTGTAAGAGGAGGGGACCCCAGAGTCCCTCTCCCTGTCTCTCTCTGCCTCACTTCATGCACAGAGGAAAGGCCATGCGAGCACAAGAAGGTGACGTCTGCAAGCCCGGAGCAGGCTCTCCCCACCCCAGATCCGCCAGCACCTGGATCCAGAACGTCCAGCCTCCAGCACTTGGAGAAATCAGTGTCCGTGTTGAAGCCCCCATCTGTGGTGTCTGTGACGGTGGCCGAGCTGACGGATGGTCCCCCCCAACCGGCTCCTCATTTTCTTCCTCATCTCATCCAACCTCACACCCACCCACCAAGTGACACGCGCCCCAAACTCGCAGGTCCCTGCCTTCCTCTCTCTCTCTCTCTCCCTCTGTCTCTTAGGCACTTTTCCATCTGTCTGTGTATCAGCGATCTGTCTCTATCGCCTGTGTATCCATCCATCCATCCGCCCATCCGCCTGGCCGTCTAGGCAACTGACACATGCGCACACGCACGCACCCAAAGTCTCTCAGAAAGTCCTGTTGGCTCTACCTTCAAAATAGACGCCACTTCAACACTTCTGATGACTTCCGCTGCTTCCCTCCTGGTCTACCGCCTGCCTCCTGGTTCCCCCAGAACCTTCTCACGGGTTCCCCCACCTCTGCCCAGGCCCCTAGCAGATTCTCCTCAGCACAGCAGCCACAACGACCCCAAGACAAAAGCCAGTGTGGCCCCATCTTGGTTCCAAAGCCGCTGACGGCTGCCTGCCTCCCTCGGAATCACATCCGGTCTCTGCGCCGAGACCCCCAAGCCCCAGCATATCCAGTCCCACCATTCCTCAAACTCCCCTTCCCTTCCTCTCTCTGCTCCAGCCACCCTCCTGCCCCAGGACTCCTGCGTTTGCTGCTTCCTTTCTGAAATGCCCTCCCCAGGATCTCTCTCGCTCCCTGCACACAGCCCTCAGGACAGTTACCAAACCGGACCGCTGCCTCGCTCTGCCCCATGCCCGGGCTGTCTTTCTCTGCTCATTATCACCCCAGAGCAAACAAGACTGACGGTAAGACGTCGGTTTGCAGTGGGAGGGAAGCACATTTGCTCCCACATCACCAGTGAGAGCGTGAGCTGACGTTGTCTGGAGGACACCGGCCAAGCTTTCAAATTAAACACCATTTCACCCACCGCGGTCCCTACCGCAGAGAAACTCCCAGGGTGCCTGCGCGGACGTGTACAGAGTTTTGCTGCGTCATTGTTTATAATATTGAAAACTTGGGAAAATACCGAAGGACAGCCACAGGAAACCGCGTGGAGTAAGACGCGGGAACAGCACGCGGCCCCTAAAACGGGGAGGCGGGCGCAGGGCAGCTCCACCAAGGGTCCCTGAGGCACCTCCTGAAAGGCAAAAGCAGAATGTGGAGAACCGTAGGCAGAGTGTGAGCAAAACCACTCACACTTCCACCTCTGGGAATGTGACAGACGAACCTCAAACCCTCCCGCTGGGGTTCCCAGATGATGGGGGACGTGCAAACAGACTTCAGACGTGCAGCCAAGCTCACCAGGGGTGAGGGAGAGCCCCAGGGCAGAGCAGAACCAGAGACTGACGAGCTGAAAGGGAGCCCCTGGGTGTGCGTGTGAGTGTGTGTGCATGTGTGCTTTTGCACACGTGTGTGCCTGTGTGCTGGGGAAGGAACACATCACCGGCACAGGACAGGGACGAGGCTGTGGACCCCGCAGGCAGGGGTTGGAGGTGCAAACCCTCCCGGAAGGACTCGGGAGAAAGGTAGGCTCTACAAAAGCAGCCTTCCAATGCAGGGTGCCGGGGTCCCCATGTGTCGGCCCAGGCTCCATGGGCACGGTGTCCGCAGACTCCTACCACGGTTGCCCTCAAGGACCCCCCGGGTACAGTCTTCCACCCTGTGTGGTCCAGGAACACCCGGGCTGAGGCAGGACACCAAACACAGACACGTGCGGGAAGCAGAGGCTCAAAGGCCCCGGCAGGACCCCCCTCACCAGCCGCGAGGGGGTCCTGCCGGTAACCAGCCGTGTAGGTCAGCATACAGCCCACTCCGTTCCTAGAGCACTACCCAGGCCGATGTGTGTCTCCACCACCCCTGCACAAAGCCCCCATTGTCCTTCTTGTTCTACAAATGAGCAAACAGGACACAGAGAGGATAAATAATTCCCCCAAGGTCACACAGCTAGTGCACAGCAGAACCAGGACCTACACACCACTGCCTGGCTCCAGAGCTGTGCGCCGAGCCCCTCCACCGTCTGTCTCCCTGGGGAGGGGCTTTGTCAAAGAGGAGCATGAGCCAGAATCCACGAGGACGCCGTGCACCACGGGCAACAGCCCAAAAGCCAGTCAAGGGCAGACCCAGGCAAGCTCTGCTGGGAGACCAAGGTTAGGGGTGGCGAGTACGCTCTGCTCTCAGGCATCCATCCAGCTCCCCCGCTGGAGACATAGGGCACTCCAGAGCGACCACAGGGGATGACGTGGGGTGCCTGCTGTCCGGGGGGCTTTCCTCCAGCAAGGGGCCCAGACTACAGGGAACAGGCATCTAGGTCCGCCCTGTACACGCGGATGAAACACAAAGAAGAAATGGCAAGTCTGGAGGCCTGGACGCCCTGTGGGAGCACTGCTGCTGCTGCTGCTGGGAGGCGAGGACAGTCCTCCGGTGGGACAACGTTTGTCCAGCAAGTGAAGGGAAGCGAGGCACTGAGCAGGGCGCCGTCTGGAGGGAGAGTGCGGGAAAGGAGGGCGTGACCGTGTTGTAAAGACACAGAGGAAGGGACGAGAACTGCAGCGGAAAGTGGGGCACCACACACACACACACACACACACACACACGCACACAGAGACACACACACACACGCACACACGCACACACACACATGCACACAGAGACACACACACGCACACGCACACACACACACACGCACACACACACATGCACACAGAGACACACACACAGAGACACACACACACACATAGACACACACACACGCACGCACACACACACATAGACACACACACAAAGACACACATATAGACACACGCACACACACACGCACACAGACACACACACACAGACACACACACACAGACACACGCACACACACACGCACACACACGCACACAGAGACACACACAGAGACACACACACAGACACACACGCGTGCGCGCGCACACACACACACACAGACACACACACACATAGACACACACACGCGTGCACACACACACACACACACACACACACAACAGATGCATTTCAATATGAGCCAAATAAGTCACTGAAATTTGAATGATTGGGCTTAAAGAACTTTTTAAATAGCATGAAAGGGGCCCAGCAAATGTCTACGCTTCCCAGAAAAGGGGCAGAAGGGGGAGGAGGGAGAGAAAAATACAAGAAAAAGTCATGGCAGTGAATTTTCCAGAATAAATGGAAGCATTGACCCCTTGGATTCAGGGAGCATGGATCCCAAGAAGCACAAACACATCCAAACCCTGTCTGGGTGCACAGTAGTGATACTGCCGAATGCCAAAGACACAAAGAAAGACACCACTGAAAGTGATGAGTGAGAAAAGGCAGGTCACCTGGAAAGGTAATGACACTCAGACCTTCAGCCAGCTTCTCGACATGACAGTTGAATCCAGGAGCTAGACCCATCTTTGAATTATTAAACAAGTTTGTCCGAAAGTAGGAAATTAAATCCAGAAGGAGGGACCAGATGCACGAAGGAAAGCAAGCAGAGGCCAAGTCAAGCATGAGGTTGGGTCTACACAAGCATCAATTAGGTAAAGAAATAATGATGGTGGCAAAGGAGGAATGTCTCCAGCCACACTTGATGCTTCCTTCCTGTGAAGGATACGTCAGTGGTGTGGTTTCCTGGTCTCTCTCCATGTTTCCTCCTCCTCACCTGCCTGATCAGTCAACTGGGGAAGAATGACAGCCCAGCCCTGACTTCCCCTCCTTCTACCTGGTGAGTACCTGAGTTCTCCACTGCGTGGTGTGCTAAGTGCTAAGTCTTAGCTGCGCAGATGTCAGCATGGAGACTCTTCCACTGTCTAGTGCTGCCTACCACCAGGTGAATCTTCCTGTTTCCGGGATTGGAGCTACATGCTACTATGGACTACGTGTTTGTGTCCCTCCCCCCACATTCATATGCTGAAGCCTTAACTCTCTTGTGGTGGTATTTATAGGTGAACCCTTTGGAAGGTGATGTGAGTTAGTTGAGGTTATAAGGGTGGGGCCCCCATGATGGGGTTAGTGCCCTTCTAAGAAGGTGATGAGACCAGAGCACACTCTCTCCTTGTGTAGACACCAAGGAAAAACCATGTGAGAACACATCAAGAAGACAGCGATCATGGGTGCTTGGGGGGCTCAGTCAGTTAAGTGTCTGCCTTCAGGTCAGGTCATGATCTTGGGGTCCTGGGATGGAGCCCCGCATCAGGGTCCCTGCTCTTTGGGGAGTCTGCTTCTCCTTCTGCCTCTCCTTTCCCCTCTGCTCATGCTCTCTCTCTCTCTCTCTGTCTCTCTCTCAAATAAATAAAATCTAAAAAAAAAAAATTTAAAAGATGGCCATCTTCCAATGAGAAGGAGGGTCCTCACCAACAATAAAATGTGACAGCCCCTTGGTCTTAGACTTCCTGCTCTGGAACTGTGAGAGACAGGTGTCTGCTGTGTAAGCTGTCAGTCTGTGTCATCTTATTATGGAAGCCCAAGCCGCATGGGACACTGTGCCCATTTGGCTCACCCACCAAGCTGCTCTTCCAAGTTGAACTCTAGCAGGAATAGAGGTGATATTTTGACCTCAATTCTTTCAGTGATTTTATTCCAGAAATTGTTCAAAGCCTGAGTGGGAGAGGGAAAGGTCATACATCAGGACCCCACTCCTGTGATGAGAATCTTGGGGGCATATCAAGATCAGGAAGAATGAAAATATTGTACAATGAATGCATGAGAGCTAAGAAGAGGCAGCCAAAGATAGGGTGCTGGCACACCCTGGTGTTGTGTAGGGGACAGTAGAGATTTTCAGTCACTTTGGGCCTTACGAGGCAAGCATCAATGCCCAAATGTGATAGTTAAGTACAGTTAGCTACAGTCTTTGCTCAAATGTCACCTTCTCAATGACACTTGTCCCTTATTGGATTCTGTGATCACTCCACCCCCATACCACTTATCCTACACATCTTCTTCCATTGTATAATTCCCTAATTTATCACATCAATGTTTATATCCCACTAGAACTAAGACTATGGGGCTGGGATCCCTGCCTTGTTCAATAACAGATCCCATAGTCCCAGAACAGGGACCATCAAATATTGCAACCATCTGTTGAACAAATGGTTGAAGGGAAATAAAATATATAAATGCAACCCAATGAGGGGGTGGGAATCCCATCAAAACCATAAAACATCAAAGACAAGTATCTTAAAAGCAGTCAAAGAGAAGAGACAACTTACTTAGAGGAACAACTATGTTGACAACAGACGTCTCAACTGCGCACCAGCTGGTGCCGGAAGACAGCATGACGGCAACAGCACAGAGCTGCAGAGAGAAAGCCACTGTCAATCTAGAAGAATCCAGTGAGATAAAGATACTTCTGGACAAACAAAAATTGAGAAGGCAGACTGAAAAGACCCTCAGTAAAGGAATATATAAAGAATATACTTCAGGGATTAGGACTAAGATCTCAGAAGGAATGTCTGAGACACAAATAGCTCTTTTGTTTGAGGTTTTTTGTTGTTTGTTTTTTTTTTCCACAAAGAGAAATTAACTAGCTCCCAATTCTTTTAAGCCTAGTTTGTAACTCTGGCAATCTTGACTTCTTAAGAGAAAGTTAATCCCCAACTTCTGGTTTTCTTTTTCTATACCATAACATTTAAAATTTATTTTATTTGCTCAGTTAACATTCATTACAAGAGCTCAATAGACATTAGTAATGATGGTGATGATGATGGTGGTGATGATGATGGTGATGTGATGACTATGGTGATGATGACAATGGTGATGATGGTGTTGATGATGGTGATGGTGATGATAATGGTGGTGATAACAATGGTGGTGGTGATGGTGATGATGGTGATGATGATGGTAATGATGATGATGATGGTCGTGATGATGGTGACAATAATGATGGGATGATGGTGGTGATGAGGATGATGATGGTAACAGCTGTAACAATAGTGCTATGTACCTTATAATCACTACATCATTTAATCCTACACCCATTCCAGGAGTGAACAGAGTTTTAACAAATTAAACCACTTGCCCAAGTAGACAGAGCCTAAAGCTAGTCCTGTGTGACAGCGACATTAGGATTTAAGCAGTAAAGTCTATTACCAACCAATCCACTTAAAGTTGTAAGAATTGTCCAGACAGCCTTGCCCTGCAACGCCGTCCACACCAGGTTAATCTATAATGGGAATCACAAGCATCACTCCAGTGATGATTGGCCAGGCATTTTCTCTCCAGAGAACTTAACCAAGGGAGAGTTGCTATGAGTCTTATCAAATGCAATCTTGAAAATCCGGGTCTGAGCACTTCACTGACAGCACCTCCTTCCATGGGGCTGCTGAAAGCTTTTGTGCACTGGAGCTTCCAACAAGAAATCAGTTTGTTTACACAATTTTCTCTCAAAACCTCCTGAAACCCCTCTCACAGAGCTGGCTGCCAGCAGTAGTAGATGTTAAGACCCCAAGGTCTCTGTGGGCCAGTCCGCCTGGATCCTGAGTTTCCTTGCACCTGTTCTGTAGTTCCAATATTCTGAAATTCATGTCAAGAATGCTTGGCTTCCCTCCAATGTCCAAGCTAAGAACCCTCTGGATGTGAAGTCAAATATTTATACTTTCATTGACCCCTAGCTATGATTGCTTCTGCTTTAGGCCACCCCAGAGAAACACTTCTAACAGCACTCCCAGTCTTAGGGCTGCTCCTTACCATCCAACTTCCTGTTCAGAACCCCATGGGGTTTAAAACCAACTCATATAACTTTGTAGTCCCCTTTCCCTGAGACCTCAAGAGCTCATATGAATCCTCAAAGTTTTCCCACAATGGGTGGAAGGATAGCCATTGGAGCAGACTCTCAGGTAGTTCATTTTGATCAGTCTCACAATGACAACAACACGTGGTCCCTGCCCTCAACAAGCCAAGATTGTGGGCTCACTTCTCTTCTTAGTGTCAAGGTCAATTCATGGTGATAGGTAAGAATGCCAAGGTCATTAGCAAGGTTAGGGAAGATGTCTTGGGGTAAGTAGGCCCCAAGATGGCCCTTGATGTGGAGTCAGCTTTGGAGAGCAGATGGGGAACAGTCATAGAGTTGACAGCATAGAGAAAAGAGGACAGGCTCGATCTCCCTACCAGGGTCCTTCTTTTGAACCAAAACTACCTTTGTGCAGTTTGCCCAAATGTAGTCTGTAATATACTGCCCTAAGAGATGACAAATTGTTTCTCCAATGAAACAGGCTTTGGAAATTCTTCACACTGCGTGTCCTTCTTAGAACCCTACGACACATTATACCATCTGTGCATATGTTATGGGATACTCGCATGCTAAAGACTCTGAACAATCTTGCAAGAAAGAGAAGAGCTTAGCTTTGTTGCATCCAGCACTTCTTAAACCATCCCTAGCCAAGTACTCGCTGGGTACTGACTGTGTACCAAGCACTGTTGTAGGACTTGGGACAACTGCATTGAATAAAGCAAACTCTTGCCACCCACAACTTGTTTGCTGAGAAGGAGACACACAATCAGAGGTAAGGCTTTCTTTAGAAAAACAAAGGAGAACAAGGAGTAATGGATCTTCTCTTTCAGCCAGGGTGTGTGGACCACCTCTCTGAGGAGCAGAGCCTGAGTGAAGTGAGGAAGAAACCATGTGACATTTAGGAGAACATGTCCCAGGCAAAAGGGTCCCGGGGAGGGAGGAAGCTTTGAGATTTTCATATTGAGAAACAGATAGGAGACCCATGGGGCTGGAGCCAGGAGCCAGGGAGCAAGATACGAAATGATATCAAATAAGAAACAAAACCAGGATGTAGCCAGAGGTTGGAACATGGGACCTTCAGCATTGGCAGGGACAAGCATTCACCTGATTCTCAAGCTCCTTGAGCAAACATTCATTGAGCATTTCTTCCATGCCTGACACTGTTGGAGCCCCTGGGGCTCCTGTAGTGAATAAAGCAAGCAAAAATCCAAGCATTAACAGAACGTTCACACTGTAGATGGCATGTCCTTGCTCTGGAATCTGAGGGACTTTTCCACTGGGACTGCCATAAACTCCCCATGTGTATTTTCCACCATAGAAAACTCAACTCTTACAGGGTCTTCCATGTCCTGTGGCCCATGTAGCAAGCTGCTGGCACTGCAGTATGGACCTACTCCACAGCCCTTTCTTCCCCCAGGCCCCACTCAAAGCTGACAGCTTTTCAGGAAAAAATATACAGTGGAAAAAAGATAGTCTCTTCAATAGATGGTGCTGGGGAAATTGGACAGCTATATGTAGGAGAATGAAATTTGACCATTCTCTTACACTGTACACAAAGATAAATTCAAAATGGATAAAAGACCTCAATGTGAGACAGGAATCCATCAGAATCCTAGAGGAGAACATAGGCGGTAACCTCTTCGATATCAGCCACAGCAACTTCTCTCAAGATATGTCCCCAAAGGCAAAGGAAACAAAAGGGAAAATGAACTTTTGGGACTTCATCAAGATCAAAAGCTTCTGCACAGCAAAGGAAGCAGTCAACAAAACAAAGAGGCAACCCATGGAAAATGAGAGAAGGATATTCGCAAATGACAGTACAGACAAAAGGTTGATATCCAGGGTTTATAAAGAACTTCTCAAACTCAACACACACAAAACAGACAATCATATCAAAAAATGGGCAGAAGATATGAACAGACACTTCTCCAATGAAGACATACAAATGGCTATCAGACACATGAAAAAATGTTCATCATCACTAGCCATCGGGGAGATTCAAATAAAAACCACATTGAGATACCACCTTACACCAGTTACAATGGCCAAAATTAGCAAGACAGGAAACAACATGTGTTGGAGAGGATGTGGAGAAAGGGGAACCCTCTTACACTGTTGGTGGGAATGCAAGTTGGTCCAGCCACTTTGGAAAGCAGTGTGGAGATTCCTTAAGGAATTAAAAATAGAGCTTCCCTATGACCCTGCAATTGCACTACTGGGTATTTCCCCCAAAGATACAGATGTAGTGAATAGTAGGGCCATCTGTACCCCAATGTTTATAGCAGCCATGGCCACGGTCGCCAAACTGTGGAAAGAACCAAGATGCCCTTCAATGGACGAATGGATAAGGAAGATGTGGTCCATATACACCATGGAGTATGATGCCTCCATCAGAAAGGATGAATACCCAACTTTTGTATCAACATGGACGGGACTGGAAGAGATTATGCTGAGTGAAATAAGTCAAGCAGAGAGAGTCAAGTATCATATGGTTTCACTTACTTGTGAAGCACAAGGAATAACATGGAGGACACGGGGAGATGGAGAGGAGAAGGGAGTTGGGAGGAATTGGAGGGGGAGACGAACCATGAGAGACTGTGGACTCTGAAAAACAATTTGAGGGTCTTGAAGGGGCGGGGGGTGGGAGGTTGGGGGAGCCTGGTGGTGGGTATTAAGGAGGGCACGTATTGCATGGAGCACTGGGTGTGGTGCAAAAACAATGAATTCTGTTATGCTGAAAAGAAATTTAAAAAAAAAGAAATATTAAAAAAAAATGACAGCTTTTTCTGTCTCTCACCACAAAGGAATACAAGAAACATTCCCAAGTGGGGAATAGGTCCCTTCCACAACCCAAGAAGCCTACCAAGCGCTGCACTTTCTCTTTACTTGTGGGAGGTGTGAGAGGCAATTATCTATCCTTCATCTTCCAGGGACTATCTTGACATGACTCGGGCCCTAAGATACCACTGATGTGTTGGGTCCCTGAAACTTTGAGGGGTTTTTTCTCACCTTATGGAGTGCACATACCTCATTAAGAACACCAATATACTTGCCATAATTACTCATCTAGTTTGAGTGACATGATCTCATTGATAGAGTGGGCCAACATGATGTTTTGCAGAAACAGAATATTGCTTTGTAGACTGTGCACATATATTTGGGCTGTGATTATGTCAGGGCAGGGAATATGATGCCCTGAGAAAAGACCAAAGGGGGTCCTTTGGCCTACCCGTGTGGGTACAAACTGCTTCTCGTGTCTCCTAAGTCTGTGTCCACTTCTTCTAATTTGACACAGGAGCATAATCAGTTCCATTGCTTGACTAAGTCTGTAGCTATCCACAGGTGTCTCCTAGGGCCCAGTTGAGTTTTATGCACTGGATTGTTGAACTGGATGTGGATCTGATGGGGGCTATCCCTGCATCCATTAGGTTTTGAATGGGTGGCTGCCATCTCCCAGGACATGGCACTGGTTTTGATCCATTATCTTGACCAGCATTCCAGAGACATCTACCCTGACTTCCTTACTATAATAGCCCTTACCTTGAAGCTATGGAGCAAGTTAAGAATTTTTCCAATCCAAGTCTGTCCACTCCAGTTGCAAGCTGGGGAATCGGGAAAATGTTCACCAAGTAAGTCCATGAACCAAGTGGAGGGGTATCATTAAGGGAGCAAAGGAACAGAACCAAGACTGTGCAGTTGTAACATTATCTACCTTATTTCTGATTGAAACATCCTATTTTTAGCTACTTTAACAATAAGGTTGGATGCCAGCGAAATCTTGCTGGCCTGGGGACAATTCCATCACCTCAGTGACTTTGCATATCCCTGCCATGATCCAGGACTTGATAGATGTCCTCTCAGATAACAGCCTCATATCCACTCCTTCCCAGTTTCAGAGGTCACCTTTCCTGGAACTTCCCTGTCCTCTTCATTTGCTGACTGCAGCAGAGAGGAGAAGGAAGGGCATTTCAGAGGAGCCAGTCCTACCAATAAACACTAGGTGGCTGGTGCTGAACAGCATGTTTGGGGCACAGAGACCAGTCTGCCTACCCAGGCCTCCTTCAGAATGCTCCTTGACGTCCATCTGCTTGTTCTCTGGGGCTCCCCAGCTGCAGCGACTGCCTCAGCCAAATCCAGATCAGAGCAATTAACTGGATAATTGCTCTAATGAGAGCACAGAATGAATCACCAGGACCAATCTCGCCCCGGAAAAATTAAATGGCTAAACTGCCTGTCTATGGCTCTTTGGGGCTCCAACAGCTTCCTCTGTGATCTCCTGGGCCTTCCCAGGAAGATTTGATCCTCAGACACTAGAAGAATTAACTGACAAATGTGATGATAGGATTTTGTTACATGGTTATGAGTTGGGGGAATGGTAATAATCAAGACAGCGCTAGAGGAGAAGCCATCATGTACAGTGTATGAGCATAGATTTCAGTGTTAGACTGCCTGAAATAGAATATTGGATCTGCCATGGCAGAGTCAGGACCTCCAAAAACCCTCTCCTTCAGAAAAGCAATGAGAACATGGGGGGAAATTGTCCAAGTCCAGTTTTTTACAACTATGGAGATTACCAAAGTTTTTTAACAATGCAAGAATTTATTCAAGAAAAAAATTGCTAAATCTTGATAAGAACGGTGAGTCCCATGGCATTTTAACTTGCCCTCGCCCCAGCTACGGGGTAGGCTTCAAAATCAACAGCCTCCCAATCATGGTAATTGTAGAAACCAGCAGCCTTAGCAGCCACCAGAGGTCTGGATCTCCCTAAAAAGCAACAACCCAAAGGATGGTCACTAACTGACCTGTGAGCTCCCTGGAAAAGCTCCGTTCCCACTGTCTCCATCTGACCTGATACAAACATCAATCAGTGAGAACAGCCCTTTATCCAGGGGCTGTTCAACATTGCAGCTGCTGGAGACACTGTTACCAAGTGATCTGATAAGACATCAATGAGAAAACTTAAATGAAAAAATTAGGAAATGAGAACAGAGGTTTTGAAAAGTTCTGACTTATTCCTGGGAATCTAAAAGGCCACAAGCATGTACTACAGGGTTGTGTAGTCCCTGGGGAGCGATGATAGTGACTGGAGAGCAATCATAAGGTCTTCTCTCTCGCTGACAGTTGGTGCTAAGACTCTGCACAGGCAGGAAGTGAAAGGCTAAGACGGCATTGCAAATGTCCTGCCCAGGCATTGAAGACATGCCTCAGCACACGCACAAAAGCCCCGTGGCAAAGACCAGGAGACTTACTAATTCGAGTCGTTTAAGAGAATCTCTGTCAAGTTAGTAGCTGACCGTGAAACTAATCAAGTAGAGACTTTACTGGCATCAGACAACAAGGAATACAGATTTGGTCCCCCAAAAAGTCAGTACACAAACAGCACCAGAAATAAACTTAAGGCAGGGGAAGGGGGTCTGATTTCCAGAGTTGTCACACTAATTATTTTGAATGTCACATATTCAACAAAAGGTTAGAAGACATGCAAAATAGCTGGAAAGTATGACCAATACACAGGGACAAAGACAGTCAATAGAGACTTTACTTAAGAGAGGCCAGATGGGAATTCCTAAACAGACTTTATTATTATTGTAAATATTATTGTAGATTATTATAAATATTTTTACAGGTCTAAAGGCAACTACAACTCAAGAATTAAAGGAAAGTAAGAGAACGATGTTTCACTAAAGACACGATATCAGGGCTTCTGCATGGTTCAGTCAGTTAAGGAACTGACTCTTGATTTTGTCTCAGGTCATGACCTCAGGGTCATGAGATGGAGCCCCGTGTTGGGCTCCACACTCAGCACAGAGTCTGCTTGACGATTATCTCCTTCTCCCTCTGCCCCTCCCCCGGCTCTCTCTCTACAAAGTAAATAAATAAATCTTTAAAAAATAAAGACACACTATCAATGCAGAGATAGACATTATAAGAATGAACCAAATAGAAACTCTGGAGTTGCAAAAGTACAGTGACTGACATGAAAATTTCACTAAAGAGTTTCAATGTCAGATATGAACTCGCAGAGGAACGAATCATTAAACTCGAAGATGGGTTGGTTGGGATTATCCTGTCCAAGGAAGACAGAGAAAAGGAACAAAGAAAACCTTGTGGGATACCAACATGTCCATAACAGAAGTCCCAGAAAGACAGCAGAGGCACAAAGGGAAGGAAAAAAAATCTGAAAATAATGGACAAACAAACAAAATCCCCAAATGTGATGAAAGTTGTTCATCTATACACCGGAAAGTTCATCAAACTCCCAAGTAGACAAAATCAAAGAGAGCCACGTAACACACCCTGGACCAACTGGTGAAAAAGAAATACAAGGAACGTTGAAAGTAGCAAGAGCAGGACCACATGTCACACACAAGGTGCTTTCACGGCTGGCTTCCCGTCAAAGGCAGGGAAACGGGAAGGCAAGGGAGGGACATAATCAAAGTCCCAAAAGAAAGAGAACTCTATATCAGGCTAACCTATCCTTCAGAAAAGGAGCAATTAAGATTAATTAAGTTTGTTAATTCCACAATTAACAAAAAATGAAGTGAATTTGTGACTAGAAGTTCTTCCTTAAAAGATATATTAAGGGAGTCCTCCAGGCTGTATGGGATAGTCACACAAATCTATCCAAAGAAACAAGGAATACCAATAAAGGTGAATACTGAAAGGTAAATATTAAGGCTGTGATTTAAAAAAAAAAAAAAATAGACAGTATTTGTCCTAACTCTTTTCTTCTCTATCCCATCCAAAAGGACTCCATAGCACAACAATTGCCAAACCTTGTTGACTGGCTTGTAATGTCAAGATGTAATTTATAGGACAATATTAGCACAAAGGGAGGGGGAGAAATAGAGCTGCATCAAGAAAAGCTTTTGTGTACTACCGAAATTAAGGCCATATTAATCAGATCAAGATTGTTTTAAGTTGGTTGTAAGCCCCAGGGCCGTCACTGAAAGGATTATGCACCCCATATATTCATCTCAATAAACATAGAAAAATATTTGACAAAATAAAATACCCTTTCCTGATTGAAAGCACTGAGAAAATCAGAAGGAAATTATCTCCCCTGAAGAAAGGGAATAAGGAAGAGGAAGAAGAAAAAAAAGGAAAAAATAGGTAACATACTCAATAGTGAAAAACCGAATGCTTTCCCCACAAGTTCAGAAGCAAGCGAGGATGTCCGTTCTCACCCTTCCCACTGAACATACTAAGATGGTATCCATCGCATTTATGCAAGAAAAAAGATTAAAAGTCATCTGAATGGTGAAAGTGTCCCTATATGCAAATCATATGCCTTTGTAGATAGAAAATCCTAGGAAATATACAAAAAAAAAAATAATGTATAACTGAGTTGAGCAAGGTTGCCGGATATGGGATCAATATACAAAGTCTCCAGCCAGGCTAATGGAGAGAGGGAGAGAGAGGAAGAGAGAAGACCCAAATGACTACTGTCAGAGAGGAAACAGGGGTTCTCACTGCTGATCTCATGGACATAAAAGTGCGATAAAGGAATACTTCAAACAACTCAGTGCCCGTATGTTGGGTAATTTAGATAAAAGGGACTGACTCCTTGAAAGACAATCTACTGACACTCCCATGATGTGTGTGGTGAGTTTTTAGATACAACATCAGAAACACAATCCACGAAAGAATATTTTGACAACGTGAACTTTATCAAAACGAAATATTCTGCTGTGCAAAAGATACCGTTGACAACGGAGAGAGCCATGAGTGAAAAAAAAAATTATTTGGAAAAGATTTATCTGATAAGGGACATTATGTAAAATCTACAAATGACTCTTTACACTCAACAATGAGGAAACAAGCCACTCGGCTTCAGAATGGCGAGACTCGAACATGTATTTCACCGAGGAGCATACGCAAGTGGGAAATAAGCAAATGCAAAGCTATTCAACGGTCTACGCCATCGAGGAGCCACAGACAAGACAACGACGTGACATCACCGCACGCCCCTTCTGAGAACGGCTGAAATCTAAAAGTCTGGCAATACCAAACGCTGAATAGAACGTGCATTAATTTAATGTGGATCCAAAACTCAGTGTAAAGCTACCGTTGGAAAACTTTTAGAACAAAACATAAAACAAAATCTTCATTACCTTGGAGCAGGCAAAGATTTTTTTATATAAGATGTAAAAAAAAAAAAATAGCAGATAAAAATGATAAATTGGTCTTTTTCCAAATCAAAATTCTTCTCTTTAAAAAGTGCTATTAAGAAAATGAAAGGACGACCAGTATTTAGGGATGGGGGGAGGAGGTCACATTATGTATATATATAAAATAGGAGATATAGATATATAATTTATATATATAAGATAATATAATATATAGTATAATACATATTATATAGTATGTATAAAATAAGAACTTGAATCCAGAATATATATATATATATTTATACATATATATGTATACGTTTTTTAAACCCTTCTCAATATGAAAAGGCAAAACAATTTCTTTTAATTGGGTAAAAAAATGTGAACGGAGAAATGCAGGTGTCACAGAAGCTCAGCTGTATCTGCCATCGGAGAACCACAGAGGAAAACCACAGAGGAAATACCACCATGGATGCGCGTGGCCAAACTTAAAGGCTTCCAGTTCCAAGTGTTGGCAGGAGCACGGAGCAGCTCAGACATCCACCCTTGCCAGCAGGCACGTGAAATGCGAGAATGGGGCTGGGACCGTGCTTGCCAAGGTCTTGAAGACCTGACCGTGCGTCCTTCTATCCCCGAGGTCCCCCGCCAGGCATTCGTGCAAGAGAAGCGGAAGTCTATGCCCGCACAAGAACGTGACCTGAGTGCTTCTCACACCTTTATTCACCACAGCCAAATTCCAAAAACAACCCAAATGCCGGCCAACAAGTGAACACACTGGTACAGTCGCAGAAGGGAGTACACTCAGCTGTCAGAGGGAACCAACAGAGCCCCACGGGAGACCTGGAGATGCTATCCTGGGTCAAAGAAAAGCCAGCTAGGTCCTGCAGCACAGACCTCCGCATCGTCGTATCTTAGAGCTGTGCTCTGTGAGCCCAGGGGAGGACCGGACGGTCAGTGCTCCCCGGCATGACCCAAGTGCCAGAGAGAGTAGGGACTGGGGTCGGCGGAGGAGCCGGCGGGAGGGAAACAGGAGCGTTAGATCTCTACCTCACACGTTCCACCGAAGTAAATTCAGATGAATCAGAAATGTAAACACAAAAAGGTTGAAAACAGGAAATGGTTGTTTGTACAATGTTTGGTTATGTAAAAATAAAAATTTCCTGCAAAGCAAAATAAAAGCCTCAGAAGCAAAGTGAAAAGGCAAACACAGGCCGCAAATGTTACAAAAGAAGGAAAGCAGGGGAGGGAGGGGAAGAGGGGGCAAGACTTCGTTTCTATTACAGATAAGAGCTAATTTCTGTAATGCAGGAGGAGCACCGAAAACTCCGTAACAAAACAACCAACCGCCCACAGGAACAGGAGACGAAAGCTCGTTGAAAACGCGGCACAAGTGGTTCTTAAAAACGCAGTGGAGCACAGATGAATGGATAAAGAAGAGGTGGTCTGTATACACAATGGAATACTATGCAGCCATCCAAAGACATGAAATCTTGCCATTTGCGACGACGTGGATGGAACTAGAGGGTATCATGCTTAGCGAAATAAGTCAATCGGAGAAAGACAACTATCATATGATCTCCCTGATATGAGGAAGTGGAGATGCAATGTCGGGGGGGTTGAGGGGAGGTAGGAAAAGAAAAAATGAAAAGATGGGATTGGGAGGGAGACAAACCATAAAAGACTCAATCTCAAAAAACAGACTGAGGGAGAGGGTGGTGGGGAAATGGACATTGGGGAGGGTATGTGCTATGATGAGTGCTGTGAAATGTGTAAACCTGGCGATTCACAGACCTGTACCCCTGGGGATAAAAATACATTATATGTTTATTAAAATGAAAAAAAATTTAAAAAACAAAAAAAACAAAACTCAGTGGAGATCTTTGACCTCACTCCCAATCCGAGAAACGCGTTTTCAGTGTGAGGTAGGCTATAGTCCAAAACAAGGGAACACGGGGTGGAGACGCAGCCCTCCCACCCGCCAGGCGCTGGGCAAAGCGGGTCACGATCCAGGGACAACCTCTCTGCAGGTCAATGGAGAGCGCAGGTACCGTTTTCGCCAGAAACTTCCTTCTGGGCGCTTACCCTTTGGCCTTTAGTCACTCGAGGGCAGAAACATCGTGTGCACAAGACTCTTCTTGTAATAGCAAAAGCTTCGGGAAACAGCCTGAATCACCATCACCCGAGGATCCGTGGAAGGATCATGGTGCGTCGGCATGAAGGACTGCTTGGTGCCGCTCGAATGTTGATGTGACCGTGGATGTGTGGCCGCAGACGGGTCTCTAGGACCGTGTTGAAGGGGAAGAGCGAGGTGCGGCCGAGGGCCGTGGCACCCTGCCGGCTCACGGGGACCGGAGGGCAGACCACCAGAGTCGGCATGCCTGCCCGCCTGGCCACCCCCGACTGCCTTGGACCTGAGAAGAGAACCGTAGGACGGCTGGAGCCTGTGGGACACAGAGGGAAGACCGACCCCGCACGGCGTGCCCTTTGAACGATTCGCATCTGGGTAATGTGCATAAAACACAGCAAGACACGCCTCTGGAAGCCACGGACCGCGGCAGGGGCTCTCGGCCGCTGGTTCCGCGTGAGGGGTCTGGGCCGGCACACTTCATTAGATCTCTGATGGAGACAGGACCAAGGCGCTGCTGTGACGGGCGCCGGCCGGTCTGAACTCTGCCCGCCACTCTCAGACCGCTCCCCCTCTCCCCTTCCCCACCCCAACGAACACAGCTGAGCTGGAAAACATCACCTTTCCTGTGGCTGTTCACAAGCCGACGAGGCCTCCGCACCACATGAAGTCCCTCTTGTTAGTGAACGCCCCCCACCCCCCCGCCACGGAAACACAGGTGGGTGCTGCGATGCGATACCATCACCGGACCAGAAGAAGCGATTCACTCTCTAACAGGTGCAGGGCGCTGGCGTGAGGAGACCCGAGTGTCTCAGAAAAAAGCGTTTTCCACCAAGTAGCTCAACCCAACAAGGATTACATTTTGATGAGAAAGATCATCTGTTTTTATCCCGAGAGACTTACAAGAATCACGTGACGATTCCGTAAGCTCTCGGTAATGTCTTAGGAGAGCTGGTAATACATTCCTGCTCTGCTAAGTTTCTACAATAATACGTGCAAGTGTTAATACTTTGGAAGCTTCGAGGAAAAGTTGTGCAATTATGGTATAAACAATCATTGCGATTTCTGCAGTGAGCACAGCTGTCAGGTACAAGAGAACGTTTCAAAACATCTCCTCCGACACCTGGGTTTATTTTTAAATGTATGTATGTTTTCACTGGGGAATAAAGGAACAGAGGAAAACACATCAGACAGAGCTGACTTACGATCGTCTCACAGTTGTCCACCGCACCAAACACTGGTGCCACATGCCGGTTAGGAAGTAATCATGTATTAGATCAAACTCCGATCATTAACGGAAGCCGGCCGGCGGAGCCCAAGACAGCGCAGGTCTGGAACGTGAAGGGGAACTGGTACTTTTCAGCCGGCCCACGTGGGTCCAAGGACAAGAGGACTCCGGGCAAACATGACAGCTGTGGGCCCATCTGGCCATTGGATGGATGTCCCAGGAGGGGAGCCACAATTATTCCCACTTTTCAGGTGAGCGCGAGCTCCTTTCCGCTCTTTCCAGTGTCATCGGAAGGACTTCCAACGGTCCGGGCACTGAGATTACAATCTGCTGACGCTGGGGGCGCGATCTTGTCTCTTCTCATCCTTCTGGTCGGGAGTTACTTTTTAATTTAAACTAATTTGGGGGAAATCCATCCTAGAGCCCCTTTGGTCAAGTTGGGAAATGTGCCAGTGACCACAGGACTGGGCGTCACTGTCCTCCTGAGCCCCTCAGAGAACCTGACGGCCAGCGGGGGTCCCGCAAGGGGAGATAGGAGGAGAGATAACGAGTCCCTTCCACAAGCCTGGTTCCCGCTGGTTTTCTTACCGTCCTCTCCTCTGTCTTGAACTGGGCTCTTTCCTACGTCGAGACAGAGAGTGTGGCTCTGTAGCCCCTAGGATCGGGTTCGAACCCAGCCTTGCCAAATGTCTAAACTTCACTGAGCTTAGGTTTCCTTATCTGCTTAAAAAAAGATCGGGGACAGGGGTTGGTGTCATTACATTGATTCCTGTGTTTTAAAAGTTATTTATGACGTATCATACATGGAACAGAGCGCGTGTCACATCCCCCTGCAGCTTAACGAGCAGCGGTAACGCGAACACTGACGAGGCCTCACGAGTGCCACCCACGCTCCCGTTGGTGACGCCGACTTGAATCACACTTCAGGGTATTTTCTGGCTTCTCCGCTGCGTGGATACTGTTTTCCTCCACGATGGGAAGCACTTTGGGACCACGCGAATACCCTTACCACCGACCCTCCACCCCAAGAGCAGGCACTGATGACCCCCAAACCCATCTTCCGCACAGGGGCGGGGCAGTGATGATGGCGACCTTCCTCCGCACTTCCCAGCCAGCGTCTCGCTGCGAGCTAGAGCCCTCCCTTGTCCCTCACGGACTCACACGTCTGTTCGACTCTTAGTTACTACTTATAACCGCTATGGACTTACACCCTATTGCTGTCCGTACTCACTGTGCTGCTCTCATTCGCCCACACGTGCCCAGTGGCAGCCACGGTGTCCTTTCTCCATCCGCGTGCCCCACTGATCTCGCATGGTCGTCCCACCCGTCCACCTGGAACACTCCGGCTCCCACCCGGCGCAACGGGTTTCCCGTGTCTTCCTCCCACTCTGCGCTTCCGTGTCCTTCGTTCGCAGGACAGTCCTTCCCAACACCTCCTCGTGTTTACTCTTGGGCTCCGTCCTGGGAGATGCAGGAAATAGCTCCGCCACCCCCCGTGCCCCCACCAAACCCCTAAGCCAAGTTCGCGGTTGGTCTGCTTTTCTCTCCCTGGACCGAGGGTATGGAATCCGTCGCCCGCGTCCGGTCTCTGGGGTTAGCTCCCCCCCTGATTATAGTATTCGGCTGAAAGAGAGCTGGGTTCGTTTGTGTCTTGTTGCGTTTGGTTCCAGAACTTTGCGCATCCTGCCGTTTTCCCATCTCGATTTTATGTCCTGCTGCCTTCCTGTTACGGGTTCGGTTCTGTCCACCAAAAATTCGTATGTGGAAGCCCGAACCCTGAGGACCTCAGAGTGTTACCGTATTTGGAAACAGAGTTGTTGCAGGTGTCATTAGTCACGACGAGGTCGCACCAGAGGAAGGTGACAGTCCAGCAGGACACAGACCCTCGCACCAGGAGAGCCCCAGGTGCAGCTTAAGTCAGGTGTCGGGCGGTGCTTGCAAACCACGGAGCAGCAAGGATGGGAGCAAACCACCAGGACCGAAGCACGAGGCGTGGAGCCGATTCTGTGTCCCTGGACAGAAGGAACCACCCTGCCGGCACCTTGACGTGGAGCTCTGTGAGATTGAGTTGCTGTGGTTGAAGCCTCCTGGTCTCCGGTACTTCATTACAACACACTTCCCAAATTCTTTCCTCGCGCTGACTTGCCTCTATCACAATTGTCCGAGGTATTTCAGGAAGCTCTTGTACTGTCTGAAAACTGAGAGTTTCACGTCCTTCTGAAATGCGGTACTTCTGCCCCGCTGTGGAGGCAAACTCCGTCCGTGGAGTGTGAGGGGGAGGTGGGACGGGGCGGACACCTCGCCCTGGACGGGTCTTGCTCCCTGCATTAATGTCTCTGCCGGGTGGCGCTCCCGCACACACGCGTGTGGCCATGGACTTCGGTGCTCTCCTGCAGGCGGGCGTGTGCTCCGCTGAGAGTCCCTCTGGTCTGGACGGGGCTGCCGTGAGGACCCTCAGCCTGTCTCCGGCACGTTGCTGGAGGGACAAGGGTCCCGGGATGCCGACAGCGTCTGTGCTCACCCACCAGAAGGGCCAGCTGGATTTCTAAAGCTGGTGCGATGGTTTATTCTCCTGTGAGCTGCATCCCAGTGCCCGGGGCTCCGCGCTCTCTCTAAGGGCGCGGCTGCCAGAGTGTGACACTGTGTCATGGGGAGGGCACTGCTGACCTGCCCGAGCTTGCTTCTTCCCCGTCTCCTGTGACGCAGGGCCTGAGGTATCTGTCCGGAAGCGTGGACTATGTGTCCCCTTCTGGAAAATTCTAGTTCATTTCTTTGCTTCCCGTGGCCTCCTTTCTGTACTTCTTTTGGTTCTTTGCATCGCCACAGTTTTCCTCCAGACACAGACTCCCTAGAGTCTTGACCTGCACTTCGTGGCATCGTCTACTGGACGGACACCCTCAATTTTAATGTGTCCATGTGTCAGTATTCTCCTTTATAGCTACTGTTCATTTTTATATCTTGTTTAAGAAATTATTTCGGACCCTGAGTCATAAAGCTACATTCTCTTACTATTCTTCTAAAAGTTTCATTGGTTTTCCAATAAATTTAGGCAATTTTCCATTAAAAAATTAAGAAAATGTCTAAAGACTATTAGAAAATCTGATTCAGTCAATGTCCATTAAACAAATGAATAAATTATCCGAGATCTCTCTTCCTGCCTCCACAGACGCCAAGAGGAGATGGTTGAGCAGCAACTTCCATCAAAGCAAAGAACGAATGATGCTAAGATTTAGAAAAATAAATACAGTTTTTTGGAGACTGTAAGAGGAGGGAAAACTAGCCAACACACCGGATAAGACTGGTATAAACTGGATGACAAACTCCCCAAAACAGTAAAGCCGTAGATCCATTTCAAGCATAAATATGTAAGTAAAATGTTTTGTAATACATTAGTCAATCAAGGACAGAGATTATGTTTCATGACAAAGAAGGATGTCTCTGGGAGATCAGAACATTTCAACATCCAGAAATCCTGTAATAGAATTAACTTTTGCCATTAAAATAGAGCTACCAATGGACATTGCAGTGGATATAAATGTTCGACCCCGGGTGCCTGGGTGGCTCAGTGGGCTAAGCCTCTGCCTTCAGCTCGGGTCATGATCTCGGAGTCCTGGGATCGAACCCCGCATCGGGCTCCCTGCTCAGCGGGGAGTCTGCTTCTCCCTCTGAGCCTCCCCTCTCATGCTCTCCCTCTCTCTCTGTCAAATATAGAAATAAAATCTTAAAAAATAAAAAAAAATTTAAAAATGTTCAACCCCATCAGTAATCAAGGAAATATACACGGAAACAAAATGAAAAAATGAAATTTCTCCTACTTCATAGATTAGCAAACATTATAAATAGACGGTGGAAATTTTACGGAATGATGTGCTTTGTCATAGTTGAAATTAATGAACAAAGACTTAAATAGATCCACATGGAGAAATCTGTAAGAAGCTAGAGTCTGTTGAAACATTCCCCAAACATACGTAATGGCTGCAGGAGAAGCCACAGTCGTCTGCTGACCGGCTGGGTAGGGGCAGCTGAACTCTGTTTGGTGTTTAAATACTTTACAGCGGGGGACGGTATCAGATTTCAAGATGCAAGTTGTTTTTTTTTTTTTTTGTGGTGGTTTTTTTTTTAAAGATTTTATTTATTTATTTGTCAGAGAGAGAGAGACAGAGCACACAAGCAGGGGGAGCAGCAGAGAGAGAGGAGGAGGAAGGAGGCTTCCTGCTGAGTGGGGAGCCCGCCACGGGGCTCGATCCCAGGACCCTGAGACCATGACCTGAGCCGAAGGCTGGTGCTCAACAGACTGCAACCCCCAGGCAGGCCCGTGACCAAGCTCTGAAGGTGGTTTGGCTCCCGAGGCTCAGCCAGGGCCCTTTCTGGGGACTGACATGTCGGTCCACACTCTGGCCACAGGCTGAGGACACATGTGCTTCGGTCACTCCCTGTTTTATGTGATCCGTCATCAGGGACTGCTCGTGAGTCTCCAGGCACCGTTAGGATGGAATTGTCTGGAACAGCCTAAAGCCTGCGTCTTTACACCCTGGGAAACCCCAGCCTCCCATCCCCGGGGGACGCTAGCCGGCCCACTCGGCCCACCGGTCATTTAGGTCATTGGCAAAGCACAGCTGTTTTTCAACTTAAATTCCCAGAAGGGCCTCGCCCTGCAGTGAGGAAGGCTGAGCGGGACGCCCCCCCCCCCGGCCGACCCTCCCATTTGGGAGCAAACACAGATTTTGCCAGCCGGGCCTCTCACTTTCTTCATGGCAGTGTCACTGGGCCTTCTAGGGGTGGGGCGTCTGTCACCAGACAGACCTGGGATTGCGCACCAGCAGCATCTCCCCGTCAGACACGCTTTTCAGGGAGGGACGGGCTCTTGCCTTTAATTAAACGGCGCCGGCCTTGCAAGTTCCGTGTAATAAACTCCACGTCATCCCTGAGCGGGCATCTGGGAAAGCTGGGTGCATTTCCAACTCTGTCCTTAACACACGCTCACAGACTTGAGCTGAGACAAGCAAGGGAGGGGACGCCCAAATTCAGCGCAGGCTTTGCCCATCAGACTTGACAATCCTGCAGGATGGGGAGACGCCCCGCACTTCACGGGAACCCCGACGGGGAGACCCCACGGTCGCGCCGTGACCAACCCCGCCTCTAACCTCAAGGCCAAGCCCGCCCTCCATCTCAGTGTCGGCCCCTCACGTATCGCTTCTGGAGGCTGGAGACCCAGAAACGTCACCTCAGAGAAAGGCAGGGGGTGGCCTCGAGGGTGGATGGCAGGAATGAAATAAAAGCGCTCCCTGGGTTTTCGGAGGCTGCAGTCTTGGCGGTCATGGGAACGGAGGTCTCCACTCCCGGGGGCTTTTCGCAAGTGTTCATTAAGGGAGCAAAGAGTCCAAATTTGCTCTAATTCTAAAGCATCCCTGACACGAGGCTCCCTGGTAATAATGTGCCACTGGACTGATTCCCAAACTAACCTCTGAGTGTAGTCCCCTCCAACCAAATGTGTGTGCGCGTTGCAACAGAATCAGCGTGATTTTGTGGCCGTTCAGCTCCATCCATCAGCAAACTGACTGTACTAATGTGTGCAAGTGCAGAGTCACCCTTTATTTTAAAGAGGTTTCAGCCGTGGTCGTCCCAGCCCACGCCTCCCTTAAGAGGTATGGGCACAGTCGGAGTGGGTTAAATCAGCCCCTGCTGCGTTCACACACACCTCCCCAGCCGGAGAAAGGGGGAGGGAAGGACTTGAGTTTCCTGTCACTGCGGCAACAAATGGCCACTAACGGAGTGGCTTGCAACAACACGTGTGTGTTCGTCCTCTGACGATCCTGGAAGTCAGAAGTGTTACGGGGATGAAATGCAAGCGTCTGCAGAGTGCATTCCTTCCGAACTCTGCAGGAGAGAATCCGTTTCCTGGCCTTTTCCAGATCGCAGAGGCCACCTCCTTCCTTGGCGGGGCCCCTCCCTCCCTCTTACAGCCTCTGCCTCTCTTGGGACACCTGCTTCCCGGAAGGCCCCCTCCTACTTCCTGCCTCCCTCTCACAAACACCCCTGCGATGCCTTCGATGCCTTCGGGCCACAGAGATAATCCAGGATAATCCCCTCATGGCAAGATGCTTGACTTAACCCCATCGGCAAAGTCCCCTGTGCCAGGGGAGGTCGCGGATCCCGTGTCCAGGGGCAGGACTCCGACACTTTAAGGGAAGGCTGCTCGGCTCACCGCGGAAGGTAGGCGGGCGGGCGGCCGCTGTTACCTTGCGGACCGGTACTAGGCTCTGGGTTTCAGCTACGGCGCTCCGAGGTTGCCCTCCCCCTGGGCTGGCTCGGCACTCGTGGTGCCGTCCGTATCCACAGAACCTTCCAGGATCGTGGTGGGAAAGGAGGGCCGGGGCATCGAGAACCAGTGGTTCGCGCTTCCGGCCGAAGCTTCGCGTCCGCCCACATGACCTCGGCCAGAGCGGGTCGGACCGTCACTCCTGCACTCGGGAGGCCGGGAGCTGCCGTCCCCCGACGTGGGCGGACACAGGAGAGAAGCCGATTCGGGGGAAGGATGCAGACGCCACACAGGCTCAGTGCCGGGGGCCCGGCGTGGACCGTAGGCTCCAGGCGCAGGTCAGGCACCGCGCGTGACCCCTTCCGCGGCCAGAGCAGCGACGACAAAGAATTTGGAAAATGAAACCGAAGCTCTTTTCCCGTCAAGTGGAGACAAAAGGGAACTGTAATTCCTTTCTCGCTAGCACGTTTGGATGCCCCGAGAGAAGCAGAAGCCTCCTCGTCCCGTGTTATCTGCAGAATAAACACATCCACGGGGCTCCTTGGGCGTTTGTCACAAGGGCCCCTTGATGTGTCCCGTTCTCGGGGGGATCTCAGAGCCGACGAGACCCAGTCCATCTCCGAGACTGTCAAACGAGAGCGCGGCAGGACTGCAGCCGGCCCGCCCCACTCTCCTCGGAGGACGCGGCCCACGCCCGACCACGTAATTCTCAGAATCTCTAGCTTTGTAGCCAGCGGGGGCTTTGGGGGCCGGACGGTCGGCCTTTTAACCACGTCGGACCCTGTAGTCTGTCCTCCTCCGCGGACTCCAGGTACTGGAGGATAATCCACCAAAAAAAAAAAAAAAAAAAAAAAAATCACATGTCTTTAAAAGATTAACACATTTCCTGGTGCTTTGCTTACCCGAGGGATGTGATGGATAAGCCCCAGCTCCGCTCAGCGCCACGGCTGAGCTTCCATCCCGCATCCGTGCAGCGGCATCTCCTTCACGGCAGGCGGAAGGTACCGTGAAGCAGCTTGAAACTTAACTTGTGCCGCGGCCCTGGGCCCCCTGCGCCACTGCCCTTGACTCCGGGGCTCCCCGGACTGCAGGTCTGGAGCGGCTGCTCACGGCCGACCCCGTCCAGCGCTCCCCACGTAAGATGTGCTTGATCTCCTCTTACCCTCTTATTCCTAAAACGGTCCTCTGAAGTGGGTTCTGCCGTTTACACGGGAGGAAATGCGGGCCCAGAGAGGGTGAGTGACTTGCCGGTGGTGACTGCACAGGTGAGGCTGTGTGTCCCCCCCAAAATAAATGGGAGTCCTAACCCCCCAGTGCCTCGGAATGGGACCTCAGGTGGAAACAGGCCGTAGCAGATGTAATGAGTAAGATGAGGTCACATGGGGTGGGGGGGTGTCCAGTAGGCGAAAGCGGAGACACATAGGAAAAGGCCAGGTGACCGCAGAGGGTTGGGGATGCATCTGGAGGCCCAGAAACCCCAAGTCAGCCAGCAGACAAAGCACAGACAAAGGTGCAAGAGGCAGGAGGGACTCTCCTCAGTACGTTTCCCGGGACCCCAGCCCTGCAGACCCCTTAGTCTCCAACATGGGGCCCCCAGACTGTGGAAGAATGGATTCCAGATGTGGTGTGGCCCCTGCTTGCCCGGCTCTGTTACAAACACTGGGGAAGGGAATGCAGCACCCCCGCTGGGAAGGGGTTGAGTGGGAACTCCAACCTGGCCCCTGGCCCTGGGGTGGGGGGCCCGGGGGGTGTGGTCCTCTCCTGCCTGGGCCTCCTGTCTCTTACTGACACACTGTCCATCCAGATACAGGGATGAGGTCTGAGGGGGGGGGGCACACAAAATAGAAAATTACTAATTATTTGTGGGCCCGCATCACTGGTTCTTAGGGGCATGCCAGCACACACTGGTTATTTCACACGGGATGAAAACCCAGGACTGTTCAGTTCCTAAGCCTGTGGTTCCTGAGCCCTCTGAGGGTCACAGGCCACCCTGAGGACTTATGAAAGTGTGCTCTCTCTGCAGGAAGACACACTCGCGTGTCAGGGGCCCCTGATCTACCCTTTCTCTGCAGACCGCCTTCCCCAGATGAACCAAGACAGGAGCAGCCCCCGGGCTCCCAGAGGAGGGAGGAGGGCGGTCAGAGGAGGCTGCCGTTCCAAGAAACAATATTCATCTAGTGCTTCTGACTCAAAGGTCGCTCGGCGCCCCGGGCGGGCATTAAGGAAAACAAGGACTCAGGGCCTCGCTACAGTCAGTGCATGCGGACTTAACCCACAGCACTCTGCATCCCGAAGGATGACCAGCTTCTCAGTCCAAACACCCCAATCCTGCCAATCTTCCCAAGTGCACAGGGCACACCCCCAGCCTTCCATAGAGGCAGGACTTGGGACACCTGCCACTCAGGGTTTCAGGGAGGACCAACCCAGCGATGGGGTCTACTACGTGGGTAGCACAGGCCAGGGAGTCTCCAGGCACAAGCTGGATTTCAGCGGTCAGACTGGAACGAGCTGAGGACCCTCGGAGTGCGGGGCACAGACAGAGAGAAGGGAGGGAACTGACGGGGAGAAGGGAGGGCTGGGGGCTCTGTGGACAGGAGCAAGGAGTGCTGTCCCAGGGACCAGGTAGGGGGCACCCAGCCCAGATGGCTTCTCCAGGCTGGGGCTTCCGGGGCGGGGGGGTCGTGCTCAGGCCTGAAGGCAGCAGGGTAGTTGGGAGCCTGCCAGGTTGCCACAAGCTGTGTGTGCTGCTTGCGTTGCGTCCCAGCCCCTCTGAACAGTTCCACAAGGGGTTTCACTGTGGGTAAAACTCTGTTCTCCAGAAAAATGCATTCGCATCCCAACCCCTGGTACCTGGGAATGTGGCCTGACTTGGACGTACGGTCTTTGTGGATGTCCTCAAGTTAGGACAAAGTCATTAGGGTGGGTCCTACCCCAGTATGGCTGGTGTTTTAGAAGAAAAACCAGAGACACATAGAGTTAAGAACAGACATGTGAAGATGGGGGCAGAGATTAGGGTGATGGGCCCACAAGCCAAGGAATATTAGAGAGTGCCAGCAGCCCCAGAAGCTGGGGGTGGGGGTGGGGGGACTAGAGCAGAACTCCTCCTGAGAGCCTGGACAAGCCAGCCCTGCCCACACCTGTGTTTTGAGCCTCTGGCCTCCAGAGCTGTGGGAGAAGAGATTTCTGTGGTTCCAAGTCCCCCAGCTTGTTATGAGCTACTGTGGCAGCCCCAGGACACTGATACAGACTCCCATCAGCACCCCCACTTTAAGAAAGGAAGTGAGGTTCAGAAAGAATAAGAAATAAGAAACATGCCTGGGATCCATGGCCCTGCGGCGCAGAGCGGCTGAGCTCCTGCCGCTGACCCTCCAGACCCCCTTAGTCTCCATCTAGAGAAAGGTCCTGTGCTAATGTCCTGGGCTAACCCCAG
Source organism: Eira barbara (assembly GCA_020311275.1). Classification (NCBI taxonomy): domain Eukaryota; kingdom Metazoa; phylum Chordata; class Mammalia; order Carnivora; family Mustelidae; genus Eira; species Eira barbara. The sequence continues at coordinate 2,402,531 of JAHRIG010000041.1, read as the reverse complement.
CAAAATCCCACGAACTGCCAGGCTAAGAACAACAAAAACGGATTCTCTCACAGTCTGGAGGTCAGGAGCCTAGATCAGGTGTCAGCAGGGTTGTTCTACCCCTGGAGGTTCTAGGAGAGGATCCTTCCTGCCTCTTCCCATCTCAGGTGGATGCTGGCAATCCTCAGCGTCCTTCTGCCTGTGGACGCTTCCGTCCAGACGCCTGGCTATCTTCTCCCTGTGTCTTCCCCTCGCCTTACCTCTGTGCACCGGTCTGTCTCCGTGTCCACATGTCCCCTTTTTTTAAGGATACCAGCCATATTGGATCAGGACCCACTCGAATGGCCCCATTTTGATGTAGTGACCTCTGTAGAGACCTTATTTCCATAAAGGAAATGAGGGTTTCCCATAATGGGTTACACTGTGATGTCCTGAGTATTAGGACGTCAGCATATCTTTTGGGAGGGACCTGATTCAACCTTTTTACCATTAGACCCTGGATTTAGCACCCCCCCCCCAGATGATCTGAGATGATCTCTCCTTAAGATCATTACCTTAATTACGACTCAGAGACTTTCTCCAAATAAGGTCACTCACAGGTTTAAGGAGTGAGGAGGCAGACATATCTTTCTAGAGAGCCACTGTTCAGCCCCCTATAGGTCTCTGAGGCCAGGTTTATTCTTCTGTGTATCTTCTCTCCCCCAGTTCCACCAGCCCCGAGGCATTTTGCAGACAGAACCCCTTGCTGCTTACACGGTATTGAGTGATAGTCTCCATGCGGCTACCTGAGGTTTTGGGATTTACAGCTGCTCTCAGCCTCGGAGGCTTATTAGAACTGCCTGGGATTCTTTCCAACAGCATTGCTGGAAGACTTGGATCTGGTGGGCCTGTGTGCAACCAGAGCATCCATCCTAACCATCATCCAGGCTGAGAACCCCTGGTTTGTAGGGTCGTTTGGGGATCCACTTCCATACCCTTTGTTTTCATAGCAACCCTGAGTGGTTGGACCAAGGTGTCGGGACTGCTTCCCCATAAGGAAATCAAGGTCCAATTGAAAACTCCCTAGATACATGCTAGGAAGTGGCAGATGTAGAATCAAGACCCCAACCTTCCAAATCTTCCCCCTGGAAAACCTGCTCCAACTGCCCTTCCCCAAGCCTATCCCCACCCACCACCCAAGCAGCCCAGTCTCCACATTCACTCCAAACTGACAGCTTCCCAGCATCATGGACTGGGCCAGGTGCGGCTGCCCTCTCTCTGAGTCTGGAGGAGCCACTCAGTGTGCGGGGTTGGGGGAAGCAGTACACATGTGAATAGGGTTGGGTCAGAGACTGAGGCAGGCAGAAGTGGGGGCAGGTGGCGGGGCAGGTGCCAAAGACCACAGCCACGTCCCAGGACCACTTAAAGGCAATCTTCAGGGGGCGCCTGGGTGGCTCAGTGGGTTAAAGCCTCTGCCTTCGGCTCAGGTCATGATCCCAGGGTCCTGGGATCGAGCCCCTAATTGGGCTCTCTGCTCAGCAGGGAGCCTGCTTCCCTTCCTCTCTCTCTCTGCCCACCTCTCCGCCTACCTGTGATCTCTGCCTGTCAAATAAATAAATAAAATCTTAAAAAAAAAAAAGGCAGTCTTCAGGAGCATATTCTTGGAAGTGGGTCTTTCCTCTGGGCCACATGTCAGTGCACTGAGGGCAGCTGAGCTCAGAGCAAATCTACAACCCACAGTCCATTAGCAGGGCAGGATTAACATCTCTTCAGGGAGGACACCTTCTCTTGGGTCCTTGCAACTGGTCCACAAGTTGATATAATATCCTTCAATACACATAGTCGGGGCACCTGGGAGGCTTGGTCGCTTAAACGTCTAGCTTTGGCTCAGGTCGTGATCCCAGGGTCCTGGGTTGGAAGCCACACTGGGCTCGCTGCTCAGCAGGGAGTCTGCTTCTCCCTCTCTTCTCTGCTCGTGCTCTCTCCTACTATCTCTGTTGCTATCTCTGTCTTTCTCTCTCTCAAATAAGCAAATAAAATCTAAAACGAAAAGTCATGTGTTGGTACAATGTATCCTTCAAAACACAATCACATTTTGATACTATGTATCCTTCAAAACACAGTTACAAGTTGATATACTGCATCCTTCAAAATGAACCAGTCATGTGTCTACACAATGTGTCCTTCAAAACACATGGTCATGTGTTGATACAATGTATCTTTCAAAATACAAGTATCTCTCATCCCTGGCACTCACAGGTACATGTGAGTACCTTAGTGGGCTGGTCCTGTTTATAGCAATGCAAGCAGAGATTCCAGAATAAACTTCCCTCTAAAGGGGAAGTGTGGTAGAAGCATTATAGTATCATGGATTGAACTGTCCCCTAAACTCCTAATTCCTGGTACCTGTGAATGGAACCTCATTTGAAAAGAGTCTTTGATGACATAATCTGCTTAAGATGAAGAAATACTGGATTAGGAAGAGCCCCAAATTTAATGGTGTCCTTGCAAAAAAGGAGAAATTTAGACACAGAGACAAACAAGGGGAAGATGGCCGTGTGACAATAGAGGCAGTGATGGGAGAGATATAGCTGCAGGCCAAGGTTCCCCAAGGACTGCCAGCAAATCAAACCAGGAGCTGGAATTGGCCAGGAAGGACGCTTGCCCAGATCCTTCGGAGGGACCCAGGCCCCGCAACACTTGAACCTCAGACTTCCGGGCTCGTGGACTGTCAAAGAATCAATCTGTGTTGTTTAAAGCCTCTGGTTTGTGGTAATTTGTTGCAACAGACCCAGGAAACAAATACAAACTGTATTAATGGCACAGACAAACCCAATAGCAAATCACTGCTCTATCACATCCCAGCAGTTTGACCTTGGACGAGTCACTGCAGGTGCCAGTGCAACATGCCCGCTTCCCATCTGTGTAGTGAGGACAGCAGAACCTACACAGATGTTGACCTGAGGATGTGACCCCGGTAATGCCACAGATAATGAGCTTAGCCCAGGGCGAACCAGCAGCCCTTGCTCAGGAAACGCAGTGACTGCTGTCATTTCTTACTCGCATTCATATGCAGATCTTCCAGTGTTGATTTTCTGAGTCTTGAAATTCTCTGTCCTCTCATTAGGGAAAGGAAAAAGTTTATTTTTCAAGGGTGTATCAATGTGTTCGGCACACATCTAAATATCGGCGGAGCTGCCCCGGAGGCTGGCACCCAGAGCTCTGGCTATTCTTGCTGTGTCTGGGTCGTCTCTGTTCCTCTACTCATCTGTCTGCCTGTCCCTATGACCAGCCCTGAAAGAGAACTGGGAGTTCTGGGAGGCACCCGGAGGTCATTTCCACTAAGGAGCGTGAGGTGGACAGTCTCAGCACAGAACAGGCCCTCGCATCTCCAGAAGGCAACACCGGGTGTGGTTCAACCTCACATGTGGACAGAGGAATGGCACGTGCAGGTACAGACTAGGACTTGTATGACGGGGCAGGGACCACGCTGCTGAGTCCTCGTGACGGCAGAATGGTCCGGCGTAACAGGATAGACATATAGTCCATTTGTCATTTCCTGGCTCCTCTAAATGCGGTTGACGAGGACGCGAAGTAATTTCTGTGTTCCAGAACGGACTCTGGGTCCCACCTTTGATCACCATCCCCCATGTCTACTCACCATGTTCAATTTAAGGTACCACAGAGCAACAAAAGCAGGCATGAACTTTGAATGGCATTCATCAGCGGCTAGATTTCCTGAATCACATTATCGCATCCTGAGAAATATGCAAATGGACGGTATTTTCACTGCTGAATGTTCTCATTATACTTTCTGAGCACTGTAAACCCAGAGATGGGTTTAGAAAATTCTCCCTAACACAGCTTTCTGTAAACACGCTGGCTCGTAATTAGCACGAGGATGCGGCTCCCTCTGTGCCGTACCTTGCCTTTGATTCGACATTTCCCAACAATCATGGGGAGAAAAATATCCAGCAATTGGTGGAGACAACCAAACTCCTCTCCCTTTAATGGCTAACCCGCCAGGTGTGATGTGTGGACCCAGACTGACGGCTTCTGAGGAGCCATGTTGCAAGGTGCACCAGCTGGACCACCCGTCCTACTGCATCCCAGCGGCACACCCACACTGCTGGGTTGCTTCTTCTGGAAGGGCAGGCTTGAATCTAACCCCTCCGGAGATTCTAAACAAGGGAGAATCAAACGAGTAAATATGACTGCATATGAGCAGCTCTTTAAAAAGAGTAACTACAAAGTACCACAAACAGAGTGGCTTAAACAAGAGAAATTATTATTATCTCATGGTTCTGGAGTCTGGAAATACAAGTTCAAGGTGCTGGCAGGGCCAGACTCCTTCTGAAGGCTCCAGGAAAGGATGTTCCAACCTCTCTCTGGGCTTCTGGTGGTTCCTTGGCTTGTGACAGAAGAACTTCAATCTTCCCATAGCATTCTGTGTGTGCGTTCAAATTTCTCCTTTTAATAGGGATACCAGACATTTGGATCAGGGCCCACGCTACTCTAGTGTGACCTCATTTTGACCAATTATGTCTGCACCAACCCTATTTCCAAATAAGGTCACATTTGAGGTTCTGGGGGTTAGGACTTGAACATATAAATTTGGTTGGGACATAATTCAGTCCACAACACAAGTGGATGGATTATTTTAAGTCTTACCCCATACTCCACAATCCACTAGGAAAAAGTCATTTCTCTCCACCCGTTGCAAGTAATCTACACAACCCAAGGATCTGGCTATGCAAAATCAATTCAGCTGTTGGGTTGAATTAATGAGTCCCTCAAACTCCCTAGGAGTCCGTTCCTGGATGCATAAACGTTTGGCAGACTGTGCCAGTTGTCTGGGCCAGGACAAGGTGGGGCAAGATGGCACCTCACTGTGTGGAAGGCAAGGCCAGAACCTGCTCAGACCCAAGAGTGAGCACCTCCTTAAAATGTGTCTCCAAGGTGCCTTATTGGCCTTCCTTCATCCGTATCCTGATGCGAGCAGTTCTGGGAATGGGAGCTGCCTCGGTTTTTCTAAGATCTGCATCACACCCAAACTCAAATCTCAGTCTGCGGTAAACAAACAATACTATGCTGCTCAAACATCTCTGCAGTACAAGAAATATAAAAACCGTATTGTTAATGCAGAAGACCCAATAAAGGGCTTGAATATTGTGTGATTATTTCATTTCTTTCTAATTTGTTGCTAGCCACCCTCAGCAAAGACATCACAAGGCTTTTCTTCTCTAGTACAGGCTTTGATTTAAATCCAGCCGTAAAAAGACCCAAGGCAAAGAAAAAACCTACGGAGTGAGCAAAAGTTACTTTCCATGTATAATTGGAGAAAATTGAATGGGTCTTGTTCTGTGGGCCCTTTATTAAAAAGTTTTCCCCAGGAACTCCTTGCAAACAAGTTTTAGAGAGAGCCAGCTTCTAAGTGCCTGTATGCATGTGTCCCTGGGGGGCAGCTTAACTCGGCAAATAAGAATGTTCCCAGGACCATTTCCCCCTCGGTTTATATAAAGAGACAACACTGATTTAGGGGAAGAACAATAAGCCTCCTGCAACTCTTCTTTTTAATCACAGGGAGGAAAACAAGAAGGAAAGCCTTGCATCGCCATAAAGGAGAATAATCAATAGGAGATTTGTGGCTTAGATGTGTTATCGGCAGTCAGCCTAAATGGCGACTTAGCTGTGCTTACAGGAGGGCACAGCTGGGTTGCTCCGAGGCAATTACGATGTTGAGGGATGCGTATGGAAAACCTCCCCCTCCAAAAAGCTCAGGCAGAAAACCTGTGCCTGGCATAGCAAGGCCTCCAGGCCAGTTTGGTACCATGGCAAGTCCAGATGCAAACATCTCCATCCCAGCCACAGTGGGATCTTAGCTTAACAACAGTCGTTGCGACACAAAAATCCATGAGAACGACCTTGCAATAACTGGACAATATCACAAAGAACTTCTTGGAGCAAGGACCCACACAGAACCCCCAAATCCCAGAGCCTGAAAGGACCTCTACTCCAGAACCCCATCCATTCCTCTAAGGATGAACAGAGAAGGGATACTGAGGCCCAGAGAAGGACAGCAGGTAGCCATAGGCCGCAGGACAGAGGAAAGCCAAGGCAGTATGGAGGCCACCTATAGCCACCTCAGCTGTCCCGGTCAGCTCTGGGCTGCACACTGGTAGGGTACAAAGATGTGCAGCATCATGTCCCTTCTCATAGGAGTTTTCAGCTTGGCAAGGAAAAGCCATACAATAAAAGATGTTTGGAAATTCTGCAGAAAATGTCGTGGAGGAGGAGGCTTTTGTGGTGGGCTTCAAATTTTAGAGAAGGTGAGAATTTCAAATGCAGAAAGGAGCAAAAAGGTCTGAGAAAGCATAACCAAGATTTGTAGAAGATGGCCATTTACTCACTCAACTAGTATTTATTGAGCAACTACCATAGCCCTAACAATATAGGGATTTAAAATGTACCAGCCCCTGAATTCTAGCACCTTGTGGCCTTGCCACTGGGAGAGGCAGTCAAATAGGCAGTCAACCACAATGTTCCATGACTCTATCTTCCAAGACAAGACTTGACACCCAATGGGCCTCAATACTTGTGGAATGAATACTAATCCCATGAAGGTGGATCACTGAGGGTTCATGGGAGATTAAGAAGAGTTTCACGAGGACTGAATATTCTATGGCTAGATGGACACCATGAATTCAAGGTGGGGTTGTCATGGAGTTGATGGGGTCCGCAAGCCCCCGTGACAGTCACCAGCACCATGGTGAGGGGCGCAGCTAGGAGAGGTGGGTCTGGATGAAAAGGGCCACCAGGAGCAAGGATCTGAAGCCAGAAAAGCTCTAATGTGTTTAGAGCCATGAGCAGACTGCCTGGGTAAGGTCAAGACTCATGTGAGGGTCATGGAGGATGAAGTTCAAGGTCAGATCTGAGAGCCAACATAAGCAGGTTTTCCTTCATCCTGCAGAAAGCAGAGAACCACTGAAAATGCCTTACAGCTAAGCTCAAATATCTGTAAGTTCTGACTTCAGAATGTGGTAAACACAGACCCCTGGTTCTCAATTGGGAAGAGTTGTGTCTCCAACTCCCCAAGGGACATTTTTGGTTGTCCCAACTGCAGGGCCCTCCTCTCCCAGGTTGTGAGTGCACACGACTAACAACTTCTTATCGACCTCATTTGTCTAGCATTGGGCATTATGAGTCAACCATCTCGTATCATTTAGGGCAGGGCTTCCTTCCTCACCGGAAGGGTGAACAGGTGCTAATCAAACACCTTTCTCCAACAACAAAGACATGCAACTCAAAACGCCAGTAGTCAATAGTGCCAGGTACAGTGTGAGCTGTCAGAGCTCATTGGCTTAAAATCTCCCCCAGCCATGTTCTCAGGACCTGACTTCTCCTCACTGGGCTCATCTACCTGGTTGTTCTTCCATGGGCCTCTTTAAAAATGGATATATTTAAATCTCCGAGAGGCAGAAAGTGCTAAGCAGAAACTTTCTGTGAGAGAAGAGGATTCTGGGCACATGCCTGAATGTGGAAATGTATGAGAAATGTGAAAGTGTGAGCAGCGTCCAAGCCTGGGGCCACACTTGGCCCATGTCCCCAGATCCCAGCCACTGGCTGCAGAAAGGACATTTTCAGCTGGTGAGAGACTGGCAACATTGTGTTAACTAGCTTTTTGGGTGTTTCCTTTGCCTTTGAGGCTGAGTGATAGGAGTGGGGAGGTAAAAGGGTGGGAACAGTGTGTGAATGGATGCGGGTTCACCTCCTCCCACCACAGAACAGTCCCCGCAAGCACTGACTCCCATGGCTTATATGCCACCTACTAGAGAAGCTTTCACCAATTACCCTAAGAAACAATCTCTTCTGGACAGCTTCCATACAGTCTCTGCCATGCTGCTTATTCCCCTCCTGGTCCTGTCCCAGCTGACACAACTTCTTCTATATATCAACCCACTTGTGTGTTGTCTGTCTCCCCTGTGAGATGGTAGGTCCCTGAGGACAGGGGCCTCGTCTGCCAATGCATCCAGCTCAGTGTGTGGAGGAGGGGTGGACAGATGGGAGATGCTAGCTGAGTTCGCCCCACAGTCTCCATGGCAGTGAAGCTTCCTGAAGAGGATGAGACCCACACTGACTCCCAGAGGGCTAGCAGAAGCCAGGGTCCCTAATGATCCCCACCTCCTGGCACCCACCTCCATGTAAGCATTCCCCGTGAGTGTGGACAGACCTGTGGGTGGCTTCTAATCAGTAGAATGGAGGAGCTGTGATGGAATGTCCTTCTGTGACTCAGTTACTCCACCTTGGAAGACCAGAGATTCTTCCTTGCTGGCTTGATGAAATAAGCCACTGGGTTGGGGATGCCCACCTGGCTAGGAACAATGGGCAGCTTCCAGGCGCCAGCAAAAATCCAGGCCCCTGGTCCCACAGCTGCAAGGAAATACATCTTGCCAATAGCCTGTAGGAGCTTGGCTACAGACCCTCCACAGTCCAGCCTCCAGATGAGAACACAGCCTGGCTGACAACCAGTGGTACTTTCTGAGCAACCCTGAGCAGAAGACCCAAAGTACTCTGCTGTGCCCAGACTCCTGACCCACAGCAGCTGTGAGATAATAAACAGGTATCATTTTAAGCCACTAAATTTGTGGCAATAGGTCACACAGTCATAAAAACGAATACAAAAACACTCAGCTCTGAAATGTTACCTTAAGCTGCTTTTTGTCATGGGGCCTGAGTGGGAGGCCCTGTGCAGCAGCTACAAATGAAATGCAAAGTCTCCTGAGCAAGGCGTGGGCTGTTGAGCACTAACAGGGAGGAAAAGTTCAAGGAAGTGAGCCCTGCAGGGGGCTCTTCCATCATCCACTCATGAATTTATTCTGCAAATATGTACTGAGCACAGAAGTTGGCCCCAGAGCCACAGCCATGGATGAGGCAGACCTGGTCCTGCCCTTTGCAGAACACAATTCAGGGGCCCTTCCTTAAGTGACTCAAGGCAGTTCACAACCTTCAAATTCAAGGCTGAGCTCCATCCAAGCCTGATACCTGGCTGCTCACGTGTAGACGAATTCAGACGAGGTGGCTGACATTCTCCATCTCACCAGGCACTCCAGCATCCCACTGACAGGGACTATCCCTCACCCTCAGCCTATGATCTACCATGAGAAAACATGCTCACAGACACGTTCCCCCCCATCACTCCCAAGCAAAACACCATGGTGAAGGAAGACACTGAGAGCAAGTATCAAGTGCTCATGCAGTGAGAAGAGAATTGTATATGTTGTGTGCGTGGGAGGGATTACCATCAGTGGTCGGCAGGGTCGCATTCTCATCTGGAAGCTCAGTGGGGAGGAATCTGCACCCCACCTCCTGTAGACTGTAAGCAGAACCCATTTGCTTGCAGCTGTAAAACCAGAAGCCTGGATTTTCTTTAGCAAAAGCCTGGAGGCGAGCATAGTTCAACCCCACACAGTGCTCAGGGTCCTCTCCCTGGATGGGAAGCCCTGCTCCAACAGTGACCAGCTTGAAGAACCTTGTCATGTAACCTCCTTATGCCTCGTTGTCCTCGTCTGCAAAACAGGAAGCAGAGAGAATGCCTACTATATAGGATGGTTGAAATGATTAAATAAGTTGATAAATGCAAACAAATTAATGCAGTGGCAGGCACATTCATTCAATAAATGTTAGCTATTATTACTGGTTTTCCGCTGCCATGCCTTCAAAGCCCATCTATCTACTGACGGCTCCCAAACTCGTGTTGTATCTTGTCCCAGCTCTTGACCTCAGACCTGCACCCCCCACTGCCTACAGGACACCTCCACTTGAGATTTCTAAGAAGCCCCTCGAATCTGCACTGCATCCCAAATGTCTCATCCTTTGGTCTGTGTCATCCCAGGAAGCAACACCTCTGTTCCTCCTGGTGCTGGAGCCAATGCCTTGGAGGTCAAAAAGTTCTTTCGGCTCCACTTTCAAAATACATCCAGCATCCACCCACTGCTCATCACCTGTACTGCTGCCTGGTGGCCCAAGTCACATTACCTGTCCCCAGGGCTATGTAACAGCCTCCTGCATCTCCACCCCATGCCCTCTGTGATTTATACTCAACAGAGCAGTCAGAAAGAGCCTCACAGATGCAGGTCCAGACACCCTCTGTGGTGTCGTCCCATCTCACTCAAGGACCTTTGTGGATGACCTTCTGCGATCTGCCCCATGACCTCCCTGACCTCAGCTCCTGCAACCACTGTGGCCATCACCCCTCCCAGGCTCTCTGACCTCTCTTTATTCTGTAGGGCCACGACCCTTATGATCTAGTGCCCAGACACCCCCCCCCAACCAGGTATCCCCATGCTGCCCTCCCTCTAATATTACATCTTTATTCAAACACCACTTTCTCAGGCATCACTCTCTCTACAATTGGATACTCCCCCACACTTCCCATCCCCCTCCCCGTTCTGTTTCTATCCTTAGCATTTACCATTGAATTACTGTGCATGTAATGATTTAACTTGGGTTATTGTCCATCTTCTCCGGTAGGAACTGATCTCCTTGTGGGCAAAGACACCTGCCTGCTGTAATGCATCTCCAGTGCCTGGAATACCATAGGTGCTCAGGCCACACCTGCCAGGAGAGGGACTCGCAGACGCCCTGCATACAGAGTGGCCTCATGGTGTTGCTTTTGCAGCAGCGGCTGGCTGGGGCTGCTCCTTCTCCACCATCCTCTGCTTCTCTTGATTTCTCCTCTGCTGCCGGAAGTTAGTGGAGGGGAAGAAAGACAGGGAGAAAAGACAGAAACGACCCCCATTCTGGTGGTGCTACAGTTCCCATGCGAAATTTCTCCAAGAACATGTTAGTTCTCCATTAGAACAAATACTTCCTGATTATCTATAATATCCCAGAGATCTCTTTGGAACATTAGGTCAAGGCTACTCTGCAGTTTCGTATGAATCCCCTGATTGGGAAAATATACTCAAGATCTGGTGTGCCGCGGTTATGACTTAGGGATAGATGTGACCACGGATGACCTCAGAGACAGAGGAAAAGACAGATTTTTACAGCTAAAAGGCAAGAAAGCTTCCACAGTAGGACAAGGACACCGAGTGGGGAGGAAAGAGGTTTGGGAAACACGATAGGCATTGTCACAGCAGTGAAAAAAGCCTTGGTACTCGGGGTGCCCTCGGGGGACTCCCGCCACCGGACTGGTGGCACAGAGATGCAGGCAGACCCATTGGCCGCTGCGGGGGTTCCAGAGGCCCCCTCATTCTGCACCAACACCCCCCAGTCCAGGGCGTCCCTCCTGACCCTGGTGATCTGCCAACTCCGTGAAGGTAAGCAAATCTATCTAAGTCCTTCAGGAGTTAACCCAAACTCCATGTGGCCTCTGTGGCGCAGTGCCCCCAATAGAAAACCTCCCCGGCACATTCCCCTAAAGGACATGTCAGGTCGGTACCTCTGGGACCGTGAGGCCCTTTCTGGAGAAGTCCTGCAGGAGTACGCTCCCTCGTTGCTCACTTAGACCCTGGGCCTGGGGGCTTTACAGAGCACCACCACCGCCTGGTGCTGAGGTCAATGCCTGGAGGGGTTGCAGAGGGAAGGAAGAGGGAAGAAGGGGTCCCTTCCCCTGACGGAGGGACGGAGGGGAGCAAGTGCCCAGAAGCTCCTTCTCAACCCTGCGGAGCGGAGAGCTCTCTCCTCGCAGGCACGGGCCCCCAGCCAAGTGCTCACCTGCTTCGAGAACGTTGCTTGCAGCTCTGCCAGCCGAGTGACATTTTGAAGTTGTTTAAAGGAGAAGTTACAAGTGGGAACAATTTGGGCCTCTTGACTCCCGTGAGAGATTGCTCCTTTCTGCAATTATTTATGTGAAACTCAAGATCATTTGCCGACTATTTTTCAGAGATGGCTGACAGCCAAGTGAGCCCAGAGTTTTGCAGCTTTCTCCGACCCCCACCCCCCTTCTCTCTCTCTTTCTTTTGCTTGTTAGTTTGCTTGTTCAGGATAGCCGAGACTAATTATGATGAGACGCGAAACTTTCCAAACGGGAAGGACAAGTTTCTTCACAGTTTCCTATAAAACGATGGATAGAGAGCAGCTGTGCTGTCCTCAGGGCGCACGAGTGAGCTGCCCGCCCTTACCCAGCCCACTTCACGGCGTCTCCTCAGCCCTCTGCCTCTCGGGGCCGCCCCTGGCATCCAGGGGTCCTGGCCGCTTCGGTCCTGCGTATGGCTTTCCTTTCGGTGCTGGGTGGGAGCCACCCTTTCACCTCCAGAAAAAATTAGGCAAAATTGGAATTTTGTGCTTCAAGGGCCAACCTTGAGGGAGTTAAAAGACAACCCACTGCATGGGAGACAATATTTGCAAATCCTATCTCTGATAAGGGGTCTTTATCCAGATGTAGCAGGAACCCTGGCAGCTCAACAATGAAGATAAATATTCCAATTAAAAATGGTCAAAGGAATAGATATTTCTAGGAAGAAGATGTACAAATGGCCAGTAAGCATGTGACAAGATTAGTGAAAATGTAAATCAAAACCGCAAGATACCACTTCAGACACACACAGAAAGGCTTGTGGGTCCAGGTGACTGCCCCCAGGTCCTCGCTAGTTGCCTGGTCCAGTGAAATGTAGTGAGGCAAACGGAGGAGAGAGGGGGCTTGGCCTCCACTATTGGCACTACTGGGAACTGCCATCCTCTGTGGACCCTTAAGGAAGCAGGGAATGACCCCACCCCTCTGGTCCTGAGGGTTGGCATCAGACATTTGAGGACACGGCCCCGGAAAGGTTCAGGGGTCCGTTTCTGTCATTTGTTCCATGTGTGACCTTGGCTCCTCCCTGTCTCCTGTCTCCTCTCTGCTCTCTGGGCTGGGGACAGTTATTTGTGGAAGACAGCTTGGAGGAGGTGACCCGCTGCCTCTTCCAGCTCCAATACACTTGCCAGTTACTACACTTTGCTCCTGCTTCTGGTCCCTTAAAGCCATCCCTTGCAGCCTGCAAACTGGTGGTCCCCAAGTCCCCAGTGACAGCACAGCAAATTAAAGGCCAGCAGCACCAAGATGCTTTGCAAACTGGAAACACGCATGGGTTATTTTTGAAAGAGTCCATCTCCGGTGACTCACAAAAGATTCCTGTCAGCATGTCAGGTGGCTAGCACAGCCCCACACCTCAAAGCCCCAGAGTGGGGCCAGGTCCCCCCTGCTGGGCCCGAGCTGCCCACCTGGCCCTGCCCTGGGGCCATGCTCTGGAGCAAGCTAGCTTCCCGAGGAGACAGAGATGGATGGCACCGGTCCAGCCCTGGGAAACAAGCCATCATCTGACATTTCACACCTGGAGACTCATCTACACATCCTTTACCCTGCAGGTCAAAAACCCTTCCCGGCACAGAAATATTTGATATTGATTTTATCCACCATGCTGAGAGCTGTCAAACTCACAAACTGTGGGAACATCCAGGAGAAGGGGCAGGGTGTGCCCAACCGGCCGGTCATCGGACGCGACCTCCCTACAGAGGTTTCGGTCGCTGTGAGTGGAAAGAGCAAAGCCCTTTTCGTGGCTTCCTGGTGCACGGAAAGGGACTTTTTATCAGCCCCACCTGCCTATTTAGGTTAATTCATATTCTGCAGGTGTCACACGGAGAACCCAGTGGAAGAATTACACCGGCCAGTTGACTCCCTTCGGAGTGGGGCACAATCGATCTTGCTTTCAGTTTGTTGGCAAGATAAATTCTTTGACTGGGATTGTTTGCTGCCTCCAGCGGGACCACACTCCGTTTTATGGCGACATCTTTGCATCGATCTCGCTTTCTTCTGTTCCACTGTTCTAAGAGGACACCTAAAGCTAATATCTCATCCAGCATGAAGCCACACCCTCCAGAAGGTCCCCAGAGTCCCCAGGAGGTGAGGACTGTGATCAATAGGAAAGAAAGGAGTTTCTTATGAATGCAAGGCTTCTAGCTTCCCAGGAGGTGACAGTGGAAGAGTATCCTTGACCGGGCATCTGCCGGACTGAATCCGAGCAGCTATTGAGGGCACACTCCCCGCTGCAGGCAGAGGGGTGTGCTAAGCCCACCCGGCTCCGGGAAGGGCCTGAAGTGATGGAATTCTAGCCGTGTTAGTGGCCACAGGAAAGCAACGGTTGGGAAGGGATCCACTCATCACGGTTGTCATCAGCCGTCCGAATGCCGCAGCGTAACAAATGGCCTCTGATATTGGTCATGCCCCCAGGAAGGAGGACCACTTTGCCCCAAACCCAAGGGGGAAAACTTCCTGGAAGGAGTTGAACCAGCAGGCTCAGCAGAGCAGGTTACTTGGAGAAGGAGGAGGTGGATGCAGAAGACGTTCTGCTCCGTTCCCTGACATCTCCAGGCTGTCATTAGCAGACCCTCTTTGTGTCTCAGTTTGCTCATCTGTAGAATGGGAATCGCAGTACCTCTTAGATCAATAACCTGCATGTAATTAGGACCACAGGCAGCTAGGAATACAGGCAAATCCTCTGTCGCCCCACATCCAGAAGTTACCCCCCCTCCAACTACTCCTCAGCACCCACACTGCTATGCCTCATCCAAGCCTCCAAGCCACAGGACACAGGACACTTCTGGACGTTGAGATGAGCCTCCCTGGAGGCCTCCGTGCTCACACTGTTGCTTCTTTCCCACACCCCAGCTGGACAGCTCTCCTCCCAACAAGTAAGAGTCAAGTCCTACCACACCAAGGTGCCTTCCCATCACACGTGATGAAGCCCTGGACTCATCCAGGCCTCCCGGCCGTGGATCCCACTGTCTCCTCTCCATCCCCCTCTCACCTCTCCCAGGCCCTTCCTCTTGCTGCCCTCCCTTGCCCCAGAACTACCCCCCATTCTCACACGGGCTTTCCTGACACCCCACCATGGCCTCCCGCTCCACTAGCATCTCTTCCCTCCCTTTGCCCTGCCTTGTTTCCCCAACGAAGGGCCACCACTCAGCACTGTATCGTGTGTTGACTTACCGGTGTGTCTGTTCGCGTCCTCCATGATGATAAACTCAGGAGAACGTGTCCCGGCCTTGTTCACATTCGCACCCCCAACTTTGAGTTCCATCTGAACACGGAGAAACTGTAAATGGCCATCATCCGCAATAACATCAGACAGGAAATGGGGGTGGAGATTTGGGCACAAATGGTGAAGGATGAAGGTCCAGGGAGCAGGTGGAGAGGGAAATGGGGCCAGGAGATGTAGAGGAAGGGGGTGACCTCACATGGGGACAAAAGATGAGGAGAGTGGAATAGGGGGTTGGCTGGTTTCCAGGCGGAGCACCTGTGAGGAGGGCACCTGTTGTGGGTGGAATTGTGTCCCTAAAACGGTATGGTGACTCCTTCATACCCGTGAACGTGACCTTATTTGGAAATAAGGTCCCTGCAGGTGTAATCGAGCTAACACAAGGTCACACTCCATTCGGGGGGGCCCCAATCCAGTGTGACCTGTGCCCTTTCAGAAGTGAAAACAGACACAGAGAAGACCATGCGACCGTGAAGCTGAGACTGGAGTCATGCATTAGCGAGCCAGGATTGACGATCACCACCAAGAGCTGGAAGAGCAAGGAAGGGTCCTCTGCTCGAGCCTTCGGAGCAAGCATGGCCCTGTCAGCACCTTGATTTGGAACTTCAGCCTCCAGACCTGGGAGCGAATGTGTTTCTGTTGTCTAAAGCCCCTGGTTTGTGGTCCTTTGTTTCGGCAGCCCCAAGGCCTGAATACAGATCACCCTCACTGACATCAGAAAAGAAAAGACAAAGACGGTTTGCAGAGCTGGGGAAGAAAGGAGTGAGGACATAGCCTTGAGTTCCGGCCAGGCCCATTTTAAGAGCACAAAGCATTCCAAGAGGCGCTAAAAAGCCTGCTGACCACAGGATCTGGGCTCAGACTGCACACTCAGGGAAAGCTGGGTCCAAGAAACCAGCCCGGCATAAAGCTCCTCAGCCAGGAACAGCATGAGACATGGCGACCAAACAGCCCAACCCTGAGGGAAGAATCAATCTCATAAGTGAGTAGGAATGACACACTAGCCCCCACAGGGCCACTGTGAGAATCGAACATGTCAGTCTATGTGAGTGATTAGGCTGGTGCCCCAAACACAGTCACTAGCCCATAAATATTAGCTCTTGTCATTGTCACGATCAAATTTCCAAAATGAGATGCTGCTGAATAAAAATAATCTATGGCAAAATTTTTACAGCATCCTCCTTTTGGAAATTCATAACACAAATGTGCACATTAAAAGGTCTGAGAAGTCCTGCAATGAAGAACATTCTGGAACCCAGTGTGTCCCAAACAACAGCTTTCTTCACTTCATGCTTCACCTAAACCTTTGCTGTGCTAATGCCTATTATAGATCTCCAAGAAGGAGGCACAGAGAGGGTAAGTACATTGCCCCAGACCACACAGCTATCAAGTCTCACTGGGACAGAATGCCAAGCTATCATACCTGACCCTTTGCTGCTGTTCTTGATGTCAGTGTCTTTTTTTTTTTAAGATTTTATTCATTTATTTGATAGACAGATCACAAGTAGGCAGAGAGGCAGGCAGAGAGAGAGGGGGAAGCAGGCTCCCTGCTGAGCAGAGAGCCCTATGCGGGGCTCGATCCCAGGACGCTGGGATCATGACCTGAGCCGAAGGCAGAGGCTTTAACCCACTGAGCCACCCAGGTGCCCCTCTTGATGTCAGTGTCTTGTATGGAGTAAGCACTCCATCTGGGATGGATCCTGGTGCTGCTACATATTGGGCAGAGAAACCCAGAAGGAGCAAGGAGAAGCATCCTGCACAATCCTGTTTCCCTTGGTTCTGTTTCCAAAGATAAAGAAGTGACTCCACTGTCCGGAGCAATGTAAGAGATGCTGTTTTTGCTTTAGTAGGACATTTGCCACTAATGCATTAATCTTGGACTGTATGTGTCACACACCCTCAATGCTTTAATTCTTAAGTTAAAATGTGAGCACACTGGCTTTGCAATATTCATTCACTTACTCTCTGAACATTCACCGAGTGCCTTGCATCCACCAGAAACCACACCAACTGGCTGGAGGAGAGAGACAGAGGTACAAGGAAGGCTTACATGAAGGCACTGCTTCAAAAAGCAGGGTCTTCAAGGCCATAGAGGCCTCCACTTTGAAGTCATTCCTGAGCAATTTCCTAAGGGTCAGGTGGAAGGGAGAAGAGGCAGATCTCAGGGCTCCACCTCAATCAGGGAAGTCTTACAGGAGGTGGTGCCATGTGAGCTCTACCTCACAGATGAGTAGGCATTTGGTAAGTTAAGTGGGAGGCAGCTCCAAGAGGAACCATCATCATTGGAGAATTCCAGCATCCTGAGGGAGCCAGCCCCAGCAGAATCAGTCATCTGGGGGCTTCTGGGGGGAGGCTGCCCTACACCAGGGATAGGGTGGGAGAAGTGAGGAAATGAGATTAGCCAAGCATATCTGAGCCAGGTTTAATTTCCTGATGAGACCTGAACTTCCAGGGGAAGGGGATGTGATGCTGAGGAGCCACCAGAAGTCCCTTAGGTGGAGACTCCTTCAGATTTGTCAAGCGGGAGGATCCAGTGTCCGCCAGCCTGGGCTTTGGGGTCAGGATAGACATGAGCTGGGTGCCCTAAAGCAAGTTATTTCACCTCTCTGTAAAGTGGGCAACACAGTACCTACCACCCAGAGCTATTGCTGGAATGAGCTGTGCAGAATGCTTGGCATGGTGCCCAGCCAGGGTTCAGAGAGGGTCATTGCTACACTAGGAACAGTAGTCGTTGTTGCAGAAAGAACCAAGGGTTGGCAGGGAGATACAGCCACAGAAATGAACCACTTCATCATTAGTTAATTCATGACTATTGTTCATTTACTGAGAGTGTGCCATGTGCCAGGCACCATGACAGGTGTAGGAGAAATGGTGACAAACAAAAGCAGCCCTGACTCCTCCCACCATGGAGCTCACAACACGGGTGGGAAGAAAGAGGTTAAGCAAGCACTCATGCCAGTGTAGGGGAGGAAGAAAATCTTCCCCTTCCCACCTCAGATTTATTGCTGGAGCCCCACAAATTAGACTGACAAAGACAGACTAACCAAAGGAACAAATAGAAAGTTTAATAAAACATGCATCGGGGGCACCTGGGTGGCTCAGTGGGTTAAAGCCTCTGCCTTCGGCTCAGGTCATGATCCCAGGGTCCTGGGATCAAGCCCCGTGTTGGGCTCTCTGCTCAGCTGGGAGCCTGCTTCCTCCTTTCTCTCTCTCTGCCTACTTGAGATCTCTGTCTGTCAAATAAATAAATAAAATCTTAAAAAAAATAAAAACATGCGTCGTATACACACACACACACACACACACAGGAGCTCTCAGAGAGAGTAACTCAAAAGCATGGTTAGAACTCAGGCTTATATAAAAGCTTAGCAATAGAAAAATAGATTTGTGGAGAAGTGACAAGGCCAACGAAGAGGGTTTTGAGTCTCTAGGGCGGCAAACTGTGGGCAGACAAGGGCATGGGGGAGTGGAGGGCAGGGGTGGTTGGTAAGGTCTGTTGTGTAGACACCTCTGGTGCAGTCTCTGGTGCTGATCAGGGTCTGGCATTATCTCTGGTGATTGATTTCTGTCCTTCCTGGTACAGGGGGGAGGGGGACATGTTCACAAATTTTGTCCTGCTTCTAGGCAGACAGAGAGAGGGCAGGGACCTTTACCTGTATCTGCTTCTTCTCAATTGTCTTTAGCTCAAACTAATCCTTATGCCAAAATGGCATATTTGGGGTTGCATGTTCTGCTGCCCTTTGCCAACAACCAGTAAAGTGTGGGCTCCACAGTCCAGGTGAGAGTCACAAAGGGCCTCTGCCACTTTGTGACAGCAAGAGTAGAGTGGAGGAGGAGAAGTTTGGCTGGGAGACATTGGAGGAGGCTGGAGATGGACCAGGTGGGGACCTAGAGAAGAAGATACAGGTGCACAATAGCTAAATGATGACTTGGCAATGGGAGACAGGGGTGGTATGGGCAACGGGTTCAGGGAATACAAGCCAAGCTCTGGGCAGGTAGAGTTTAAGGAGCTGCAGACCACCGGGTGGGTGATGTATAAAAAGGACACATTGGCATTTGACAAAGAAGACAAACTCTCCCCACCTATCCAGTGCCACACCAAACTCTTCCCCAGGTGGGCATATGAGTATGGATGTTATAAGATACATACATAGTACTTACAAGTGCTGACTTACTATTCTGTGTTTTTCCTCTGTGGGGGCTTGGGGCTGAAGATCACATGGTGCCATGCCAAAGGTGAATTCCCTTTCCCGTGCAGTGCCTGGCCATGCTTCCAAGGTCTTTCCAGGGGTCTCCTATCAGCTCAGGGAAATTTGTGGGTAGTACAAAAGCTTGCCAGGACCTAAGAGCCTCCATTTCAGGACTCAGCTTGTGAAGTTACACTAGATGAGCAGGGACAGGAGACAGGAAGGTGGGGCTGGAGGAGAAGGAGAAGGACAGGGAGGGGTCAGGAGGTTCCATCTGCCTCCTATAGCAGCTCTCTACTCTGAAAAGTAAGAGAGGGGTGCCTGGGGGGCTCAGTGGGTGAAGCCTCTGCCTTTGGCTCAGGTCATGATCTCAGGGTCCTGGGATCGAGTCCCACATCGGGCTCTCTGCTCAGCAGGGAGCCTGCTTCCCCCTCTCTCTCTGCCTGCCTCTCTGCCTACTTGTGATCTCTGTCTGCCAAATAAATAAATAAAATCTTTTTTAAAAAATAAAAATAAAAAAATAAAAAGGTAAGAGAACTGCTCCCAAAATGCAAACTCTTGCTCTAAAGAAGGGGAAGAAAAAAGGATAAAGCCTCATTTACATGTGAGGTCACACATTTAGGAAAAAAACAAAAAACAGCAATTTGTCTCAAAATTGCCTACTGGCTCCAAACCCACGTTGCCACCACTGCAGAGCCATAGTCTGGGGACTGAGAGGCACAGGTTCTTGGGGCTCCCTGTCATCAGCACCCCTGCCCCAGATCAAGCCCCTCCCCCATCTACAATCCTCACCTCCACAGTCCGCGATCCTCCCCATTGCAGCTCCCCATTGGCAAATGACTAAAAATTGGGCCAAATTATCACCAATATGATGTGCATCAAGAAAACAAATTAAGTCTAACATTTGTGCAGTGACAGCTGACCTTTGCATGATTAAAATGAATGGCTGCGAAATGAGCCAGATTAACGATGTTTAACTTAATGGAGCAATCTCGGAAGCCTGGAGAAGTTTCTGGAGAAACCTATTCTGGCAAACCTGAAGGAAAGATAAATCGTGCCACAGTCTATTTGCCACCTGTTGGCACGAAGAGGGGCTGCCAGGCCAGGAGAAGGTGGAGGACCAGAGGATATATAATAACCTCTCGGTGGCCACCAAAGAGACCCCCGTCCAGCCCATATACACCAGGCTTCTCTCCCACCCGCTTATTTGGAATGAGGAGGGCAGGGCCTTTAGCTCAATTCCCCTGAGGCAGCCCCTTAATTGTGTGGGACAGCTGAAATCCCATCCCCTGGGGCTCTAGGGATGGAAGCAAGCTGGCTCCAGCAATGGTGGCAAACGATGATGTTACCTGACATCTGTGCAGCATCCTGGCTCTCTCCCGGAGCACAGAGCACTAGTAGACAAACAGGTTTCTCTTTGGCAAGGCACCCCTTCTCCAGGGTGCCTTTCAGATGGAACTTGGGCTTGAAAAGAGGGAGAGAACATTCTGGTTCCTTCTAAGAGGTCACTTCTGACCCTCAGGTGTTTGGAGCCATGAGTAGCCCTGCCCTTTATAAGGATACAAAGAAAGTGTGCAGTCATGAGCTTCAGAACACCTTTGCTGGGGATTTGGGGCAAAGCAGCTTGGATCCGGGTAGTCCCTGATGGAGGAGAGTTCTTGGAATGGCATCTCCATAGGCTTAGCCAGTCGGGTTTTTACTTGTGAAATTAATAGATTTTTGACTCTTTATCAAAACCTTGGAGACTGCAAGTTTTGTGTTGTGTTGTGTTGTGTTTTTATATGTAAGTGTGGAGGACTTGCACTGCATGCCCTCCTGCACTCTCTAAGCTGACTTGGTGGCCAGGACCATGAGGATTTTAGTCCCAGGATGTCATGAGTGGTTCCAGAACCAAGAGATGGTGGTCACTAGCTGACGTAGAGTTGTGGGACCTGCCTACACTCTGGATTCCAAAGCATCTTGTTACCTGCTGCCCTAGGGAGGCAGCATGTGCGGGAGCTGCTGTCACCTGTGAGTGAAGTTCAGACAAGGTTGGCAATACACTTAACGCCATCATGTGGACCAAGAACAACACAACTATTATGCACAAGTGGGGTATGCTGTATATTTATAATCATAATTATTGGAAGGAAAAATATGACACAAAACTAAACTCCGAGAATATCCTACCTGTGACCTTAATTATTTCTACAGTTTGAGGAAAGGCTGCCATAAATGACTTTTTTCTAACCAATCTGATTTCTGTCAAAGCCTTGACTATTATGGTCCACTTTCTTGGGCAGAGGGGCACTTTACTATGTATTTATTTATTTGTAATTAATTGAAGATCCAGTAGGTTTCAGGACAAAGGCAGAAGTACACTGAAAAGGAGCAGGTTTGTACCTATACCACTCCTTGAATTGTCTGTCGTGCTTTCATATCCCCAAACTTCGTTGTGTGTGAGTAGAAAGTTTTCTGAAATAAATGTTGCACTTCCTTGCCTCCCCAACCCAAGAAAATAATTGAACTTTTTAAAATGAGTAAAGTTCTCTGTGCACATGCACTGGTTTGGTTACAGAGAGTGTGGCGTGAAGGCTGCCGTTAAATCATATTTGCTTGCCTCTGTGGTGTCGGGCTGTCATCCGTCATGTCTCACGGTGTCTGCCACTAACAGTTTCTTTGATGATTCACTCTCATGTCTATGACAGACCAAAAACCAGCTCATGGGGATTTTTGGTAATTATCTGTTTAAGAAAAGCATTATAATAAGAAAAGTGATAACATCTAAGATATCTATAACACTGACTACTGTACTTTACATTTATTAACTTCTTTAATCCTCACCACAACTAGTGGACAGGTGTCATCATCACCACCAACACCATCATCATCCTCACAGTCACCATCGTCACCTCCATGATCACACCATCACCACCATCACCA
>JAHRIG010000041.1:2365876-2380437 GCA_020311275.1 Eira barbara | reverse complement strand
CATCATCATCATAGTCATCATCCCCATATTACTGATGAATAGACTGAAGTCTGGGGAGGTGGGGTCCCTTGTTCAGGGGAATTGTCAGGGACTGACTTGTGTTCTCACAGGATTCATATGTTGAATCCTAATTCCCAGCACCTCAGAATGTATCTGTATTTGGAGATGGAATCTTTAAAAGGGTGATTGAGGTTAAATGAGATTACATGGGTAAACCCTAATCCAGCCTAACTGTCCTTGCGAAGAGAGGAAATTTGGAGACCTACAGAGAGATCAAGAATGCACGTGCTCAGAGGAAAGACCTAACAGGTAGGTGGCCATCAGCAAGCCAAGGAGAGAAATCTCAGGAGAAGTCGACATTGCTGACTCCTTGATCTTGGACTTTAGCCTCCAGAGCTGTGAGACAATACATTTCTGTTGGTTCATCTGCCCACTCGGTGGTACTTTGTTGTATGGGAAATGAGTACAAAGATCCACCAGCCAGAGGCGAACGATAAAATCTCGTGTAAGAGGGCTGACGTAGAAGCTGCTGTCACTCTGGAACACCACCGTGTAGAAAGGACGTCCTCAGCAGAGACGCTGGTAGCCTGGAAGAGAAGGATCCACCTAGCCGACTCGGTGAAGCCCCAGGGGCTCCACCGCTGCCCTCTTCAGGAGCTTCTCTCCCTCTCCTGCCAGGCTTCCAGAGATGCCACACACACGGCTTCCATTAACCCTCCGAAGCCCAAACAGTAAGGAGCATTGCCCACGGTTTGATGTCCCTGAGATAAGGGACATCAAGATAACAAACCCCTGGCTCCACCCCGGCAGCCCTCCAGCCCCAGCCGTTGTGAAAGAGAAAGCTTAATGTCTTCTCCATTCCCTTCCCTGCTGCCTCCCTTCCATACTGAATTATGACCACCAATAGCACTGAGTTTAACACACTTGGAGTTGTGTCAGCATTCTAGGGACTGGAAGCCTGGGGACAACCTGACTTCATTTTGAGGTTGTAATTACAAGTGGGAAGTAGAGGACTGGGGCTCCCTCGTGGAGTGAAAGGAAGAGCCAAGGAAGGCTGGAGCCTCAGGCAGAGAGAAGGAGCTGGACACCAGGGTGGGAGGCTGCGGTGAGGCAGGGCTGTTCTGGCGGGGCTTTGCTGCCCGTGCGCATACAGAAGGCAGGGCCCTGTGTCAGCAGAGCCAAGATGAACGTCACCCAGAAAGCAGCTGGAGGAAATGTCCTGCTGGAACAGGGTGGAGAGAACCTCTGGAAGAAAGAGGAACCTGAACGGGAGTCGGGAAAATGTAGGCAGGGCTTGACCAGAAAGACACAGTGCGGGACGGCCATCAAGGAAGCAGCAAAGATGGACAGACGCCAGGGGAAAGAGTATAGCTGGACTGCCAGGCAGGTGACATTGGGCTGTGCACCACCAAACTGGGCAGTTTGGACATCTTCAAGTATGAAGAGGGCCATGCTGGTTTATAAGGTGCCTTCATGCCGCTTGGAAAAAGATGCCCAGACACAGCCTTTACCAGAGCTCAGAGCGGAGCAAGGGAAGTGAGGGCTAGAATCATCCAACCTGGTGCAGTGTACAACCTGTGCAACACTCTGGGCTAGGAACTCTCACCAGGCACAGGCAGAGTCCTTAAAGGGCTGGAGCATTGGCCCAGAGCTTAAGGAATGCCTCAGAAAGTTCAGAGAGCTGGCTGGGGTTTGCAGCATAGAGAGATGGTCCAGGAGGGAATAAAGCAAGTTAACGTCCCTAAAGAGGAAAACCACAAAAACAGAGTGGGCCAAAGAGGGGGGCAGAGCATGCCAACAACTAAAAGCTTGAAGTCTCAGCAGGGCTGACAGCTCTTGGCTGATTCCCTTACAGCCTCTGTGCCTGCAGGGGAGGCTCCGAGGGGCAGGTATCGCCCATCCCTGCAGCTCCTGCCCAGGCTGCACTCACCTACGGAGCTCAAGGTGTGGGGAGGAAGGAGGCTCGGGTGATGTGTGTCAGGACCTGAAGGGCCGGAGTCCCTCCTGACCATGGTGCAGAGTACCCTCTCCCTATTCTTGGAAGGCTCAAAGCCCCCACCTGAGTGTCCCCCGCACTCCTTGGCTTTTTTGTGCATGTCCCAGTGTGAGATGCACCAGCAGTGACAAATGTTGCTGCACCTTCCATCCCAAACACACTGCACGGAGAGGACTCTGCCGTCCTGGGGAGGACTCTGCCGTCCTGGGGGGGACTCTGCCGTCCTGGGGTGGGCACTGCCGTCCTGGGGGGGACTCTGCCATCCTGGGGAGGACTCTGCTGTCCTGGGGGGGACTCTGCCGTCCTGGGGTGGGCACTGCCATCCTGGGGAGGACTCTGCCGTCCTGGGGTGGGCACTGCCGTCCTGGGGAGGACAGCCACGGGAAATCTCCCCAGATGCCCCGTGTTGACGCAGGCCATCTACCTTCAGAAAGAGTTTTTGGCCACAAATAATTCAGCTGGAAATTCCCGGTAGAGACAGGTTTTTGTTGAATCTCTTAACCTGGTGCCAACCTGCCTTGCAGCTTATTAAATATAAAACATTAACACCTGCAAAAGCTTGGAGAGTTCTCGGTGTTCTGGCCCCCAAGCACCGGCAGGCAGACGTGCTGCTCCGGGCGTATCTTCCAGCCGTCCAGAGAGCCTGTTCCTGGAACGGCCTTATGGGGAAGCAAGGTCACTGCATTTAACTTCGCTAAAACGTCCTTTGTCGAGAACGTGGGACACAACCGAAGATAACCACCCGGGAAGACCCGATAGTCATGGTGAGAAGAGGGAAGGGCACTGCCTTTGTTCCCGTGACAGCTGGAAGGTTGTTTTTGTGTTCTTTCATGTTTTGTTTTGTTTTGTTTTGTTTTCCAAGGAAATGTGGTGACAGAATCATCTCATGCACAAACTTTCAGAAAGTTTCTAAACTCAGGTAATTAATAGATAGTCCAGAGATGTAAACAGAGGGTGGAGGTGGGAGAGGCCTTCGGTGGGTCCCTGATCTGGGGGACCCCAGGAGGCACAGGTGCAGCTTGGACATGTCACGTCTGAGGTTCCTGGGGACCCCCGGGTAGAGGCGACCGCAGGTAGCAAGGAAAGTCGTTGGCAGGAGGAACAGGGACGGTTTGGGCTGAGATGTTTGCGTGGGGAGCCTCCTCCCTGTGCGACGTGTCTAAGGATCAGCGAGCAGGCGGAGGCAGAGCTCGGATGCTGCGAGCCTCGCCCTTCTTAGCAACACGGCCAGGAAAGGCATGAAGACGGGAGTGGCGAGAGGCGAGAGGCGAGCCACGGCAGGATGTCAGCGGCCACTGGGATGCCGCCCTGCTCGGCTTCCAACCTGAACAGCTTTCAGGGATAGTGAGTTTCCCTACCCCTGCTCTTTGCTATGCTAATGTCCTGCAGCCGCCCACTCCTATTTCAAGGGCAGATTCTCTGGCTCAAGGACTCTAGGCAGGAGAAGGGAGAGGGAAAGGCGGGGGTGGAGAGGGAAGCTGGTGTCTACATTATCTGATCCTCACCCAGATCAGTCTAGAAGCTGGGAGGCAGCTCGTGTATTGAGAATTAAGAGGCTGATATACCATCTCCTCCAACGAGCCCCTTCTTGGACCCTTCTGGAGACCGTCTGGAGGACTCCACAGTTAGGTGGCAGCTCTACCCACAGAAACAGAACCAAGTTAAGGAGCCCAACTCTGCCACAGGAACGAAGCTTACTGTCATTAGGCGTTATCTCAAGTTTGCCTGAAACACACACGTGTGTGTGCAAATACACATAGGATAGAGGGCCCACTCTGCAAAATAATGAGGAGAAAAGATAGTTACAGATGTGACACAGATGCGGATATAGCTAGATGGACGTACAGACACAGAGGCAGACACAGACACAAATCACTGACCCTCTCTGCAGCCCACTCGTCCCAGAGCTTCCTGGAAGCCTGGGGATGGAGAATATTACCCTCCTGTACAGCTCACTGTCCCCAGCCGTGCCCCCGTGTGGTGGCAAACTGAGCCCCTTGGTGGTGATAGAAAGGGACACCAGCCGCCCAGAGCCCAGAGCTTTCTCTGAGCCACCCCCACCCCCAGCACCTCATTCCCTCCATGTGCATCTTTCCCAGGCTCCGTTTTACAGGCAGGGAAGCAAAGTGCAGCCTGTCCCCAGGCTGCTCCAGGTAGAAATCTGGCTCCTGGCCTGTTCCCCAAAAGTTCCCTCAGTTTCAAAGGAAAGCCCAACGTAGATATTGACTCCCGCGTCTTATCATCACTGAGGGGCAGGAAAAGCTTAATTCTGGACTCAGCTGAGGTCCCCTGGGCCCACCCTGCTCCCTCCGAGGTATCCCCACCCCACTCAGGACAGTGGAGGAGGGAGGTCCCCTGGGGTCCGGGCAGTTCAGGGGGGAAATATCTGGTTACTCAAGCTCCTGGAGGGCCGGGACGGGTAACTTAGGATCTACTTGCCTCCGCCACAGTTCCCAGCTTTTGGCCGGACACCAGTCCAGATGTGGCTATGGAGGTAGTCTTCAGATGGAATTAGCGTTTAATCTGTAGACTTTAAAGTAGATCGCCCTCCACGGGTGGGTGGGTGTCGCCCGATCAGTTGAAGATCTTAAGAGGGAAAAATCTGAGATTCCCCCGTCGAGGGAGGAGCGCTACCTCCGGACTGCAGATTTCAGACTCAAGATTACATCATCAACTCCTCCCTGGGTCTCCAGCCTGCCGACCTGCCCTTGCTAAGCTCCCCAGTTATGTGAATCAATTCCTTAAAATAAATGTCCCTCTTTCTGTGTGTGTGTGCGTGTGTGCACATCTGTCTTCCGTGGGCTCGGTTTCCCTGGGGAACCCTGACTGACACAGGGGCCACAGTGCCAATCTCATCTTCTTACCGCTCCTGGCTCCAGCCCACCCAAGCCTTTCCTTTTTCCCTGAATTATGGAGACTGAGATCCATATTCGGAGAAAAACATCCCCTCTACACATGCGTGGCCGTGAGCAGCGCCATCCCCACCCGGAACCTCTCTGAGTTCGCCCACACCTGGTTCCAGGGAGCGACACCTGCCCCCCCCCCCCCGTGCTACCCCCTGCTGCCCACAGCAAGAAAAGCACCTGCCGCTCCCGGAACGAGTCGAGCACAGGATCCCTCTCCTGTGGGCTCCCTGCACCGTCACATGGAATCAAATCTGTCTTAAATGAAAATAAATGAAAACCAGGACATACTTTAGGAAGGATCCTAACTGAAACAGGCTGGTACTCACGCTCTCGTAAGAAACGCTTAAGTGTCCAATTTCCTCTGATGCTTAGTGGAATTATGTCAAATGGGAACTTGATATCACTCTGTTCCCTTTCAGACACCAACGAATGCTACCGCTGTTCTGTCTTCGGTGTAGTCACCGGCTCTCCCTGCAGTGTACACAGCCTCCCTCGGGTGCCGGCTGTGCTGGGGTCCCCGGCAGTAGCCCCCAGCCCCGGGACCGTGATAGTGACACCCCAAAGCTTCTTTAAAGATCTTTGCCGAGAGCAATGGCCCTGCCCCCCAAGCCCTCTCTGCAAAAACATCACCAAGGGAGACCTTTCCAAAGAAAAGCACCTTCCACTGTCCCACTGCCTTCTCACCCCTGGCCTCCTTGGGACCTTCCCTTGTGATGACATTGGGTCACCCGGATGCTCCAAGACTCTCTCCCATCTCGAGGTTATTAATTCACTCCCATCTGCACGGCACCTTTGCCACCCAAGGTCACATGTTCACATGCTCCAGAGACCGGGATGCAGACACTTTTGGGGCCCATTGTACTGGCAACCACTGGACCAAGCGAAGTCCCAGGGAAAGAGAGAGAGGGGAGGTCAGAGAAAAGGGCTGAGGCCGGGGGTCTGAGTGGCCCCCGTGAGCCTACATAGGAGACAAGGAGTCTAGGAGGGACCACCTGGGGAGGGGGCCACGTCCTGGAGGCCCCCTAGAGTGTTTCAAGAATGGAGGCGTCAGGGCGCCCGGGCGGCTCCATTGCTTGAGTGTCTAACTCGGTTTCAGCTCAGGTCGTGATCTCGGGGTCCTGCACCAGACGCCACACTCATCAGGGGGTCTGCTTGAGAGTCTCTCTCTCCCTCTCCCTCTGCCCCTCCCCCTGCTTTAACACCCACTCATGCTCTGTCTCTCAAACAAAATCTTTAAAAA
The DNA here is from genome assembly GCA_020311275.1 of Eira barbara. Classification (NCBI taxonomy): domain Eukaryota; kingdom Metazoa; phylum Chordata; class Mammalia; order Carnivora; family Mustelidae; genus Eira; species Eira barbara. The sequence goes on along the minus strand of JAHRIG010000041.1, from coordinate 2,374,295 downwards.
AAAAAAGGGGTTGTCTGCAGTGAGATGAGTAGTGAGATGCTGAGACGCAGACACAGCCACATCCAGGGTGCCTGGCAGCCCAACGAGCCCCTGCAGGGGAGTGTTGAGGGGGTGGCAGCATGGGGAGGCACCCTGAGGGGGCATGAAATGGGCAAAGGGACAGGGCCTCCTGTGGAGGCTGAGAAAAATTAAGGCCATCCCACCTCAGGTTTAGCCTTAGCATAAGTACAGCCATCTTAGCTCCGGCAGCCATCTCAGACCCCTGTGCCCAAGGGCTGAACTTTCCCCTACTTTACTTTAGTTCTAAGGACCCCCACCCTGCTTTAGTAACAAGAACTCCCACCCTGCTTTGGTTCCAGAGACCCCCACCCTGCTTTAGTAACAGGAACCCATAAATACCCCTGCCTTAACTAAGCTCGGGGTCCAAGTCCCTACTCCACTGTGTCGGGTATACTTGGGCCCAAGCCTAAGCTTGTTAAATAAACCCTCGTGTGATTGCATCGGTGTTGGCTCCTTGGTGGTCTCTCGGACATGAAAACTCGGGTACAACACCTCCAATTGATTCAATTGAATTAGAGCCTCCAATCAATTGCCCTGACGCCAAAGACCACTGTCAGGCTTCAGGCTTCATGCAAGGACCCTGACAGCCCCCGGCCCGCTCCGCCCACCCCCAGCTGGCACTCATGGAGATGAGCTCCCTCTCAGGTTGGCAAAGGCACCCAGGGAGCAGAGCCATCTCACTGGCCTCCCACAGACCCAGGGCCACAGTGACACCAGGGCCTGGTCGGGGTCAGGAAGACTTTGTCCCACCTCTTACCCCACTCTGGAGGCCCCAATGGAGGTGGCTGCCTCAAGTGGACCTATTGCCATGGGATATTCAAACCCCAGGGTCCTGTCTGGGTGCAGCCTGGATGGTTATTGCCCGAGGGAAGCTCTCATTGCTGCTCTGGTTCCCGAAGTCTCCCTGTCCACGGCAGCACCCCCAGAGGCACACCGGTAATACACTTCCGATGACCCAAGCAGAGACCCGCTCCTGACAAGCCACCACCAGGCTCTGCTCCCCGCGCTGCCGTGCTCGGGGCGCGCGCTGGCCGCTCTCCGTGGGCATGGTCTGGGGGGAGCTGCGGGCAGTTTGTCTCAGCACATTCCAAAGAGACTGTTCAATGTGTAAGAGATAAAACAGGACATGGCTTCACGGACTATCAGTATTTTAAATATAAATAGTTTCACCACACAGAACGGGTGCCGTCCGGCAACCCGAGGCCATCAGAGTGATTTCAAATAATCGAGGTTCCTGGTTTGTCGACCTCAAAATTGAGTTTGATTGAGTGTAAAGTTTTATCCGGGACTCAAAGGTCAGACGGTCATATCAAAAGAAATGGGGAGATAAGACAGCAGACAGTGTCCACTGTGTTTGCCCGTGGCTTTTCCCAAATGTCGATGGCCAGTTTGGGGGCCTTCCCCTCTGCAGTCTGGACAGCACAGCCCAGGAAAATCTCCAGACTTTGGGTAGAAAATCCCATAAACTGAATGTGAGGCTTCTAGGGAGATGTGACATGAAAGAGGGGAGAGGTGGGTCAGGCCACGTGTAAAGGCATCTACCGTGTAAACCACGGAGGGCAGTTTAGGCAGGACGTGCCAGGCCTCATTCTAAAGGAACGAATTCAGGCCTTCAAGGGCAAAAAAGGTCAATGGACCCACATATCTTCTTGGTGATGGGAAAGGTTGGAAGCTAGAGAGCCTGTGTTCGCACAACATGTGGGACTCACTAATGCCCCGGAGCTGTGCCCCTACAGTGAGATTTGTGTGTTCTGTGAATTTCACTTCCAGGAAACAAAGTTGAGGGTTGCGGACCCTGGCGCAGCCCCCTGGGGATGGGTACCCCCACCCTGCCCCTCAGAGAGGATCTTGTTTTTGCCAAGCACCAGACACACAGCTGGGTCCAAATGATGTACTTTTGAAATGTAGGAGAGGTCCAACAGGAGACATCTTTGGTGCATTTAGGTGATTTTATTAATGCACGGGGACAGGACCCCTTGGGCAAAATAAGCGGCTGCCCCGGGTTGTGAGGAGTGGCTGATTGTGTGCTGACTGTGTGCTTGGGAGCTGGGCTGTGAGGAGTGGCTGACTGTGTGCTTGGGAGCTGGGCGAGACCAACGAGTTCAAAGGCCTTTCTTGTGCTGAAGAAGACCCCGCCTACCGGAGGCCCAGCTATTACCAAGCTAAGGTTGTATTTCCCTCTAGCAAAGCATGAACAGTAAGGCAGTTGCGAGCTTCGCAGAGGACCGTCACACAGACCCCACCCAGGAGGGGGCAAGGAGGGACGCTGTGGGGTCAGCGTCTGCTCTGTCCAGCTTGCCTTTCACAGCAGCGCCCCGTAAGGACCGGCCAGCCCCATCACGCGGTTCTTCCCGGGCCGGTCTCTCAGCTCCCTTTCTTGGCGCCCACAGAGAGAGGCTCTGGGGCTTTGGGAGGGAAAGAGATCAGGGAACTCACTCCCTGGTCCTGCCTGCAGCCGGAAGACTGACGTGAAGGCGCTCGCCAGCCACAACCCCGGGTCCCAAACAGCGGAGACGTTGGGGGAGGTCTCAGAGCTGCTCAAGGGTCCCAGACCCCACTCCTGCCCGCATGGACAGGCACAAGGTAAATGCCAGCCAGAGCCAGAGTTGGGGAGCAGAGGGGACAACTTGCTAAGGTTTTCACTCAGCCCCGGAGAACATCCCCAGGGCTTTGACAGCCGTAGCGGGTTGTGGGGGGGGAGGCTCCCCTGACCTGTGGGGCCTTGGGAGAGAGCTCCCCACCCCATCCCTTCTCCGCAGGCTCAGCTCTGCTGCTACCCTGTCCTCGGGCCCCAGCTCTGGGCTGGAACCTTTGCCTCTCTCCCCAGAGGGTAATCATTATCATTTAAAATAAAAAAGGAGATTTAAAACAAAGTGCTCATTAGTATGCCAAATCAGCTCCTGCAGACAGGGTCTGGGGCGGGAGGAGGGGTGGGACTAGGTCACAGCCTCTGCCACCCAAGGCCTCCTAGCTGAAGGCTGTTGGCTGGGCCCCCCAGGAACTACTTCAGAGAGGACGAGCCTGAGCTCAGCCCCCATCCTGAGGCTTCCCGCGGGCTTGGGCCTCTCCAGAGCTTTCTGGGCAAACACACACACCCTGCCCCGGGCCACACGGACTGCAACACAGAGACGCATGCTTGGCACACGAGGCTCCACTCGCATCTCCCTCTCGCACACACCCCCCTTCTGGTCTTCAAGAGGCCACCTCCCGTCGCTGCCACACTGTAATAGTTCATGAAAAGCAAACAAATTGCATCTCTCTGATTACATTTCCTGATTTCTTAGAAAGCAGAATTGTAGTAATTGGTTTACATTAAGCACCATGCTATTTGGGAGAGGGGAATTAAATAGGATACCGTTGGATTTGATTCGTAGGCAAACATAGTTAAATGGAAGCAGAAGACGACGTTCGGAAACGCATCTGAACAACATCATTGCAGGCAAATTGCCGTTCAGATAACTGGGGATGCTAAAGCACCATCCCGCCTGGGCCCCAGGTGGACGGCACTGGGAGGCCCCAGGCACCACGGTCCGGGGACCCTCCCGGATGGTCCTGCAATCCTCAGTCAACCGAGGAGGCCAGCCGTCCTCCCGCCTCACAGGGCACGGCGGACCTGAGTTTCTGAAGAACTCTCGGCCAAGGTCACTCCTTCAGCCCCGGCCAGACCACGAGCTCAGCATCCAAGCTCTGCGACACGGCTGTGCGTGCTGCTGAGTGCAATGGGCACAGCCTTCAAAGCCACCTGCCCATCCGCCGCCGGGACCAGACGCCAGAGTCAGGAGAGCCCTCAGCCAAAGGCCTCGCCCCGGAGGAGCGATGAGAAGACCGTGCTCCCCCAGAGCCAGGAGACTCCAGTCTGGGTCCTCCCCCGGCTGAGGCCACCCCTCCCCGCAGCCCAGCTGCCCGTCCTTTGCACTCCATGATGCTCCTTGAGGTCAGGGCCTCTGGTGACTGAGCCAGCCTCTCCTCACCAGACTCAAGTCGGGACCCTAAGGCAGCTTACGGAGACAGATGTCATGCCAGGCCTACCCTGGGCAGAAGCCTGTGTGGGACAGCAGACTCCGTGGGTGAGTGTTGAACAAGGAGCGCGTGGGGCTGACCCCAGGCTCCGCTGACCCCTGCCCACAGCAGGTCACAGGACGTTAGCTCTGGCAGCACTGAGACACCCGGGGCTAGAGGAGGATCCTGTTCACTCGGTCCTGCCCTAGATGCGCAAATGTGCTCCCATGTAGGGAGCGTTCAGTCCCCGTGCACCTGGGACTTTGCCAATCACCGAACTCTCCACCTGGACCACCTCTCCGCTTCTCCCCGACCTGGGGGCTACACGGGGCAGACGGTAGCTTCTTGCCTGGAAAATGGCGAGGACACGCCTCATTCTTCCCCTTCCAGTGAAATGACCTCGGGCAGGTCCCTGTCAGTGTGTTGGAAGACGTCGGTTGGGTCTGACTGTCAGTGTGCTGCTCCCTCTCCCGGAACGGGCTCTGCCTGTTGAAGTTCAAGCCACATCAGAAGGACTGAGCTATGCTACCCATAGCAGGGCCGAGGTCAGTGTGGTCCAGGGAGGGTGGGAAGGAAGCGGAGGGCGGCACGCTCTCCAGGTGTGAGAAATGAGCTCGAGAGAAGCAGTTTCTAAGTTTCTGTGTGTTGCGGGGGGGGGGGGGGCTGGCACCCTTTGAAATACCTCAGTAACCACTTTCGGTGTTTGGATTGGTATTGGAGGGCTAAGTCAGCGCGATGGTGTGACCGTGAGATAGGCGGGCCCCGCTAGGAGGTTGCATGGATCAAATTTCCCAGCGACCCCGGGGCCACTCTTACCCCACCTCCTGTCCTCCTGTCCTCCATGAGGGACACCTTTCCACTGGTCCCATGGGACCGCAGGTTGGGCTCAGGGTCCTAGCCCTCTCCTCCACCACCGTGATGACCAGCTCGTCCCAATTTGCTCAGGATTTTCCCAGCTTAAACACCCAAAGCCCCATATCCCAGGGATCTCCTCATTTGGGGTGAACTGAGTTTGTTACTGGTTTTGCCCTGCAATGTCTGCAGCAGCTGGGTCAGGTCAGGGCTGGGAGCCCTCTGGGAGCGATAGGGCCAGCCCAGGGCAGAGACAGAGCCATCCTGACAAGCCCAGCTCTGTCTGCACGTGCGTCCCGCTGTCCACTGACCTGCAGCTTGTGCCCGGCACCTGGCTGGCCAGCCTTTGTGCGTCTCTTGCATCCTGGATGGCCCAACCTCCAACAGACTGGGTCCCAGACAGCGAACGGGCGTCTGGTTTCTGTAGAATGAGGGATGTCGCAGTGCGTCTGGCACGTGATACCCTATGGAGGGAAGGAGGCGACTCTTCAACAAAATGAACCACTTTCTAGAGAAAGGACCCCTGCTCTGGGGGACAGGTTCCTCCCTCTCCTGAGGGCTGCCCCTCCGTCTGTCCCTGGCTCACCGTCTCTCTTCCTCTTCCTGTCACCCCATTAGCTGCTCACCCAAAGTTCTAATTTTCTCTTTGTAGCTCATGTGAAACGAGAGCTTTCGAGACCCGAAGCCACCTCCCCCTCACTCGACGGTGGGCCTGACAGTCGAAACAGGAGCCTTCAGGATGATAAATCTTCTTTATTAGGAGTCTTTTGTTTAAGAGCCTCAGCCCCGCCTTCTGTGTCAGGGTGCTGCAGACACACTGGGGAGAAAGGGGCAGGTCATGTCACCGAGCAAAAACGTCTTAAACAGCTATTCTTTTTTTTTTTTTTTTAATGTCAACTGAGCGAAAGGAATTCTCCACTGTATTTCTTTCTTCAAATTGTTTTAACCCCATACGAGTGTGCTACTGCTTAAACTTTGGGAGAGAGTCCCAGAAACGGAACTGAGGGGCACACAGAGGAATCCGAGTGATCCATTCGTCCTCCCTACTCAACGCCACTCATCAAACACCTGGGACAGGTGTCAGGTGTCAGGTGCTGGGCAGCAGGACCCAGGGTGGTCCTTGTCCTTGTCCTTGTGGGAAGCAGAATTCATACCAGAGTCCAGTGTGTGATGGACCTCTGGTCACGGCAGAAACAAGGGCTCCAGAACCAAAACAGAAAGAAAACTCTAGAGGAAAACTTCCAGAATTCATGGCTCATACGTTTCCTATAGAATATATAATTTCTGTTGTAAACAAATTTACATTGTAAAACAAGGAAACATCATGGTACCGATATAAACTTGGACTCCAATTTCTAGGAGGAACAAGGTTGGAGTTTCAATTTTCCAGTTACCTTGCCCTACTTATGTGGGTGTTGATGACCTTGTGTCTCCCTAGGCCAATGCGCTGAGGTCGACCTCTCCCTATCGTGACCCTGCAGGGTCTCTCAATAGCCACGCCCCGTGTGGCGGTCTGAGCCCCAACTACACATCCAGCTGTGCCCAAGACCTCATCCCTGCTCGTCCTTGAATGAAAATTACAACTCAACACTCCAGTGTCCAGCCCTGTTTTCTGGACGTGCAGCTCCTGAGGGCAGCGACAACTCACACACTCGTAGTCTGTGTTAATTTCTGGCCCCAGGGCATTTCTGCTTTTCTTGCCAAAGCCACTGTGTATTTTTTCACGTGTTATACTTCATCTGATGTTTCTTTCTGCTTTTAGAAGGAGGAGCTCTGTGTTAGCTCAAGCCACCAATTTCCTGGAACCAGGCATTTGTTTGTAGAATTCCAAATATTTTCACACAGCTGATGCATTTTTTCCAATTATATAATATAATGTGCTCTCATACTGTTCAGAGAATGTAAAACCCTAAAATGGAGAAAAGAGGAGTCATCAGAGAGAAAGCTTTAGAACCTGGAAGTGTGGCTGTCATTGCTAACTCTGTTTCATTTGGAATTATCACAGTTAAGGGAATTGCTCTAATGGGTCAGCAGACACTAAAGAAACACTGTAACCTTTGCACAAACTCATATAGTCCCCCAGATCCCAGGCTTGGTGGTAAGCAGAACTGTAGCGGATTCCATCTGCCGAGAGTGTAGGAGAAGACAATGGCAGAATTCTAAACCATACCCCCCACCTTGACCATTAATTGTCTAACAACTTTAAATATGGACCAAGCAGGAGAAAATTTTCACGTCAAAAAATATCTCCACAAGCTCTAGCCAAATGGTAACTTCCCATCATGCCTTCCTTGCTCTCTTGGAAAAGGACGTATAAATGTCAGGGTGAGATTTCTCACCGGGATGGTATCTCAATAGTCCTTGAAGACCATTCCTCCCAGGTGAGGGGACCAGACACTTTGAGGAGCTGCAGTTCTGAGTTTCAAAATTATTAGCAAGATGGTCGGCTTCCACTGAAATAGGAGTTTTTATTTTAATTTATATTGTAATGAAAGCTTGTAACAGTACTGTACCATAAACACAAACAGCACAATCTTATAAAAATTTCATCTTTATCTATTTTGGGGAGAAATAGTCCTGTCTGCCTAATTGAAGCATCTGTCATTCTGACATTAAATAGTGCATCTTTGGTCCTTTTATTATATTGTGGCACATTTCTCATACACTGTTAAATTGAAATAACGCTGCTCTCGTGGAGATAAAGGAAGATAATAGGTATTTTATAATGAGGGGGAAGGAGGATTCATCTTGGATCAGGGCTGAGAATTGCTTTATCTTTTTCCTGGGGTTTGCTGCCCTAAAGGGAGTTTCAGCTCGTCACATCTCTCAACACTCCAATAAGAGAAGGATCAAATGAGAAACATTTAGACAAGCGTTCGAAATGCGATTGCCGACCGCCAGTCATCTGTGCGTCCTGGGAACTGCTTTATGAACAGTTCACATAGGCAGGGCCTTGGCCCAGCCCCCCACAGCATTTCAATGATGAAAACTGAATCTGTTTACTGTTTTTAATAGTCGAATATCTCTCCCCGAGCTCCCAGTTTTTGTTTATTAATCTGTGAACATGTTTCAAAATATTTGACCCAACTCACTCTCTCAATTTTGGAATTGGTTACCGGAATAAACAGTGTTCATAAAAATCACAGAATTTCAATGGTTGAGATGTTTTAGAGTCATTTATTTGAAGCATCTCGCTGGTGCTCTAACCCCCTCTATAGCTGCCCTGCAAAGCCATCCTCCTTCCAGGACTCAAGCATTCCCAGGGTTAAGAGCTTGATCAAGATTTCCCACCATTGACTTCTAACTCTTCTGTGTGATGCTAGACAGGGTACAGTCTCTCTGGGCCTCTGCTTCTTTGTCTATGAAATAGAGATGATAATGGCACCTAATAATAGTCCTAATACTGTTTTTATTTATCAGGGCATCTATACCTTCTTTAATTTCTGATAATTATGGCTGATTAAACCTCTTTTCACTGGGTGATAAATCATGAAAATCATGGCAATTA
>JAHRIG010000041.1:2304577-2365866 GCA_020311275.1 Eira barbara | reverse complement strand
TGATGGTGATGATGATGGTGGTGATGATGGTGATGATGATGGTGATGTTGGTGATGGTGATGACATGATGGTGATGATCGTGGTGATAATGGCAGTGATGATGGTGATGTTAGTGTTAATGATGATCATGGTGATGATGGTGGCAGTGATGGTGGTAATGAGGACAGTGACGATGGTAGTGGTGATAGCAAACCAACACTCACTGGGCATTTGCTAAGGGCTGCACTGCTTTCATATATTTACTCATGCTATCCCCACAAGAATTTTGTGAGGTAGGGACATGATTACTAATGAGGAAACTGGGGCTTACATTTGTTAGTAACTAACCCCAGGCCACCCACAGGGCTAGTGGCCTGACTGAGATCCAGGCTTCAGCAGAACTTCCATCGATCGGTCCTGTATAAATTCTTCTTGCACTGATGGGACCAACTGGTCCCCTCTTCCCTGAGTGCCTGAGGGTTGTGGCCTGAATGCTGAGTGGGGGCCTCCTCTCAGCATTTCAAGGAAAGGAGACCAGATCCAGGGACAGCCTGGCCACCAGGGCTCTCACTCAACACAGTGAGCTCCTCAAATAGGGCAACAGAGTTAATGGCCATGAATTTTCCACCCTATGCTCAGTAGAAAATGGTTTATTTTGAGAAGGAAATACTCACATGAAAGAGGAGTGATACTGTTGATACCAGATCCTGAGGGGATGATGCCTCATCTTTGCACCCGCAGACATTTGAGGGGAGAAAGCAGCTCCCTGAGTCTGAGTTGTGGATTAGGAAGGGTAAGTCACTGACAGGCTCCCTGCTGAGGCATTCCGTTGCACAGTTCCCAAGGATTCGTTCAGCCCTACTCACTGACCTGTGAGTCAGCGGGTGGATGGTGTAAGCCCCAAGTATTTAGTTGAAGTTTTTAAATTACAGTTTTAAATGTTTAAATTACACCAACATTTCCCTCAGTTCGACTCAGTGTTATGTAATAGCTACCTTTACGTTCTCTAAAAGGACTTGCACATAAATTTCCCTGAACCATGAGCTGTGGAAACAGCATGGGTGCATCTCGGGTCTCGTGGAGAGCAGGAGATGGATCGGGCTTGTTTCTCCGGTGGCCTGTGGTAGCAGGGTTTTGACAAGATAAGTCTCTCGACTCAGTATTTCAGAATAATCACATTAAGTGTGTGACCTTGAAGACTGTCTTGCTGGAGGCGAAGACTCAAATAGAGTAACAGTGACAGTTTCCACCCTGTGCCACAGCCAGTAGAAGCTGGGTCCGGATGATACCCCAGGAGGTCTCGACCCCAGGAGGGTTGAGACCCAGGAGGGAGAACTCTACTTGAGAACAATATCTGTACCATAACTTCGGATCGAAACTATGAGGGTCGTGATCCCCCCTTGTCGCTAAAGACCTCAGACACACATGTGCTCACACACATGCACACTCCTATGTATATACAGCTGCACATTCAAATATATGAGTGTATGCACACAAGCACGTTCACAGGCCATGTGTCCCCTTCTTTGTGGGACCTTCAACAGGCAGCTCTTGGCATGGATAGAACATGTGAGCACCTCTCTAGAGCCTAATGTGTCCTACAGATATGATGTCAATGCCAGTGCTGAAAGCAGACTGTTGGAGGGGAGGGGAACTGGCTGGCCTCATCCCCAAGTCAAGCTGGGCAGGGTTAGCCCTTGGAGACACAGCCAGGACAGTCAGCAGAGAAGATCTCAGCCTTGGAGAGGCTCTTGGGTTCTCCATCCTCACTGGACAGGTGCATCCATGCCCTGCCTCCAGTTCTGGAGTTCCAGGAATCCTGGGGCCTGGCAGGAGGTGGGGGTGGAGCTAAGTGACCTCCAGAGGCCCTCAATACAGCCCACCCAGCCATGGATTGGGTTCTGATAGAGTGAGAATTTCCCATGAAACCTCGCACTCCTTCGTGTGTACGTGGGAACACAAACTGCCTTCCCATCTCCCAGAAATTCCCTCAGAGTTCTGATTTCCATGAGATTTTCTTTCCATTACCTTGTCCTGAAACCGGTGCCCAGTAAAGTCTGGCAAATGGGTATAGGACACATCTGCTTGAGTTCTTAGTGGATAACCACTCAGACTTTGCTGAAGAGAGTTCATGGGTTCAATCTGTGTGAGGCATGGGTACGAGCATTCAGGTCTGAGTGTGCAAGTCATGAGCTGGGGTCTCAGTCAGGGACATGCTGGGGAGCACTCACAGTAGGCATGGGTGCTAGACAGTACACCACCCTTCTATTCTCTCCACTACTGGGTAAAACCAAGGCCCCAGGATTCAGAAGCTTTGGGTCTCCATCCTCCCATGGAGAGACTGAATACATCAGGACCATGGCCAATCCACACATAGAAAGAGAACTCCAACCCTTGACCTGCAGTCACCTGCCAGCAAACCAGTGCCTGTGTACAGTAACCAGCCCAGGAAGCCAGCCTGCTGCCAGTCAGACCTGTAGGAAGTCAGACTGCCATCTCTAGGAGCAACCCGGGAAACAAAATAACTTCCCAAAGGGGCCAGGACTTGATGAATAACTAACAGCTTACCCAACTCTCATCCCAGCTTCCAGCTCAAGACCAACCAGAGAAAGCCAAATGTGTCTCCCAACGAACCACAGGGACACCCTTATTCTGGTGAGTACCTCCAGCTCCCCCAGGCCCTAGCCCCCAACAGGGCTTGCCCAAACCCTTCTCTTTTCCACCAGAAAGCTCCCCTACTCTCCCGCCTGACTTTGAGTCTCTCCCAAAACACAAGTGATGTGGCTGACCCCCAGCTACCACACAATCTGAGCGAGCAGATCTTCTGGTCCTCATGTGGGTGGCCTTCCTTTATGTCCACGCACGGACCACACAGTCCAAGCCCAAGCAGAGCAGCGGCAACCCACCCCTTCGTGTCCCCTCGGCACCGTGGGCTGAACCCAATGGCAGGAGGAAGCCACCGGTGGAATATTCTGCAACAGGTGAGGAGGTCCCAGCGGGTCTCACATTCCCCTGGGATCACTGGGTCCGTTTGTGAATGCTGAGAGGCGAGTGCAGGGGAACTAGGTGAGCAGGTCCTGGGGCAGGGAATCGGGATGAAAGGCACTTTCTTCCCAGGGATTTGTGGCGAGCAGGCTGGAGTGGGTCCCGGGTTTGAAGCATCTTTCAGGACACGCACCGTCTTGAATGGGAAGAGAGCATTTCTCAGCTTCATTCCTAACGATGCAGGTGCAAAACCTCACTCCCATGTCTGCCACAGTTAAAGTTTACTCTTGTCACCTTATTATTCAAACCCCAGCCTTGTTCATCATCTCTCCCACCGTGATGCCCGAGTCAGCCCCAGTGGGAACTCCCAAGTCCAGAAAATCCCAAGAATTCAGTGACGGGAGGGAAGTTTCAGCCTGGAAGTAACAGGGTCTGGGACTCCTCAGCCTCTCAGCTCTTGAGGCCAAGCCTGACTCCTCAGGAGTGTCCAGGGAAGGAAGGAGGCTGAGATTCTGGGAATGTTGCGTGTTCGAGTCCAGCTGTCCAGTCCGGAGGTGGGAGTGCGGCTCTGAGGTCAGACCAGATTCATGGCCCCAGGATTCAAGAGCAGGATGGGGGATGCGTGGGGCCAAGGGAACATCTGCCTCCGTCCACACGGGCTGTGGTAGCCCACCACCAACCCGGTGGCTGAAGTGACACACGGTTGCTTCTCACTGCTCTGGAGGCAGGAGGTCCAAGGCCAAGGTGCCGGCAGATCCGGAGTCTGCGAAGGCCTGTTTTTCGGCTTATCCATGGTATCGTCCCACTATGTCCTCACAGGGTGGAAGGAGCGAGGGAGATTTGGGGGATCCTTCCAGAAGGGCAAGAATCCCATCATGGGGCTCCACCCAACGCCACGGCCTTGGGGGTTAGGATTTCAACATGAATTTGCAGGAAACACAAACATTCAGTCCCTGTCGGTGTCCCCACATGGGCGATGGTAGAGCAGGCCCCAGGCCAGCCTCAAGGAGGCTGAGTCAGGTGCCGTGCCAGGCCAAGCCCGGGAGATACTGGTCACTCTGGGACCAGGCTCCAGGAAATGCTGGCAGGAAGGGGGCAGCCAGCCGTAGGAGGACAGCACTGTGGGCTGGGGAGAGCCCAGGACTGGAGGGCATCGGTGGGAGAGGCAGGAAGGAGTAGGTCACAGCAAGTTCCCAGCAGCCAGTGAGGAGCCTGCCATGGGGGCGGGGGGGCGGGGGGAGCTCCGCAGTGGCCCCAGGAGAGGTCAGAAGTGAAGCCAGATTAGACCCTGCAAGCGCAGGGACGGGTGTGGTGGAGCGGCGTGTGAGCAGAACCAGACACAGCGGGATGGGAGGGAGGCGGGGAGGACATGCAGGCAGCTGCCCAGATGTCTGGAGGAGAAGGAGGGAAGGCGGCATAGAGGTCAGTAAGCAGAGTGTGGGTGAGTGGGACTCCTCAGGCAGGAATGGGCGAGAAAAGGAGGGAGTCTCCCAGCGCTGAAATATGTCCGGTCCCTCTCACATCTCCACGGGATCCCCGTTCTCTCCTCGGCTACCACTCAGAGCCTGAACACAAAGGTCCCCCTTGGGGGACTTCCTATGGGCCCTGGAGGTCAGCCCACTTTGGCCGACACACGCCTCTAACACTGACAGCAAGCTGGGGGCTGGCCCGTGGCTGCCACTACTTAGGACGACATGAATGACAATTACAGATTTTCTGGAGTTTCGGATTACTTAGGTTGCTTCCTGGGACACAAAAACCAGATGGCGAAGTCGAAATGAAGCAGGGTCAGGGAGAAGGCGCGGAACTGCAGCCACCACCGGCCCCAGGCTGGGTGAACGGAGCAGAGAGGAGCGCCGGAGCCCAGTCCCGTCGGACTGCCACGGATGGGCACGGCTCCCAGCGGGACACCCAGCCCGCCCTGACCGCTGCACGAATTCCAATCGCCAGAACCTCTTAAACCGGAAGAGGTCATAACCTCCGAGGAGACTAGTCGCAAACGGATGTCCAGGGGCCCAAATCCAAGCCACCCCCGGGCCACTGAGCCACAGGTGGCTTTGGGAAGGAGATGCTAGAGGGCAGCGGCGTCCCTGACACTCCGGAAGTTGGAAGACCGCATTCATTCACTTCTCCATGCTCTCGATAATTGTGGAATGAGACACTTGGCCCCCGGGAAGTGTGGAGACTTGGGGCGCCCGCGCCTGCAGGTATTTGAGAGACTGGGTCTGCTTGCAATGAATCCCCAGCAGCAGCTCGGCTGATGACGATGTGACCTTGTCCCTGTCCTCATTCTGCTTTGAAACAGAATCCCAGGAACGAGGGGCCGATGAGATGCTGTGGGTCATGGCTCCGGGCTGGGGTACCTCTTCTTGGCAGAGGAGATGAGCGGCCAGGGGACGAGCCCCGGTGCCAGACCTCGACAGGCTCTGAGACCCCGCGCCACACCCATCCCTCTTCTCCACGCTGAGGATGTAAAGTCAAGCAGGAGACGGTGCCATTCGGGTTCCTGTTGGCATCGCTACAAAGCAGTGTTTCAGATTAAGCAGAAGACACTTGTCAGCAGGCTTGGAAGCCGCCGTTCCAGCTGCCAGACTGATCGCCCGTGACAGGAGTGTTCCATGATTCCAGCAGTCACAGATCTTGGGTGTTCGGGGACAAGTCCCCTTCCCCGTCTCTCTGTTCTTTAAAATAAAGTTAATTGATCACGCACATGACTTAAGTTTGGACCCTCGCAAGATGATGTGTGTAAGTAAATTTAAATGTCAGGGGAAATGCTGTCAGAACACCCACAGGGTTTGACGCTTGGTTTTAGAAGGATAATCCCCACGTCCTGTTGATGGACATCGCTTTCCAAAGGAGAAGTCTTAAAGTAAACGTTGTGGATAGTTTCGTAATCACTGGACGTAGCTGGAGAGCCCCCGGGGCCGCAGAGCGCGCAGCTCAGGAATCACCTTCGCGGAGAGCAGGCTTCTTGGCAAACGAGAGGGGTCTTTCCTGGAAGCGCGTGGACGCCAGCAAGGACAACGGGACACTCCGTCTTAGGGACGACAACGTAAAGACCCAACGTCCCACAAATGGGAGTGAAATAGGCTTCTCCGTCTCGCAGTCACGGCGAAGCCTGCTGGCCGTCTCCCTTCCGAATCCACCGCAAACTTTATTTAGAGATTTGGGAGGGAGCCTGGGGGGGAGGGGTGGCGAGCAAATATTCCCCGCTGGTTTCCCCTCACACTGAGATCTGTAAATAATATTCTGCAATAACAGAAGTTATGAACCAAGAGTTCATATGGAGGAAATACGGGCAAATAAAAACGCTCATCGCCCAGAACATAAACCATCCTTTCTCCTGAGACTGACAAATGGAAACACTTACTTCATCCACCAAGGGGTGCGGGGACCGGGCACGGGGCGAGGGGCACGGAGGCAGGGAGACCGGCTCGGCCCCCGAGCCAGGCGTCCATCCGTTTGCCGGCTGAGCCCTCCGCGTGCGCTCGAGGTGGGCACTTAATCGCTCGTAAAAATGATTTGCTGGGCATTTAGTTTTTTTAATAAACAATGGGGGGGGGCAGAGGACGAGAAGGTGAAGCGCCGCAGAACAGGCTCTTTACCTGCCGAGTCCATAAGAAGAAGCCTGTGGTAAGGGAGGGAGGCCAGAGAAGGAGTTGGGGCAAGGTGGGACGGACAGACAGAGAGGACAGACACAAGCACAGCCAGGCTCGCTTTGGGGCTGTCCCAGCACCGGCCTATCCCGGCCCAACCTGCTTCCGTGCCCTTCTACCAGGCCACGTGTTCCTGAACAGGTCCACGCACGTGACTGCGTGTCTGGCATCATCCTCGCTAAGGGAAGAGAAGGCTGATTACCCACAGGCACTGCAAGGGGGTACAGGGCGGGCTGCACAGGCTCCCTGTGCCCTTTGTCCTCATGTCTGCCCTGGACACAGCCAGGGACAAGAAGGCGGGATTCCAGGGCGGGGAAGGAATCTGCAGGCGGAAGCCCCATCTGTTGTGCACGGGACTTCTCCCAGGACATCCTACAACCCTGGCACACAGTAGGTACTGAATAAATTTAAAAAAATGTGTCTGGGGTAATGGACACTCATGAAGGACCCCATTCCCTTTTAGGGCAATCACACTTGGAATTTTATTTTATTTTATTTTATTTAAGATTTTATTTATTTATTTGACAGAGAGCAAGAGATCACAAGCAGGCAGAGAGGCAGGCAGAGAGAGAGAGGAGGAAGCAGGCTCCCTGCTGAGCAGAGAGCCCGATGTGGGGCTCGATCCCAGGACCCTGGGAACTTGACCTGAGCCGAAGGCAGAGGCTTTAACCCACTGAGCCACCCAGGCATGCCCACAGTTGGAATTTTAAATAAACTGTAGAATTCTGGGACCAGAAGGGATGATGGGCCAGCGTCCCATCCACCACCCCCAGTCTTGGAGCAGTGCTGCGCCTAATCTCCCCACCACGCACCAGGTGCCCCAAGACATGCCCCGGACCTCCTAGCACCTCCTCGCTGCAGGCTTCCCAAAAAGGCCACCAGCCCAAACGTGTCACAGTAAACAAGCCCGCCTCACCGTCCTCTGAGCACGATCACCTTCTCCCCCGTCCCTTCTCGGGGGCTGCCGTGCCGAGCAGCCACCGGGCAGAAATGTCAGCTCCTAAATCAAAGACATACATCACCAGCCGCCCAAATTAACACATTTTATGGTGCCGTAAATGATTTTATGATAAATAGGGGCTGAGGGTTATGAATCAGGTTATGCAATCACTTTCTTCCCCTCGGCCCAGATCCCCGTTGCTTTCAATTGAGAGGCAATACAGGGGGCGTGGAATGACATTTAGTTACATTAAATGGCAAACGCGCCTTCTCCCCTTGCTGTTTTCCCCACATAAAATAAGGATTAATGACTCTTCAGCAACTTGGAGGCCTTGCTCAGCTGAGGGAAAGGACTCGGGTGCCCCTGGGTCACTGTTAGTTAATGCATGAGGCTCCGGTCTGTCTCGGGGAAGCCTGAAGGCCACATCTGGACAGCATGGGGCAGAACAGGCTGCTCGTTAGCAAAGCCGCTGACAGAAAAGAGGAAAACGGTGCCGCAAAATGTGGACACGCTCCCGAGTGGGTTCAGAAAACCGAGCCTCAACTCACGCCCTGCCAGTCGGATGCTCCCGCAACAGCAGGCTCACGCCCACGCCGTGGCTGTCAGAGGCCAACCCCAGAACATTCTCCCCAAAGGCCAAGGCAAAGTAGGACCGGCTGGGGCACCACCAGGGCACCAGGACTTAGGAGGGATGATTGTCCCTGAATGAGAGCAGGAGAGGGAAGGAGAGGAGGACAGGCGGGGAGGGGCGGGGCGGGGCGGCAAGAAGCAAGTACGGAGATGCGCGGCCCCCAGCTCGACGGAGTCAGCACCTGGCACACCAAGAGGAAGTCTCCCTCTGGGGGCTCCCAGAAAACTGATGTGCGTCCTGGGTGCCCCGCTCTCCTGAGATCTGGAGGGGTCATCCCGGCGAAAACGCCAAGACTCAGTCCCGCAGCCAGAGCAAGGCAGACCTCGGAGACGCCGCAGGATGGTTCTGGGCCACCACAATAAAGCGAGCCGAATGAATTTTTTGGCTTCCCAGTGCCTATAAAAGTTATGCATATGCTACACTCTAGTCTGTGAAGCAAGCAATAACATTCTGTCTTCAACACAACAATGCTCATCCCTTAATTAAAAGTACTTTTTTCCTACGGACCGCTAACTGGGTTTTCAGCACATCAGAGTCTTCTGGCTGGTGGAGGGTCTTGTCTCAATTTGAGGGCTGCCCACGGATCAGGGTGGTGGTTGCTGGAGGCTGTGGTTGCCGCAGTGATTTCCTAAAATAAGACACTAATGAAATTTGCCTCATTGACTCTTTCACAAACGACGTCTCTGTGGCAGGCGATGCTGTTCGATCGCATTGTGCCCGCAGGACGACGTCTTTCAGCGCCGGAGTCCGTCTTCTCTCCCCTGCCGCTGCTTTACCCACTCCGCGCACGTGATGACCTCGGTCGTCCGCTGTTACCCCAACAGCCTTCGCGGCCACCGCACCGTAGACTCCCCTCAAGATGCCGCTTTCTCTGCTCGTCCGTAAGGAGCAGCTCCTCGTCCGGCAGGAGCTTGCCGCGGTTCCGTCCCCGCTCGGGCTCCACGTCCCACTCTAGCTCTCTTGCGGCCGCCGTCTGCCGCGACTCCCTCCCCCGAAGCCCTGACCCCCTCAGAGTCGTCCGTGAGGGTGGGAATCTGCTTCTTCCAAACTCCTGTTGTTGGCGCTCTGTCCTCTTCCCATGAATTGAATGTTCTTAATGGCATCTAGATGGCGAATCCTTCCCAGGTTTTCCATTGACTTTGCCCACATCCGTCAGAGGAATTCGTAGCTAGGGCAGCTGTCGCCTTATGAAATGTGTTTCTTAAATAGTAGCTTGGAAGTTGAGATTACTCCTTGACCCGTGGGCTGCAGGATGGATGTTTGTGTTAGCATGCGTGGAAACGACATTAATCTCGTTGTACATCTCCACCAGAGCTCTCCACGACCACAAGCATTGTCAGTGAACAGTACTATTTTGGAAGGGATCTTTTCCCTGCGCAGTAGGTCTCAACAGTGGGCTTGAAATATTCAGCAAACCATGTTGTCAACGATGTGCTGTCATCCAGGCTTTGTTGTTCCGTCGATAGAGCACAGGCAGAGTCAATTTAGTGTGGTTCCTCTAGCATAGTTCTAGAACTTGCACAATGGTAAATGAGCATTGGCGTCCAGGTCCCGTCACCAGCTGCATTAGCCCCAGCAAAAGAGGCGGCTTATCCTTGGAAGTGTTGAAGCCAGGCGCTGACTTCTCCTCTCTAGCTGTGGAAGAGCTGGGTCAGACTTCCGACGGCAGGTGTTCTGTGTACAGTGACGATCTGTTGTTGGTGTCGCTGCCTTCGTGAGTCCTCTGAGCCGGAGCTTCTGGAGAGCTCGCCGCGGCCTCTGCACCAGCGTGTGCTGCTTCCCCTTGTGCTCTCAGGTGATGGACACGGCTTCCCTTAACCTCACGAAGCCACCTCTGCTGACCGCAGACCTTTCTAATGCGGCTCCGTCCCCTCTTCTCGGCCTTCAAGAACTGGGGAGTGAGGGCCTTTCTCTGGATGATGCTTTTGGCTTAAGGGGCATTGGGTCTGGTTTGATCTTCTCTCTGGACCCCTGGAACGTTTCCCGTATCAGCACTGAGGCTGTTTTGCTTTCGTACTCATGTGTTTGCTGGAGTAGCACTCTTAATTTCCTTCGAGAACTCTTCCTTTGCATGCACAACTTGGCCTTTTGGCACGAGAGGCCTTGCTTTCAGCCCGTCTCGGTTTTCAACATGCTTTCCACCCCGAGCTGAAGCATTTCTAGCTTTTGATTTAAAGCGAGAGACGTGGGCTCTTCCTTTCACTTGAATACTTAGAGGCCACCATAGGGTTATTAACTGGCCTAATTTTAGTATTGTTGTGTCTCGGGGACCAGAGAGGCCTGAGGAGAAGGAGAGACAGGGAACGTCTGGTCAGTGGAGCCGTAGGACACACCCAGCATTTACCAGTAACGCTTGCCATCTTGCATGTTTGTGGTTTGTGGCGTCCCAAAATAATGACGGTAGCAAGATCAAAGATCACGGATCACAGGTCACCATAAAAATATAATAATAATGAAAAAGTTTAAAATACTGCAAGAGTTACCAAAACATGACCCAGAGGCACAAAGTGAGCAAATGCTGTTGGAAAAATAGTGCCGATAGACATGCTTGGCGCAGGGTCACCACAAACCCTCAACTTGTAAAACTCAATACCTGTGAAGCCCCGGAAAGCAAGGCGGGCCTATAAACTTTTGATTTGGAGAACGAGGGAGAGGAACACTAAGAGAAATTAAATAACCATGTAGTTTCTTAGGTAAAGGGATGCGTTGTTAAGCATGAAGAAAGTAGGCAGAGAATCAAGCCTTTTCCATGAAAAACAGAACACGTTTCTCCAATCTGTGGCTTTCCCCCTTAAGTAAAAATACAGTTCCCACTTGGACTGAAAGCCTAGAACAGGATAAGGTTTCTCTCTCTCAGATTCTAGAGCCATAAATAAGTCACACATCTTCTCACTCTTCTTCACACCTGCTTCGTACCCCGAAGGCATTGAAAAAATATCTTCTCGGCCAACCAGTCCTGAAAGATTTCTTGGTTCTTGGGCTGAAACTCCCGTCTTTGTTACTAACATTCCACATCCTGAGGGGGCCCCCGACAAGGGAGCGAAGTGAGCTGCGGCCGGATTGGTAAGGAAAGCCGACACAAAGACTCCCAGAGGAGGAAGCGGTGGGCCACGTGCTCTGGGAGGGCAACCCCAGAAGCGTAAGCTCCAGGCACCTCGGGTAGCCTCTTCTAGTCCACAGTATATTTCAGAAACAGAAACAGTAAGTGAGAATTCTGGAAGTAATAGAGCAGCCCTTGGGCCCCCAAACAAAATCCACCTTTTTGGAAATGAATCCCCAACTCCGGTGTCCAAGGAGAGGTCTGAGCCTCCCCTCTTGCGAGGTAGCAGGAAAGCATTATACTCAGCTTGACATGCTCAGAAGTAACTTAAAGAAAAGACAGCGATAGATATGGGCAATATCGAGACAAAGCAAAAGTTCACAATAAGGGCACCCAGCACCTATCTCGCTGTTGATGGGAACAGAGTCCCTCATCCAACCATCAACACCAGATCAAGTTGGCATTTGCCTCTTGAGTAGCAATGTGCATAGTTGAAAGCTTGGGGTCCCTTCTTCGTTACCAATAGACGTGTACTGCATGGTTACTATGTGCTTGTCTACGTCACCAGCAGTGGGAGGGAGAGAGCAAGGGGTTTCTGAAGAGTTAAGTCTTAAGGAGCTCACTGGGAAATCTGGGGCGTCATATGCCTGTCTTCACTGGTGACCTTTAACTGAGTATTAGAAACTTGAGACACAAAGAGACATCCATATTCTAGACAGTACCTCCCCTGCCCTTCTGCCTCACTCCAGCTTTGCAGGAAAAACAAAATGCAAAATACCTGAGGAGACCAGTGTGTAGACAGAAGCCATAGACTATTTCTGCAATCCCTACCACAAAGCCGCTGGGCAGTGCTGGAAACTAGGAGAGAGCCCCTTTCAGACACACTCAAGTTTCCATCTATGATTCCTGCAGCCAAGAAAGAGGTAAAATGCACCACTGCTCCAGACAAGCTTTTCCTAACATTGGTGTGCCTCTCCTGCTCCTGGACCACCCAGAGCACCTGTCAGAAGTGAAAATCCCCCAGACCCAACCCAGCCCTTCGGAATCAGGACCTCTGGGCATGAGTCCTAGAAACTTGCGTTTATAGTTCCCAAATACATCTTCTGCACAAATGGGTTTGAAATGCTGCCTCTCATTCCTGTGACTTCCTTTGAGAGTCCACACCTGTGCCAGACACACATCCTAACACCACAGACACACCATAGCTCTGGGCATCTTCTCTACCCTCATTTGTCTGTACATCCCAGAAATCACATAGTAGAAAGGGAAGATTGAGGGGGCCTTGGCCCTCTCCCTCCCTCCAGCTCCTGGACAGGATGGCTCCCCTGGGGATCCTCCCCAGCTCTCTGGCACACGTCACCACGCAATGGCTCATTTAGGGCCGTCACCCCACCTGACAGAGCTCTGCTTAGACAGGGACCAAGCCTGGTTCATTCACTGCCAGATGGCCAGTACCTGGGGACGTGCTTGGCACCAAGGAGGAAAGAGATGAGAGAAGCGTCATTAGGTGAATGAACAAAAGCCCAACAACCTTACTCTTACATGATTCACTAGGCTCTGCCCCCAGTCTTCCTTTATGGTAACAATAACAGCATGTCCCCACATCTACAATGGGCTTTATAGATTATAAAGTGTTTTGTTGACTTCATTCCATGACCCCACAATGGCTCAGAGCTCCGCCGGTCAGTGGGGAGCTTGGGGAGCTCAGGGAGCACACTGCCCCAGAGCTGGCGGAGCTGACAGGTCACTAACGGTGCTGTGGAGGGCTGGGAAAACACACACGGTGAGCCTGGGATGAGGCCTGTGCTCAGCAGAACACTGTTCCACCTTGAACCTCCACTGGAACGGTCTTCAGAAAACCTGCAGGAGGAGGCCCTCTCTTCAAGCACAAAGGTCAATTCCCCATCCCCCTTCAGCATGCCCCCCAGCCCCAGGAGCTCTTGAGCTGGACAACAAGGAAACCCCATTCAGCATCAGTGCAGAATGCACAGGGAGAAGACACAGAAGAACAGGTCCAGTGGCCCCAGAGTTAATACCCAAACCTGCCATGGCCCAACAGCCAAGCTCACCACCTGCCATGCTTCTTTGGAACTAAATGCCTCATGGAGGGGAGGCAGGGGAAGGACACAAGTGCCAACTCCAGGCAACCTTGTTCTGGCCAATGGGCCATGAGCAGAAGTGACTAATTTCCCATCAAGAACCAGTAGAGGGCGCCTTGTCCCAGACGGTGAAGCCACAAGCTGGAAGTGTGGCTCCAGCCTGGATCCCTGTGTGACCGTGTGGAGCAGAGCTCCTGCCAACCTGCCCAGCTGAGTGACAGCCGCTAGGGCTGAGCAGGGCTTGCTATGGCAGCATGGCCTGGCCTTGGTGCAAAAATAAACACGAGTCACCCTGTGAAATCTCAACCCGGAGTTCACAGCTCTGTAATATTCTCTGTGGTCAAATACAAATGCCCAAACCAAGGCGGATCATTTGTTACTGGGAAAAGCGCTTGTGTCCTGAGCTGAACTCGCAATTTTTTTTTTCTTTTATGAAACAACATTTTTAAAGAACATTTAAAGAACAGTTAAGAGACAAACTGTGGCCATTCAGACTTGGGTACTTGGCAGAGGTTCACTCAGTATATATAGAGTGAGGCTGTCACTCCAAGGGAAACAACTGGAAGCATTTGTTACCAATGATAGAGTTCAGTCTTTCGAGCAAGAATTAGAATTTTGGGAGACCGGTCTCCACCGCCATGAGCTTGACAGCTTCCCAGTACTCAGAGGCTTTTTGGATAAAGCAGAGGGTGATATTAATTAACATGATTTCTTGAATAATGAGAAGTGTTGACATTTGGAAGATGAGCGGAATGCAGTGAAATGGTATTTTGCAGATGACCAGTGTGCAATGCTACAAAATCACACGTGGATAACATCCCCCTTAAAGAATGGATTTTGATGCCACAGGAAAGAAAAAGTTGTTGATATAGTTTCTGAGTCCACACTGCAACCAGGCTTTAAAGAACAAGCACTTGCTGGCTTTCATTTCAGCATCAAAGCAGAATATCTACAATTATTTGTAGAGCATCACAGAATATCTGATAAAAGCTTTTAAAACACCCCTCTATTTTCCAACCACATACCCCCGTAAGGCCATATTTTCTTCATATATTTCAAACAAAACAACATATTGCAACAGGCTGAACACAGAAGTCATTGTGAGAATCCAGCTGTCTTCTATTAAAGCCAAACGTTGGAGAGGTTTGCTGAGAGGTGGAACCACACCATGTTTTTTGCTATTGGAGTGGGGGTGGGGGACACATAATCACTCTTCCCAAACATGGTGTTTGCATCAACATGTCATTGGGAATGTTATTGTTCTTTTTGAAGAACTAATAAGTGTATCATTTTTAATGTCTCCATTTGCAACTTTAGTAAAGTAAATAGGAATAGGTATAACCCAGTCAGTAGCTCTTTGGGAACCTCTGTAACTGTCATAAGTGCAAAGTGCTCCTTGATTAACTGCCCATGCAGGTCCCCACATCCAGGTCGGAGCAGTCTGAGGTCCATGGAGGAGGGGACCATGCTTCATCCTGGTGTCTGTGCAGGGTCTGGCCCTACAGCTATGACCATGGTTCATGCCACATGAGTGGACAAAGGAACAAGAGAATGGGGCTTCCCATCCCACAGGTCTTCCCTTTGGGTGGGACTGTCAGAGATCTTCAAACTACAGCCTCTAGTGAGATCCGTGGGAGCTCTTTGGTGTCCCTTCTGAATCCGGGTGGGAGATGGAAGCACAGCTCTCCAGACCATAGCATTTGGGGCCCCCCAGAGTCTCCCAGAGCTCCTAAGACAGACAATCCAGGAGCCATCTGCCTCCCAAAACCTCAGCAGCTTAATGAGACTTCACTGAAACCAATAGGAATAAGAAATAAGGAAATAAGAATGTGCCTTTTTAAATTATGAAAAACAAGAATATTGCACTAAAGAGCTACATTAAAATGTACCCAGCATTTAACTGATGCAGTGTCGTCACAGTTTAGTATGACTGATGGAGCAGCGAGCAGCAGATTAAAGGTTTCCAGCTCCAGCTGCTCCAGGGAAAGTCCTCCTGCGTCCTGGTGGATGGCAGTGCTGGACAGGGCCGTCTCCCACCCGTGCTGGCATCCAATCCAGCAGCAGGAAAGAAGGATCATTGCCACGATGACAAAGGGGCTGTGCCTTTACACAGCACTCCTAGTTATCTGTTTGATACCTGCTATTTTCCCGAAAGGATTTGGAGGCTCTTTTCCCTTTGCTCTTAGCATTTTTCTGTGCATTAACTTCTTTCCAATGTAACTCAAATGGAACAAGGTAGATAGGCCCCTTCCTTACCTGGGGCCACACTCAGAGGACATGTGACCTGTTTAAGAAATGGAAGAGCCAAATTTGACCCAGTCCCCTTCCGGCCCACAGACAGCATGGAGCCGGGGCTCTTTTCTGGTCTTTTGGGGGTGGTGAGCCCGGCCACTTCATCCTCCTTGACTCTCTTTGCCATTTCTGAGGAGAAGATGTTGGACATGTATTAGTCAGAACAATCCTCAGCAGCTACTGTAACAGGGCCAAGATGCCTGTGGCTCAACAACCAAATGTATTTCTTGATCACCAAAGCATAATTCGCAATAGGCAGCAGTCCCTATAACAATGTCTCATGTGTCTGGGCTCTGGCATCCTAGCTAGGGCTCCCACAGGATCCTCCCTTCATCCACATCCACATCGCATCAGCACACTCGGTCACAGGGTCCTGTGCTCACAGCAAGGGAGGCTGGGAAATGTAGCTCTCCTGTAGAAGCAGCCACAAGCTCTTCCACAACCCTCCCTCTTGTCTCCAATATTCTCTTTGTCCTTTCTCCCACATAGAGGACACCCAAAAGCCCCTCCTGGTCACTGCACGCAGCACAAGCATAGGCTCTCCAGGGAGGCTCGGAGCTGGAGGAAGCAGGTCTGGGTGGCAACCTGTGAATGAGAAGGGCAGCTGCCAAAGCCCTCATGCACACACACCCTGAAGTACCCAGTATCTGACAGTGGAGCAGGGCCAAGGTTGCCCCATCAGAGCAGAGGGGCTGGGGAGATGAGCGGCACCGCCCAGCAGCCAAGAGTCTTTGAACAGAAATCAAATCATGTTCTCTCCCTGTTCAAAACCCTGCAACGGTTCCTGACATGGTCTCCATGGACCTCGGTGCCAGACGGGGCCATCTCCGTCCCCTAAAGTAAAACCCCAGCCCTGAACCAGTCATGGAAGGACCTAAACTCATGTCTGGCCTCAACACCTACCTCCCTCCACCTTCTTAGTCCTGAATGGCCACTTTTACCTTCCCTTCCTCCCACCTCAGCATTTTTATGGTCGCCTTTCCCTCCCCAGGAGCACCCCACCCTACTAGTTCCCACAGCCAGCAACTTGTCACTACGTAGGTCCCCAGCCCAATGTCTAATCTTTACAGGGGTGTCTCTGGGAGACCCTGCATGCTGCAACCCTGCCCCTGAGTTTACGCTGGGTCACGTACACGCACACTGTGAATCTTCTGTCCCCTCCACGAAGAAGGGCAGGAACCACATCTATCTGCCTCACAGCTGTCCCCCAGGGCACACCTGACTCCCAGGGGTACTCGGTGAATGTTCGCTGAATGAACAAATGAGAAACAGAAGGGCTTCACCGGCCCAGCATTTCTCAACCTGTTGGGAAATCTCTAGTAAACACTGAGGAAGAAAAGTGCTCAGTGGTACATTGTCCCGTGTTTTCCAACTCATTTGACTACAGCACGTGTGAACCTTTTTGCACTCTGCCGATTTCACACCAACAGTCACACTGGGGACACCGTCACCTTTGACAGTCTCCTAAGTGCCAGGCACTGGCAGATCTGGCCTTGCCTCCATGGGCCTCACAAGCTAGCGAGGGACACGGTGGCCTGGAAAGCCCCTTAAATTCCTGGCATGATATAAGGTCATTATTTTCCATTTTATGGAGACTCAACGGGGGCACACGGGTGGTTCCCGCAGCTCAGCATCCCCTGTACCTGAGCAGGGCACCCCAGACTCTCATAGCCTTTATCTGCAGCCTGCAGACCCCCAAACTATGTGGAGACAAGCAGGGACAGGCGCACAACTGGTCTCCATTTCTTCCCCCAAGGCCACCTTCACAAGGCTCTCTGCCCAGCACTGCTCAGTGGCGGCCCAGCCAAGACCTTCAAGACCTGCTCCAAGCAGCAGGCACCAGACCTTCAGGGCTCCTCCAAGTTCGCAGCAGCTCTCATGTCTTGGGAACAAGCTGGGCAGTGATATCTCAGAGCCTGCTTTGACCGAGCAGGCAAGGGGCCCAAAGAGAGGCTGCCCCCTCCTCCTGCGTGTCCCCAGCTCATCTGGGGCTCCAGCAGGGGCTGGGCGAGCTGATCCAGCCCACACAGCCAGTCAGTGCTGGGCCCCGGGCTCAGATGGTGTCTTGGCCACCCCAGAAGCAGTAGCATGTGGCCTCCAGCTACCCCTTCTGAATGCCCCTTCCCAGACAGAGAATCTGAAAGTACAGACACACCGTGCCCTAGTCCAGAAACTTCCTGGCTCAGAGGAAACAGGTGGAGGGCCTTCGCCAGGGCCCGGGAGAGGCTGCAGGAAACCAGTCTGGGCTGCTCCAGGCTGACCCCACACCGCCCTTCTCCCTCATTGCAGGAGGGCAGCCCTTCTCCTAAGCCCTTTCTGGAAATCTGATTCTTCAGCCTCCTTGCTTTGACCAGAGATATCTGATGCTTTCCCCTAACACGAGGGTGATTCTGGCAGCATCTGCTTGAAAGAGGCCTCTGCAGACTAAACGGGGCCTCCCATGCTTGGCACATGCCAGGCTTTTTGCCCACGCGCATTGTCAAGATCTGTGAGGTCGGACTGTGTGCCCATGTTGTGCATTGCACAGAGACCGCCTTCCATAAACGTTTGCTAAGTAGAATTCCTGGGTCTATTTCTCCTGAGAATTTAAGTGAACCAAGACCCAAGCTGTGACCACTTAGCTTTTCTGTGATATGGCACCTTTGCCCCACGCTCGACTTTCTTATCTGCACCTGAGACTTGGCCGCTCCTTCCCCATCACTGCAGATGAACTGGTATCCCCCCAGTAGATGGACCACTGGTCATGAAGGAGACCCAGAAATCGCAGGGCACCCTCGTCCTGCACTTACCGGCTGATTTTGCCTGGCGCCTCCCATGAGCGTGACTCGTGGCCAGGAGAGCAGCTGGTGTCGCTGGCCACATTTTACAGATGATGAGTCTGGGTCTTGGGAAGGTTAAGTGATTTGCCCGTGGTCACCCAGCTAATTAGCGGGAGCAGAGCGGGGTCGTGATGTCGACTCCTTTCGCCTGGGTCTCCTCCGTGCACACTCTCGAAACACACTTCCACCTGGGAAATTGATTCGAAGTCGTCCGAGTCCCCGTCAGTGCGAGAAGCCGGAGCTGCCTTCCAAAAGATTCCGAGGGAAGTCACCTGTTCTGGGAAAAATAATAATTCATGGCGTCTAACTCAAAATGTGTGCTGGGCTGGATATGCCTCCCACGAGGGATGCCAAGGGCTGCTCAAAATGCTGGTGTTTCTCCAAATCGGGAACCGAAGCCAGCTGCTCCGCCTGGCTCACACCCGGCTCATTCCCACATTTCCAGCTCATTCCACACTCCCAAGTCGTCACAAGTGCAAAGTGCCATCGAGATTCGTCTCCGGTGAGCTAACGGCCTTGTTAGTGTCCTGCACGGCACGTTCGCGGCTTGAATTCAGCTCTCGGCCTTCGCCGATGCTTGGAGAAAGCTCAGTGGCTGCGTCTGAGTTCACTGAGAAGCATCAGGATGTTTTAGTTTCAGACCCCTCTGTTCTGTCCAAACAGATGAGCTCCCCGGGAACATCGGCCCGCGCCTCACGGATAAATGGAAAGCTGACCACTTGCAAAGCTCATGGGTCTGGACACCTTCTCGATTAAAAGTTGAAAACAGCTCCTCTGACAGTCGCCCATCGGTCCCTCCTCTGCCCTCCCGCCCGCAGGAAGGAGGGCTCCCTGAAAGGCTCCTCAGTGTAGGGTCCCCTCCAGGGCCTCACGCCCCCGAAATGTGTTGATTTAGACTCTACGGCTGAAGGGCACTAATCTGGGCTGTAAAAGCTCAGACTGTGGTTCTCTGATGAGCACCTCTTTGATTGGAGAATGAGTCATTGATCTTCCCTGAGACGGTTCAGAGAAGAGCCCTCAGTAAGATGATCCAAACTCATTCTGGCGTGGTGAGGGCTTAGCCATCAGGCTGTCGCCCTTCTCGGTGGAAAGAAGAGTTTCATCCCTCACCCACCTGAGCCACCTGGAGGCCCACAGGTTTAGTCTCAGATTAAAGAGGGGGAGAGATGACAGAGAAGCCCCCAAAGGGAGTGTTTGGCTCCAGTCCCCACGCACAGGCCCTAGGGTCATGTCCAGTGGCAGATTACCTGCCCAAACCCATTTCTCGCCCCTGTACTGAGTTGAACAGTGTCCCCCCCAAATTCACTTCCACCCATAACTTCCAGAATGCGACCCTGTTTGGGAAATTCGGCCTTTGCTGGTATAAAGTTATCACGGAGGTCACGTTGGATGAAGGTGGGTGTCGTCAGAGGACAAAGGAGGGCTGGACACAGACGCACAAGTCACGCAGAAAGGAGGCAAGGCGGAGGTGTCTGCTAGCCAAGGGTCGCCTGTGGCCACCGGGAAGGACCTGGGTGGGGAGGGGGTGGGATGGACTTTCCCCTCATCCTCCAGGAGGAACCAGCCCTGCCTGCAGCTGCCTCTCACACTTCTGGCGTCCAGGACCGGGAGAGAGTAATTTTCTGTCGTTTTATGCCCCTCTTCTGTGCTGCTCTGTTCCAGCAGCCCCCAAACCTTCACGACCCTCTTGCGCCCCCCAAGCACAGCCAGGCAGGACCCTCGGCTGGACCACTGGGGACCGCACGGTTTCCGTTTCTGCTCTGCTTCTCCTCAGGGAGGGCCCGGGCGCGCATCTCTTCGTTCCTTGAGACCAAGGCTTCGGAGCCCCACCTGCTTTCAGGACCCCTCTGGGACTCACCCCAGCAGGCAGGGTCCCTCGGCTCAGCACCTCCTGCTGCCCGTCCCGCCCTGGATTCCCACATCTGTCCTCCCCTGTGGACACAGGGCTCACGGGGCAGGGAACAAAGCCGGGCAAGGAGACACGGGGGCCGTTCCCCGCAGCCCTCCACGGCCGCTTCCTGCGGAACCGGATCGGAAACGCGTCTTCCAGTTCACCCTGAGAGCTGCAACACGGAGCTCGGGGCAGACACCGGGGAACCGGCCCTGATTTGCAAGGCCCAGAAGCACCTGGGCACACAGGCGCAGCGGGGGGCGTTCTCTTAAGACCCTGGCTCAGCGGCCGCTCCACTGGTCCGGCACAGCGAGCTTCAAAGGCCTGGCCCTTCCACTTAATTAGCTGCCCCCCCACCCCCACCCCAAGGCTGGGGCCTAATTTGACAGTTTTGATCAGCAGTTTCAAGACCATCTGGAGACCAAGACACTGGAAACTCCCGCCAGCTCTTGAAATAACTCAGCCTGGCTCCACTCACGGGTGAGCAGCGGCCCCACAGCCTCTGCGTCCAGGACGCCCGCCGGGTGGGGCTCACAGAATGATCCAGGTTCGGACACAGCCAGGGTCAGCCTCCCTGGTGCAGGACGGGGACGGAGGTCCAGACCCTGCCCGGGGCTGTCCAGCTCCGCCAACCACCTTCCTTGAAGGCAGAGTCCCCAGCACCCGAGAACAGTCGCTGGTTGCCAGCCGGCCTCTGTGCTTGCCCCCGAGCAGAGCTCCATCCTTCTGGGAGAGAGGTCCTGGCACTGTCTCTGCCCTGCATCATACCCTAGCCTCTCAGTGCAGTGACCATTCTGTTGGGTGCACACACCCTCCTGAAAGGTAAACAGTAGCGCAGACTAGGGCTTCCCATTCTGCGTATTCATCCCAACAAGTGGGCTATGGGGGATTTGAGTCTGTGGGTAGGGCCTTTCCATCTGCTCATGCACATACCATGGTCAGAACAGCTTCAGAATCCAAAGGCCTGAGTTCAGGTCCGGGTGTCCCACCCACCTCCTCCACTGCCTCCACTGTGCATGGGGATTCTGGGGCCTGATTCACAGATGTGGTATTTTGGAAAGTATTAAGTGTGGTCGTCTGCGCTTTTTAAACCCAAGAGCGCTACACAGATGGAGAGCTAGTTTTACTCACTGACCAAACCTTATGGAGCGTCCATGAGCTGTGCCAGGCATGACTTGGCTGTCCATTACCACGGTCCAGATAAAGACCCTCTGCCCAGTTCTCCCCACTGGGGATCGAAGGCCTGGCTCCCCGAGGCAATCCTGGAGGCACAGAGCTGGAAGGTGAGCCCTCTTTGGATTGGAATCGCCCCAGAGCTAACCTGCCCAAGCAGTTGGGAAGAACAGTGGAGCTGCAGAGAGGTGGCACCAGGAGAGAGGATGTGGGTGGACACAGTCACAGCTCAGGATCCTCAACCAACCAGGGGCGCTGGCCTGCCTCACATCCAGAATGCCTGTGGAGATCCCAACGGAAACTCCTTGGGAACCACAGGCAAGCCCAGCCTGTGGCAGGCACTTTGCAGAACACGCTCTCCCTGTCCTCCTGCATCTTGCAACAGAAACTTCTCTGAATAATTCAAAGGCATTAGTTAAATCAGGTTTCACATGCCTAAATCCATGTGGGTCTTTAATCAAATTATAGTGAGTCGATGCTGTTAAGCTCTTATTAGCAGTAATAGTATTTTAAAATAACGGAATTTTTTCATGTATGTGATAGAGTTTTTAAGTACTTTTGTCATATCAGCTTCCAGATAACATCTGTGGTTCCCCAACCATTAATTTTGCTGAAAATTAATGTAATAGTCAGCTTCTGTTGTAGTAACAAACGGTTCCAATATCTCAAGGCATTACACTACATGTGGTTTTCTTCTCATTTTCCGTAAGGGGTATATACTGACTAGGTTCTGCTGGGCTCTTCTGGGTTCTTCTGGACTCTGCTGTGTTCTTCTGGGTTCTGCTAGGTTCTACTGAGATCCGCTGGATTCTGCTTGATTCTGATGGGTTCTGCCAGGCTCTGCTGGATTCTTCTGGTCTCTTCTGGGTTCTTCTGAGTTCTGCTAGGCTTTACTGGGCTCTATTGGGTTCCTCTGGGCTCTGCTGAGTTCTTCTGGGATCCACTGGGTTCTTCTGAGCTCTGCTGGTTTTATGCTGGGTTCTGCTGGGCTCTGCTGGGTTTTCCTGGGCTTTGTTGGATTCTAATGGAATCTTCTGGATTCTTCTGGGTTCTGTTAGGTTCTTCTGGACTCTTATGGACTCTGCTTGATTCTTCTGAGTTCTGCTGAGTTCTCCTGGGATCTGCTGGGTTCTATTGAGCTCTGCAGGATTCTGCTGAGTTCTTCTGGTCTCTGCTGAATTCTTCTGGCAACCACTGAGTTCTTCTGAGCTCTGCTGGATTCTTCTGGGTTCCGCTGGGCTCTGCTGGGTTCTTCTGGGCTCTGTTGGATTCTAATGGAATCTTACGGGTTCTTTTGGGCCCTGTTAGGTTCTTCTGGACTCTTCTGTACTCTGCTTGGTTCTTCTGAGTTGCTGAGTTCTTCTGGGATCTGCTGGGTTCTTCTAAGCTCTGCTGGATTCTGCTGGGTTCTGCTGGGCTACACGTGTGGTTTTTTTTTCTAGAACCCAAGCTCAAGGAATCCCCAAAACCTGGAACCTGGTGTTCTCATGGTGAAGGGCAGGAGTTTGGGCAACAGAGCCAAACCACATGTACACATTTAAAGCTTCTGCCTGGGGGTGGGTGGGGGAAGACTGTATCTTATCCACTTGCTTTCCTTTGGCCAAAGCAAATTGCATGACCACACCCAAAGTCAAAAGCAATAAGAAAGTGTACTCTTCCTGCATAGCAAGGAATAGGAGGTATCACAGGCTTAATTGTTCCCTCAAAATTCATACATTTAAGTGCTAACCCCAAGAATCTCAAAATCTGACCTAATTTGGAAATAGGGTCATTACAGGGGTAATTAGCTGGTCAAATGAGATCATACTAGGGTAGGCCACCAATGTGACTGGTGTCCTTATGGAAATAGGGAATTGGGGCACAGGCATACATGTACAGAGGGAAACCTTTTCATTTCATCTTTAAACCATGTAAAGATGAAGGCAGAGATAGGATGATGCATGCATAAGCCAAGGAATGCCAAAGATTACCAGCAAATCACCAGAACCTGACAGAGAGGCCTAGAACAGTCTCCCTCAGAGTCTTCAGAAGGAACCAACATTGCTGAAACTTTGATCTTGGGCTTCTGGCCACTAGAATTCTGAGAGAATGAATTTCTGTTGTCTATGCCACCTAGTCTGTGGTGCTTTGTTATGGCTTCCTAAGAACACTAACTCTTTCCCAAGAAGGAATGAGTAATTGTGAGAAAATAATGCAATGGGCCACAGGTGAGTAGCCAGGAGAAAATTTGAGATGGCAGAAGACTTGTCGTCAGTGCTGGGCCTGCTGCAATGTCATGTGAGCCCAGGGGAGTTGGCTTTTCCCATATTCTTCCCTCCTAAGGGTTTAAGTCTGTGTGGCTCTACCTGGTTGTGATCTTCTAACAGTGAGTTTTGGGGGCAGGAGCTATATTTCCAGTCTAGTGTTATTACTGACAGGTAGTGACTCCAGCTTTTTGGTATAACAGAGGCCCTAGATGGTTGCCCTCGATGGTCCAAGACAATTCCACTGGGGATGCTTCTGGAC
This sequence comes from Eira barbara, assembly GCA_020311275.1. Classification (NCBI taxonomy): domain Eukaryota; kingdom Metazoa; phylum Chordata; class Mammalia; order Carnivora; family Mustelidae; genus Eira; species Eira barbara. The sequence continues at coordinate 2,341,856 of JAHRIG010000041.1, read as the reverse complement.
CTCTGCTATGAAGATGCTATATCCCAAGGATGCACTGGGAACATCCAAGAGGCAAAGCATCCTAGAGGAACAAGTGGACTTTGAAGCACACAAATCTACATCCAAGCCAAGCTCTGAGGTTAAGCTCAAATAAGCAAACTCCTCCCTTCCTCTCACACTGTACGTAGCTATAAACACTGCCAGAATATGTGGAGTGTCTCTGTGAGGACTCTGGAACACAAACATCAGGCAGATGGAGGAGACCAGAGTTCAAAGCATCCTTGAACCTGTGATGAGTTTACCATTTTATCTTCCTCTGGTATCTTCCAGTCTAGACCCCGTCCAGCCCAGAGGTGAGCACTGATGAAGACAGAAGAAGCTCCAGGAGAAGCTCTCTGGCTCTGTTTTGAGGAGTGGATCTCTAACATTCAGAGAGTAAAGGAAATGCCCATTTTTTTTCTTTCTTCCATTCTTATACCCCAAACTTCAAGCACTCCCACTGTGGCAACAGCAACAACAGCATCAGTGAGAACCTAAAAGGGCCAAAAATCCTGCAGGGGAATCTTTTTCTCCTATTAAGGAAGTTGTGGTCTTAAAAGAGTGGAGTAGATCCCAATGCTTTCTTTCCTTGTCCTCCCACAATTTGACTCAAACAAAATTTGTTGTAAGAAGTACATGCCAGGGAGGATAAATAAAGCCCTAGATTTATGGCCACAGAACCATAAAGGGGAGCCCCCAGAGAATCAGACAGAATCAGGGATATTTCAGAGAGGGAGAAACTTGGGAAACTTCTGGGACTTTTCCCAAACTGTGCATATGTGGATCCAATCCTAACCCAAGTGAGAAAAAGACTCTGAGAACCGAGCTAAGAGATAGATGACCTCCTAGGTCCCAGGCTGGTCGCTGAGGGGCAGAAAGGCAGGACAGATCCAAACATCAATGCAAGGACTTTAAAAATGAAACCTCATTTCAACCGCCACAGCCCTTAGTGAGCTGGTCATAACTTGTAGCCTGGACATAAATAAGTTGATTGTCTGCAAAATCAACAAAAATATCAGCATTCTACATAGAATTTAATTATGACACAGAGACCCATAATATTCAAAATGTTCCTAATGCAATCCGAAAGTACTCAGCATATGAAGAAGCAGGGCAATCTCAACACTGGTGAAAAAAGACAGAGCAGACACTAATGCCAAGATAATACGGATGTTGGAATTATTCGACAAAATTTAAAGCATCTACTATAAAAAGTCTCTAACAAGCAAGGGGACGCCCTTGAAACTGATGGAAAGATAAGTTATTTCAGCGAAAAAATAGAAGATACAAACTGAAAAATGCAATCACTATAATTTTTGAAAAGCCATTGAATAGGCTTAACTGCAGAATGATGTTAGCAGATGAAAGAGCCAATGAACATGAAGATATTTCAACAGAAACTGTCCCATCTGAACAGAAGAAAAACAGAGAAATTGCAAGACGTTAACAAGAACTCTGGGATCTGTGGAGCATTTCCAAACCAAGCTCTGACCCTTTACAAGCTGAGTGTGGTTGAAAAGGTTCTGAACTACAGTTTCCTCGCCCCTAAGCAGAGATGACCTTTGTCTTCCCACTAGGTGTCAACAAACATCATCTCAGTAAATCCCCCAAAAACCACCTGATACAAATATAGGCAACAACACCTTCATTTTACATAAGAAAGCCAAGGATGGATGGAGTCTAGAAGCTTTACTCAACTCGTGTGATAATGATGGGCTTTTAACTTGACAGACCAGCAACAGCGCGCATATCCTTACTCTTGACAGCTATCCTGTTTCCCTCAACGAACAGCCATGCTTGTGATTATGCAGGGATGGGGGGAGGGATAGATAGATGACTCAGTTTGGCAAAATGAGACAGGGGCTTCATGGAAAATTCAGAAGCTATCTCACCGCACACTAATAGCATGACCCAGAGCAAATTACCTTCCCCATCTCAGCTAAGCTTCTTCATCTATAAAATTAAAAGTTAGACTATATTCTCTTTAGGACCATCGTCATCTCTTACAGTTAAGGATTTCAATCATCTTCCTCCAGTGACATCCAGCTACTGCCCGGAGAATACACGCTGTCTTAGGTTCACTCCCCATTCACTAGAGGGCATGAGCTGTCCCGGGTGCTGAAGGGCAGACTTGCAGGCCCCGGGAGCTGGAGCTTTTTCTGAGCAATGTCTTTCCCTGGGGCTTGTTCCAACCTTTTTGCGTGAGTTCCACTGAATGCTGACTCTGGTTATGAGCATATTTCATGCTGAAGGGAGCTGTTCAGGTTAATCCATTCCCCACCCCCACCCAGGCTCCTGCCCCTTATCAGTGTGTTTAAAACTTCTCTGCCCAGCCCTGAAAATGTTCTCTCCCAGGCAGCTTGTGTCTGCAACCATCCCCCTTCCTACCTCTGCCCGGCTGCAATTCTCACAGTTCTCTTGCTCCCAATTCATCTGTCCTTTGAAGACTTACCTGGGGATGGGGGGCTATAACAGGACCCAGGCTGCCAGATTGGGGGGGGGGGGCTTGGATTTGTCTGCACCAGAAGGAACATATTCAGAGGTATTTAAAAAAAAAAAAAGAGCAAGCAGGGGTTCTGTAGATCCAGCTGTATATTCAGATGCAGCATCTCATTTCCCACAACACAAGATTTCTGAGATTTCTAAGCCTGGTAACTGAGCCACATTTGAAACCAAAGAGGAGTTGAGTGTGGAACCAGGAAAGCATCATCTTGGGCCAGAGATCAGGAGATTGTGAGTCAACTGGGAAGCTTTGTGTGCTGCAAGGATTTCCATCTCCCCACCTTTCCTCCCATTCTGAATTGGCTGGTGGAAGAAACCCAACTTCAACCCACCGAAGCTTTGTTTGCTGAAAGGATCTAGGGGATCCTCACAGAATTTAAGGAAGAGTTGGTAGGAAGAGCACGAATAGAGAAAGGCCTCAGGAACGGCTCGATCCAGGGACCAGAGTGCTTTAGGTCATCCCTTAAAATATAACATGCTCCTCCATGTTCATTTGTTTCACTCTCCTTTCTTCCTGAAGACTGCCTTTTTTTTTTTTCTTCCCAACCCTTATGGAAAAAACTGGGTTCCCAACAGCTCTGGGGTTTGACATGTTACTGCTTCAGCCACCCAAAGAGGGACCCCCAATTTCTTTCTTTCCCAAATTCAGAGCTCCCAGGAAAGGGATTTAATGGCCTAGCATGGGTTGGGCACCCACTCTTGGACCAATCGACTATGGAAAAGGGCTAGGATCTTTCTTGGAGTCCCCGTGTGCCACTAAAGGGCAGCAAAGCAGGGGCAGGATGGGAGGGAGAGGAACAGGGGCTTAGGAACCCATTCCATTCATAATGAAGCATGTCCTCCCTTATTCCTGGCCACCAGAATGGCTCCAGAAATGGGCACTGGTGATTAGCAGTCTACCCTGGAAACTCTCAAGGATGACCAGCTCTCCTCTCCGTGCTCTGTGGCTTCCCGGTCACTCGTTCATACCCAGAATTATCCACAGCCTGAAACGGGACAGATCCTGTTCACACAGGAGATTGGAGCAGCAGCTCTTGACTCAGTGTATTTCTGTAGCCTCCTCATGCATCTTGTGGCTGACCCACCCAGGAAGCTCCAGAAAGCTGGACCAAAGTCATGTCTCACACCTTGTTAGCCAGACATACTCACCTTCATGAGATGTCACCCCAGACCCCTGTCCTTCCACTTGCCATAAATCCACTGCCCCACGCCAGGTGGTTTTCCTGGGACCCTCCCTGACGGCTTTGTTAACAAGCCCCCTCCCCTGCCAGGGTCCTTCTCTAATCCATCTGGACTTCAGTCTACCCATAGTCACACTAACTAATGTACACTTTCTCATCAACTTCTTTTCCACTTTTATTGAATTGTTTTCCTTTTGGCTTAGTTTTAAAGCTCTGCCTTCTCTTCTGCCTGACCTTTAACTTGATGTATTTAATATTACTGCTATAGGGATTTTAGTCTGGATGTCCCATCTGTCACAGACATGCCCACGCACCCAAGGAATTCACGGTTTACAGGATGGAATCTTTGGACAAATGAAGCATCTTTCATAATGTGAATTTCTGCCCACACTGTTTTCGTGGGCCCGAGAAGTTCCCAACGTCAGTGGCAATCTTGTCCTCCCTCCAAGCCATCACATTACTGCCAAGTGAACTGAGCACGGTCTACAGCACGGTCACAGTCCTAGAGGAAGACACACTGTTTCCAACAAGTCTCTGGGATAGAGGTATGATTGCTTTCGGTTTGGTCACAGTTTTTCTCCCAAGGCTCCCTCTGCCCGAGGATATGCTGGAAAGCCTGATGCTAAAAGACATCTGCTTCGTATCTGAGGGTTTAACATGATTTCAATGCCTGGAGGGCAGGCTGGTCTCTGAGCAGCACAAAGACGTCCGATGTTTAGACCCCATCAACCCACCAAGGGCCCTCTAGGTCAACTGCTGTGCCGATCCACATATCCTCCAGGTGTCTGGGACAGGCTTTTGGACATGAAGCCATCATGAATCTCTCTCACCTTGCACCGATGTTGATACAAGCTCCTGTGTTACCAGATACAGGTCAAACATGGGGATATTTTACATCATTCAACTTCTTGCCTGGCACGAATTCAGAGGGGAAAAATATGGCCTCATAAGAGGTCAAGGAGGGCTTCACTAGGGCATTATTGTTTAAATTGGCTTTCCTGGAAAAGATCTGAAAAGGGACAAAGAGAGAGGAATGGTCCAAGAACACTTCTCTCTTCCTGCCCAGCCTCAACAAATGTTCATTTGGAAAATGCTGGAGTTGGGAATTAGATGGGATTATCTCAGTACGCTAGTACGCTGTCAAGTCTCTTTGGGGTTTCAAATGAAAAATAGAGAATCCGACTCCATCCAGGCATGAAGACCCATCTTGTCCAGAAAGCCCTCTTGGCTACTCCAAACTCCCAGTTTCCCCTTTCTTGGAACTCCTGAGGTCTCCACTTGGGTTTCACATTTTCTTACCAGGAGTGGTCATTGTTTATTTGCCATGGTTATGATCTCCATTACTGAATTATACACTCCATGGACGATTCCTTTCTAACATACACGTGTGTCTGTAAGGGCACACTAGCAGACACGGCTCCTAGCGTTAATCTGATCTTGTATTAACTGACACCTTTCCAAAGGCAAGTGGTAAGGAAAACAACAGCAACAACAGCTCGAACACCATTGGGTGAAAAGAGAATTCATTTGTTGACTTAACAGAGAAATCCGAGATGGTCTTGCTTCAGGTATGGCTTAACCTAGGTGCTCTTCAGGACTTGGTTTCTCTCCAGTTCTCGGCTTTCCTTTCTTGTGTTGGTGGCACAGGCTCCAGAAGGGGACACCTGGCATTCTCCAGGTTCAGGTCATCCCAGTGTTCCCAGTGCCAGGAGGGAAAAAATGCATGCCCCGGAAATTAGCACAGGCACAAACTGGAACTCACCAGAAAGAGAGAACTAGTCTCTCGGCTTGAGTACTGGAGTGAGGGCACAAGGTATAGAAGCAAGACCCGAGGGGAGCCTTGTCCTGCTGACAGCCGCTCTCCTGGCCACCTGGGACGCAGAGGAGGAAGTGACCAAGGGCCCTGAAGCCCGGGAGAAGGAGCAAGTAGCCAGAACACTTGCCCAGGAAGGTCAGACTTAAACCTGGGGCAGAATAGCTACTGAGCCCAGCCGTCCCCAAGGCCAGCCTGGGACCCCCCAACAACAAGACCTTCTCTGTTTGTAAACCCCCAGTTCTCTCCCAACTCGGCCTTTCCAGGATGTGCCCAGATAACTTATGAGCCGTGAGTTCCTTCCCCCTTCCTCTTCAGATCATGTAGTGCTCGAGACCCCACACCATTCACTGGGCGACGGGACCATTTCAGCCGATGGGGCAGTGTCCCTGAGCCTAAGGAGACAGGACTGATTTCCTGCATGGTACTGTCCAGACCATTGACCACTTCTCGTTGCCTGTCCGTTACCCATCCCCGTGTGCTGGCAGAGCTGCCCCTCCCCCCCAGTGCCACCACAGGAGACCAGATCCGTGTTTATTCATTTGGCTCAGAACCAGAGACCTGCAGCTGCCTCCCAGTGAGGGGGGACAGCACCGAAGACTTGAAGCCACACGGAGCAGGCAAATCTGCCGGGTTAGCACAGGTGCCACCCCGGGAAGGCCCTGGGAGAAGGTGAGCCTCCCCCAGCTCCCAGTGCAACAGCAGACGGCCATGCCCTGCTGGCAAAAGCGAAGTCGCCAGTCACAGCCGATGGAGGTGCTGCAGGAGCACTTAGAGTCTCTTCAGTGACGTCTTTTATGTGGACAACATTCCCTCCCCCTGCAGCCCCCGCTTCTTTCAAAGGGAGCCCTGCCCTCCGCTGCTGCTTTGCTCCTGAACAGCCAGAGACTAGGGGACGCCTGACAGGGGGCATTTCAAGGAGAAAGGACGCTGACATAAATGCCCTTCATCCCACCACGGACCTTGTCAAGCGCCCGGCTGGCGATGACGGCAGAGGGCTCAGGTCAGGCTGCAGTGTGGACTTAGCCTGAGGCAGTGCCCTTTGTCCCTCTGATCCTCGGTTTCCTCTGTGGAAAAGCCCCCACGTGTGTGTTGATGTGCATATTGTCTGAGAATTAAATGAGACATTCTCCATGTGGCAGAGGCTCCCAGGGGTCTACTCCATGTCTGCCCTCATCTTCTTCCTTAGAAACACGATCCCCATCTCATGTGGAGCAGCGATGTACCCTCCCCCCAAACAATAGCATTTCCCAGCTGACCAACGGAACAAGAGCCACGTGTGCCCCTTCCCCTGAAAGGACACGCGTGGGCCCCTACCTGCTTCTGTTCCCTTTCTCTCATTACCTGCAGCTGTGCTGGTTGAAGAGCTAGTAGGACTTCCAGGAAAGCCCACTAGGGGTTCAATCAAAGAGAAGGTGCGTCTCTTTTCTCCTACCCCACCCAGGTTCTCTTTCTCTTTGGTAGAAGAAGGATGTGATGGCTGGAGCTCCAGCATCCAGCCTGGCTCATGAGGTAACTTTAAGAATGAAAGTCTTATGTGGCATAGAAGGAATACAGAGGATCCTGCATCCCTGATGACGTCACGAACTCCAAGGCAGCTCTTTATTCTCTATCCCTTCAGCTCTTACGTACTTGAGCCAGTGATGTTTTGGATTTATGATACATGCAACCACCCTTTATCTTGATGATTACAATATATAAAGCCATAGGCAGTGCCCAGCACATAGTAAGCCCTCAATAAATAAAAGTAGCTATCATCAGGTTGGCCCTAGGACTCCACTCTGCCTCTGACTTGGAAACTTAGAATTATTTTTCCTTTGAATAAGTGCTATACACATGTCCATCATCTTTTCAAAATGAGCTACTGTTCAATTAATAAGTGAATTTTTTTGGTATTGTCTAACCACATGCAAGAAGCTTTAATAAACATCCTTTCACAGCTTACAAACACCGTCATCTGATTCTTTTTTTTTTAAGATTTTGTTTATGCATTTAAGACAGATACAGAGAGAGAGAGAGAGAGAGAGAGAGAGAGAGAGCACAAGCAGGGGGAGAGGCGCAGGGAGAGGGAGAAGCAGACTCCCCGCTGAGCTGGGAGCCTGATGCAGGGCTTGATCCCAGAACCCAGAGATCATGACCTGAACCAAAGGCAGAGGCTTAACCATCTGAGCCACCCAGACGGCCCCTGTCATCTGATTCTTAACAAATCATCCTGCTCCCAGGTCCCTCATCCCTGCTTGAAACGCTCATCTACCTGTTCAAGTCCACCCAGCCAATTACTAACTGTGTTCTAGCACTCGGACTCCCGGTCAGGGCCTCCTGGGCAGCACCACTGTCAGCGGGATCCTTGCCCTCTGGGAGTTCGTAAACAGCAAAGGCTCAATGTGTGCAAGCAGAGTCAAGAGCCATGAGCAAAGGGAGGGGGCAGGGGCCATTCAGGCTCAGGGAGGTGGCGTGGACATGGCAAGAGGAGCTGAGAGAGACCCCGAGGAGAAGACAGGCTGCTCCCCCCGCCCGTCCCCCTCCCAGGGAGGCGCAGCGGCAGGACCATGGACAGCAGTCAAGCCCCTGTGAGGCAGGGATCACGATTACCGCCCCCCCCCCCCCCAGGCACACCGCTATTCAGACCTGGGACTGTGGGGGAGCATCAGCCCCCTGCGGGCTTGTTTGTCCTGCACTCGCCCTGAGCCCGGTGGTTTCCTCTAACCGCACTCCAAGTCTGAAGAGAACCCACTTCGGCCTGAACACGTGGCTCTGCCGTGTCCGCCTCTGTCCGCCAGTGGCCGCCAACCCAGCCACACGCTCGCAGCCCCACACTGACTCTAGCCACCCGGCCCTGTGGTTCCCCACGGCTCCGCCCTCTGCTCCCCCCCAGCTCCCTGGGGGTCTTGCAGGGAAAGCCTCTCAGCAGAAAACGTGGACGGGACCCATGCGTTTGAGGAAACATTGCCAGGTCCTCTTCTAAAGGGCATTTTGGGAGTGAAAGATAGTCCGGAGTGAGCAGGGTTGGGTTGCTGTGCTCATCCAAAATGAGAAAGAAGAGCCCCACCCCCACCCCGTCCAGGGTCCGATGCCCAGGAAGGCCCCAGGAGCTGCTGGCTCTGTGCCCCGCGTCCTCAGCACCATCCTGGAGTGACTTCTGCGCTTCCACAAAACCCAGGGGGACGAGGCCATGAAAGTCCTCAACTTTGTGGGTGTGATTATGTGTGATCTGCCGCAGGGCTCACTGGCTCTGGGGCTTTTGAAAAATTCATTCTGCATCTTCCCCAAGAGCATGGAGGGGTCCAGACTGCCTGCACCTCCGGCGTGGGGCAAGAGTGGCTTCGGGTGTGGGTCTCTGCGGCGGACATCCCAGGAGGAGTGGGCTGTGTTTCTGAGAGCCTCCCTGCATGTCCCGTGAATTCACAGCGAAGGGAAAGGTCAGCGTGGGGCATCAGCACGGTGGGTGCCGGGCCCTCTGCCTCACTGAAGGGAAGCGATGATGCATTCCTGACCTTGGCTGACCCAGCCCCCGGGCTCGTGAAGATAGTCATTCCAGCATGATTTTGTTTGCTTTCATCAGTTTGTTCCTGCCTCTGACCTTTGACACAGCCCAAACTTCAATCAGATCTACAGAAACCGGCTTCTCCTCTGTACATCAAAAGCACAGACAGGCTGGGGGGAGCTGGGGGTGCTCAGCATCTTGGCAACGCCCTTGGTCATGCCTCCCATCATTTGCGGAGCCGTGTGAAGCTAGATCCCACGGCTGCCGTGCAACTGTCAGATTACGGAGTTAGAAGTCCATGCCGTGGAAAATAGTACTGGAGACCATCAAAGGCTGCTGGGGCAAACAGGGAGATGAGTTCTTACAAAAGGCTCTTACAAAAGACTGACATCAGCTCCCACACTTCTGAGAAGCCATCAGCGTTTGGGGGAAATCCATGAATTAGCTTAGTGGCAAACACCGGCCAAGCACAGGGAAAGACCCCCAAAGGGATTGAGGGGAGCAAACCAGGCCAAAAGGAGCACCTGGAGAACTCCAGAGTCCAGGGAGCACAGGGCAGCTGCCCCAGGGTGAGAGGGTCTGTGGCTCAGGGGTGGGACAGAGCCATCCCCCAGAGCAGGCACTGACCTGTACCAGGACACCAAAGCTGAAAAGCAAGACCAGGTAGATCGGATTGTTTCCAGTGAACATAACCACGGCCCAGAGAAAAGCCCCAGCTGGTCCCCACCCAGCTGAGGGGGCCTCCATGCCTGGGGTCCCTGCTGCCCGAGGGAGGGGTGAAGCAGGTTGACCCCTGCCCTCACCTGTCTCTGCTGTGAAGAGCAAAGGGAAGTTCATGGGCAAGAGAGAAAGGTTTTCTGGTTGGTAAGGGAAGAACAGAGACAGACAGACAGACAGACAAAGAGAGAAAGACGGAAAGGAAGGGAGAGAGCCAGGCAGAGAGAGAGGGTAGGGGCAAGGACACGGTTTGGGTGCATTCTGTGCTGCTTTGCTGATTCTGCGATTCCAGACAGCAGCAAGTCTCGGGACAAATCTGCCTCCGTGGTGGTCAGTGGTTTCCTCCAGACCTCTCTCCAGGAGCGCACGGGCCGGCTGGCCCTGGAGGCGACCGGGTGTCAATTAGACGCAAATTATAACTTCTGATCTCCCGACCGTGCCGCGGAGGTTGGAGATGCCGGGCATAACCCGTCAGAGCCCGACTGCGCTCAAGCAGGAGAGTCTATTGTGTTCTGTTTCTTGATACAGATTTATGGATATGTTTTCAATGCTAAGAATAGAATCCTTCAAGGTTTTTGGTTTTCTTTTTTTAAGAATGCTAAAGAGGCTCCAGGAGGAGGAAAGGCGTGAACCTGCCAGCCTGTCTCCACTCATCAGGAAGACACAGTGTCTCAGGCTTGGGGAGCAGGGCTGCGCCCGCCGCGAAGACAGGCAACCCAGGAGCCTCCAGGAGCCTTGCCCTCGGCCTGCGATTTGCTTCTCAAGGACCTCCTGTGCCTGGTGGGCTGGCCCTCAGCCTTGGAGGGACAAGGAGCCTGGGCCAGCCTGTTCATCTGCTCCCAAACAGCTGGACTGAGTGCGTCCTGCATGACAGTCTCCCATGGATGTTCTGAAGCCACACAGTGGCATCCTCGTCCCCATTTCACAGATGGCAAACTGAGGCTCCAAGAGGCCGCGGGAGGAATGTGAACATGGACTCAAGCCCGGGAGGGGACAAGCTGCGGAATCCATGGAATCAAGTAAACCTGCGAAGGAACAGAGCTGGCTCCTACAGCTGTGGGTCCGCACCCGCTCCTGGACTGGTCTGGGATGTGCCCATCTGTAGAATGGGGACAGTCATACACTCCATGTTGGGCTGGTGTGGGGATAGCAGGTAGCGCAAGCTGGGACCTGAAGCATGCTCAAGAAGCTGGAGCTGTCCCGAAGGTCACAGCCAGCAGCTTCTGCATGCTGTGGGGTCCAGAGGGCAGGGGTTTTGGGAGAAAAGAGGGGGAACCCCTAAGGCTTCTGAGCTGGGGGGCTGCTCAGGCCTGGCCAGTCTTGGAGTACCACTCCTTGAGGCACCCCATGGACTCCACTCTCTCCAGGCCACCCATGCTGCCCACAGCATCATATACCACTATGAGGGTGGCCTCTGGGATCGGAGCCTCCCAGACAGGTCACCCATATCTCCAGGCATCCTCTTTCCTGTCTGTGGAGTGGGGCCCTTGAGAGAGGTTAGGGGACCTCCCTCTGCAAAGCCCCCTATCAGAGTATGGGATTCAGAGAGCCGGGGCTTCGGGGGAGGACCAGCCAAGTCCGGCCGGGCCGCAGTCTCCACGTGTCACCTAACCTGAGCAGTGCTCCTTGTGGAAAGGTGAGACCTGCTCTCCTCCTGCAGAATTTCCCTGGCAAACGTCTGCAGGGCAAACGCTGGCATTTACAGAATCTTCCCATCTGCCCTTTGTACTTCTTCCTACGAGGCTGGGAAGAGGGCCTCCTTCCCAGCAAGCTGGCACAAGATGTTCAGACGCTTTTCATGAAATTGAACCAACAGGGAAGAGACAGATTTGCAGCACGTCCGTGACATCCTCTCCAGGTTCTGGTAATGAATGACTCCTTTCATTTAGGAGTAAAACCCAGAACCCGGGCCGCAGCCTGTCCTGAGAGGGGAGAGCACAGGTCAGCTGTCTGGTCCAGGCCGGGCGTCCTTTCCCAGCTCAGGAGCACTCGGGAGGCCGGAGAGATCTGGTGGGGATGAGACTACTGTGAGAGCCTGCACAGTGAGCCCTTGGCATGGAGGGGGGCAGGGAGGGGATGGGAGCTATTTGGGGGCGTTTCCGTCTGTTCCCCTAAGGTCCTTCCCACCCTCCGCCTCTGGCCCCAAGTTCATGAATATCCACAAACTCGGTCTTGTCTCTGCTTGGTTGCCCAGGCCTATGGACTGCGCCGTGAGGGTCTGAGGATCTGAGGGTCAGGGTCAGCATCAGAAATGCCGGAGAGGACGCTGGACCCCACTGAGGAGCAAAGACAACATTTGCTGGAAGCATCTGCTGCCTGCTGCCCTGGGGCCACGTGAAATCCCGTCCCACAGACAGAAGGACGGGCAGAGGGCTCCTGGGGGTGCTGGACCACAGACATGCTTCATGGGGGTGGAACTGTACTCCCAAGCCTCTAGCAGGCAGAGCCCCCAAAGTTGGGCACCATCCTTCACCCCGTTCAATGAGAGGACCCCCAGGAGAGGGCAGTGGAGGAAACCCCCTGAGGTTGCAGACCTACACGACCATGGAATCGGGGTCCAGGCTGGGCCGTGGTGGGGAGCTAACGTCCATGGCCACCCCATGGCAAGCACCGTTCAGTCCCCCATCCAGGCTTCCAGAGAGCAGTTCTGCCTGCTTGTGCACCAGTCATCCGGGAGCAGGGCGTGGGGTCAAGGTCAGGGGGATCCCCTGGGTGAGAAAAAAAGCTTGAGGCCAGAAGGAAGGACCCTTGGGAGCTGCCAGATGCCCGAGAGGGACAGCCGTCTGCCTCCTGCTCCCTCTCTGTTTCCTCCACTCCTTCCCTGGGACACAACTGGCACTTTTATTTTGTCTTTTCCACTTTTTTATTTATATGTTTGCATTTCCCCTTCACATCTGGTTCCCCGGTGCACAGGACGGAAGCTAGGCTCAGCTGTGACTAATCTAAAATGCCATTAATATAAATTGGGGCTAATTACTCAGTCCCTCTTGGCAACCCGGTGCTGGGCTTCTCGAGACAGAAGCCTTCCAGAAAACTCTGAGAGGACGCTTCCATGGGGAGGGGCCAGGACTCCCCCCGGAATGCTCACCAGTCCCCAGGCTCCTGCAGCTCCGTTTTCTTTAGAACCGCTTGTTTTGAGGGTTTCTTTCCCCTATGGCTGCACAGCCTCTGCCAGTGTACAAATCAGGAGCCCATTAAAGATAAATGTCCTGGCTTCCCGGTGGCGGAACAGCCCAGCACAGGAGCTGAGCGCCGAGCCCCCTGCAGCCAGCTCTCACGGCTGCGGCCGCACTGCTCCCCAGAGCCTCCTGTCGGCAGGCAGACTTTCCTGATCATATATTTATCAGGTCGGGTTTGAAGTGAGCTGTGAGTCCAGGGAGAATACTTAGCACAGAGACTGGATGGAGCCATTCATTCTCCAGATCTTTCAAGTTAAAGGAGGAACAAGCGGCATCCGAGCAGAAGCCAGGAGCCCCTCCCATCCCCCAAAGTGCTGAGATCCAGGGCTGGCTGCTGGAGCTGGGGGTGGGGGCTCCCCATGTGTTCTGCTGTGCTGAGGGCCACTCCCCAAGCAGAAATCTGGGCTGGAGCTGGGGCTGGCAGGTGGCAGGGTGCAGAGCAGTCCTCCAAGAGAGAAGCTGGTTCATGCAGAGGCCCAGCCTCTGTCCCGCTCACATCCATACCTGGGGCTGCCAGGTGGCCTCTGTCTCCTCCACCAAGCCATGGCTCCATTGCAGCAGGGGCTAAAGCCTGCTATCCCTGCTGTCCCCCTAATCCAGCACTAGCCCTGGTGGGACACAGCCAAGCAAAGGGACCAAGATGTTTGTCCAGCTCAGAGGCACAGAAGGGAGTGCTGAGCCCAACCGACACTACAGTGAACAGTGGGCCAAGCAGGGCAGAGATGGGTTGCAAAGCTTTTTTTCCTCGGGAGGAGGTGGTTCCACGAACCTAAAATTGTCCAGGGTGGGGAAGGAGGGCTTGGGAATTGGTGGCTTCAGACTGGACCACATATCAAGCTTACCTGTCTGTCCAGGTCACCTCCTTGGATCTGGCTTCTCCACCTGCAAATGGAGATGCTGCCGCTCAGCCCAGGATGGTATCAGGAGGTTGGACTGAACGCGGAGGGCCTGGCACGCGGCCAGCTCCAGTAAACGCTCTTTCTGCCGATCGTGACATCAAATCCCATGGACCCCGGCTTCAGTCCCCCTGAGCAGGGATTTCTGGAACCCATAGGTGATGTAGTGAGCATCAGGCTTGAATTGGCATTCAAATGTGAATTTTAATTCAAATATGAAATTGAATTCAATTGAATTCAAATGTGAATCCTACACATTTCAGTAAACTTTCTAAATAAAAACAACGCATAGCATTTAAAGACTATTTCCAGTAGTGACCCCTGAGACAGACGGTGTCTGCACCTGCAGGCTCCCCCGTAGAGCGGACTTGCCCTGCGCTACCCCAGCTGACCTCTCTTCTCTCTCCTTCCCACCATGCTGGGGGCAGCCGGGGAACCCACAGGCAAGGAAGACCAGCACTGAGGAAGTTCTCACCGCAGACCAGTGTCAGAGCTGTGCGTGACAGCGTGCGATCCAAGGTTGGGGACTGACATGTCGCAGCCTGGGGGACGGAGAGAGGCCGCCGGGTCGCTGCCCTGGACTGGCAGCGTGCCTTCCTAGTCTCACGCAACACTGGATGGGGCTTTTGACTATTTCCAAAACAGGTCCTCAATTTCCTGCCCCAGCCAGAGAAGAAAATCATCACGAGTGGGGAATGGAGCATCTCCGCCACAGAACCGTCTTCTTAGACAACCCTCATGTCTTATTCTCTGCCGTCGGCTCATGCTGTTGGCCGTGGAGTGACAGCCCTTTCCTGGTGTGATGAACGTCGTGAAGGGTTATGAAGGGCTATTTCCGCCGCCTCTCATTCCAAATGCCGGCGTGAGCACTGGCCCCTCGGGTTCCACGTGGGCAAGCAGAACATAGCACCCTCTCCCCACGTCCTCGCAGGGCATCCTGGCTGGAGACGCCTCCTAGCCTCTGTGTCACTATTCCTGCATACGCAGCTCTCTGTCCCTGTGCACAGAGCCACTCAGCAACTCCGCTCAGGACCCATCGTGGCCCTCAGGGGCCCCGGGACCCCGTCCAGTGCTCACACACAAATGCACATTCCCCGTGCTGATCTCCATCCGGCCTTCTGACGTTTCGCTGCAAGTCACCGGAGCCGCATCAGCTACACAAACTCTCTTCCGCAGCCTGGACCCAGGCGTCCCCAAGCTCTTCTTGCTCCGTGTGAAATGCTCACACACCGAGAGCCGTTCACACCGAGCCCACCTGTGGTCCATCCCATCAAGCTGTAACAGGTGTGCTGGCGTACACACACATCAGGCAGAGCGCTCACACTCACTATGTGTCCCAGAGTCTCAAGGGACAGACGGATGTGGCCAGTTTATCGTCCTGTCCTCTCTGAGCTTAACAGGTGCCTTTCTTTTCCTGGTTGTTCGAACTTCACAGGGATGGCACGGCACGCCCTGCTCGCTGCTCTAAGGGGCACGGGTTTAAGTGACACCTTCATTGCTTCGGTCCCCTCTCTGTCATGTATCGCTTGTCAGTTTTGTGCCAGGAAACATAATTTAGGGTTTGTGAAGATTAGCTCCCTTGGTGACCACAGCAATCCCTTGGCTCTTCTGAAAATGAACTGAGAGCTTCCAAGATGTCATGTCACCATTTGAAAGTCTCCCGAGAGATCACACCCGGGGGTCACGGGCAAGCAGATTCCATTCCAGTAAGTTCTGGCTCGTGAAGTCCGCTCGCTCAGCCTCCCCTGCCCCAGCACACACAGATCCTGCAGGCTATGTTTGCACTGGAGTCCGGCACACACTGGTACATTGTTTCAGTCTTTCTAAGCTGTGGCATTTGTGTTCCCATTCGTATCACTACTTTTATGCTTTAATAACGACTTTTAAACATTGATCTGTCTTCAGGAACTGGAAATAGATTACACCACCCCCCAAAAAGAAAGGAGAAGCACAGATGTTTACAAACATAAACAACAACATGCTAATTACTGAAAAATGCGGTGGCCTGAGAGTAACAGCATCCTCGTCATCTCTGCAGGAGGGAACCAGCCCAGACTTGTGGTTCGTGCCCATCTTTCAGGATAGCAATTACTAAAAACATAGTGTGATTTCTGTGAAACACATGCAAACAAAGTTGTTTCACTATTTTCTGTTTGTTTGTTTTTTTCTCTAAAACAACCAACTCGGGACGCCTGGGTGGCTCAGTTGGTTAAGCAGCTGCCTTCGGCTCAGGTCATGATCCCAGCATCCTGGGATCGAGTCCCGCATCGGGCTCCTTGCTCAGCGGGGAGCCTGCTTCTCCCTCTGCCCCTCTGTCTGCCTGTGCACTCACTCTCTCTCTCTCTGATAAATAAACAAAATCTTTTAAAAAAAAAATTAAATAAATAAATAAATAAATAAAACAACCAACTCCCCGTGGACCCAGCCCTGTTGCCAGGATCGGCCGAGGGTCCGCAGCCAGAGCCCGGAGAAACATCCCTCTTACCCGCCATGGCGATTCCTCAGGAGCACCAGCATGACCAATTGTAAGAGGCTGCTGAGCTGGGGAATCAGAGACCGGGGTTCAAGTCCTCACACCCTCAGAAGGAGGCAGTGGCGTCCTCTCTCGGCTCCGTGTCCTCGGGGAAAACAGCCGTGGGACCTGCTTTATACTGGCAAGGATGCAACGAGGTCACAGGTACGGATTCCCCCACACGGAGTAAGCACGCGTGGCTGGCCGCTATCATTTATTATGTAACAACCAACTGGTAATAATATTAATCACTCAGCAACTCATTTGGGGAGGAAAATATCTGCTTGGGAAAATCCCTGATTGTGAAGAACACCCATTACTCCGCTCTCACGAGCCAGCGAGTTCCCTGCCTGCCGAGAAACGACCAGCTGGGAGGTCAGATAGTGGAACAGGGATGGCATCTGTCCCCGTGACGAGAGCCACCAACCGACCAAGTGTTTGCATTTGGAAATCTGGACGAAAAGGCAATTTGCTGGATGCAGCAGATGAAACCGTTCACTGGCAGTTTACTTTTGGCTTGGAGAGTGTTTCTTGCTTGTTAAATATTTATAATGTGTTTTTATTTATTATTTATGAGACGCTGGGGAAACACGCAGTCTGAGTTCAGCTTCGTGGATGGGATCCCTTTCATTCCAGGAGGCGGGTTCCAGGACCGTGACACACGAGCTTCAAGCCTCAGACCACAGACTGTCTCCCTCCAGTCCCTCCACACGGCGACTCCCCTCTCTGTACTTCCTGCTGTGGCTACCACCTTCCAGGGAGGTGAGGGACCTGGCCCTCCCTGTCCTCAAGGCCGTTTGCTGCCCAAGATGCCCCCATTCTGGCTCCACCTGACCCCATTCCTCCCAAGTCAGAAAAGAAAAGCAAACTTCTTCCCCCGAAGTGTCAGTGTTGGAACTTTTGTCTCAGGTGTATTTGGATCCCCATCTTTACCTCTCCATTTAAATTGATTAATTGACCTTTAAAAATGTACCCAGAAAATAAATTGCCTAATAAAATAAATTATCGCATATTCAATGATGCCTGAAACCCACTGAAACTTGAGAAGAGACTAATGAAGCAGCAAAGGAATGACTAATGAAGGAAATACGCTTAATAAAGAATAATTGATTGGTGATCACAGGCGCCTCACGCTCCGCTGGGGCTCTGGTGGGAGCCTGGACGGGACACCTCAGGTAGGGGCAATGAGATGCTCCTCATATGTCACCACCCGACACCACGCTCTCCCCAGCGGCAAAGGACCACCCAGGAAGCCGGTCATGAGGATGATCGTCAGGCGTGTCCTTCACCAACCTGTGCACCTCTGCCCCAAAGATCTGACACTGTGGGGCACCCTGAGCCCAGCAGACGTTTCAGCCCCACAAAGGGATCATTGAACAAGGGCTTGGATGCAGATTCCAAAGGGGCTAAGGTGGGCACGGTGGGTAATTCTCCCTCCAGAACGAACAGATCCTTCAGGGACAGCTGCAGGATCACTGCCTCAGGGCCAGGGCCAGATCCTCATCTCCCTGATACGGAGCAGTGAAGGTCCAAGAAAAAAGGACATCCGTGCCGAGCTGAGTGACGGGGACACCTTCTTGAGGATGTCCGTGTCTGGTCCATGGCCACAAAGAAGAGCTCTGATGTTTGCAGGAGGGGATGGAGTTGAATGAATGAGTGTCCTGAGTTCAACACAGATGCGGCATCTGCATGCAAAGGGCCAAAACATGGCGAACATGGTGTTTGGGGAGGGGACTTGCTCCCCCACACCCCGCCCACAGCAGGACACAGCTATTGGACATGGGCCAAACCATGGGACGTAAGAGAGTCCAGTGGAACTCATAAGCACTGAGTACCAGCAGGGAAAAGAGGAGATAGCTGCTTCTTTGTGAGAGTATAGTCTTCACCAGATGTTGTGCTGGACGTTACACCTGCACGTTACACCTGCACGTTTTCATCTGATCCTCACACAAACTTTGACCAGCCAGAGCTGGCCTCACGGCATGCGCTTCTTACCCCGTGTTTGCATCCCACATGTCATGCTGCTCACACACCGTATCACTCTTCCATCCATCCTTCTCTCCATCCACCCACCCACCCACCCATCCATCCATCCAATGAACCATCCATCCGTTCATTGTCTACTGGACAATGATCACAGAGTGAGTACCTGCCAATAGGACCCCGTCTCCCCAGCAAGGTGGCTTCGCATTACATTAGCTCATGGGGTTGTGCTAAGTCAGAGCCCCCTTTGAGTTCCCACGGGCGACCCATCACCCCAAGCGTTGTGATGCCAACTCTTCAGGCATCTTCAACCTTTCTTTTGGCTATTTGAGTCTACAGGTAGACATGCCCCTACCGACCACCCCAGCAACCTAAACTATTTATCCAATTTAGAGTTTTGTTGTCAGGAAGTGGTCTATGACCAGGGCGAGAAAAGCCAACATGCCTTTCATAAGGGCAGGGAGTTCTTCAAGGCTTACAGGAAGACCGTTCTTCTGCATAGTGTTATCAGGTGGAATTTTATCCTGACTCAGGGCTCACCCACCTTCTGTCTCTATGAAAACGTAAGGAGCACCTTTGAGTTTGTTTATACGAGACCCCTCTTGGCCAAGCTGAAGGCAGAGGCTTAACCCACTGAGCCACCCAGGCGCCCCGAATTCAGCCCTTCTTAAGAGAGGTCTCGTGTTTTCCGTCGGGCCCTGATCTCTAAGCCCATGGAATGTCCTGTCTGGTAGGAGTGTCCTTGATTACCTGGGGACCATGGGCCATGCTGGATAGTATAACAATTTGATTTAGGGTAGGGGTTTCGGGTCAGGTGGTATCAGCTCCCCCTTAGAGGGACGGAGGCTGAGGTCAGCCATGTGGGTGGTCAGCCATGTCTAGGTGATGACACCAAGCCTGCCGGGCTTCCCTGGGGGCAGCGTGTGTGTGGTCATGACTTCCGCTAGGAAGGGTTAGCACCACCCGCGCCCCACAGTGGGGAGGACGGCGAGAGCCCCACACGTGGGACTTTCCGAGACTCCGTCCCATGAGCCTCTTCCTTTGGCTGATTTTAATCTGTGGTTTTTTGCTGTAATAAACCATAACAGATTTCAGATAGTTCTTGGAGTCCTTCTAGTGAGTTATTAAACCTGAGGATAGCCCAGGGGACCCCCAAAAGCTGCAGTTAGTGTCAGAAGTGAGGGTGGTCTCAAGAGAGCCATGAACTCTGCAGTTGGGTCAGAAGTGAGGGAGGCCTCAGGGATGTTCTCCAGACCCTAAAGGCAGATTCTCATCTGAGTCTTCCTGGACTCGGTCCTGGGGGACCCGGGCTGAGCATCTACAGACAGCTGTTGGGAGGCACACCAGTCTGTGCATGTGGCTGTGATAAATCCACGAGGCATGTGGGCGGGTGCTTTCTGCATGGCCCCGATCCCCACACAGCCCGCTCCTCCCTCGGCCATTATCACTGTCATGTTTTATAGGCAGAGCTCAGATGGGGTGAGCAGAAAGCAATTCGGCTCGAGTCCTACCAAAGGAAGTAATGAGAAATCCATAAGTCTTGTAAATAGGTGATAAGACAAGTCTTTAAAACAAATGGGGGGATAACTTAATCACATGTAAGGCAGAGGCATGAGGACAGCTGGCTGAGATCAAGGCTGCTTGCCAGGATCTGGAAACCCAGCCCCTCCCTGACAGAGCCCTTCATGTACTTCTCCCCCAAGGAAGGAAGTGGGGGGCCCCATTTATTACACCCAACCAGGAGGCTTAACACATCACTTCACTCAACTGTAGCAGTAACCCTGAAAGGGGTGGTGACCTTCCCCATGAGAGGAGTAACCGCCCTGCCAAGGGGCACAGCCCTAGGGCTGCTGCCTCCATGGCTAAGATCTCCTCCACCTGCCAACTGCTCCCAAAGACAAGTCCAATGTCCAGGGACATAAGACCCTGCAAGATCCATGGGCAGGGGGCACCTGAGGGGCTCAGTAAGCCTCAGCCTTCAGCTCAGGTCAGATCTCAGGGTCCTGGGATCGAACCCCACATCGGGCTCCTTGCTCAGTGGTGAGCCTGCTTCCCCCTCTCTCTGCCTGCCCCTTGGCCTACTTGTGATCTCTCTCTCTCTCTCTCTGTCAAATAAATAAGTAAAATCTTAAAAAAAAAAAAAAAAAAGATCCGTGGACAAACCAGGGGGATGAAGGTCATGGTAATACCCTTGCCTCCCCCATGACTCTCCGGCTCCACTCCCCCCACAATCCAGGTTCCCGCCTCTTCTCTCCAATCCCACAGGGGTGGGAGTCCAGTTTCCTCGGATAGTCATGGTGCTGTGGGGGTTAAAACATACCTTCCCCCTACTGTGGAATGAATGCTTACGTGCCCCCAAATTCCATATTTTGAAGCCCTAATCCCAGCATGATGCTATTTAGAGATGGGGCCCTTGGGAGGTGATCGGCCATGAGGGGGTCCTGCATCAGTCAGGGTCTTTAGAGAAACAGACCAATAGAATGAATACTGATGGACAGAAAGCTACTTTGGGTAGAGTATTGGCTCACATGATTACAGAAACTGAGAATCCCGTGGCCTGCCATCTACAAGCTGGAGACCCGGGACAGCAGGTGGTGTCATTTTTTCTACACCCAAAAGAGCCAATGATTTAAGTCCCAGCCCAGATCTGAAGGTCTGATGTATGAGAAGAGGAGACAGTGGATATTCCAGGTCAGGAAGAGAGAGAATATTTGCCCTTCCTCCCCCATTTTGTTTTTCTCAGGTCTTTGATGGCTTGGGTGGCACCCACCCACCCTGGGGACGACCAGCAGCTCTACCGTCTCCTGATTCCCACGCTGATCTCTTCCAGAATCACCCACAGACACAGCCAGAAATAATCACCATGAACCTCTCAGTCCAGTCAAGGTGACCCATAAAATTAACCTTCACGAGCCCTCATGAATAGGATCAGTGCCCCTGTAAGAAGAGAAGCTGTCTCTCTGCCCTGTGAAGACACAGCAAGAAGGCAGCTGCTCATAGACCAGGAAGACGGCCACCGCCGGGTCCCGGCCATGCTGGCCCTCTGACCTCAGAACCCACAGAAACACGCATCTGTGGTTGCAGCCCCACAGTCTGCGGTACATTGTTACCGCAGTCCTGGCCAACGAAGACGCACCCAACTCCTAATTTGTTCTTCCAGGGAAAGGCATTGCTGCTCCCATTTTAGAGATGGAAACACAGAGGCAGAGCAAAGAAACCTGACTTGGCCAGAGCCCAGAGTAGAACCCAGTGCTGCCCGGATCCACGGGCGACAAAGGCACCCGGGCTCAGGCTCTGCCTCAGGTGCTCCATCAGGAGGAGGAGGAGGGAGCTCAGACCCAATCCCGAGCTCAGGTTGGGGAGGACGGTGAGAAGCAGTCCAGGGTACTCACCCAATCCTTCCCAGAGAGGTCCAGGAAGGAAGGTGGGGAGTTTGTGACAGGATGAGACCAGTGCAGAACGGTCTGCCTCCACCCCTCTGCCTGTTAGGGCTGGGAGACCAGACCCGACTTGGCTTCCTCTTCCCTGAGCACGGCTAGTCCCAGAGCACCTGAGCCTACTGTGACGATAAGCCCTCCAAGACACCTCGCCATGGGATGTAGAAACAGGAAAGAGCATGTCCACTTACAGACCGGAATTAGGGAAATTAATGCTTTAGTCCTTTGTTTCCTGCATCCATTGGGATGGCATATTGGCCTGCTCCAGCAGCCATAACAAAGAACCACAGACTGGGCCATTCAAACCAGAGATTTCTCTCTCCCAGTCCTGGAGTCTGGAGGTGGTGAGATCCAGGCATGGACTGGGCTGGTTCCTCTGAGGCCTCTCTCCCTGGCGTACAGACCAATGTCCTCTTCCAGAGTCCTCACACCATCATCCCTCTGTGTGTGTCTGCGTCCCCATCTCCTCTTATTAGGACGTCAGTCATGTCAGATTAGGGACCAACCCAGTAACCTCATTTTACCTTATTTGCCTCCCTAAAGCCCTTATCTCCATACATGGTCACATCTGGGGGTCAGGACCTCAACATATGTATATGGGGAGACAACGCAGCCCACAACAGATGGGTTGGAGTAAAACCCAAAATAGGATCCCAAATGTTTTTTAAGGAACCAGTTTCTTGCCTGAGCTCCCCAAATGTCACCTTCAGCCTTCTTCCTCAAGCTGGATGTCCTCACCAACGCAGTCTTGTCACCACTTGGGACCTGAAGAAGTTCCGAACTATTCCTGACCGCTGTCTGAATTATCCCGGAGGGAGCACGGAAGCAGGAACAGTCAGCATCTCTGGGACTCGGGAAACTGGCTAGCCTGGGACCCGGGCTGCTCTGTGACTGTCAACGTAACGCACTTTCCTGAGCCGGGCCCCTCGCCTGGGATGGGATGCTGATCGGAGCCTAAAGACCTTCCTCACCTGCACAAACGCCTCCACTCCACGGGTAAGGAGTCCAAGGCCCAAAGAGAGGCGGGCACCTGAGGCAAAGTCAAGCCAGCCCCACCCAATCTCCCTACATGAACTGGAGCATTTCTCAGCTGTCTGGACCGTCCCTCCAAACCTGGCCAAGGAGCAGAGGGCTCCGTCCTTGTGTTGGACCCCCAGCACTTTTCCTGGCCTGGCTCCCAAGAACAGTGCTGCAGGTAGAGGAGGGCATCTGTGCCACCTTGTCACCCCCGGGCATAGAGCTCCCCCTCTCCCCCAGGGCCTGCCCCTGCAGCCCCCACTGACAGTCACAGGGTGGGGTCCCCACCATAGGAGTGTTGTGGAGCTGCCATAGCAAATGACCATGGACTAGGGGCTTTAAAACAACAGAAATGTATCCTCACGCAGTTGGGAGACCAGGAGTCTGAAATCAAGGAGTCAGCAGGGGTGTCACCTCTTGGAAGATTCTAGGGCAGGATCTTTCCTGCCTCTTCTCTCTTCTGGTGGTTTCCAGTCACCCTTGGTTTCCTTGGCCTATGGGTGCCTCACCCCAATTTCTGCCTGCGTGTTCACCTGGGCTTCTTCCTCTGTGTCTGTCCCACATGGCATTCTCCTGTCCACATGTGTGTGCCCCAGTCCCTCCTCTCCTTGTAAAGACCCCAGTCATACTGGATTCTGGCCCACCCTCATTAGTACCGCCTCACCTTAACATGGTGGCAAAGACACAAAGACCTTATTTCCAAGGTCACATTTGCAGACAACAGGGGTTAGGACTCCAACTTATCTTTGTGGGGGACACAGTTGAACTATCCACAGTCCCATCCACAGACCTAAGTTGACCAAGGCTTAGGTCTAGCCACACCCCACCTTATGGTGGGGACACCAGGGCCCAGAGGAAAGAGTGGCACCATGAAGTGGAGCCAGCACCTTCATTGGATTCCATACTCCCATGGCCCTCCCACTCCATGTCTCCTTAAACCATGTCCCACACCTCCTCTGTGCAATGACCTGGTGTGCAAAGATGCCCAGGACCAACACCCATTAAAGCTGGGAGCCTACTTTTGGAAACATTCATAAAATCCATCAATGACGCCAAGGAGAAAAAGAAAGAGATGTATGGGCCAACAGAAGCAGAGATGTGGAGTGAGTCCACCAAAGGCTCCCCAGCTCAGAGCTGGAAAGAACCCTTGCCTCCCTAGCTCAGGGCTCAGAGCTCACCCCTGCACATCCAGTCTGCACCATGACCATTTAACCCATGCTCAACTGTCTTCTCTATTCACTCCCACTTGATTTATTCCAAGAGTAGCGATTTGAGCGATGCGATCTTCTCCAAAAAACATTGTCAATTCATGTTTTAGGTTCAATCTAAAAACTTGGTGCTTCCATGTGGTGACCGTGCCCCAAGGTCAGTGTCTTGTTACAAGCAGGTGAAGTTGGTACCTCTCTGGGATTGGGATTTCTAGAAAGATCTCCACCTGCTCCTGCTTGACATTCTTCCGGCAGAGTCCAAAGTCCTTTGGGGAGCCAGTGGGAGGGAGTCTTAATGCAGGCAAGAAGGTTCATACCAGGAGGGGTTGTTAGCAAAGTCTTTGCATAAGGTGTGGTTCTGGATGAACCATGGGCAAGGGGGTTTCCATGAGGAAAGAGAAGAGTTCTTGCATCAGGATTCCACCAAGAAAAATGAATTGGTTCATGCAATTATGAAGGTTAAGAAGTACTGTGATCTGCCATCTGCAACCTGGGGACCCAGGAATTTGATAGTATGGCTCAGTCCAGGTGTGAAAGTCTGAGAACCAGGGGAGCCAATTGTGTAAGTCCCAGTCTGAGGGCAGAAGATAAAAAAAGATACCCCAGCTCAGCAGGCTGAAATGGGTCCTTCCCCGATCAAGCCTTCAGATCAGACACCAGCCCTGACCAACATCTCCATCTCAGCCTGTGATAGACCCTGAAACAGAAGAGCCAGCTGACCCATGCCTGGACTTCCTTTTTTTTTTTTTTTTTTCAATTAACATATAATGTATTATTAGCCCCAGGGTTACAGGTCTGTGAATCACCAAGTTTACACACTTCACAGCACTCACCATAGCACATACCCTCCCCAATGTCCATAACCCCACCACCCCACCCTCTCCCTATCCCCCCTCCCCCCGGCCCCCCTCAGTTTGTTTTGTGACATTAAGAGTTTCTTATGGTTTGTCTCCCTCCCGATCCCATCTTGTTTCATTTATTCTTTTCCGACCCCCCAAACACCCCACATTGCATCTCCACTGCCTCATATCAGGGAGATCATATGATAGTTGTCTTTCTCTGATTGACTTATTTCGCTCAGCATAATAACCTCTAGTTTCATCCACATCATACCAATTGGCAATATTTCATTTCTTTTCATCATGCCTGAACTTCTGACCTCCAAATCTTCCATCACGTGTGTTCAGTTCAGGGTGATTTTTTACACAGCAGTGGAGAACGGTTACATCACATGTCCGCACGATGGTGGGTCCCCGCCCCCCTCTTACACTGTCCTGACCTCCTCCTGACCCTCAGAAGCCACCAGATAAGTCCACAGAGTGAGCTGTGGGGGGAAAGGCCACATGCACCTGACCATAAGCTCGGACCGGGCTGGGACCAGGCCTGACCTCTTCTCCAGCTGAAGCCTGGCACGCAGTAAGTGCTCTGGGGCAACCGAAGGGGACAGAGGGCGTCAGGACCTCACCTTTAAGAACTCCCATGTGCAGTGATGTAGTATGTCTACAGAGACTTCCCATGAACCCCCAAGCCCAGTACCCAGGAGGAATGTATGAAGTCCCTTCATTCATTTGCTTCCTCTTTCACTCATTTAAAAAGATATTTCTTGGGGCACCTGGGTGCCTCAGTCAGTTAAGCGTCTGCCTTTGGCTCAGGTCATGATCTCGGGATTCCGGGATCGAGCCCCGTGTCGGGCTCCCCGCTTGGCGGGAAGCCGGCTCTTCTCTCTCCTCCCCACTCATGCTCTCTCTTACTATCTCTGTCTGTCTCTCTCTCTCAAATAAACAAACGAAATCTTTAAAAAATAAAAATAAAAAGCTATTTATTGGGCTCTTACTATCTGCCTGTTATGAGTACAGGCCACGGATAATTACAGGCTTCTCAGGAAAAAGAATATGACCAGCAGGAGATTGACCAGCAGGAGATTCACGTGTTCCTCATAGCCATACCCGCGTCCAGGCCTAGGGACTAAACGCCGCGGCAGCCGTCCCGCTGGGATCGCCCCCTGGAAGCTCACTCCCGGATAATCGTCCCAACAGGGGAGCAAATGTTTGCTATTAGCTGCCACCTCCGCTCAGCACACAGCAGCCCCACCCTAAAACAGGCCCGGAGATTTGTGTGGGAAGATGTCAGCTCTGAGCCCATAACTCATGTTCAGTAACCAAATTATTTTCCTTTGGAGGCATTAAGGGTAAATAAAGGCTTAATGAATCAAGTCTTCTGAATCGCGACTGCTCCTTTAATTTGTAGTTTACAAGGTTCTTGTAAATTAAAAATGGGAAAAGAAATCCCTTCCCATCCCGCATGCACCTCCTCCGGGCAGGAACAATTTGGTTGTTTTGATTTTCATGTCCCTACAGCCCTTATCTCTTTGAAAAATTATTCCTTAATTTTTATGAGGTTGCCGGGAAGACGGGTGAAGTTGAACGATCGCCCCGTATCTTGTTCCCCGTCCCCTTCGAGTTCACTGCGAGTGGTTATTGTTCCCTGGGTAGGGAAGAAAGGTGGCCGTGCTCACTTTAATTTACTGTTTGCAATAAGCAAGGCTTTATCAACATCCCTCCAATAAATTATTTTTATTGCCAGCCTCATATTGCCAGGAGCAGTGGCCATGAAAACACTCATACAATGAAGATGCAATTGCATCGGCCTCGGCCCCAAGCAAGCTGGGACCCACCAGGTGGGCGCGGGAGGAGCTGTTGGTTTGGGGGCCGTGAGAGTGGGGGAGGCTCGGGTCTCCCTGCCTTGCCACGGCAAGAGAGAGGGGCTCATCCATGGGGGCCACCCACCTGTTCAGGGCTCTCACACCCCGGTGGGGCGACCAGTCTTCTGTCCCCCGGGCATATGTGGGGGTAAGTGTGGCCGGCACTGGAAATCAGGGTGCTCTGAAGCTGGACTTCTCTGTGTCTTAAAACTCAGGGTGTGAACACCACCCTTCCCCAAGCCTGTGAGTGCACGGTGGTGGCCGTCTCCTGCGATGAGATCAGTGCCTTTGTATCGCCTTCCCTCCCTCCCCCCCGTCCCTCGTGCCCTCCTCTCTCTCTTCTCAGTGTGGTGTATCACGCACCTGAGCATCTGGCATGGAGTCCAGTAGGAATGACACAGGAGAGCTGCCCCACACTTTGAGCCTCGGGAACGATTCCCCTCGGGGTCCAGGGAGGAGACCCAGTCTCTCACTGGGAAGGGTGGACAGGAACTCTGCTCGGTCCTGCTGTCCTCTGGGTGTTTGCGGGACAACTGGGGACATTTCTTCGGCTTCTTCCAGCAACGTAGGGAGCAATGGCCAGCTGAGAACTTGCCGCCCGTCACTGCACCAAGACCCAACCTTCGCCATCCCCAAGGGTCTCAATTAGTGGAAAAATGCATCTCCGAAGTAACGGCCGGAGTGCACTGTTTGTACGAGTGTTCATTACTCTGACACTTCCCCGTGTTCAACAACAGTATGCAATTTAAGAAGAAATCCATTAGGATTTTGCTCTCCTTCGGTGGAGAGATGCTGTTTTCATTTACGCGTTGGAGTCACCGGGGCTGGTTAAGATCGCAGCGGGGCCGCACGTGGTGACGGCGTGCCCTGCCGGCGTTCTCCGGAGCAGCGGTTACCACGGGGAGAGCCCTGCTCAGAAACACCACCTCGCAGCTCGTCTTCAGGAGGCCCCACAGGCTGACACTGCGCCCCGCTCCCCGCTGCCCTGCTTGCATTCTGTCCCAGAAATAGACGCCCACCTAGAAGCGCATGGCGACGGGACGTGTGGTCCTCATGTGGTTCCCAGACTGCACGTTTCTCAAAGGCAAGGACCAGCCCAGGGCACAGAGGTGCTATGAGGAGCTAGCACACAGGAGTGCTTAGCTGGCTCTCCTTGAGTGCACGGGAAGCTCCCTGGTGTACCACCGCCCTGGGGAGCAGCGGCCCCTTCTCTGCAGAAAGCACACTGTCGTGTATGCTGTAAGCACGCGGAGGGAAAGGGTCGTGTGTGTATATAAAATACGGGGTGCAGCCAGAGCCCACCCCTGTCCACTGTGAACGTGAAGAGTGGATCCCCCCTTGTCTGTCCAGATTCTGTCCCTTGAGATGGCGAGCATGATGCGGAGCTGGACTTGGAAACCAGAGAGCGCACCACCCAGCCCCAGCCCTTCCTAGCCCCGACAGGCAGGTGTCCGCTGGCAGACGCCCAGGCAGGCAGAGCGGACGGGAACGGGGCTGAGCCTTCCCATCTGTGTGCACGCCTTTGCACCTGGTTCCACCCTCCCTCCTCCCCCCGCCCCGGGACAGTCCTCACGCTGACCCTGTGACCACCCCTTCGGGGGAGGACCTCCCATTGCCCATTTTATGGATGAGGAACATGAGCCCCCGACAGTCATCCGCCCGTGTCCGCCCGTGCGAGCATATCCCAGCCACCCTCTCACGACATTCCGCGTTTCCCTCCTACCTTCTGCACAGAGCCTCGAAGTGCCATCTCTCTACTGGTGACATCACTTTCTTGGCAGATGCAGGGACATATCACTGTTGCTGGCTCCTGGCCCTGCTTCTCACTCCAGAGGCCCAACCATGGGGGAAATCTGTCCTCGTCCTTGACCGTCTGGCCTCAGCAGCAGCCCCCAGTATCTCATGACATCCGTCCTCCTCACCCTGCCAGGAGCTCCGACCCATGGAAACAGCACAGCCACCCTCGTGAGTACCTAGCCCATCGGCACAACCACTGATCTCTGAGGCTGCCCTTGGGTCCCGGAGCCCCCACAGGGCTGGACTGCAGCACCTTCGCTCCACAGTGGAGGGGCTCCGAGCATCCCACGGAAGCCGGCACAGTGCCACAGCATTCCTGGGTGGACCTGGGCCGCTGCACAGACCCTCTCACACTCTTACACACAGCTGTGCCAGCAAGCACACGGCAGTCCCCCGGGAGCAGGTTAGAGCGCTGGCCCCATGGGTGACTAACTACAGACACCGGGCATGACACGCCTCCCCTGTGAGCCTCAGGCTCCCCCTTAGCAATGGAGCTAAGAAGTAGCTCCAAACACCCAGGGCTGCGGTACGCCGGCCGTGGGATGTGCCAAGTACCTGGTGAGGCTCGGTAGCGTTAGCTCCTAATATTTTCAATTAGATCAGCACCAAGAAGAAATACCCGTCTGTGTAGGGAAAAGCTCCTGTGAGATCACTGTTCAGGAAATACACTGACATCCCCATGGGGTCCCACTCTGTCCTCAGGGAGACAGCCAGTGTCCCTGCAGGGAACGGGGCCCTTTGTGGGAAGCACATGTGGGAAGCAGAGGGACCTCGCTGCAGTGGAAAGGCCGGGGAGGAGGGCCAGGCCTCCAGCTCCTGAGTGGGACCAGCTGGGCCTTCTTGCAATCACAGTATTTGCTGGCTCAGCTGTTATCCTCCCAGCGGCCAGATGGTTGGAACATCAGCGTTCGGCATGTGGCTAAGAGCAGTGGGATGAAGTCACCTATTACCCTGCAATGTGCAGGAGCTGTGCTCCCCGAGGGGACCTGCCACTGCCCTCTGACTCCATCCTGACATGAGTAATGCTCAGAGTCCTGGAAGAAAAAAACAAAAAACAATCAGAAGAAGCAGTGGGGAAGGAATAAAATGTCAACCTAAGAAGACAAGACACAAAGTCAAAGGTCACCAAAGGGCCAGAGGGAGTCAAATTCGCATCGTGGTGCCACCTCCAGGCTGCCTGCCCCAGGGACACCACCAGGTGAAGCAGTTTCCAAAAGGACAATTGGAAGCATAATGTAGACCACCATGTAAATAAAATTAACGGCACAGAGTCACTTTCCAGCAGAGACACCGTCTGACCAACGGGACTTCGGCCAGTGTCAAGGTCACACCTGCGGTGGGGAGTCACGTTGGCAGCAGGCCCCCTGACGTGACGTGACTGACGGGAACCCTGCATGTCCTCCCGAAACCCATCACCCAGCCTAGCCGCGAGAGAAACCCCAGACAAATCCCCATGAGGGACAGTCTGCGAAATATCTGAAGAATCTGGAGAATTATCAAGGTCGCCAAAAATAAGAGAAGTCTGAGAAACCATCACTGCCAAGAGAAGCCTAAGGAGACACGATGACTCAATGTCATGTGGCATCTTGGATGGAGTCCCGGAAGAGGGAAGAAGAACGTTACGTAAAAACTGAGGAAATCTGGGGGAAAAGTATGCACTTTTATTTAAAATACTGTTATCTGTGTTGGTCCATTAGTTGTGACAAGCACACCGCACTGATGTTACTAAAGGGGGGAGAGGTACGTAGGAACTCTGAGTACTATGTTCACGACCATTCTGTACCCCTAAATCCAATTTAAAGGTGAAAGTTTATTAAGAAAATGGTTACCCGAGGATGCGGTCTACAGGGAGGGAAGAGTGGAAGGAGGACTTGATGGCCAAGACGCAGGGGTGTTCCCCGCAGAACGGGCAATGCGGAAGTTGCCTAGGATGCCGTCAAGCCCACCGCAGAACCTGGGAGAAGGAACTTCAAAGGGGGTTATTTTTTTAAGTGAAATCCAGAGACTTATTAATATTGCAGGAGATGAAAGAAAGCAAGGTTATGCTAATGACGAATCGTGAGAGGAGAAAAGAAAGAAGTCTGCAGGAAACAGAAATCTGCACAGAAAAGAAATTACAAGCATAGTACACTACGTGGCTGTGCAGCCACGTGTGTACATAGTTACAAAAATGCGAGCACCCTCCACTGGTTTTTGACCTTCAGAGTTGATACACAGACATGCCTTGAAGACTTTGCTGCAGTTTCAGCAGAGGACACGAAGGCTGGGTCACACGAGGCTCTCTCCCGGGCTAGAATCAACCCAAAGGGAAAAGGGAGGCTTGGCTCTTTTGTGCTGGCGTCTGCCTCCGTTGGTCTGCAGGCGGTATGAGGAACCAGCTCAGAGCACGGGCTTTGGAATGCCCACCCCCGGCTCTGACACTCACTGGCATTGGGAGAGTAAATGAATTCTGTTCTCCTCTCTGCCCCAAGTCGCTCTCTGGGCATCATCGCCCGGTGTGGAGAGCGCAACGCCCAGACCCAGCAAACGCCCAGCACAAATTAGCGGCTCATGTTCACTTGTACATTTTAAAACAGGAAGACGATTTACCTCTGTTTGGCTAGGAGGCTGAGGGGAAGAAGGAGTCCCCCTGGGGTGCATTTGACCCACGTCCACAGGTGAAGAAAACAAACCAACAGTCCCTCTGAGCCTTGGCCACATTCAAGACGCAGGGGGTGGAGGAGCCTCCTCTTGTAGGAAAGGGGCTCTGAGGCTCCCACCTTCCCCATCCTAAAACTCTGTCTGCTAGTTACAGAGGGGTCCACAGGCGCTGGTACCCACACGGCACCTCCACGAAGTTCGGCGAAGGCCCCTGCTGCAGACGGGAAGGAGGGGGCTCCTGCCAGTACACGCTCGCCCACGGCCTTCGTGAAACCCAGACTCAGCACATCCAGCCCAAGCGCCCTTAACAAGCAGACGTCCCCCAGGCCCAGAAGTCCCTCCTGCACCTGCCGTCCGCAGAGAGCCCCCGGCACACACCCTGATGACTGATGGAGGCAGAATCATGAAGTTAGGTGATTATTTGTGCCCAGGAAAATGTGCAGGAACAAGGTTTCATTAATTATCCTAACCAGGGGGCTGGGGCCCCGTCAGAGGGGGAGACGTGTGGACGTCCCCGCAGTCCCCAGCCAGCGCACTGGTGTAATTAGCTCATTCATAATTGAACACACAGTTTGTGCCCATTCGTCAAAATCCCCTCTTCTCGACTCCACAGGTTGTTGTAAACAAATTGGCTTTTCGCTCGAAGCCTTGTTTTCATTGAAGAACGTGCCCCCACACCACATGTCAAGAACGGGGACACTTTCAGCAAGATACATGGAGCCCGGCCACAGCCTTCTCTTTAATGGTTTTGTGGCATTTTGGAGGGGCACACCGCAGCGGGGTAACATGACAACGTGTCAGCACCAGCTTCCGTCCTCAGCAGACGGAAGAGCCAGGGTCCCCTGGCCCTCTGGGGTGCTGTCCCAGTCCCTCCCCTGCCAGGAAGCATCCCGTGGGTTCCCTGGGCCCCGCCAAGCCCTCAGCTCCACACCCTGCACACCCTCGTGGCTCCAGGCAGAGGTGAAGGCGTCGACACGGGAATCTGGCACGAGGGGACCACAGACCGTGGCAGAGCCCCCCCTCGATCATCTATCCTGCAGCTGAACACTCTAATAATCGGGAGGCCTTCTTGTGGTCCATCTACCTTTTTCTTGCTCTGCATTTAAATTTTTTTACTGGGCACCAACCTGTGGTGTCGCCCACTTGGGCTAGCATGACCCCTACTCCCGGCCCAGCAGCCCCTCGGCCGAGACGGGTTAGGCTCAGCTGGAGACGCCCCTTGACTCCCGCGGCTCCTGAACCCTGGACACCATCTGAGGAGATGCTTCTCACCTTCCCGAATCCCCAGGCCCTCGCCTATCACCGTGATGACCACCGGGACCCCTGCCAACTGCATTTATGTACACACATGAGCAGAACCCCTCCGACGAGGCTCGAGGACCCCTCTCCTCAGGCTTCTTCACCTCAATGCAGACACGCCCCTGAGGGACCCTCCCTCGCTCCCCAGACTCCCACCAGCCTTCGCTCACGCCATCTGACACGCCCCGAGGGTGTCCCCTCCAGGCCTCTCTGCTGGACAAATGGAGGGTGAGCACATAAAGCCGTGAGTGAGGAGTCCCAGGTTCCGCCGAGGCTCCATGCCCATCTTGCCTAGCAGCACCCATGCCCCTCCTTGGGGACCCCACGCCCCTCCTCAGGGACCCCATCCCTCTCGATTTTCCCCAAATCGAAGGAAACACCCTCCCCCCAGTTCTCGCAGCTGTCAACCCGCCTGGCAAGGAGGGGGCCCGGGCCAGGCACGGCCACCTGACCCCCACCCAGGAGTTGGAACTTGAGCCCAAGATGCCTGGAGCCCACGCCCAGTAAGTGCTGCCCAACCTCGGAGTCCCGGGCCCCCGTCCTGTGGGGTCTGGACCCTTAGCTGAGTCTCACTTTCCACGAGCTTCCAGCAGCCACCATAGCAAATTACGGCAGGTCTCGTGGTTTCAGACACACTTGCTTTCCCCCCAGGTCTGGAGGTCATAGGTCAGGGTGATTCTGAAGGAGTCTCTGACCTCCCTGGGCCACCGTCCCTGTAGCAGAACACAGAAGGGGTGCCCAGACCGTGGCTCACAAGGTGCAAGTCTCTTCTAGCCGGCAGAGCCGCCCGAAGGCAGACTGGCCTCCCGTCCCCGGACCTGGGGACACTGAGGCTGACTGCGGTGGCCAGGAGACTCTGCTTGGAGGTCACACTGAGACCTGAGAGCCCCTCAGGGCTCCAGCCTCTCACCCTGCTATGGGAGCTCCCTGGTCGGCCAAGCCTCTGTGGTTCTGGGATTAGGGACGTGAATCTGGGTGTCCCCAGAGTCCTATGAGCCACACACCACTACCCACCCCTTCCTCCCGTTTGCTCAGCACCTCTGACCTCAGGGTTCATGGGGCACCACCTCGCTCAGCACCATCCCCATCCCGGAGCAAAACCCAAACAGCCCAGGGACTGTGGGACCCAACCACAGCAGCAGAGCTGGCCTCACCCTTGGGCCCTGCTCCCCAGGCCCTGTCACCCTCACCCCGAGGGGTTGAGAGGGTGTGAAGTCCCTGAACAGGAGGAGGAAAATCGCCCCGCGATGGGTGTTTTGGATCTAATAGGAAAGGATGATGTGAAATGAGGGGTTTCGCTCCTGCCGTCCCCAGTGATTTATAGGGACAGGCCCCATAATCAGAAACAAAGTGTCTATTTTCAGCTCTGGATTCTAACAAGTGAATATATTACAATAACTTTATTAAAAAAATCAATGCACATCAATTCAATTTTCAAGTTAATTGCCCTGTTCACGTTGCCGTGTGAGAGGCCTGGCGGCTACATTACGCCTCTGATTTATGAAGAGCGGGCAGCGGATAATTCATCCTCTGTCTTGTTTGTTTCCACCAGAAAGTGGCAGAAGTTGGGAGCGAGAGCCTCCCTGCCCAGAGTACCTGTCCCGGTAACGGGTGCGGCAAGTCGGGGTAGCCTCCGGCCCTGCTGGCGGCCCTCAGAATCCCAGGGGCCCCGAACCTTCCCCCACAGGTTCATCAGCAAGGACTGACAAAGGGATGCCCACTGGACCGTCTGGGCAGAGGCCGGCCCTGGGCGCTGGGCCCCCGGAGCAACGCCCCCACTCGGCAGCCTCGGAAAGGTGGGGAACAAGAACCCCCGGACACGGGCATCTATACGGACCCAGCAATGCCTCCCACCGGCCATCGCGTCATCGTCGTCATGTCCTTCCCACTGTTATTAAATCAACATTATGATAATTCGTACGTACCACAGTTGTCCCTCTGCCAAGGAGATGTGAAATTCAAACGAGGTAATGTGTGTGGAATTACTCCGCACGTGCTGTCAGATTTACATACGCAAATTGCCATCAGCCCCCTGAGAGCGCTGGGTAGTGGGGAAGTGTTCCTGACCCACAGATCCCCGTGAATCAGGTTTGTCCGACAGGACACCGGTGCCCCCTCTGCTCTCCCGGGCACAAGGCATCTGTCTCCCCGTCTTGAAGAGATGTCGTCCCCCCGCAGCCCAGTGTTCACGGGTCTGTGGGTCCCCCCAGGTGGCACAAGCCCAGCTCTACCTTGGCCCCCACCACACGCCTGTCCTGACCTTGAGCCCACCTGGCCAACGGAAGCAGGGATCACGGTGCTGGAGAGCGGATGGGGGCCTGGGACATTTTCCCCCACAGCCCCTAAAGGGGTCCCCCTGCAGAAGCTGGTTTTCCCGGCCTGAGGCAGCCATTTCTGGGAGCTCCACCAACATCTCCCTGAGAAAGCAGAGGGGAGGCTCACTCACTTGTTGGGACCCTGGCACGGTGCGGACGCTCCTCCTTGAACTGCCGCCCACCTGCCGTGTCACCACCGACAGCACAGACTCGCCGAAGCCAGGCAGCAAGCAAGCAGAAGACCTGGGCTTTGGAGCCGGGCCCGTCTGCCTCCAAGGCCCCAGTCCAAACCACGACGTCAGACAGCCGCCTCCCAGGACAGCACCCAGTGTGGGTCACCTGCAACCGGAGACGTGCCTCTGCGTTGGTTTGTTGTTTGAGTGATCCTGGGTAGAGCCCGGGGTCCAGCATCGCTGGAGTATAAGAACACAGAGGCTTCATCGGTTGGGGAGATGCTGACCCCTCACCTCTGCTCTGCCCTCCAGGCCACAGAGAACCAGGAGCTGGACCGCGGACCGGGCCCCTAAGCCTGTGTCCATGACGAGCTGATGGGCAAAGGGCTTCCTACTTCCGGCAGGGTGCCGGCCGTGACCCTGGGGCTCCCTCTCCCTGCCCCTCAGAAAACCCCCACCCCCAAAACAGCAGCCCCATCTAGCAACATAAATCCTGCCTCCATCGGCCAGACCTATCGGAATGTAATCGGCCGTTCGGAAGGAGCTCGGCGCCCCAGCGGCAAACCTTTGTCCCGAGCTCACTCAGTCGGAGCAGAGGACGGGCTTTTTCCTAAGTGTCTCACATCTGACAGCTTGATTATTTCTTAAGGGTAATGGGCTTATTCTAAACAGTTTCTTCCAGCTGGATCCATCTGTAAGTCACTTGAGCTGGTGAAGAAACATCACGCAGGCCCGGGCCGAGTGCCAAGCCGGACAGTGCACCCTGACCTTCCCGCAGGCTGGAACGGACTGTGGCATCAAAGACAAGAGAGAGAACGATGCAGGGAGGGTCACCTGTGAGGGTGCAGCACACAGCGTGGGGGACGCGGGGAAGGGGGAGGGGGCCGGAGGGCAGAAGATGAGGGAGGGCGACAAACAGGAACCATGGGAAGAAATTTGGACTATACCCCGGAAGCCCCGGGGCTTCAAACCAGAAGTGATACTATCACCATGGGGCATATTTGGAAAAGGTTTTGAAGGATGGGTAGGAGCTCCCAGAAAGAAACATGAAGGCTGGCCTCCCAGGAAGTGGAGGCAGAATGCACACATATGAGGGTTCAGGAAGGACCTGGGAGCTTCACGGGGCAGGTCGTGGGAGAGGATTGTGGAGAAGCTGCCAGAGAAACGGCTGACGAGGAGGCAGGAGAGTGAGAGGCGCTGAACACCAGGTCCCGGAGCCCAGGTTCCCACCTGCAGACAGTGGGAAAGGGGAGAGGAGCCGGTGGTGTGGAGCCTTTGCAGCCGGAGTCACACACTCATCTCCATGGGTTAGAGACGACGCTCGTGGGCTTAGGGAAACTCAGCTTGGCCTTGGAGGACGGGGGTCACACGATAGTGCAGAAGACACAGAGAGGGCCTGCGAACAGACTTCTTTTTTTAATGTGTATCTTTATATTATTGACATAAATATAAAGTAACACAGAAAGAAACAGAAGAAAATCCAATCTGTCCATCGTTCTGCCACCGAGCCGTAACGGCTGTCGGCGGTCCCCGCATCGCCTTCCAGCAACGACCACCCTTCCGCCCGATAAGCGAAGGATCGCAGCGAACCTGAGTATATGTAAGGTACCTCCGTGCTTAGTATGTGCCGAACACGTGAAGAACGTCTCACCGCCGCCCCACATGAAAATACCATAACGTTCTCAAAGTCATTTTTCGCTATTTTAAACATCCTGGCGAGTCCCCTGTCCCTCCAGTCTTGGCGTGCATCTCTGACGGTTTTTCAGAATCAAAAACCCGGGTAGTGCGGTCTCTGGGTCTTGGCGTAAGGACAGGGCGGGGGGCAGCCTGGAAATGGCTGCTAAGCCCCGAGGAAGGTTGTGCCAGTGACCAGCCCCTCCGCCTCTAGGACTATGGGTTCCGAGTTTGTGAATCGCCCCCCCCGTGTCTCAGGTGTCAGGACCCCTCGTGCGCACTGTGGCCTGGCTCCCCCATCCATATTTTGGGGACGCCATTCCCAACCATTCTAACTGCATGGGTGCCCCTTCCCCATAAACCCACTGCTGTTCTCCACCCCAAGCCCCCCACTTGTCTCTGCCCCACCAGCCTCCTGCCCAGCCTGTGAGCTGCAGGGAGTCTCACACTCGGGGCTTAAACAGGGCCCGGCGAGTATGAATGATGGAAGCAGGCGATGCGTGAAATCGGCGTTTGTCTCTTTTTCCTTCCCAATCTTCCGACGCCTCTCCGTTATTGACTCCCCGTGACCTTGAGGAAGAAGGCTTGCCCTTCGGAAAACAGTGCGGAGGTTCCTTAAGAGATGAAAACTAGAGCTTCCCTAGGACCCTGCAATCGCACTGCTGGGTATTTCCCCCAAAGATGCAGATGTGGTGAAAAGAAGGGGCATCTGCACCCCAGTGTTCATAGCAGC
>JAHRIG010000041.1:2117227-2297409 GCA_020311275.1 Eira barbara | reverse complement strand
CCCCCCTCCCCTCCCTTTTCCCCTCCCCTGCCTCCCCCCCTCATCCCTCCTGCAGCCTCCCTCTCCGGGCACCTGCCTGGTCCAGATCCTGGGTCAGGAAACACACCCCTGTTAAAGTCTTCCGCTCTGGTCCCGCCCTGAACCAGGCTCTGCCCTCCCAGCCCCTCCCAGCCTCCCAAGGGAAACAGCTGGAGCCAAACCAGATGGGGGAGCTGACAGGTTTCCACCCGAATCAGTGCGCCACAAAGTATTGTTCGGTCTTGGTGTTGTGAGTTATAAACCCGGGAGGGGGGGCGAAGACGCTAAGCTGGCAGGGGTGAGGGCTCAGACCTCCTGCAGGGTGTGCAAGGAGCCCCCAGCCCCTGGGGAAGGGAGAAGGAGCTGCCCTCGGGGTCCTAAAGCCTGGTCCCCAGAGTCGGTGAGGGAGCGGGGCCCCACGGGTGACCTCGGCCCCACAGGCTTCACGGCCTTCCGCCGGAACGGGTCATGGTGACACCTGGCTCCAAGTCAGAGTCCCCCGGGGTCTTCCAGCCCCGTAGGTGCCGACAGATGAACCTGAGACCCTGTCTTTGTCAAGAGGAAGATGTTTGTGCAGGTTCCCACGAGGTCCACCGTCACAGACCTCGGAGCCACAGAAGGAGCGTCCTGGGTCCCTGAATCGCTCTGGGGCAGGGCTCCCTCCTCTGTGCAGGGCCTCCAACCTGCGCCCGCGGGTGCTCTCTCTGCCCCGCGCCAACCTGGGCCGGTGGCACTCTCCCCGCCGGGGGTCACGGGACACCTGTGCATGCGGGAAACTGGGCTGGCATGCGAGGAGACGGGTGGCCAGAGGGACCGCGCGGGCAGCTCAGAGTCCCTTACTCAGCCCCCAGGACCTCCTGACCCACCCTCCTCCTTCTCTGGTGTTGCTCTCACCACACCCCAAGTCCCCATCCCTTCTCCTCTCCCGATGGCCCTGGTAAAAAGGCATTTTCCTGAATGAAGACAGTTCCCTTCCAGAGAGGAATTGTGGTGCCAACGGTCAACATGACACAGAATTTTTTCCTCTGCTGCCAATTCTAGATAGAAACTGTGCCCACATTCAGTGCCTGGAGCATAAGGGTTTCTCCAGGCAGGGCTGTCAGAGAATGGGGAAGTTCTAGCGTCTTCCATGACCCTCACTGCAAGGCTCTGTGTGGGTCCGGGGAGCACAGGACAGTCGCGGCCGTCATCCTGCCAGTCCAGCTGCATAGCCCCCGCTGCGGGGAGCCTTCCTTCCCTCCCTGGTCAGCCTCTCAGCATCCTACAAGCCGCGCTCAGGGAACACCTCCAGGGAGATCCCCCAGTCATCCCCGAGTGGACCCATCTCAGTCTGGTCCCTTGTCACACTCCACGGCGTTAAGGCGAGAAGCGTGTCTGCTCTTCCGATCTACAAGCCCCTCGAGAGAAAGGCTGACAGAGGGGACGGGGAGGGCTTCTCATCCATCCAGCCATGGCGCCTGGGTCTGTTGGCCGCGTGGACATCCTCCAACAGGGAATGGAGTGGCAAAGTTAGGTCAGCGCCTCGGAAAACGAGCGGGTTAGCGCTCACGTGCCCTGTTGGGGAAGCCTGCGAAGACGGGTGTTGGCACTCCCCGCGGGCTGGGTCTGGCACCCGCACACTCCCTCCTCTGTCTAGAACCAACCTTCCACCCGAAGGCCAAGTTGAGGGCGGCTCTCCCCATGGTGAGGCAAAGGCATCTACTCGTCACTGAAAACCCCGTGCCCCCTGGGTCTCTCGGCGCCTCGCAGTTAGAGGCCATGGTGGGCTTTGCGCAGGAGCGAGGCCACTTCTAGGATGAAGACCCTTGGCTCCCTCTTGCCCTGACCGGACAGCGCCGTCCCCTCGTGTTGAGATGCACCAGCCATGGAAGAGGCCTGGGCCCCACGTCATTCTGTGGAGGAGAACAGCCCTGGGAGCTGCCCGGCTCTGAGGCAGACGAACGTGAATGGGACATAACATTTGCTGGGCTGAAGCTGTAGGATGCGGGGACTGCTGGTTCCCGCAGTGTGGCTGGCTCACGCAGACTGAAACACGCGGGGTCCGTCCCCAGGGCAGACCTGGTTTTCCAGCCCTGCTGGCTTACGGCACAATCTCCTTCTCGCTGGGTCTCAGACGGTGCAGCAACGAGCCAAGGGAAAGCCCGAACGAGGATGGGGAGGGCCGGAGACCAGGGGCACCTATCACATGCCCTACGGGGAGAAGGCACCCCCGCCCTGCTTCTTGATGACCAGCGTGGGCAGGCATCTGGATTTGGAAAGTGATCTTCAGGACCTCGAGCCTCGTTCCGTCTCGCATCAGTGAAATCCGCTCGGCCTGCTGCGCTGGGGTCGCCCACCGCAGGATCCTGGCTTTGCCGTCAAATGCAGGTTCTCTACCCTGCCGCTGACGGATGAGTCTCCTGCACCTGAGAGGCCCCCGCGTGGGCAGCCCGGCCGAAGCCCCTCCCTACGCCTACAGCTGCGGACCTGAGGCGAGGAAACTACACTCAGGGCCAGGCTTCCTGTTCGGTCCAGCGAAAGCAGGTTTCCTCCAGGCACCATGAGGGTGAAACCAGGAGACGATAGACGCACGTAACAGATGCTCAACACAGGATCATGTTCAAGGGATGGCAGGTGTGTACGCACACAGGCCCACACACACATGCACACACATGCACACAGGCCCCTCACATA
The DNA here is from genome assembly GCA_020311275.1 of Eira barbara. Taxonomy (NCBI): domain Eukaryota; kingdom Metazoa; phylum Chordata; class Mammalia; order Carnivora; family Mustelidae; genus Eira; species Eira barbara. Next base: position 2,294,718 of record JAHRIG010000041.1, on the reverse strand, counting down.
CGCACGCACCGCACACATGCACACGCGTGAACACACATGCGCACGGAAACACAAACGCACATGCACCCGTGTGCACACAACCCGTGTAGATGCACACACACATGCACACGAGCACATTGGCACACATGCACACACATGTGCACAGGCCCACACGTGCACACACATGCACACAAACACACTTGCACATGTGTGCACATGGCCATGTGCATGCGCACACAAACACACGTGCACACACATATGCACACACACGCACGCACGCACACAGGCCCCTCACATATGCACGCACATGCACACACGCACACAAACACACAAGCACGCACAAATGCACATGCACCCGTGTGCACACGACCCACGTACATGCACACACACATGTGCGTGGCACATGGGCACACATACACACACATGTGCACGGGCCCACCCGTGCACACATGTGTACACACATGCACACAGACACACTTGCACGTGTGTGCGCAGGCCATGTGCATGCACACACGCAAACACACGTGCACACATGCACACGCACAAGGCACACACACACCATGGGAATTGGCCTTTCCCAGCAGAGGTCACCCTGTGCGGGGCCCTCCAGCCCTCCAGATGACAGTCCTGGGAGTGGGTGCACAACCCAGTCTGGGCCAGTCAAGGCCTCTGTCGTGAATCTGGACTTTGGACACACCGCGCTGACGTGAGCAAGTGGTGCCACACAGAGCGGGGCTGGAGGGAGCCGGGAGGAGAGACGGCGCTGCGGCTGCACGGAGTGATGGGACGCATTCCCAGTCCCGCAAGCAAGGCTTGAGCTGCTGCGTCCTGACGGCGGAAGGTTCTGGTTCTGCTGGCCGGAGCGCCATCCGCTCGTTGCCACAAACGCACCCCGACCAAGACAAACGGGCTCCGCTCCCGGCATCCTGCACGTCCTCCCCAAGGCCCTCCGCAGCCTCCCCCATCCCAAGCAGCTTTCCCACGGGCCCAGATTGTTCTGTGTGTGTTTTAGAAAGGGACACACCCGAACACACGCACGCACACACGTCCCAGGCCACTCAGCCAGTCACACCAATCTGTGCTCCCTGGAAGCCATGTCCTTCCACGATGCCCCCAGTATCTGTGACCAATGGTCGCATTTTCACTTCCCTCGTCCCCGTGACCTGGGTCCTCCAGAAAGAGTCCTGAGAACCCAGGCTCCCACATATCCATCCAGGATCCAAGGCAGAAGCCTGAGGTCTCCAGAGGCCAGGGTCCAGGGGTAAGTTACGAGGGCACCCTGCTCCCTTGACCCTAAAGCCAGGCTCCAGAGCCGCTTGTCCCCATGGGTCCCCGCGGGTCCCCGCCCATGGGCAGTGGCCTCGGGGCTCTGGAGTGGACTCAGCCAGCCAGCCCCGGTCCCACGACCGAGTGGGCGACCCCTGGCCACATGCCGATCAGCAACTGGGGGAAGAGTGGTGTTGGGGGGCGAACGGAGGGCCCCCAGGATGACAATGGAGTCCCAGGGGCTGGCAGAGACACGTTCCTAATGTCTGTCCACGCGGAAACCACTCCCCACTCATCTCCTCTCGTCCCCGTCCTGACCAGCTGCCCCGCAGGCGGACGCGGCCTTAGGGTGGCCCAGAGAGTTTCCCATCCTTGCTGTGGGCTGATTGCTGCCCCAGATGCTCCAGCAAACCAGGGTCCCCAGCCACATCCCAAGGCGGTCCTGCGGGAAGGACGGAGCCACAGGCAGACGGAAGCTCACCCCACTTTTAGGAGGAAGGTGCTCGTGACCCCCAGCTCAGCTGGGTCTCATGAGAAACAGAGCGATGGTCCAGCAACTGTCCGTAATATGAATACAAAAATCCCCGAAGTCCCTCCAAACCCTCCCAGAAATGCCCCCAGAGAAGGGTCCCAGCCTCAGGAAGGCTCACTGCCCCCAGCTGGGCCACAGAAAGTGCTACATTCCGACTCAGAGGAGCGCAGGCTCTTGCCACAGTCGTGCCGACCCACGGTCAGGGACAGCGGTCAGTGCCCCTGCAGGATGGCCACTCTGTGCCAGGGCCAGGATGACTCAGACACTCTGGGGCTGGCATGGGCTTCCTTGGCCCATGTCCACCCTCCGCCTTGGTCTGGGACTGAGGACACAGGCCAGGATCTGTGCCCTTTCCGTCCTTTCTTGTCTGGCTGCAAACAGACCCAACCGGCCACTGAGCCCCAGGTGACCTCTACTCGTGCCCTGGGGCTGCGGGAACAAGCGCTGTGGACGGGGTACCTTCAACAGCAGGCCCTCAGTCTCCCCCAGTGCTGGACGCCAGAAATCTGACATCCGGGTGTGGGCAGGACTGGCTCCTGCTGGAGGCTCTGAGGGATCGTCTGTCCCAGGCCTCTCTCAGCATCCGGGGGATCCTTGGTCTTCCTTGGCTTTTGGCTGCATCACCCCAATCTCTGCCCCTGTCTTCACGTGGCCTTCTCCCCACTGTGCGTGCGTCCAGGAGCCCCTCTTCTTACAAGGACGGCAGCCCTGGGACTTAGCCCCCCCCATGCAGGATGAGCTCGTGTTGAGCTGAGGTCACCTGCTCAGCTAGTATGTGGGCAGCAAATGTCTCCCCCGAGACGTGTGACGCTGGCGCAGCCTTGACTGGGGCTGTGTGCAGAGTGGCCCCAGCCAAGTGCAGGCCGCCGAGCCCATGGCCCGTTCCAGCCTGAGCATCCGTTCCCAGGCCCAGTGCTGGGTGGGGCGGTGCTGCTCCCCCTCGAAGATGCCTCAGGGCGGGTCGGCTGCTGATGGCGATGGGGTCTTCGCTGTGCCGGGGACTTGCTGTGAGCCCCAAGGGTAGAGCAGAAGGCGGGAGTCGCTGCCCCGAGAGGCTGGCATTCTGGTACAGAGAGAGGCGGCACGCGCCGCCCAAGGCGAGGGGACCTGGGGTCAGAGGACGGTGGAGCAGCTTGGAGGGAGGAGGGCGGAGGGCGCGGGGCTGCCGTTGGGGGGGGGGGGCGCCTGGGAAAAGTGGGGAAAAATCTCTCCCGGAGCCTTCCCTCCAGGGAAGCCCGCCCCCACCACCTCCCCCACGAGCAAGCAGTGCGCACAGATGTCCCTGGCGTCTCCAGCGTTCCCGTCACCTCGTCGTCCTTCAGCTGTTAAATGAAAACAGGCCACATCCCCATCCAGCTCCCTTCTGCCTTTTCGCGAAGTGTGTCTCGTGGGCGGGGGCTGGCCTGCCCCCGGCCCCGGTCGTACCACCTGCTCTGTTCCCCACCCCCGTTTGCTTCCTCGAGGCCCACCTGCCCCCACGGCTCCTGAGGTCGCCCCGGCCTGGACGCCAGTCCACCCGAAGCCCCGCCCGCCACGGCTGTGGGGTGACGTCCAGCCCCAGGCTTGGCTCATACCGGCCATCCTTTCTAGGAAGGGCACCTCGGCCAGAGCACGGGGACGTTCTCCGGGCACCTTCTCCAGCCCAGGCCCCTCCCACTGCCCTGCGCGCTCCCCCTCATTCACCAAGTCCCCCCGCTTCTCCTCCAGGCTCAACCCGTCCTTCGCCCCTTCCCACAAACCTCAGCTCTGCTCTCCTCATCGCGGGGCCTTGCAGTCAGGTCAGCCCGCGGGGGTCTGCGTGGTCCAGCGCCATGAACAACCAGGATGCTGTCTGTCTGTCCCACGTTAAGCTCAGCGCACCCCGGGCCCGCGGGGACGTGTGGATATGGAGGGGTTCCCGGGGCAGGGCATGGCACGACCTTCCAAGGGGCCCTGGGGGCCTGAACCGAGGGGGTAGGGGGCGGAAAACAGGAAGGAGACCTGCGACGCTCCTTCTCCATGGGGCCCCCTCCCCCCAGCCCCCGCCTGCCCCCAGAGCAGCAGGGGCGCCCCCAGAAAACGGCATCACCTGCCGCTATTCCTCGGCGAGTCTCTCAGGCACCCAAGGCCAGGCTCGAGTTTGATTAAACTGCTTTCTCTCCCTTTCTCCTCCGCCGGAGCCCATCTTGCTGAGGCGACACAACAGAGCCCGGTAAGCGGCTTGTGCACGAGCAGGAAAGCGATTTTCCCAACAAGAGCGGAGGGCGGTTTCGGTTCATCAGGTCCCTGAACCCATTGGCTGGACTTGGAAGGGCTCTTTGAAGCCTCGGCTGAAGTATTTCTGTCTCTCCCCAGATGTGAGATTTCAGCTACACGCGTGATAATAACAAGCACCAGGCGTGACAATCTTCTGTCTCCACGGGGAATGAAAGGCGGCGCCGCTTCTCGCCAGAGCACGGCAGGCAAGAGGAAACGCGTCCCGGACTCGGCCAGGACAGGGCAGGGCCGCCGAGGAAACGGTGGGACTCTTCATTTGTTTCTGATGAAATGTCCCTTGTGCTCCTGAGGTTGGGGGTTGGTTCAGTAGAGAAGAAATATGCGGTCCTGCTGGGACAGTGGAAGGTTCTGGAACACTGCCCAGCCTCCCTCTTGGTGCCCTTGCCTCCAGAATCCTGTCCCTCGAAGCCGTCCTGCCTTCACTCCCGTGAGCTTCCAAAGCACAAATGGACTCTAGTCGTGTCCCCGCCTAGAAACCCAGTGGCCCCCATGGCCCCCAAAGAGAAGACCAAACCGCACAGGAAGCTGCCTGCAGCGCCCTCCACGCTCCCCTGTGTGCGGGCTCCGTGCGCAGCCCCGCCAAGCACCCGGTCCCCAGCACAGCGGCCATGCCATCACCAAGCCTCCACAAGGTGGGTCCCTGTGCCGGGAACGCCTGCTGCCCCGTCCCCCTGGCCTCCCTGCCATGTAGGACCCCGCTTGCAGTCTGTTTGGCCACGGATACACGGCATCATAAATATTTGCTTCTGTGGTTCTTTCCCCCGCTCACGCGGGGTCAGCTCAGGCAGCCGTAAAACATGCCACCGCCATCACAACATATGCTTCCCTCCACTCCGGGGTCTGCGCAGTCCGAGATCAAGGGTTCCTGGCGAGGCCCGCTTCCCGGCTTTCAGACAGCGCCTTCTCCGTATGACCTCACGTGGTGGGGCCAGCGGTGACCAGGGGGTAGGCAGGGGTGGAGGGAGTGGGAGAGAGAGCTCCGTGCTGTCCCTTCCTGTAAAGGCACCGATCCCACCAGAGGACCCCACACTCGTGGCCTCACCTAATCCCACTCCCCTCCCACAGGCCCCACCTGATGCCACCACACTGGGGTCGGGGCTCCCACATGTGCATTTCGGGGATACACAGATCAGCACAGAGTCCCCGTCCACAGTCCCCCAAGCCAGGAGTGGGCAGCGCCCTCCCCTCCAACATCACCAACACGGGGTCTCCAAGTCGGGCTGTGCTTCCTTCTCGCTGGACCCAAGGCGTTCTATGTCTGCCTCTATAACCTCTTCCTGGGGCAGCATGACGATTATAGTGGATTAAATGGTGGCCCCCAAAAAGAGAGGTCCTCACCCCAGTCCTTGGGACCCGTGAATGGGACCCGATTTGGAAAATGGGACCTTATTTTGCATATACAATTAAGGGTCTCAAGATAAGAGCATCCTGGAGTAACCAGGGGGTCCCTAAACCCATGACAGGTGTCTTTACAAGACACGCGCAGAGAGAAGTCCTTGCGAAGATGGAGGCAGAGACAGGAAGGGCGCGGCCACGGCCCAGCAGCTCCCCGAGGCCCCCGGGAGCTCGCAGAGGCAGGCAGGAGCCTCCCCCAGAGCACTGGAGGGAACACGGCCCCGCCACACCTGGGTTTCAGTCCTCTGCCTCTGAAACAGCGAGAGGATACAGCCCTGTGGTTTCAAGCCGCCTGGCTTGAGAAATGCATCCAGCGGCCTGGCGGCGACGGGCCCAGCTGCCCACACCGCCCACGGGACGCTCACCCCTCCTCACCCTCCTCCCGAGGATCCAGGCTTGGCCGCCACCAGAGCTGAGGAAAGAGAAGCCACAATCAAGGCACCGAGGTTAATTTCCTGAGGAAACCTTGTTTTGGAGAGTTTTTAAATTTGGGCTGGGGGGGTACCCTTTGGGAAAAGGAAGAAAATAGATTCCTCCGGTCTCGGGCCGGAAAGTGCACATCGCTGTGAGCGGCAGAGGCCCTGCACCATTCTGTCCTCCCAGACTATTAAAATTTTTAATCAAAGTTTTCGGCTATCAAACTGCCTGAGGTTGGCAAAGGTTTGTTGTTACCTCTTGCTAAAATCCATCACGAGCCACATAAAATGAGATTAATTTGAGATGCCAGAAGAAACACAGGTCGATAGAACACTGAGGTTGGCCGCTGCCCGAGCCAGGGTCCAGGAGAGGCCCACAGGGGATGCAGGTGGCACGGGGGCCCACCCTGGACCCACGTGGGCTGCAGGTGGCACGGGGCGGGGGTAGGCAGGAGCTAGGAGGGAGCAAACCACAGCTGGGCACTTCTCCTCCTGTTGGAAAGCATGAGCTCATGTGCAGATGCCCGAGAGCATCTCTGCAAAGTGACCTTCCTTCTCCTCTGCCTCCTTCTGGCAGGTTCCCCAGGGCCCGCCTCAGTACCCCAGGCTCCCATCGCCCTGACGACGACCCCAGCCAGCCTTAAAGGGAGCCGCTCAGCATATGGAGTGCGGAACTGTCCTGAATTCCAAAATCTCCACGTTCAGCCTTGTGTTCATGGACGGAGCCAGCAAGGCCTTCCCAGCCCCGAGCGGAGACTCAGCCACGTTGCGCCCCCACACGTGCTGGAAATCAGAACCAAGAGGGTCTAGTTTATCCCAACGGGCTGTTTGCATCCCGGGCTGGTATCATCTCGGCAGATCAAAGCCTGTGTGTGTCCGGCGAGAGGTCCCCAGCCCCTCCCGTGCACCCACCTGCTACCACCCAGCTTGCCTCAGCAGCGCTGTGCAGGAGCTCTCTGGCATGCCCCTGAGCTGCCCCTGGGCCATGCTCGCCCAAGCACCCATCCTACATGCCTCTGGGACAGGAATCCTGCCAGTCTCTGTCCCTTCCCCCATGCTGGGCACCACAGCTCCCAGCTGCAAAGGAGGGAAGAAATCATCAGGCAGTGAGGGGACCCCATGCCTGAACCCCACAAACACTCAGTTGGGGTGCCCTGGGCACAGACGGGACACGGACTGGTGAGAGGGAGGAGGGCGGGGAGAAGTCAGGGCCGAGCTCTCGGGACCTTCTGGCCAGGCTGAGCAGCTGCAAGAGGGAGTAGTTTGGAAAAGTTAAGGTTTTTATTTAAAAAACCATTAACGTAGGATGCTCAGACTCCCTGTTGCACAGTGATGTGCGAGGTTAGGGATGCAGGAGAGACTGGAGGGAGGGAGGGAGGGAGGGAGGGAGGGAGGGAGGGAGGGGTGGGGCCGGGTGGGCGGGAGGACTCGCAAGGGCTGCCCGGGCAGAGAGGAGGGGCCGTGGCGTGGGTAATGGGGACAGAGGACAGGGTGCACCGGTGGGCCTCGGGCAGCTACCAGGGGACAGGGGTACGGGACGGCTCTGGGAGGCCACTGAGACACTGTTCTTGACTGTGATGTGACTCTTCCATGGGACATGGGCGTCCGGCTCCATCCCGCCCTTGTCATGACCTCCCACACAGCACTGTCGGAGGCTCTCCCTGCCTCTGGCTCTTCTCAGCTCAGAGAGGAGCCGGGCAGCCTCTGGGACACGTGGGCGTGGTGCCGCACCCGCCACTCCCCGCAGCCAGAGCTGGGGCGTTGCAGGGGAAGCGTGTGGAGTGGCACCTTCACAGTACCACGTGCAGCGCCTCTGTTCACCTGCCAGCACCTGCCCCGTGGCCCCACGGACCCTCGTCCCAGCGAGCGCACCCGGGCCTGCCGCAGAAGTGCCTCCTTCACAGAGACGGCCCTGGGGTCATTCATGCGGAGCCCTGAGAGGCGGAAGCCAGGCAAGAAGCAGGCACGGCGGGTGTCGCCTCGGGAGACGAGTGTCGTCTGCAGCTGAGCCCGACGCGCCTGCTGTAAGGGCAGCCCTAAACGCCGGGACCAAACCCTCATCTTCATGACTCATCCTCTGGGTTCTGTGTGCCTGATCAAAGATTCCGAATTCAGTAAAGGAATTTGCTGGGCGCCTGGGTGGCTGCGTCGGCAAAGCGTCTGCCTTCGGCTCAGGTCAGGAGTTCAGGGTCTTGGGATCAAGCCCCACATTGGGCTCCCCGCTCAGCGAGGGGTCTGCCTCTCCTTCTCCCTCTGCCCTCCCCACACACACCGGCTCGTGCTCTCTCTCCCAAATAAATAAATAAAAACTTAAAAAAAAAAAAAAAGGAATTTGTTGAGGTTACCTCATCTGGACACAAAAAAAGAGCAAGATCCCTGGATCCTGCCCCCCCATCCTGAGCTGAGAGACATGTCTGTGTGTGCACGTGCGCGTGTGCGTAGATGTGCAGCCGGCATGCGTGGCTGCAGGCGGGGGCTGTTTCAACATCCACGTGTCAGGAATTCACCGAGGCGCGAGAGTTCATGTCCCAAGCTCCGCCCCTCCCGGCTGTGAGGCGTCTTCCCTCCACGGCTGGAAATGTGGCCGCTGGGTCCGCCTGGCTGCTCCTGGTCCCCGGACCCAGACGGCGGAGTCCATCCAGTTATGGGCTGGGAGCACACTCCCACCCCTGGCCTAGGCGAGGTCCCCGCGCCCCTTCACCGTCCCGGCACGCGTTCACCCTTTCATCCCCGCCTGCTCCCTCGGCCTCCCCTCCCCGGAGGCCTCGGCTCTGCTTTGATCGCCGCTCTGCCGCTCTCCTTGGCACGTCGCTGTTCTTCCCACACCAGCAGGGCGGCCTTACCGGCCTGCCTGTCGTATTTGAGTGGGTGACATTCATGGGTGCACGTGGCCTGTGTCTCGTGCTGCTCCCCTCTGCTTCTGCTCCAGCCACCGGGTTTCTGAGCCCCTCGGTGCCACCGTGTGCTCCGCTGGCCTGTGGTTTCCGTCACCTGCGCAGCCCTGCAGAGTGTGCACCTGCTGAACACGGCGGGTGCGCTCCCCAAGGAGCGGGGGGCACCCAGACACGCCCCCACGCACAGCCACACCTGCCGCCTCCCGCGGGTGCCCTGGGCTGGATCTTCGAGGGCAGAGTCGCTGGGGCCCCCGGCCTTCCCGGGATGGCTGTGGCATCGACCCCGCCGTCCCCAGCCATCACGGGTGTTCCTGCAGCCCACGTCCGCACCGACACTTGGCTTCGCCGCTTTGCAAATTTTCCCAGTCCAGCGGATGTAAAGTGGTTTCTTGTCCTAGTTTTCCTCTGTGTGAGTCCCGAGGACTTTGAGCTTCTCTTCCTCTGCTTATTAGCCTTGGGGTTTCCTCCCCGTCGATTATCTGCCCATATCATTTGCCCATTTTCCCGCTGGGGTCCCTGGGCGCGTCTTTCTGAGTTGCAGGGGTTCCTTGTAAATTCCAGGTCTTAATCCCTTGTCAGTTTTCAACATTGCGAGTATCTGTTCTCATTGCTCAGCTGTGCATTAGCTCCGTCCGTATTGTCTTTCACTGAACAAAAATCTCTGTCCTGATATCATGAAACATACAGATTTTTTGCTTTATGGCTTGAGGTTTTGAATTTTCATTGAAGGCGTCCCTGTGCCTGAGTGACAAAGACTTTCTCCTCCGTTTCCCTTAACTTCTGCTTTTCCTGGAGGGACTTTACACTCCCCAGATTCCTTTTATGTATATGTCATCCGGAGGGAGTCGGTGTTGGAGTTTGGGTTGTTGTTTCTTTCATATCTTATCACAGGCGGGTGTTAAGCTTTATCGAATGTCTTTACTGCACAGATCGGGTTCCCCTGGGTTTACCCCCACCGCAAACGGCACTGAGAGTTTCAGAATTTCCTGGTAAAACCCTGTTTCATCAGGTGACCTTCCTCTGATACACTCTTTGATTTGGTTAACTTCTCACTTAGGATTTCTGCAACTTTGCTCATAAATAAAATGGGCCTGTAGCATTTTTTTTAATCTCCTTATCCTTATTTGACTATGAAATCTGGATGACACCTGATTCACGAAATGTGCCATGCAAATTTCGCTCATTTTCAACTTTCCCAAATATGTTGTATAAAACAGAAATTACCTGCTCTTAGGAAATACTGTAGAACTCTCCCCAAAAGAAAAAAAAAAATCATCTGGACTGGGGAGGGAGGGGTTGCTGGTTGGTGAGGCAAGGTCCTGGCCACAAATCCCCTCGCTTGCTGCGTTTGTGTCTTCAAGCTGTTTGATCTGACACCGGTTTGGGCATTTTATTCTCTTTATAGGAATTTATCCACTCCATCTAAGTAGCAGCTTAAAGAAAAATCTGCCTCTTCATGATACTGGTTTCTTACTTATTCCAACTTCTCGATCTTCTTTTTCTTTTTTTAACTGGTCTTCGTGGAGGTCTAAAGTGTTCACTTCATTTTTTTTTTTATTTAATTTATTTACTTGTCAGAGAGAGAGCACAGGCAGAGGGAGAAGCAGTCAGAGAGAGAAGCAAACAGGCTCCCTCCTGATCAGGGAGGCCAACGTGGGACTCAATCCCAGGACCCTGGGACCACGACGGGAGCCGAAGGCAGACCTTAACCGACTGAGCCACCCGGGCGTCCCATAAAGTGTTCATTTCTTTTAACCAGATTTTGGGCTTAGTTGCCCTCTCTGCAGGTTTTATCTTTTTCATTTGTGTCTGCTCTGACTTTTCTTTCTTCTCCCCGGGTCAGCAGGGTAGGGCTGGCTTTGCCTTAAATGCCTCGTCCACTTCCAACACCCGTGGCTTCCTCGGAAGCACACTTCCTGCCTCCAGTGTCTTCGGCTCTTTCCGGCGGCTTCTGACACGTCGAGTTCTGTCGTCATTTATTCTGTGTCTTTCTTAAATTCCTCGACCATCCCTGTGAGTTACTCAGAGATATGTCCATGAGCTCCCCCTCCCCAAACTGGGGTTTCTGGAAAAAAAGCCCTTTTGTTCATTTGAATGTCATCCACGTGTGGCTAGAGCACGCCCTTTGGTTCATGCTGGTTCTGGGGAACGGACCGAGACTTCCCCTGAGACCCAGTACCCCGCCCCCACGGGTGGACGGGGTAAGGACACCAGCAGCGCTAGTCACAACTCCGTTTCTCTCCTTTGCTTTGACCTGTCATTAAAAACCCCATTACCACCTCTCTCTGGTTTCCGCCAGTATTGCTTGGCATTTTTTGGAAGCTGTGCAGCCAGGTGCCTCTGTTCGTGTGACGGATCGTTCTTCTTTATTTGTGAGCGCTCAGTGCTCTTTCTCTCCCTTGGCGATCGTTTCCATCATACGTTGCGTTCGGCGTCTCTCTTCTCTTAACTTCAAAAGAGCGACGCGAAAACTCTACATCATAGAATTAATATGAAGATTAAATATGTCGATCTGTGTCATGCGTTTAAAAGCGCGTCTAGCGTAGTGAGAAGGGGAGGCTGCACCCCGCGTCCGCGGCAGCAACGCCCACAGCAGCCAAACTGTGGAAGGAGCCGAGACGTCCTTCGGCAGATGGATGGATAAAGAAGATGTGGCCCGTATACACAATGGAGTGTTACTCGACCTCAGAAAGGAGAACACCCACCATTTGCATCAACATCGACGGGGCTGGATAATGGCAAGTGAAGTAAGTCAACCAGAGAAAGACAATTATCATGCGGTTTCGCTCATATGAGGAACATAAGGAATAGCTCAGAGGACCCGAGGGAAAGGGAGGGAAACTGAACGGGAAGCAGTCGGAGAGGGAGACGAACCACGAGAGACTCTGGACTCCCGGAAACAAACTGAGGGTTTCAGAGGGGAGGAGGATGGGGGGATGGGGTAACAGGGTGGTGGGTACTAAGGAAGCGTGTGTTGTGATGAGCCCTGGAGGTTATACACAACGGACGAATCACTGAACACTGAACATTACACCGAAACTAATGACGTATCATATGTTGGCTAATTGAACATAAAAATAAAATCCAGTTTAAAATAAAAATAAAAAAATAAAACCGAGTCTAGAATGTTGACGCCCTGTTAAGTGTTAACTTTCTCCCCAACCCCCCCCTCCCCAGTTTCTGAAATTCCAGCAGTCTCAACAATTCTGGGTGGCCAGGGCACCTCTGCCCTTCTCTGGGGGTCCTGCCTGACTCTCCTCCGTCTCTCCCCAGAGACGAGTTACCGCTGGGCGGAAAGTGCGTGCAGGGCTCAGGGACGGGGGAGAAGGACGGAGCCCCCCGCCTGGCGGAAGCTCAGGGTGGCCCCTCCAGAGCCGGATGGAGGAGCACCGGCCACAGCGAGGGGAGACTCTGTTTAGATACGGTGAGGGCCAGGACGTCCCGGAGAAGCCAGCAACGTGACAAGCAGTTGCAGCCAAGAGCCCTGGGACTGGAGTCATGGAGGAGCAGCCCAGCTTCTGCATGGGTGGAAGCTTCCAGAAAGATTACCCTGCCTTGTTGGTTAGACCACAGGGTGGGGGAGAGGAGGCAGAGCCTTGCCCAGGGCCTCACCTCTGCTCCCAGGTCTCCAGGCGTGCACGTGGAAACCCAGTGGCCCACAGCAGCAGTCAACAGCTGGCATCAGGGACAGGGACATGCGCCTGGGGATTCGCCATAAATCTCCCCCCTCCCCCGGGACAGCACTGGCGGGACTCTGCAGCAGGGAGCGTAACTCAATTACCACTGGGAAGGCCTCCGAAACGCGGTCATCGATCTGAATTAAACCCAGCGCTTTAATAACACACTCCTGCCAGGACCCGTCCTTCCCAGCTTTATCATATCTGGTGCCAAGTCACTTCCAAAAGACAGCACCCGGAGCCAAAGGGGAGAATAAGTAAGAACTTTTTAATGTGTTTTGTTCCTGGTGGTTTACACAAGAGAAGAGCCACAGCCTCTGACAAAGTGTCCTGGGCAGGTTCTGGGCCTGACGTACCCCCAGGCCCGGAAGGAACCAGCTTCAGCAGGCCCAGTGCTTCCCCAGGCCCAGCAGTGGGGCATAGGAATGACCCCAGAGCCTGTAGGACATGCAGCCCCTGGGCCCCTGCCAACCCCACTGAACCAGAAAGTGCAGGGAGAGGAGGCCTTGGCATCTACATTCTAGATCCTGACCCTGCCCTCCATTCCCACGCTCGGCCCAGTCCATGGTGTCCTGCCTGCCCCGTCCTATGCTCCCTCCAGCCGGCGCAGAGAACTGCGGTATTATGATTCACAATAAGAAATATATACTCAGTCTTGACCCCTTTCCTGGCACAGAGCTCCTAAAACCTTTGGAACTTCCTAAGTGCTGAGAGCAATAAATCTGTCTCCTGTTATATTAATGAGATGACTTTGGGACCACACCTAAGATTGGGGGCTGGAAGCCAGTGCAGCCCCCCATGTGATTAGAGGTTTGGAACTTCCAGTCCCACCCCTGGTATACCCCCTCCCCGCTGGCCCCTGGCGAGGGGAGAGGGACAGGAGGCTGAATTAGTCGCCATTGGTCAATGAAGTGATAGATCGTGGCCATGTAATGAAGCCTCTGGAAAAGCACAAAGGACAGGGTTTGGAGAGCTTCCAGACGTTGGTGCAGACGTGGAGGTGCAGGGAGCGTGGCTTTCTCCAGGGTCGTGGAAGCTCACGCCTTTGCCACGCCCCTCGCGTTAGGCATCTCCTCCCTGTGGCTGTTCCTGAGCTGTTTCCTCGTGTAATAAACCAGTGATCTCGTAAGTAAACTGTTTTCCTGAGTTCTGTCCTGAGTTCCGCTAACAAATCAATCAAGCCCAGGGAGGGGGTCACTGGAAACCCTGATCTACAGCTGATTGGTCAGAAGCACAGGTGACAGACTGGGCTTGCGAGTGGCATCTGAAGGGGGGACAGACTTGCAGGCTGGAGCCCTCTCATTACTGGAACTTGACACTAGTTGCAGGTAGACAGGATCAGAATGGAGCTGAATTGTAGGACATCCCGCTGGTGTCTGAAATGTGGTTGGTGGATGGCGGTGGGTAGGGAGGGCATCCCCCACATATTGGAATTGGAGCCAGAATTCTAGAGGCTTCCCATGGCCCAAGCAGTCTGCGAATTAATGCTGGTTGCCTCCCCAGTTCCCAGGCAGGAAGGACGCCCCATGCTTCAGGAAGCTCATCTCCAAAAACACACAGAGGAAAGTTTTCCAACCCTGCAGTCCTGAAATCCCTTCTTTCTCTGAAGATTGAAAATCGTGAGGTAGTCAATAAATCTACCTTTTGTGTGCCCTATGGAAAATAGTAATTAGAATGTGCTTGCTTACCTAAGTCTTACAAGAAACGGGAATGCCTAGCTAGGCTCTGGCTTTCCGAACTACTCAACAGGGCTCGCTTGACATAAAATATGAAAATTGGCGATAGTTCGGCTCAGAGCAGCTCATCGCCTATCAAAGGCCACACAGCTGGATTTGAACACAGCTCACTTGATTCCCAAACCCAAGGTCCTCCCCCAAGTGCTTCCCAGTGATGACCGGTACCAGCCGAAGTGGAGAAGCGGTACTCAGGGAACGAGGACCCCGGGACGATAAGAACCAAGGACAAGAGGGAGATGGAAGACCGGCTTCTAGAGTTGAATTTGGATGTGGATCCAAGCTCCCTACAGAACAGACAGCAGGGTATGAACAAGAAAGAGCCACTTTTCCAAAAGGAGGGAGGAAACACATTCCTGAAAGAGAGGCTGTGTCGTTGGTGCTGGGAGCCCCGTGGGATACAGAAAAACCGTCCTTGATAACATATTTATGGAAAAGGACCGTGGCTGCCATCACACAGCTGTTTCTCAGAAAGATCTCGCAAACGTCAGGGGCGTAGCAGAAAACGTGACTCAGTAAAGACCAGGCTTTGCCAGGACCGGGTCCTGTGGCCTCCATCTGCAGGCTTCTTGCTCCAGAGAGAAGATGTAGAGGACCCAGAGGCGTGAACGATTGCGCAGCCTGCACATGATCATCTATTTTTTAAAAAGTAGTCATTGGGCTTTGTTGGGCGGCGCAGAACACACGCACAGCGGTGGCTGCCGATGGATGGGCGGTGCTGGTTAGGTTGACCAGATGGCCACATGAGTAGTTTAACCAAAGCCCCCACCCTGACCAAGATCCCCGCTTCCCAGAGAGAGTCTGCAGGGACCAATTCACAGGGGCGGCTTCGCCTTCCGTTACAAGGATAAAACGTCATGATCCCATCTCCCACATTCTACACGGTCGAGCCTGGCCGAGGGGATGTGGCTGCGGAAACGCCGTCAGCCCACCGCAGCTGTGGAGAACTGCATGCGTGCCACCTGGACCGTCTGATTTTAGCAACAGGAGTCCCCAGGCAGCCTCCAGATGAGAGGAGCATGAAACGGGCCTCTGACAGTTGAATAAATCAAACTTCCTTGCGGAGCTTTGTTCATTTCAACGTAATTAGATTCTCAAACATTTTGCTTAAATTTTTAAGAATCCAGCAGGATTCACGGGGGGCATTTTCTCTGGGTTGGTTGGTTTGTTTTTCCTCCGTTCTCGTGGGAGAAGCGAAATGTGCTCCCGCTTTTCTTCTGGCTTCGTAAAGAAGAAACAACAAACATTTATGCCTTCGAGGAAACAAAGACATTGATTTGAATATTGTCGCCGGAGCAACGCGTTACCCATTCAGATGCCTTATCAGAGCGCAGCCTGCTCTGAAGACAAAGGTTGCTTTCTCAAGGCACGGGGACACTTGTCCCCAGGGTCCCCCAAGGTGCCTTTGTTAGCAATGACATCTGCAAGCATGCCCTGTGTTGTCACAGGTGCATTTGCTGTGTCTTATCTTTCTGGGACATCCTTCACGGTTCCGAAGCTGCAGCTGAGAAACCCAGCACCACCGGGCAGAGAGAGGAGTTTGTTCAGCCTTGGGCCCTGTTATTTTCGGGGCCAAGTGTCAGCTCCGGCCACCTGCACCCCATCTTCGGCCTTGGTCCTCACCCTTGCTCCTGAGGCTCCACTGGAAAAGCCTCTTCCTCTACCAAGGAGACCTCTCCCCACCTCCCTTTTGTTTCTGAAGGTGAGGGGTAGAAGGTTCTGGAGCCACAGTGACTGAGAGCAGAACAGGGGGCAGACAGAGAGTGCAGAGTTCAAGAAGTGGACGCCGGTGGGCTGGGCATCTGGAGGCTGATGGGCAGTGGCGGGGGGTGGCACAGAGAGGAGGCAGGACGGGGGGAAACTTCAGGCTCACGGAGCACACAGGACTGGCCACGGTGCGGACTTTCACTCTGGCAGGAATTCGAGGTTCAACAGGAAGGTCATTTGGGGTCTGCCACAAGGAGCCCTCCACTCAGCAGCCCCAGCATCACAAGCCACCCCAGGGAGGTGGCCTTGGCATGGCGGCCAGGGGCTCAGTCGGACACTGATGCACGTCTTTGGGAAACCGTCCCCAGAAGCCACCAGGGGCTGGACCCCGCCTCCCATGCCTGTCCAAGCCCTGGAGAGGGGCCGGTTTTGCTCGGGACCTGCCTCCAGGCTCAGCCCGGACACAGAGCCCCCCACCGCTTGGTTACGACTTCTCGACTCTGAGGCTTCCTCACGGCCGGAACAGGCGATAGTCCCGGTCCTTGTCTTAATGTGTCAACTTCAAGACACACGCTTCTAGTAACGATATTAGCTTCCTGTCACTGCTCTCAGGAATCACCGTAAACTTGGTGGCTTCAGGAGACACAAATTTACTCTTTCCCTGAGGCCCGAAATCCAAAATGGGTCTCTGGGCTCGAAGCCAGATGTGGACAGGACTGGTTCCTTCTGGAGGCTCCGGGAGGGTCTGTTTCCCAGCTTCTAGAGGCCACCTCTCTCTGGTCCCGTGTCTCTAATCTCCGGTCCTGCCATCCTCTTCTGTCTCAGGGACCTTCATGATTACACTGGGTCCACCTGAGGGTAACCTGAGACCAGCTGGTTTGCAGCCTGACTCCCCTGCAGCGAGGAAGTGGTGGCAGGATCCAGGGCTTAGTGCCCGGACAGCTCTGCAGACCGTCAGTCTGCCCTCCGCAGTGGCCAAACATCTCCGGCTGGCGGGATTTTGGGGTTTGGGCGGGCGTCTCCCCCCAGTGAGTTACACGGAGCCGCGCTGCTGACTTGTGCGTGCGATCACAGAACGGACTGACCCTGCGTTCCAGGACTGACCCCACTGCTCCCTGCTGTGGAAAAGCAAGCTGTGTCCCAGCCCCCACGCCCTGGCCTGGACAATCTTGCCAGAGCAGGAGAAGGGGCAGTCACCAGAGGCACTGGTCACCGTGAGCACGAAGCCACAGAGCAGGTACCCCTGGGGCCTCGCCTCCCTCTCTCTGCCCTCCCCAACCCCTATTCAGAGTTATTAGACCTTCTCACACAGCACAAACTTGAGCCATAAGCCATGAGAGAGGCCAGCGGCTACTTATGTGACATAGCCGAGGACCAGCAGCTCCTGGGGAGGCCACTTACAATATCGTCCTTGCAAATGGCTCCCCGGGGTTGTGCAGTGCTCCTCCTGTGCAACCGTGTATGGTAGCCCTGAAGACAAGAGTGAGGAGTAGGAGAGAACAGGATGTTCTTCACGTGGGATTTGCGAGGAAATGATGACGCCTGCCTTCTGCATGTCTTGGCGGGACGCGCCATCATCTAACCTGTCTTGTCCGGCATGGTTTCCAGCTATTTCTCTGTGGGCGCCTGAGTGCTCCCCGGGTGCCAAAACCTGACAGGTGACCTTCGTTAGGATCCACAGTGGATGAGAAAGCTAACCACCTTCAGGCCGAGGCTGCCCCACCTCACCGCTGAGGGCGGGCAGGGAGACAATAGTTTGCCCAGAGCCACACATCTGGTAGGAGACCCAGGGTGACAGGTGAACATTCAGGTTCTTCTGCCATCAATATGGTATGTGAACCTGTCAGAGACGTGTCCCCATCTGGAAAATGAAGTCAAAGTTGCCCCCGGCTCTAGGGCACCCTCCGCACACACACCCCCAGGCCTGCAAACAAAGGACAGGGCCAAGCACGGGCAAAGGTAGAACCGGGCAGGTGTGGTCCTTGTGAGAGCCACACAAGGAACGGCCCCTTTGACAGCAGCTGGCATCCACGGGGCCTCGGCTTCGGAGGAGCAGTGAGGGGAGCGGCACCCTCTCCCCCGAACTCCACTGCTGGAGTCATTAGCTGAGACTCTGGGGGGTGGCCGTGTAGCACGTGACTCTGCCCCAAGATGTGGGCTGGTGGCAGGAAGCTCGTCCGCTGGCCTTGGGTCCCTGGGCTGGCAACGCTGCCCCAGCAGTGTGGGACCGGCCTCCCAGCAGGGTGGGGGACACGACGGGCCCCTGGTGCCAGCAGAGCCCCACGGGAAGACAGACACAGAGATCTGAGCATGTGGCAGATACGTCCCCTGTAGAAGCAAGTTCCCACCCAGCTTCCCACCTTCCAATCACATGGCGTGACTCCCCGATGGGGTACTCCAGGCAGGGTAACTGTTCCGCATTTTACAGAAAGGGGACCTGGACGCACTGATGTTCTGTCCCCCTGCCACCAGCTCCCTGCCACCGACAACCTCACCTCACTCACCTGGCCAGCCTCCACCCCCCCTTGGGGCTGGTGACCCAAACCCACTACCCATCCAAGGGGCCTCCCTGACGGTGGCCCCAGCCAGCACGACCAGGTAGAGGACAGACGGAGGCCACGAGGTCTGCACGTTCGCCGGCCCCTCCAGAGCAGCTCTGTAGAAATGTCTAAGCATAGAGGCCGCCTTAACCAAAGCATTATATAAAACCTATGCAGAAATCAGAAACCGTGTACTTGGTGTAGTCCACACGGCCCTTGTTACCCAGGCGCTGTGCTGGCCCTGACACCTCCCAGCTTCAAGGTTGGACACTGTGACCATGTGGGACAATCTCTAGGGCCTGGGTGGCAGGTCAGTACTGGGGAACAGACAGATCGCGCCTCCTTGGGAGCTCCGCATGGGAATACTCTCTGTCATTTGGGACCAGTGCCAAATGGAGGCCTGGGGACACGTTCTCTGACAACCGTCGCTGCAAGCCTCCATCCTGTTTCCTGTTTCACAGATACCCGAGCTCGTCTGCTCAGTCACACCCATCTCGGCAAGACCCTGAGCGCCCAAGGAACAGCATGCCACGTGCACCCCCCTGCTTGCGAGGAGGAGTCCCCAGGGCTCTGCCCCCAGAATCTGCCCCCAGGAATCTGCCTCCCAGACCTCCATTGTGCCAGCAGCATGCTGGGGCAGGGTTCCCCCCCTGGCATTAGGGGACAGACATCCTCCTTACCAAGGCTCTGGGTACCCTTTCAGGCCACGGGGGCTTGCACTAATTAATCCCCATCATCTCAGTGACCCCATAGCCACTGAGTGTACTAATGCAGAAACCACGCTGGGAACGGTCCTCTCCACGGCCCCTTCCATCTCCCACACGCCCGGAAGCCCCAAAAGCCTGCCAGACAGGAACCCTTGCCATTTTCCTGGTGGTCAGAACATGAAAACAAAGTCCTGAGGTTTCACCGGCAGCGTGGGGACCCTCGGCCGGCCTGTCTGTCCCCAAGCCAAGCCCAACATGGGAACCAGAGAAGCTGTGGTCCGAGGGCATGGGTCACTGCCCCTCGGCAGCCTGCTCCTATGGGGAAGCATGCTGACAGAGAGACAGGGGTCCCTCGGGGTCAGGGGCCAGCACCCGCGTTCCTGGAGAAGGCCTCTTCTACCCCTGGGAAGGTCTGGCCCCCACAGAAGAGACAGCTGCAGAGCCCGGAGCAGAACCCAGGGATGGTGCTGCGGGCCTGTCTGTCCCCGGGGAAGGCAGGTGGGGCACGGGGGTGTGAGCACTGCCCAGAGGAGACCAGAAGACTAAGGATGGACTCAGGGAGTACAGAGGAAACATGGACCATCCCCTTCCCTCCCTTTCAACTCAAAACCACTCGTCTTCAGGACACAACAGGGAAGCCTCGCCCGCAGTGGGTGTGGCTGGCTCCTCTGTCAGTCTCATGTTCTTCTGCTCGGACCTCAGGGCAATGCAGACTCAGGGACACTTGGCTGATTCATTCTGGTCCCAGCCCGGCCTTGGGGGCCTGGCATCTCCCCCAGGGGCACGGGGACCCAGGGCCCTGCACCCAGTTTTCTCTAGAACTGCTGGGATCCTCCCCCACCAAGCACAGGTGCGGCCCCTCACCTCCTCCAGGCTTTGCACACACCTCCCCCTGGGGAAACCCCCCCATCATCCAGTTCTCAGTCGCAGCCTCCCTCCCAGACCCTGGAACTTCCCTCCCGCATGTGTGGCAGGTGACAAGGCTGTCATAGAGTTAAATGAGTTAAATCACAGAGCAAAGGTACGATTGTGCCAGACACGTAGCAACTGTTGCTATATTTTACTGAGAATGTTTCATTGAATTTAAGATGTGGTCCATGGCAAAATGCTCCGTTACTTTATGTACCACTAAGAAAGAAAAAACACCGCCAATTAAACTGACACGATGTTTCCTATCCCTTACGATTTTTATTTTATAGGTATTGAAGGAGTTCTTCTGGAATTAATTAGACAGAGCTTTTTATTGGCTATCACTTTGGTGCACACATAAAAATAAAGATATAAGCAAGACGAAGTGGTTAAAGGATTCCTAAAACTTGTGCACACTGAAGTCCACGTCCTCTGACTTGGTTGTCCCCACATTGGCATCCTCTGAGCGGTCAGGGGCCGGCTAGTCCTGAGGAAAACCACAAAAGGAGGAAAACCAGATCTCACCATAGGTCCCAGAACAGCCCACTGTGCCCACTCGGGGAACATTCTCCCCGTCCCTGGTCGCCACCCACAACCGTCTCTCGGGCCACACATGCTCCACCGTGGTCTCTAGAATTACCGCCCCCCAGGCCCACAACCACCTGCAAGTTGGGGCACAGTTGAGATATGCAAGTGGACATCTTTGACTCATCCTCAAAGAGTAAGTCTCCTGCAGGACGGACAAGAGCGCACAGGGCCTCTGGGTCTCTAACTCCCTTAGCTGAGCATATTAGAGCCAAAGCAGACAGGTTCTCAGACAGCCGCCCCGCCGCCCATGCTGCGAGTTTACGGGGCACTCATTCCATGCCAGGTACGGGGACAGGGCCGCTCCCCCAGGCAGGTGCAGGCTGAGACCGGGTGTGTGCTGGGGGTCATGGGGGACCAGAGAGGCCCTCCCCGAGAGGATGGCGTATCTTCTCAGCAGGAGAGGCAAGTGAGAGCCAGGCAGAGGGAGCAGTGTGTGGGGGAAAAAAGTCAGGGAGGCCGAAAGACAGGGGTGGGGAAGGAGGGAAGGCGGGCGAGCTTGCTGTGATATGGTTGGTCCAAGGACCTACCAAAAAGGGTCCCGCTGAGCACAAAAAAACCCCCAGGGCTAGAGTCAGGGCACAGGGGGGCACACGGTGCTGCCCAGCGGGGAACCATGGGGCTGAGGCAAGACTCCAGACAGGTGACATGCACCTGCTTGTTTTGTCCTCCTGCACCTGCGTAGGTAACAAGCCAGTCACAGGACAAATGCTGAGTGACCCCCTCTCCGGAGGACTCAGATCCACAGAGACGGAAGATGAAAGGGCACAAGGAGATGGGGAGAGTCTGGGAAGATGGAAAGGTCCGACAGATGGATGTGTGCACCACAGTGTGAACGCGATTAACGGCCCCCGAGCTGTGCCCCCTGGGACTTCAGGCCAAAGTGGAGCCAAGAGCCCATCCGGTCCAGCCTCTTGAGACTCATGGCACACGACACGGCTAGAACCCAGTGGATGGTCCTACTCAGAAAAGCCCCAGAGACCCGCTGGTCTTGGGCAGTGCAGGGACCCTGACTCTCTCCGTCTCCTCCCATCTTTGCAAGACCGGTTCGTCTTTCGTTCCCTGCTGTTGCCCCAAGAAATACACAAACTGGGGGGCTTGGCACAACAGACATTTTCTTTCTCCCAGTTCTGGAGGCTGGAAGTCTGGGGTCAAGGTGTCGGCACATTGGTTCCTCCTGGAAGCTCTAAGAGAGAATCCGCCCCGTGGGCCTCTCCAGCTTCTAGTGACGACCCACAATCCTCGGTGCGTTCTGACTTACAGACACACACCCCGATCCATGTCTCTGCTGTCATGGCGGCCTCTCCAGTGTCTCTTTTGTCTCACAAGGACCCGGGTCATCGGATCCAGGCCCGCCCTCATGCAGCTTGGCCCCGTCTTACCTGGACGACACCTGCAAAGACTGTATTTCTGATATGATCATATTCTGACGCTCCCAGTGGACATGAATTTGGAGGGGACACCGCTCAATGCACTATGGGGCCATCGGCAGGTGGGAAGGTTGAGGAGGGCTTAGGGCTGAAGGTCACAAGTTGGTATCCACAGCTCATGTGCCTCAAAGCCTCTGTCGTCTGCAAATTTAAGGCCAGTAGTTCTTGTTTTATGGAGTTGGGAGGACCCTAAGGGGGAAAGCGGGGAGGGGATGTGTGTCAAGGCGCCTGGCACAGAGTTGGTGTAGCGTAGCAGAATGAATGAATGACCAAGTAGGTGACTGGCCCCACCTGCGCAACGGCGAGGCCCGGCTGGCCTGGTCCCACACCCCAGAGCCCGGCACTGGTGGCCCGTCGGGATCTGACCCTCAGCACAGCAGCGTGGGCTCCGTTGCTGGGGGAGGTTAAGCCTGTTATGTAGCTGCATTTGCGTGTTTGTCAATCTCTTCCCGGCGAGGGATTCGATTCCTTGAGTGCCGATCAGATGTTTGAGCAAACTCCACTATCGTCCTGATCATCGCTATTAAGTTGCAGTTGGCATCGCGTGGGCCGAAGAAGGGGATCTATTTTCTCAGCTAATAAGGTTTATTTTTACCCCAGCTGAATAATACATGATCAGTGTCAAAATAAATTACAATCCTTCGATTATAAACCACTTTGCTGTCCTACATCCATGCGGCGTCTGCCTTCCCGCGGCTCCAGCCGCCTTCCCCTCTGCAGCTCCCGGGAAGCCGCCCTTCCGCGCCTGCCAGCGGCTCTGACATTCATTCTCTCCGCGGCGGCACGGAATATAGATCGGGCGCCTCCGGGACCTGCAAAACAGGAAAACACATTGCGTTAGGAATTGGTTTTGTGGCTATAAATTATGTAACAGTTCCAATCCCAAACCAAGCTGGTATTTTCATGTATGGTGTAAATAAAAACATTAAAAGATTTTTCTAAGTGTTTTGATTTTTCTTCTGTGGCTTATTCCCCTACTAAATTTCTAAAAAGGCCCATTTATTCAGCTTCAGAGAAAAATATATTAAGCAGTTGTCCCCTTGGTATCGATGGAGTTGGAGGAGCTCCTGGGCCGGCCCCAGCCTGCGGCAGACCCACAAACTTCTCTCCGAAGCCTCCCTGCCTCAGTTTACCCTACATGATGGGGCGCACAGGCGCTGTTTTCTGAAGGGCTCTTTTCCAAGTCAGAAAGAAGGAAGCAGGAGCAGCTTGTAACAGAGCATCTGACTGTATGAAAAACCGATACGGGCTCAGCACCGACGGCTCCCGGACCCCGGCACCGGGACTCACTTTAGCTACAGTGACACAGACCAATGTGGTTGGGAGCCAACCAGACAGAGAACACGCTCTGATGTGAAGGCTAAAGGAGTTTTTCTTGAAGACCCAGAGAAAGAATCTTGCCCAGAAACTCCCCCAAGGACTTCGTGGTGTTGCCTCATCTCATGTCCCACCAGCAAACATCTAGCAGGTGTCAGCCAGACGGTCTCCTCCAGCCTAAACATGCCCTGTCTGCACTTCTGTCCCCCAGGGCTCCAGCCAAGCTCACAAACTCTGGGTCCAACACAGTCCTGGGTCCAAGTCAGGACTCTGAAGCTCACCAGCTCTGCATCTCCCCGGCCCTGCCCTGTAGCCCCTCCTCATGTTGTTGGAGCCGTGACAAGGCCCAACTTGCTGGCAGGCCCTTCGAGAGCAGGAGCCCACCTTCCCCCACCGGGATCTCCTGCCAGGGCTCAGGGTCCCACAGCCAGGGGGCACTCAGTGGCCCAGCAAGGGTTCCCATTACGCTGCTGGGGATGCAAACACCTAAACTGTCAAATTTCTGTGGAGTTTTCACTTGCTGGGAGATGCACAATATCGTCATCTTCCCCTCAGAATCCCCTTGGAGACACCCATAGAAACAGATGCCCACCTCCCACCTACTGTGCTGCCACCTTGCTTCCAGCTCCAGAACCCAGTGAGATCCTGAGCTGGACGTGCAAACACCAGGATTGCTTTTCTTTTAGCCAAAAGCTTAGCTAAGTTTTCTTCGATATAGGCTGGCTTCCGAGGCTACATGGACGTTGTGAAGGTTTGCATCCACGTGGTTCCACTGGTCGGGCAGGAATCGGGTCCTACATTTCCAGGGAAGTCAGGTGCAGCTGCTTGGCCACGCGTGACCTCGTTTGCTTAACCTGGACACAGGCCAGCAGATCTGCCAACGTCACTGTCGGTGCAGAGGCCGCGGGGGAAGATCTGTGTCACGTGTGACTGCCTTCCTTTCATTAACCAGACACACTTGATTGCTGTTATTATTAAATTACTAACTATTATTAATGGGAAGCAGCTCCCCCAGACCAGGAAGGACAGTGGGAGCCCAGCGGCCGGGGCGTGGAGGAAGAGCTCCCTCCCTACCTCAGTCTCCCCACCCCCGCGCCCCACAAAGACAACGAGAGTGCGAGGCACGGACGACTTTCCCTGCCACTTTTACTGATCGCAAGGTTGATTCATTCGGCAAGTCAAAACACTCTTCTGAGATTAGGATAACCTTATTTCTTTGGAACCAAGTTAATGGCTCAAAGACAGAGAACTCCCCGTTGTGTGCTCAGCCGGACCCTCAATATGGAGATGGGTAGAAAGTCGGGCGGCCTCCGAGGCTGCGGCGTCCATGGAAACCACCTCGCGGAGCTTGCCGGCAACAGAAATGCACCCCCTCGGTGCACGGCTCCTCCGGACCCCCGACCGCAGGGTCCCAGCACAGCGCAGCTCCTGCTCACATCCAGCCCGGCGGTGGCCGCTGACCCTGTCCTTCCTGCCGCATCCGGCTTCCACGGTCACCGTTCCTTCGGCATTCCATCCTTGTCTCGCACTTCCGAGAACAGGAGGAGAAATGCCACATGGATAACGATGCGGGGTCACCGAGCTCTGCACCCTACCCCACAAGCCAGAGAGAGTGAATTTTTCAGGCTAAAAACGTGACTTGCATCTTTTGAAAAGTGAATTTGGTGCTTTTAACGCGGGATGCGTACTTCCTCCTGATTCTAAAAGGAACTCAAAGCAGAAGAGCTTTATAAAAGGGGTTTGTGCGTCTCCACCTCAAACAAGAATAGACCTGGGGGTCGATGGGGGCGTGTTCCCTCCACAGAAATGCTTTGCTTCTATTAACCGCAACGGGGAGAACGATCGAGAATCCTCAGGCTCCCATCCGCCCTGGGCATCCGCGGGGGCAGGCGGAGACTCTAGCCAGTGATATTCAGTCCACAGACACGTCAGAAAGCTACGTCGCCTCCTGCCTGACGTGGGCATGGATGGGATTTATGGAATGACTTTTGGCACAAGCTGCTTTAAAACGCTGAGCTGAAATGATTGTAAGCCCTCGAGTCCCAGTAACACGGTGATGGATGTTCCTGGCGTGGCTTTTTATGACAGAGCTGCAGTGGCCGCTGCGTTTGGAGTCCTCGTCTCAAGAGACCTCTGTTTGTTTGGGTCTTTGGAGCGTGTTTTATGAGCACAGGAAGGAACAGCAGAGATAGAAGTGGCCCCTCCAGGAGCCAGTGGGGACGGGGAGGCAGCAGCGGGACCAAAGCCTCTGTGTCCCTCCACCCAGTGTGGAAGGCTTTTAAACATGTGCGTGCATTGTACAAGTAAAGACAAAGAATTTTAAAAGCTTGGTCTTGTTTGGGTCTTCTGTTCGTTGATAAAAAAAAAATTCACAGTGCCTTTCGCTGTTCTTACAAGGTCTTCGGCAGCTCAGAAGTGTGACAGCTTCGGGGCAAATCTATGAGAAGTGGGAAGCCATCGAAGCCTTCCTTGGGGGAGCCTATGTGCAGGAAGCTAAAAATCGCTCAACAACAAAAATATACCAATAGACATCCTTTTTGGGAGTGGGAATAAGTAGCAGTCACTTAAAGCTGGAGCTCAGCACGGCATGGCGGAATGTTCCTCCACGAAAGATCTAGACTTGGCCAGTCCGGATCACGCCCAGGCATGGGATGCCCCGGCTGGTGTGACATGCCCACTCAGAATGCTTCCCTCACCTCAAACTTGGGACTTTGGGCTGTTGGGGAACCCCCGTCCCCAAACACACACAAATTCATTTCCCCAGAGGTTCAGGTTGGCGGACCCCCCTACCCTTTCTGTCTCGATTGTGCCTGACCCAGAGTCTGATCCGGGGCCAGACTCCAAGCTTCGGGAGAACAGCATGAGACCACCCCAGAAGACAGGGGAGGGAGCATCTCTTTCCTGCAGGCAGCCCCCCCCCCCAAAACCCACTTCCAACAGAGAAGGTAGGACCGGCTTTCCAGTAAAGGAAGGTCATCACCATGGAGTGGGTCAGCAAGATTTTCACCATCGTCCCCACTCTTGAGCAACGCTTTGGGCCAGAAAGTAGCCATAATCATCAAAGCAGCTCACACGTACGGGGGGCACGTGCTACGCCCAGAACGGCAAGGATATGACTTCACTGCCGTCCTTAATTGAAAGCCCCAAGGACGTGCTATTATGTTCTTCGTTTGCAAACGGGGAAGTGGGACCTCGGGCCGACCATGTGGCGCGTCTGGGTCCCCATCGGTTCAAGTGACAAAGAGCCCAGTGAGCAGACACCAAAGGCTTGTCCCTCCATCGCTTTCTCTACCCAAAAGAAAAGTTGCGTTTTTGTCCTAATTTTATCCTTATTACCAATATAACATTTTTAGATAATTTTTAAAATAGAGATGTAAACAGATTTAAACTTCACCCACCTGCGCGCTGCCGAGCTGCAACTGCCATGACATTCGGGGGTGTATTTGTTCAACATTACAGAAACGGGACCGAACACTGCTTGTGTGCCTTTGTTCCTCCTCGTTTCTCCCCCAAGATGGGGTTGGTGTTGCCTGAGCAGAGGCCTCAGCGGAGCCCTGCCCCTCCTCCTCCCCACCTCCTCCCCGTGTGGGATACCGGAGCTCATCCTCTAACCTGGGCAATCGGTCCTGCCGGGCCACGGGAGGGGCCTCACCTGCCTCCCTGCACCCCTGCGGGGTCGGCTCCCCCTCTCTCGGACCCAGGAAGCGGGCTCTGCCGGCCACCCAGTCTGGAGGTGGAATCGGGCCCCATAGGCCCATCACCTTTCCCCGAACAGCGCTCTGACCGTCAGAGTCAAAGAACAATCCTAAATAAGAATTTTAAAAAGGAAAAGAAGAAGACAGAGTGAACCAAGTGAGGGGCAGGAACATCCATGGGGTCACTTGCTTTCCACAATCTGCTTTGACACCTGTCCTGCCTTTGTTTCTGGACCACGATTCTGGGCGCATGTCAGCCACGTGCCGGCATTAGGCGACACGTGGCTTTGTGGGGTGGCCTCACACACAAGTGGCCTCTCGCAGTCCTGGGAGGTCCCAGGGTGGGCAGGTTGGTTTCCCTGGAGGCTCCCCTCCCCAGCATGTAGGGTGGCCATCTCCTCTCCTCTGAGCGTCTTGGGCTGGGACGTGGGCGCCCTCACATCTTCCCTCTGCATGGGTCTGTGCCCCAACCTCCCTTTAATACGTTACACTGAGTCGGGAGGCCTCCCCCATGACCTCATTCTACCTTAATTACCTCTTCAAAGACCCCTTTTCAAGATACAGTCACGTTCTGAGGTCCCGGGGTCAGAGTTTCAACACCTGAATTTGTGGGAAGGACACTATTTAGCCCATAACAAGGAATGAAAATACTTTTTATGTCATCACAGTGCCAAACACTTGGGGACTAAAGCAGGAGAAAGCAGCTATGAGGCTGCGTGCCCTGGGGCACCCAGGACAGCCCCTGAGATCCCCCCACACAGCCCTCTTCCCATGCACAGGGACAGGGACCCTCAAGGGAATGTGTCTGTCCCCAGACAACCAGCTCCCAAGCATGGCAAAGGTTCGAGTGCTCCTTGCTTCTCTACACTTTACGACCTAGACCTCCTGCTGGGGTTCCACCAGAAACCAGGACATCCCATCACTCCTCAGTTTCCTTTGGGGACCCCAGCGCAGGCTAGCCAGGGTCCCAGGCAAGACTGCCAGGTGGGCAAGCTCTTACGCCAATGACAGCATCATGACTCAGTCCCACAGGTTAAAGACCTGAGTGTCACAGTCGCACGCCCTGAGCTTCCACCACACCCTCCGCACACCACAAACAGGAACAGCAGTGCTGACTTCATGATTATCAGGCCCAAATCCCCCGCCTCCCTACAGGGCCAGAGACAGCGGGCCCCTTGCCCCCGGTCCCACCAGGGGTTTGAACCTAACCTAGGGCTAGATCCGAGTCTGCTGGCTCTCAGCTCACCAGATAGCACCGTGCTCTGGGCATCGACTCGCTCCCCAGTCTGGACACGTCCCATCAGGGACCAGGTCTGAGCCACACTGGCCAGCTGAGGAGCCAGGACAGGACCTGTCCAAACATCAGGAGAAGAGCTTGGCAAACCCCCAACCCATCCACAAGCAAAGGGCATCTCCCTCCCACTGCCTGTCCCAGAAGGGGCATCACCCTCCAGCCAAATGATCCAACCCATCTCTGGGCACTGCCTCCAAGAGAGATTCCCTGAGGTCATCCAGGCCCCACAGAGTGGACACAGGGTTTTGTTTACTGGAACAGGAGTGGAAGCTGTCCCACAACCTTGCTCAGAGTCCCCTGAGCCCTGGTGCCCTCGCTGCCCCCCATGCACACTCAGGTTGGGCAGAACCAAGGCCCTTCCCATCACAGACCCCCCAGGACACCTCGCCTTGTGTCCCTTCACTGGCCACTCCATCAGGACACCGACGGGGAGAGAAGAATTACATTTGGGCCTTGACTCCATAAGGACAATAATGATAGTTCCCAGGTACAGGTGAGTCCAGAAAACAACACAGTTTTAACCAACACCGTGGTTAAAATATACGTTGTTAAAGGTCTGAGGAGGGCAACTTCCAGGGGCCTCCAGGGCCCACAGCCTGGCCGGGTGTCCACGGAGAAAGAGAAGACAAATTTGCGTGGTTTTGAGAAAAGCTCCCTTTTTCCTGACTTACGGCTCCCAAACTGCAGAAGCTCAGAGCCCGCGGAGGACGGCCCTGGAGAGACTGGGTGCCCCAGCCGACAGGGCTGAGCTGGAGAGGCTCCATGCGGACGGTCTGAATGTCGGGTCCCAAAGGTGTGCGCAGGCCCGTGCCTGCTCTTGACTCCGTACTGGGTTGCTCCGCAGAGAATGTGTGTTTCCAGAAGGACCTTCAGCCTGTCCATTGGGTGAACACTTTCCCCGGGGTGAGCCCTGCTGGAGGAGGCCGGGCCCCCAATGAACCTCAGGAACCTGTTGAAAAGGAGGGGGTGCTCAAGCCTGCAACCCTCCGGAACCCAGCCCTGCAGTGCCTCCTGCTCAGAGCCTGCCCTGGAGGTCCACCCTGGAGAGCTTGAGAAAGGAGCCCTTAGTGATCGGCCGGCGGGACGCGGAAGCCAATGCCACAGGGTCCTCGTCATGGCCTTGGAGGGATGGGGCAGGGAGACCGTGGGGCCGGCATTAAGTGGGGGGTAAAAGGGAAGACACTGAGGTCCTGCCCCTCAGAATAATTACACAACACGGGGGCTCGGTAGGGTCCAACTGGCGCAGTAAGAAGACATTTCAACACGACAAACAGCACGTGGTGAGGCCGGCATGGGAGGAGGTGAGCTGTGGCCCGTGAGACGTGCCCCCTCCTCACACAAGGGCCTTTGTTCAGCCAAAGGGGGAGAAAGATCCCCAGACGCCATGCCAGCCCTCAACCCGCTAGCAGGGGCAGCGGTAGGGAGGTGAGTGTGGCTAATGGCAGGGGTAATTCTGCCTAGGATGTGTGCGCAATGTCTGGAAGCATGGCAGCCCTCTTGCGGCCTTGAAAATGAAGGGCATCTTCTTCAGATGATAGAACAGGAAAAGGGACAGAGCCTGGTTTGTGTCCCAGCCCTCCACTGCCTTCCTCTGGACCTCTTGTCACAGGGATTTAGAAGCAAACAAGGAGGGAGGGAAGCCAGTCAGGAGTTAAAGATGACACCAAAAACAAGGAGGAAAAAGGGCCCAGTGCTCAAAAGTGATCTTCTGGGATATGGCCCGAGAAGAAATCAGGGGATTTTTTTCTGTTCTCCAAGTGTCTGGTACCTCCTCATTCTTCAGGTCTCAGAGCTAATCACTTGATTGGAGAAACCCTACCTCAACCCTTGACCATCCTACCTAAGATACCCAATGTTAGCCTTCCCGGGGCCCTTTGTGCTCTGGGAGGCAGGAACCCCTGCATCTCCTTCACCACTCTAACCCCATCCACAAGGATAGATGCATGCATGCATGGATGGATGGGTGGATGGATGGATGGTGGGTGGGTGGGTGGGTGGATGGATGGGTGGTGGATGCACTGATAAGTGGATAGGAGGTAGAGTGGGTAGGTGGGCGCACGGATGGATGGATGGATAGATGGATAGGTGGAGGGATGGTGGATGGATGGGTGGGTGGTGGATGGGTGGATGGGTGGATGAATGTCCAGGGATCTCCTCATGTACCACACTGCCCTTGAAACACAAACTTGTTTAAATAAAATATTGTTATTGTTGCACATGGAGAGCAAAGCAGTGAGGGAAAACTCCCTGTCACCCATGAAGACATGGCTTGCACAAGAAGGACGCAGCAGAGAAGGAAGCACGCAGGGCAAACCCCTGGTCCTCCCTGAGCCTCAGATGCCCACAGGGATATTCCCAGGGGCCTTGATGGGCTATAAAATCCAGTCATTTAATGATCAAATTAAACGAGTTTTCATTTTCCAAAACCAGAGGCTCAAAAAGGCTGTCACTCCAGTTCCTTGACATACTAGTATTTGGCCTCTGGGTCCCCTTATCCCCATAGACTATGTAGTTCGGGACCCTTGCCAGCGCCACTCCAGAGCAAGAAGCAACTGGACTGAGGGTGGTTCAGGGAGCGGTTCCCCTCCATGAGGTCAGTTGGGGACTTAGCCTCCAGACATGAGGGGACCCCAAAATGCAGGGTCACACACCTGACCAAGGCCTCCACCAGCCTGCTGGATGGACGTGGCTCTTGTTTCTAGGTAGGGCCAAGTCCCTGCTGAGAGCAGGTCCTCTACCTTCCTGGACAAACGCCTCCTTGATGGCACTCAGGGGAGAAGGGACTTTATTATACCAAATTAATAAAACATAAGTACGGGCTCTGAAATCCAATAATAGCTGGTTTACATGCTAAAGAGGCTGTAAGGAGGAAGTTCCAAGATCTCCCATCCCACCGAGTGCCACCAGGGCCTGGCGGCTCACTGCAGGGGAGTCCACGTTCTTTTGGTTGGACATATACCTCACAGGTAGCCCTCACCTTGTGGAACAGATTCATTTATAGCAACGAAAATTTGTTGGGTGAATCTGATTTCCTTTTGACTTTGATACAAACAATTCAAACAAGGACATGTTCCCACAGAGAGGGAAAAAAAAAACCATTAACTATTAGGGCTGGCAAAGCAGCATGGTCTTTGCCTAGCCGGGGCGGGGGGTGGGAGGGGAGCTACAGGACATGCCCCCGCAAGGAGGGAAACTGCTTCCCAGCAGAACGAAGGACAGAGTCCTACAACAGCCAGCCTGTGCCCAGCACCTTGCACCCAGTGAGCCCTCAGGACGTATTTATGGACTGGAATGAGCACAGGTCCCAGCACACTCAGGTAACTAACCTTGCCCCCCTCATCCCCGTGGAGGCTGGTTGTACCCTTTGCTGACCCCTGTGCCCACTCTACCCCAACTCTTCAAACCCTCCCGCTGTGACTTTGGAGCCCATAGCCAGTCATCACCGGAATGCCCCGTATCCTCAAACTCTTGTCTGGAGACCCCCTCGTGCTCTTGCTCTATGGGGTCTTGGCCCTCCCCTGCAGTCACTGCTTCCCCCCACACCCTCTGACCACACACCTGGAGGTAGGGGAGGTGGCCTCCTTGCTTTTCACTGTGGCTTTCTGAAGATACCAGTCAGTTTTGCTGCATAGCAAAGCCTCGGGACACTAGAACTAACACGTGTGTTCTTTCTTGGGATTCTGTGACTGGTGAACTTGGTGGTCTAAGCTCTTCCTGGCTGATCGCCGCGGGGCTCTCTTGAAGGTCTGTAGCTGGCTAGCACCTGGATGGCCCGGCGTGGCCTCCTCACCCGTCTGATGTCTGGCAGACTATCTGCCGGCTCCTTCGTTCTCCTCTTGCTACAGCACCTCGTCTTCCTGAGGCTGACCCGGGGTTGTGCAGGTGGTGGCCTCAGGTCTGTGAGCACGGAGAGAAGACTCACCTCTGGGCACAGGTATTTCTAGCCATTGCTGCTAAGTCACGTGGCCAAGCCCAGTGTCTGTATGGAGCCCCCCACCAAGAACATGGATTCAGGGAGGGGAGTTCCTGGAGTCTCTTTCACCAGCAGCCTGTCCCAGAGACCCTGTTCCCTCCTTCTGGGTCAAAACCATCCTTTTCAAGTACCGTGTCCTCATTAAAGCCAAACGCTGCCCCCTGACCTCCCTGGCTCAGAGAGGATGGAGAAAAACAGACCGGGAAGACCCCTCACCTGGAATTTACGCCCAGTGGACCCCTAACCCCCTGAGAGTGTCTCCTGCGGGGGCCTGTCACATCACCCCCTGCCCACTCCGCTGTGATGACCACCATCCAAATCGCTACAAAAGTCGGAGCAATCCAAAGGGAACCCGCAGACGCGTCTGCCACCTCCCTGCGTGGGTGGCCGCCCTCCCTCCCACCTCCTCTCTGGTCACTACAGACGGCTCCCTCCAACGCCAGCCCCTCCTCTGTCTGCACACCTCCCCTCCTACCCCCATCAGACGTCCAGCAAACCTTTCTCCTCTTTTCTGCACCGTCAGTGACTCCCCTCCACTGGGTTATTCCGGCAATACTGGAAATTTTCCGGGCATCTCTTTCCCCACCTTGGAAAACTGACAAGCACACAGCGAGAAAGCTCGTCTTCCACTCCACATGCCTGTCTGCTCCCCTCCACCGAGGAGGGCCGCCAGAGCTGTCTGCCCTCAGCCTCTCCACCTCCCTGCCTTCCTGTCCAGAGCCCACCACCTCCAGCCACGCCTCCACCACAGCCGCACCAGTGCCGGCGATCGGTTATCTGCAGCCTGCGGGTCAACCATCAACTCCCGGTGCTGGTGCTCTGTGACTCGTCAGCAGAACGTGTCCCGGTCCATGGCCCCCACCAGCCTGGCATGTTCTCCTCACCTGGCCACCAGGACTCCACACCCTTCCGGCCTCCCAGCTGCTTCTCTGCTCCCTCCTTCAGGGTCTCCTCTGCTCCGGACCACCGCGTGTGGCCACACAGGTTGTGCACTGCACAACTCCAGGGGCATGATGTGCTCGGCAACGTGGATGCCCTGCCTTTGCCCGCTCCCTCCTGTCCCAACGTCGGACGACCCAGGTTTTCATCCTTGGAGCTCTCCCTGTCTCTCCTCACCCTCACTCCTAGGGTGGCCTTGTGCAACCTCATGCCTGCCCTCCGGACCCCAAACATGTGTCCTCTGGCCTTGATCTTCTCCAAATGTCTTCCTGAGAATTGTTCAGTATCTGTACTTGGATGTTAAACAAGAATTTCGTCTTTCACATATCCAAGCCAATTCCTCGGCTTTATCCCTGAAATGGGTCCTTTGACAGTCTCCCCGTCTCGGTCACCGGCGACTCCATCCTCTCAGCGGTGCCCAAATGGTGAAATCAGATGATGTCGCTCTCTCTGCTCCAAACCGTCGCGTGGCTTCCTGGCTCACTCAGAGGAGGAGCCTGGCTCACCAAAACCACCCTTGAGCACCTGGCCGCCACGCCACCCCTTGAGCTGGGCGGACACAGTCCTGTCTCAGGGCCTTTGCACTTGCTGTGTCCTCTTCCCGGAACGCCCTCTCCCCACATGTCAGCATGGCTCCTTCCTCGCCTTCTTCTGGTCTTCCTTTACCCACACTGTCCCCGAGGCCCCGCTCGGACGCCTCGCATTAAGCTGCAGTTCACCTCCCTGCCTGCTTTTGTGCTCCAGCTTCTCCGCAGTGCTCACCGTGGAACAGGAACATATATTTACCGTCTCAACAGCTGTTCTTCCCCCACCGAATGTCCCCCCACCCTCCACGAAGGCAGGGACTTGTCTATTTTGCTAATCGCCGCGTCCTAGATAGCAGTGTCTAGCACACCCAGCAGCACTCGGTAACTTCTAAACGAACGGTGAAATGAACGTCTGAGTGAACCACCCGGCTAGAAGCACGGCCGACGGCCTTCCTCCCAGCCTTCGAGGACGCACCATCGCCAGCTGGCACAGTTCGCTGGCTCCTCCTGCCGGGTTTGTCTCCTCTTGTAACCCTGGGAACAGCCAGCCAGCCGGACCACCAAGGGCATCGGACGCTCAGCCCCACCGAGCTCCCAGTGTGGGTCCTGGAGTGTCTGTCAGCAGGCGGGCAAGAGCTCCGAGCCTTAAAGGAAAGCCCTAGAAACACCGCTGCCCTGGGTGTCTGGGCCAAGGGGAGGCATGTGTGTGCGTGCGTGTGCATGTGCTCTTGCACACATATGTGCGTGTGGGTGTGCGTGGGTGCCTGTGTGCACGCATGTGTGCATGTGTTGGGTGTTAAGAGGCAGCCTGCTCCACGCCGATTCCTAGCTTCATGCTGTCCTCATGTCACCTCACAGTCCTGAGGGAAAAGGGCGTCCTCGTTGTCCCCATCCTGGGATGGATCTATAAGGTACCTCGTCCTCTGGAGCAATGAGAAAAGAGTCTGCTCCCTCCCTGGCATAGGAACCACTTTCCACACTGGCCACCCTGGGCTGTGGGTATGGTGCCCGATACCCACTCTGGCCACACTCTCTGCCGCAGGACCCACTTCCTGCTCCGCCCACACTCCCAGCGGGAGGGTCCACATTCTACTCAGCACGTACTTCTTGTCCAGTGAGCAGGTCTTCCTTGTGACGTCCTCGCTGAAGACAAATGCTTGTTTACCTGAGAATTGGCGGTGGCCCTCCTCCGTCCAGGTCCCCACTTCCCCATCCGCTCACTGCACGCCAGAGCGGGAGCCCTCCTGCCCCTTGGACAGAAATAACGACACGTCTGATGGCTTCTGGGCAGCAAAGCTTGGCTCGCTCTGCCGTTCTGCTGTTCTTTTAAAGTCTGAATAAAAATGCTTCCCAGCTCTGTGTTTAACCTAGAGCCAATCCTGGCCCTCAATAAGCAGGAGTTTCCCAGCATCTCTGAGATAACGGCAGTGGGTGCTCGGGCCCCACAGCAACTGATTCCCCAGGACATCACAAGTTGTGGATTGCTGTGTGTTCAGTCCCTGAGTCTCCTCCGGATTCTGTGGGGAAGTGGTTCCCAGAAATGTGCTAGGAATCTCAAATGTCTGGACAGCACAGTGCAGGGGCGGGGGGTCTCTGAACTGAGGTGGGAGAGACATTCTGTGCAAAAGGGCTTGTTCTGGACAGTCGAGTTGAGAACGTGTCATCGGTTAAGTCCCTGATACTTCATCAGTCTGCTTATGTCCATAGAGCCTTGGTCCCAAATGCCACTGACCCTCTGCATGATCTTAGGTGAGCACTTCACCTCCGTGTACTTCAGTTTCCCCATCCGTGTGATGTGGCGACAGTAACTGCCACCTACCCTATAAGCTATTGTGAGGAATTAATGCATTAATCCATATAAAGTACTTCAAACTGGGGGCGCTTGGGTGGCTCAGTGGGTTAAAGCCTCTGCCTTCGGCTCAGGTCATGATCTCAGGGTCCTGGGATCGAGCCCCGCATCGGGCTCTCTGCTCAGCAGGGAACCTGCTTCCCCTCTCTCTCTCTCTGCCTGCCTCTCTGCTACTTGTGACCTCTGTCTGTCAAATAAATAAATAAAATCTTTTTTTTGAAAAAAGTATTTCAAACTGTCCTTAGAGCATATAAGCATTTATAACTATTATTTCAGAAATGCGAGGGTTGGATCAGGTACCAGGTGAACACATTTTCCAACTGGTCTGGAGCCCAGATATAGTATTCTCAGTTCTCATGAGCCAGTCACCAGGACTTTCAACCCAAAACTCTACAAGATACTGACCAGCAGGAAAAGGGAGATGCTGCCAAGAGCTGGCTCTTTTTTGATCTTTATTTAAAGGGGATTAGGAAATCCTGCAGTATTGAAAAAGCCTACAGTGAGGCTACTATAAGGATAGAGCTTTTAAAGCAGACGGATCAAAGAGGCAGTAGCTCCTGGTGCTTCCAACATCTGAAGACATCCTCATAATCTCTCCTCACACTGCCTCGAGGTCAGCGGACAACTGCGTGGTTCATCGTCCCCAAACCCGTGGACTTTCCCAGCGATGAAACCACAGAGTTGGGCTTTCTCCCTACAATTAGGAAAAGGGAAAGGAACAAACTTTCACTGAGCACTCAGTTGTGTACCCCATACGAGGCCAGCATGTCACTTGTGTCACCTCATTAATCCCTATGACAACCCTATGAGGTGAAGAGTACTGTGCCCTTGATTCGAATGAAGAAGCCAGCGCTCAGAGAGACCTAATAACTTGCTCAAGGTCACACTACTTGACTAATGGCCGGCCAAGACCATTCCGGGGTTGCCCCCAGCGCACACTTTCTTCCCACTGCCCACTGGGGAAATAGCCTTCGATCCTGAGCCCTTAAGAAAGTGAAAAACAGATTGGGAATTATTTACATTCTTAAACCCTGTATCCCTCATTTTTCCTCACTGGGTCCCGGGGGCTTGAGAGCCAAGAAGCAATGACCGGCCACCCCTGCATTTAATGATGTGCTCAGGATGTCCCACCCCAGCGACCACCTGCTCACAAGTTTTCCCTCTGCCTGCACGGTCTTCACATCCACCCACATCCTGGGTGCTCAGTCCCCTCAGGTAACAAGGTCAAAGCTACTGCACATTTTTCATAGAGCCACATGCAGCCTTTAGCAGGTGCTCCAGGGCCCCTCACTCATGAAAGGTGAACATTATGTCTCTTTTATAGCTCGTAGACCTATAACTCAAGGGTGCTGCAGGCAGAAGGAAAAACCTGGGCAGACTTCAGAAGTGGAAGAAAAAGCAATACCCTTTATCAGTGAGCTGTTTAAACTCTCCCACAGGGGAACACTTTGTTTTTGGTGAACCAGCTGATGTTTGTCTCCAGGAGCCCAAACTGAGAAAAATGGAGCAGCCACTACTTCTCCCAGCCAGAGATTACAGTGTCCTGACCTGACACCTCCTGAGGTTCTAGAAGACTACTCGACCAAAATACAAAAAAACAGAATCGACATGATGTTTTCTCCACTCACAGATGCAACAGCTGGTTGTCTGATTTTTCCCCTCCACAAACAAGAGTTGACAAACAAGTTACAGACAGACTCCCAGCTGGTGCACTGCCCTCTGCTCTCCTGGCACAGATGCTGTGTGCCACCATTAGTGTAAATCCATAGGGATTTTAGAGGTTGGGCTGGTGTCAAGACCATAGGTAAAGGAAATAAAATTTCTGAGGCAAATGCATAGTGTATGACAGGCAAGGCATAGTGCATCATCAGACTGATGATGGAGGCAAATGTTTTGGAAACATTTTGGATCCAAACCTACTTGTCAGGAGTAGCAGACCCTGGTGGTGTTCCATACCTTGGCCCCTCAGCACGCCCGAATTCAGCACTGTGGGTGTGGACAGATCCCCTGTCTCCCCCAGACTTGTGCCCCTCAGCATGACTGACTTCAGCACTGTGGGTGTGGACAGTCCCCCCGGGTCTCCAACAGACCCGTTTGCATCAGGGCTCTCTGCCCTGGCTTCAGCACAGCCCATGGTGTGGGGAAGATCACACCCTAGAGGCAACCTTAAAAAAATTCTGGATGAGAGTGGGTGGATAAATGGCCCTGTCTCACTCTCCTTAGAGGCACAATAACAAGAGGCATTCTGTGCAACGCTTACAGGGTCCCCAGTGGGATGGAAGGTCAGCTGAACACAACGGTAATTATCTTCATAGCAAATTCTTTCATCAGATTTTCCTCCTGCCCTATTCTATTCCCACTATCCCTGCTCCTACTCCTTGGGATCACTTCTCCATTAAAGTACTCATAACACCAGGTGATGGGTATAGGGAGGGCACGGATTGCATGGAGCACTGGGTGTGGTGAAAAAACAATGAATACTGTTACGCTGAAAAGAAATAAAACATTAAAAAAATAAAAATAATAAAATAAAGTACTCATACCCTTTCTGAGGAATCCAGACCAAACTTAGAAAGCCGACCCTCAGAATGGAATCCTGGAATTTGATTACTCCCTGTAAGACAGCAACAAGGACCCCGTTTGTGGGTGACAAATAGAGTGATGACAATTCCTGGTATGCAGTAGCACCACAGCTATGAACACTCTCACCTGTAGAACATTGAATTAGCTACAGGTGGCAGCACTGGCTTATACAGTAACTAGCCCTTGTAGTGTGTGGAAGCAATGGTAGTTGTAAGGCTGGGAGTTTGCTGGCTTCTGTTAACCGCTTTAGACATGATGAAAGTAAAGGACAAGCTCAGGTCAGCCAACTGTCAGCTCAGGGTATGCCATCAGAGGCAGAATGCCTCCATGACCGCATTTAAAGTGACCTTCACCCCCGTAGCCAGAGGACAGATGGGATTCAAGACCAGGCATGTAATTACCCTGAAGGTCAGAAAACTATAAGGGACTGAATGCATAGCCTTGAGAGGTTTCCAAGGTCCTGGGCTGATGGAGTGGAACTCTGAGCCAAGGGTGGAGATATTTGGATGAATGCAACTAAGAATCTTTTTGCTTTGTACTGTCCTTACTCATTTTCCCCATTCCCCTAACCCCGTCTCTAGCAACTACTAATCTCTTCTCTGTATCTATGAGCTTGTTTTGATTTTTAGACTCCACATATAAGAGAGATCATATGATATTTGTCTTTCTCTGTATGACTTGTTTCAGTTACATAATGCCCTCGAGATCCGTCCATGTTGTTGCAAATGGCAATATTTCATTCTTTTTATGGCTGAGTAATATTCCATCATATATATACACCACATCTTCTTTATCCATTCATCCATCAATGGACACGTCCACATCTTGGCTATTAAAAATAATGCTACAATGAACAGATAGGTGCATATATCTTTACTATTTATTGTTTTTATTTTCTTCGGATAAATACCCAGCAGTGAGATTGCTGGGTCACACAGTGGTTTTTGTTTTCATTTTTTGAGGAACCCCCATAGTTTTCCATGGTGGCTGCACCAATTTACACTCTCACCAGTGCACAGCGTTCCTTTTTTTTTTTTTCGTAGCCTGACCAGCACTTGTTACTCCTTGTCTTTTTTTTTTTTTCTTTTATCGTAACCATCCTAAGAGGTGTGAGGTGACATCTCGTTGTAGTTTTGATTTGCGTTCCCCTGACGATGAGTGATGGTAAGCGTTTTTGTCTGTTGGCCATCTGCATGTCGTCATTGGAAAAATGTCTACTCGGACCTGCCCATTTTTTAATCAGATTGTTTGAGTTATTAAGTAGTATTAATTCTTTATAAATTTTGGAATTCGTCCCTTATCAGAAATATGATTTGAAAATCTTTTGTCCCATTCAGTAAGTTGATTTTTCATTTTGTTATGGTTTCCTTTGTCGTGCACAAGCTTTTTAGTCTGATGTATTCCCATTTCTTTATTTTTGCTTTTGTTGCTTTTGCTCTTGGTGCCAAATTTTTAAAATCATCACCAAGACCAACATCAAAGGGTGGATTTTCTATGTTTTCTTCTAGGAGTTTCACGGTTTCATGTCTTATGTTCCAGTCTTTAATCCACTTTGAGTTCATTTTTGTGTGTGGTGGAAGATGGCAATGGAATTTCATTCTTTTGCATGTGACTTTTCCGTTTTCCCAACACCGTTTCCTGAAGATAAATTTTCCCCACTATATATTCTTGGCTCCTTTATCATAAATTAATTGACTATATATGCATGGGTTTATTTGATGTAAATGAGGTATTAAAGTCCTATACTGTATTGCATTGTTGTTTATTTCCCCATTAGGTCTGTTAATATCTGCTTTACATATTCGGGTGCTCCCTTGTCGAGCGCACTTATATTTACAGGTGTTATATCTTCTTGTCGAACTGATCCCTTCATCATCACTATCTCACACCCTTCTTTGTCTCTCATTACAGTCTTTGTTTTAAAGCCTGTTTTTTCTGATGTAAGTATAACTATCCAGCTTTCCTTTGGGTTCCATTTGCGTGGAATATCTTTTTCCATCCTTTCGCTTTCCATTGGTGTATGTCGTGACATCTAAAGTGAGTCTTGTAGGCAGCATACGGATGGGTCTTTTTTTTTTAAATCCATTCAGCCATTCTATGTCTTTTGATTGGAGCATTCAGTCCATTTATACTTAAAGTAATTGATAAGCATGTACTTATTGCCATTTGATAATTGTTTATTAGCAGGTTTTGTATTGTTCTGTTTTGTTAGTTCCTATCTGTTCCTTTCTTTTTATTTGCTCTCTTCCTGTGTGGTTTGATGACTGTCCCTTTTTTTTTTTTTTTTTTTTTTTGAGAAACAGAGAGAGAGCACACGCATGCACAAGTGGGAGTGGACAGAGGGAGGGAGAGAGAGAGAGACTCTTAAGCAGGTTCCATGATCAGTGTGGAGCCTGATGCTGAGCTTAATCTCACACCCCTGAGATCTCAACCCGAGATGAAATCAAGAGTCAAACGTTCAACCAGCTGAGCCACCCAGGAACCCTTGATGACTTTAATGGTATGCTTATATTCCTTTCTCTTTATCGTTTGTGTACTTACTTTGGTTTTTGTATTGTGGTTACCATGAGGCTTACATATAATAATTTAAGTCTCTGATAGTGTATTTGAAGTTGATAAGGACTTCAGTTTGACCCCGTTCTAAAGCTCAACATCTTTCACTCCCCTCCCACATTTTGTTTCTGACGTACATCGTACATCTTTTTATCTTACCTTAACTAATTATTGTAATTTTAGTTACAAACAAAAGTTAGTACTTTTGTCTTTTAATCTTCGTACTAGTTTTATAAGTGATTAATCCACTATCCTTATTATATATTTCCCTTTCCACTGAAGTTTATTTTTTCATGTATTTTCTTGTTACTAATTAGCACCTTTTCTTTTTACCTTAATGAAATCCCTTTAATATTTCCTATAAAGGGGGCACCTGGGTGGCTTGTTGGTTAAGCCTCTGCCTTCGAATCAGGTCATGATCTCAGGGTGCTGGGATCGAGCCCCACATCAGGCTCTCTGCTCAATGGGGAGCCTGCTTCCTCCTCTCTCTCTACCTACTGCTCTGCCTATTTGTGATCTCTGTCTCTCAGGCAAATAAATAAATAATATATTTTTTAAAAGTATTTCTTGGGGTGCCTGGGTGGCTCAGTGGGTTAAGCCTCTGCCTTCGCCTCAGGTCATGATCTCAGGGTCCTGGGATCGAGCCCCACATCGGGCTCTCTGCTTGGCAGGGAGCCTGCTTCCTCCTCTCTCTCTGCCTGCCTCTCTGCCTACTTGTGATCTCTGTCTGTCAAATAAAGAAATAAATAAATAAAGTATTTCTTATAAAACTGGGTTGGTGGTGACGAACTCCTTTAGCTTTTGCTTGTCTGGATAAACATATATGTCTCCTTAAATTCTACAGGGTAACCTTGCCAGATAGAGTATTCTTGGTTGGAAGTTTTCTCTTTCAGCACTTTGATTATATCATGCCACTTTCTTCTGGCCTGCAAAGTTTCAGCTGAAAAATCTGCTAGTAGCCTTACAGGGGTTCCCTTGTATGTAACAAGTTGTTTTTCTCTTGTTTCTTTTAATATTATGTCTTTTCCTTTAATTTTGGACATTTCAATTATCATGTGTCTTAGCGTGGGTCTCTTTGGGTTCTCGTTAGAACTCTCTGGCTTTCTGGATCTAGAAGTTTATTTCCTTTCCCAGGTTAGGGAAGTTTGCAGCCATTATTTCTTCAAATAAAATTTCTGCCCCTTTTTCTCTCTTTTCTTCTTCTGGGAGCCCTATGATACAAATGTAGATAGTCTGTTTGATGTTGTCCTGAAAGTCCCTTAAACGATCTTCACTTTTTTTTTTTTTTTTATTTTTTTTTTCTTTCTGTTGCTCTGCTTGGGTAAGTTCCACTGCCTTGTCTTCAAATTCACTGATTCTTTATTCTACTTCATCTAGTCTGATGTTAAACACCTCTAGTACATTTTTCATCTCAGTTATTGTCTTTAGCTCTGCAACTTCTATTTGGTACTTTCTAATATTTTCCATATGTTTGCTGAAGTTCTCACCATGCCCAACCATTCTTCTAGGCAGGCAGCGAGCATTTTTATGACCATTATTTTGAACTTTTATCAGGCAAATTACTTATCTCCATTTCATTCAGGTCTTCTCTGAGATTTTTTCTTGTTCTTTCATTTGGAACATATTCCTCTGTTCCTTACTTTGCTTGACTCTCTATGTTAGTTTCTAAGCAATAGATGACAAACCTCCTTTCCCAGTCATGAAGGAGTGGCTTCATGTAGGAAAAGAAGCTTGTCATTCAATCCTGCCCCAGCTCTTTGTTGTCTGTCAAACCTCTGTGCTTGTCCAAGTAGCCTATTATATTTTTAACAGCTCCCAGTAGCTGAGGATATGGCAAGACCTGTTAGGATCTCAGTACCTGGATCCAGGCTATTTGGAGGCCAGACCATTTGGTAGCAGTTTTTCAAAATGTGTAAATATGTATAGTCCTGTGGGACCAAAAGTGTAAGCCCCACCAGGCACACGAGTGCCAGGTGATGCCCCCCTGGGCAGCAGCCACAAGAACTGGGACAGCAGACATAAAAGCGAGGGCACCAGGTGCATGTGAACTCCCTCCCAGGAGGCACTGGTGCTCTGGAGCACAGCAGAGGGAGAATGAAGGTAACACCCACATTCTGAGGCATCTGGAGAGGATAACAGTCAGCCCCCGGGTGTCTGTTTAATTAGAAGACTGCCCTTCAGGCCACAGACATGATGACTAGCTATTCCAAGCCTCCTTCACAGAAAGACAGATCTGGATCTGTTGCCTCTTACTGTGTCCTAGGGTTCATAGCTCTTTAAGAGTTCTTTCTCCATTTGCTGCAGTCCTGTGGGACCCACAGGTATAAGTCCCACTGGCCACAGGTATAAGTCCCACTGGACCCACAGGTATAAGTCCCATAAGTCCTACAGCAGGTGCTGTAGAGGTGTCTGCTGGCAGCAGCTGCAAAAATCAGGGCACCAGAGAGGGGTCTGAGATCTGTTTTGGGTGACACGAATTATTACAGTCCCATGGAATGAGAACACAAGTTCCCCTGGCCCCCAGCATCAGGCAGTCGAGAGAAGCCCCCTGGGCAATGTCTTCAATGACTGGGGCAGCAGCACATGTAAAAGGTCCCTTCCAGGAGGTAATGATGCTCTGGAGCACAGGGAGGGGAAAGTGTGAAGGTGGTGCCCACCAGCCCTGTCCCCAGAGAGTGTTCCAGTAGAACACTGCTAGTCGCATGTGTTACTTTAGATGCCTCCCCTCAGATCCACATTTTAATGTAAGCAGGTGACCCTCATCCACTTCAAGTCTGGGTGTGCTTGGCTGCCTCTGACAGAGGAGGCTTTGTGTAGATTATACTCTGCTTGGATAGGCCAGATGTGGATATGTGCCTTGTCCGGGAGATGATCACTTTTCATTAATTGGCGTTTATTGTCAGTGATTTAAAACACGGAAATACATTAAGTCATGACAATTCTTGATTTCTACCATTTGCTGGGGATAAAGTTCTTGGATTACCTCGGTTTGTCTCAGCTTACAAAGTCCCCCATGAAGGGGCACCTGGGTGACTCAGTGGGTTAAAGCCTCTGCCTTCAACTCAGGTCATGATCTTAGAGTCCTGAGATCGAGCCCCACGTCGGTCTTTTTGCCCAGCAGGGAGCCTGTTTCCTCCTCTCTCTCTGCCTGCTTGTGATCTCTGTCTGTCAAATAAATAAATAAAATATTTAAAAACTAAAACGAACGAACAAACAAAAACAAAGTGCCCCATGAAGAGGTTCCTCCTGACTTCTGTGACCACGTATCTCCTCCCCTCCTCATCCTGACACTACATGTCCAGTCCAGTCCAG
Source organism: Eira barbara (assembly GCA_020311275.1). Lineage (NCBI taxonomy): Eukaryota > Metazoa > Chordata > Mammalia > Carnivora > Mustelidae > Eira > Eira barbara. The sequence goes on along the minus strand of JAHRIG010000041.1, from coordinate 2,250,650 downwards.
TGACTCCATTCTTATGGGACCCACGCTCCCTCTCACCTTCTGGCCGAAGCCCCAGGACTTAGCCATCTGGAGGAAAACTATCTCACCTGAGTCTATTCCTACTAATTATTCTTCAGCTGCCCTGACACCCCCTCTGCCAGGATGTGCTGGGTATCCCGCCTAGGTGTTCCCAAGTGCTTGTCATGCTTAGCCCACAGGTCATCATTATGACAATATTCTGATGTGACCTACTGACTTGTGCGCATAAACCACAGTACTATAAGCTTTATGAAAACAAAGACTGTGTCTCATCTCTTCCTATAACCCCAGAATCCAGCACTTTTCAGGGCACATGACCGGTGCTCAGTAAATAACCGTTAGGAAGAGGTTGGTCCAAAAGACTCATACTTACAAGCGTCATTATAGTCAGCTCAAGAATGTGCTACTTTCCTACAGATGTTACAACAAAGCACCACAAGCTGACTAGCTTGAAACAAAAGAAATTAATGCTCTCATAATTCTGGCAGCCTGAAGTCCAAATCCAGGTGTCAGCAGAGTGATGCTCCATCTGAGACTCTAGACGGATCCTTCCTTACCTTTTCCTGGACTGGCCATCAATCTTTGGCGTTCCTTGGCTTGCAGCTTCAACACCGCAATCTCTGCCTCTGTCATCAGATGACCTTCTCCCTGTGTCTCTGTGTTTCTCACAGTGTTTTCCTCTTCTTAGGAGGACACCAGTTGCTATGAACTGAATTGTCTCCCCAGTATTCCTATTTATTATCACAACCACATTCCTGATGAATAACTGAGGCTCAGAAAGTTTCGGGAACTCCCTCTCGCGGTCATTTTGGGGCCACTGTAACAAAATACCACAGACCAGGCAATTGGAGTCTGAGCTGGCGGTAGCAGCAGATCCAGTATCCAGTGCCAGCCCGCGTTCCGGTTTGCAAGCGGCTGTCTTCTTGCTGTGTCCTCACATGGTGAAGAGGAGAGACGTGTCTCCTTCTCTCCTGAAAGAGACATGAACCTCACTCATGAGGGCTCCACCCTCCTGGCTCAATCAACCCTCAAAGACCCCGCCTCCGAAAAACATCACCCTTAGGATTTTAACATGTGAACTGGGGGGTGGGGGGGCCACACAACCATTCAGTCCACAGCACAGCCCCCAAACTACCCTGCTCCAGGGGGACACCGAGGGCACCTGGTCTATCACAGGTGCACAGCAACCCCCAGGCCAGTCATTGCACATCAGCTGAGGCCCACCAGGAAGACTGACAGTGTTAAATTTCTGAATACTTTTAATGTATTCCAAAAGGACATATTCTTTTTCCCATTTTTTCTTAAGGAAGGCAGAAAGATACAACAAAAGCACCCCCAGCGAGGGCTCTGAAATGGGAGCATTTGCTGTGTGGCTTCGAGTGACATGTGTGTGCTCTCCGTGCCGGAGTGCTCAGACCTGTGAACCCAGCCTCACTACTCAGCAACCTGTGAAGGGCCGCACGTGCACACATCTCTGCAGCCTGGGGCACTCGTGGCCTGCAAGACACTCTTCTCTTGGTCACTGCACAAGCCACCAGCTTCCTGGGAGTATCACCCTAGCTCGGACTGCTTCAGGAGGTGGTGGGAGGGACAGAGGGAGTCTGCGGGGGGCTGGAGCCTGCTCACTCTGCCCAGGAGGAGCTCATGTTAAAGCTTCAGAGATTTTAAGAGGCAGTTGTTCAAACATAGCCATATTACAAATTAAAGTATGCAAATTCACAACTCAATGAATTATAATAAAAACAAAGGTAATAAGGACTCAAGATCCCTCACTCCCTGATGAGTGTACCACATGTCACTGTTTTCTGTGCCCTGAGGTTACCATGTGTCTGCCTGGGGGGACTCCAGGACCGCGCCTCACTGTCCACCTCCTCCCAGCTCTGCTTCTTCCGAAGTACCCCCAGGGGAGCTGTCACTGAACCATGGCAGAATATACACCACCGGAAGCGGCCCTCACTATAAATCGAGGCTTGATTTATTAGTGCCAAGGAGGCAGATCAAACTTGAAAGTGTGTTCTGTGTGCAGTCGTTGGATACACAGCAGAGAACACAAATGTTGCAGAAAATATCCTCCCAATATTTGAAAACCATCATCCAGTTCAGCAAAGGAGTCACTCACATCGCTGAGAAACTATCCATGTCCAGACGTGCAGCTCTGTCATTTTACTTGTCTTACTCACCAGCATAAACAGAAGTGCGAGCTTGCATTCACGGCAGAGCCATGCTTGTTCATCAATGGCGGGCACTGGTTGACTATGAATGATGCAAGAGCTTGGCAAAAATCAACAAGAACAATCTGTGAGAATCAATTGACCATATGGAATTTACAGTAAAGAGTATTGTATATTTTATTATTACTTGTAAATTGCGTGCTGTGTATCCTCTTTGTCAGTAAAAACACACATCGACTTGTATGCACAGGTGTGCATACATTTTGTCAGAGAGCTGGTTGTTATACGTCATCAGCACACCTCTGACTCTGAGCACTGCCAACCTTGACCTTCTGGACCCTCAGCCTTTCTTATGCCTTCATTCTCTGTGGTCAACAGCTCAGCTCTGGTCCTAGAAATGTTGCAGTCGCTGGCCTCAACCACGTGGGGTTGCAGGACCCAATGCCAGGACCCAAGTCTCTGTGAGGCTGGCTGAAGGCTCTGGGTCCCCATGGCGGGGGGCAGGATCTGTCGTATGAGACCAGTCACCAGAAGGAACCCTCATTTCTGCATGAAGCTATATCAGCCTCCGCCTGTGGACCCACCTGCTTCTAGCGGTCGGGCAGGCAGACAGGTGGGTATAGGCTGACACACCTGCAGCCCAGAGATGCTCCTTTCGAGTTGATGTGCCTTTGCCCCAATTCTTGTCTGCCTCCCTCAAGTCTATATGACTCGACTTCAACCATCCCTGCCGAGCCAGCCTCGTCCAGTCGTAGCAGGAATCCTGCAACATCAGCTTGGAGGGAACCCCTACCCTGGATATCTGATAGGGTCCCCACTCCCCACCATCCCCAGTGGATGTCTGGACACCTTGGCCTGTCGTCGGCAGAAGCCTGACTGGTCTGTTTCGCCAGAACACCCCTCACTCCTGAAGTCCCTCTCAGTAGTTTCCATGCAATGCCCTGGCCTGTGCCCACATGTCCTTGCTGTCCTCAGAGTTGAGACCAGCTCTCCTCTCCCTACTGCAAAGATCCAGAATAAAATCTGATGTTACCACCTGCACTGCCGCCTGGGGCAGCCTCCCCCAGGGCCCCACGTGAGTGTCCAGCTGGACATTCTGGACCCAGTGGTGGTCTTTCTTGACAAGAGAATTTGGCTTTTTTAAAGTTTTGGTAAACTATACATACAATTTCCCAGAATAATTATTTGTAAATGCACAACTCAGGCACATGAAGTGCGTTCAGGCTCCCTGCAACCATCCCCACCACCATCTCCAGACTGAAACTCTGTCCCCACTAAACACCAAGCCCTGCCCCAGGTCCAGCGCCCACCCTTCCACCTCCTGTCTTTATGGATCCGACCACCCTGGGGTCCTCACAGAAGCGGGGTCATGCTTCGGGGACTGGCTTACGTCACCAAGCCTGGTGTCCTCAAGGTCCATCCACATTATAGCAGGTGTCCGCTCTTCCTGCTTTTTAGGCTGAATGATACACTGCTGTGTGGCTCTATCGTGGTTTGTGTGTCCGCTCACTGCCAGAGAACCCTTGGGTTGCTTCCATAGTTTGGCTGTTACAAGTAACACTGCTCTAGACACACGTGTACAGATACCTGCTCAAATCCCTGCTTTTCATTATTTGCAGAATGATAAGGGCCAGAAGTGGAAATGCTGGATCGTATGGTAACTTTGTTTTTAATGTTGTGAGAAGCCGCCACACTGTTTTCCACAGTGGCTGCACCAGTTTGCATTCCCACCGAGAGTGCAAGGCCCCTGTTCCTCCACATCCTTGCCGACGCGTCTTGTTTTCTGTGGTTTTGAGAAGGGAGCCCTCCCAATGAGGGGGACAATCTTTCATCATGCTCATTTGCATTTCCGTGATGATTAGTGACATGGAGCATCTTCGCACATGTCTGTTGGCCAACTGTATGCCTTCTTTGGAGGAAAGTCTATTCAAGTCCCTTGCCCTTCTTCTGAATAGGATTGTTTGGGGTTTTGGTGTTGAGTTGTAGGAGTTCTTTATATATACTGTATATTAACCCTTTATCAGATATGTGATTTGCAAATATTTTCTCCCACTCTGGGTGTTGTCCTTTTACTCTGTCAACAGCATCCCTTGATGCACAGAAGGATTTTTACTTTGAAACAGTCCAGGAAATTTGGCTTTGAATTTCAAACCACAGCTAATTTCAACTACTATGGCCTGCCCCATAGTAGGTTCTGGTGCCCAAAGAAAGAGCCAGTGTTGTCTGCAGTCAGCAGGGTGGACAGACTGGCAAAGAGACAGTAACAAATTGTCATGCCTCAGTTATGGCACCCAACACAACGTGCTCTAGAAAACACACACACACACACACACACACACGTGCACACAAACACAGGTTAGGGCAGCCTCATAGCTAAGGAAACATCTGGGTCCTTGCATAACCAAAGTGACCCTAGGACCATCGGCCAGCAAAGGGTGTCTCTCTCAGCCCCCTAAGAAACAAAAGTCACCATGGAGAGCCCAGCAGACCCAAGGAGGCCACAGGAATGAGAGGAATGTGCTGGGTATCCCCCCTCTTCACCCCCAGGACTACAACCCCAGAACCTCACTGAGGCCTTATGATCTGCTGGGGACGTGACCACAGTCGGGCTCATGACTCGCCCCCCCAAACCCCAGGCCCATCTGTGGAAGGGAATAATGATCCATTTGTATTCATAAAACTATTGCCGAGAAGATTAATTAAAAGGCGAGGGTATTTTTAACCATCTGTACTAATTTAGGGGGAGAATTTAGAAATATAATTGTATTATCTGTAACTGAGGAATTCACAGATCCCTCTTGGAATCAGAATATTAATGTGTCTCTCAAAGAGACTAAGCAACATGAGCAAATCACGGCTGCCATTCCTCCTAAATTAGCCCAATTAAATAAGGATAAATTTAAATGTTTGGCTTCAGGGGCAGGGGGTGGGGGAGTGGAGTCACACAAAAGCAAGAAGACCAGGCTTTCTCCCCCAAGTCAGGGGAAGCCACATCTCTGACACAAAGCTGAAGGTCAGCCCCATGGCCACTGCCCTGGTCCCCGAGGGCTGGGATTCAAGCCCAAGGAGGTGGGAATAGATGTTCTCCTGTAAATAATGCAGCAGAGAAATCATATCAGCCTTGGGGATGGGAAGGATGTGTTCAGAGATGCAGCCCGGGGCCAGCTGAGTGGGTCCTTAGAGCTTGGAGTTGGTGACCCTAAGCCTCTGTCCCCAGGGGGCCCATGGAAAGCACCAGCCCTTAGCGTGGCTAGACTAGTCATGTATTGAAAGACACAAAGGAATAAAGCCCCAGGGCCAGTTTGAACAAGGGTCAGTTGGGAAGGTTTTTGCTGGATGGTGGTGCCTGGGGACAGGGAAGGGTCCTTCTGCAGACGCCAGGCTGTGCCACCATGCTTGAACTCACACTGGCAGGGGAGCCAAGCTGGAGGACTCCGCTGGGCCCTGGGGGAGGCCAGAACATTCACACCAGGTCAGAGGCCCCACAGGCGCTCCCGGCCGCCGAAGGGCTAAGGAGGCGGAGGGGATTTAACATGTGCCAGGGCCTGGGGGCAAGGAGGGCAAGGAGCTGACTCAGAAGGCACACGCCCCACCAAGCTCCTTCTCCTGGCAGACTTCCTGAGCACCCTCCCAAGGCCCTCGGGATTCAGCGGCTTCGCTGAATTTCCTCACACACATTCACATACGTGCTGTCGGTTAGCTGCTCACCAAGGGATGCTGTATCACGAGAGGTAGTGTGATCTACAAGTACATATGCATGTGCACACATGCCCTTGCATGCAAACATGCATGGACGTGCACACACCTGAATGCACATGTGGGCCCATGTGTCCACATGCTTGCACGTGTGCCCTTTTTTGCACATGTGTGGGTGTGTGCACGCATGCAGATACACATGTGGGTTCATGAGTGCACACACATGCACACGTGCACTTGCATGCACACAAGCATGAGTGTGCTCGTACATGCAAACACACTCGTGGGTCCATGTGTCCATGTGCTTGCACATGTGCCCTTGCATGCACACATATATGGATATGTGCACACATTCAGATACACATGGGTACATGAGTGCACATACATGCACACATGCACTTGCATGCACACACACATAAATGTGCTTGTATGTGCAAACACACTTGTGTGTCCATGGGTGCACATGCATGCACATGTGCCCTTGCCCACACACGTGTATGGATGTGCACGTGCACGTGTGGGTACTCGAGTGCACACACGTGCACGTGTATACACACAGGCTTTGCAACAAGGGTTCAAATCTTGGTGCTGACCCTTACTAGCAATGTGACTTTGGGGAAGCTCTGGAACCCTTGCTGAGCCTCCAATGAGAGTGGGTAAAATCCCAGGCCACAGGGTTAGTAGAAATGTGGATTCTAGTGGCCGGTTTGTTTCAAGAAAGCACAGCTGACAGGCAGGACCCTGACTCCGCGTCCCCCACCCCACCACTCTTGTATGCCCTGAAATGGGGGAGGCGTCCTTGGAGTGTGCAAGCAGGGAATCATCCTCCTAAAGGACCAGGGAGATGGGAGCTCAGGTGCAACAAAGCAGGCAGAATGGTTTACAGCCAGCCACGCGTGCCGGCGACGTTCTCCCGGCATTGGGCGCATGCCTGGTTCTGCCAAGGTGAACCTTCTCCAGGAGATGTCCCCAGGCAAGCGTTGCGCACAGAGAAAATGAACAGAGAGCTGCACCCAAGAGGCTCTTTGAGACACTGTGCATGGGGGAGCGAGGCTGGACCCCCACCTGCCCCTCCTGGTGCACCAGTGGACAACAGGGTCCAAGTGTTCCCCCACCACTGAGCAGTAAACCCCCCCATGCTCCACCCCAAACAGCTACTTTTCCTTTACCGTGTCCCCCGCCCCATCCGGCTCAGCCCAGGACTTGCAGCCGTGGCTTCCAGAGTGAATGCACATTTTTCGTCAAACGGGACCAACATGTGTGCACTGAGCGCCTACTGAATACAAGGCCCTAGGTCATGCCAAGGTCAGGGAGAACTCAGCTAAGTGAGGTTTCAGGGCCAAGCACAGCTCCTCAGCCCGTCAGAGACAAAGCGAAGGAGTTCCAGGGGGCGGGGACTGAACAAACTGGGGAGAAGCTGGGCAGCGAGTGTCCCTGGGCCCCCGCAGACGTGGGGTAGAGAAGGCTGGTCGAGTTGCTGTCATGCCGACCAAGCCGGGCTTCAGAACTCTTGCCGCAGAACTTGGTGGCAGTTAGGGTAGCGTGGACCCCCCTTTGACACACACCATCAAGTCCCAGGGGGACAAACCGAGGCCAAAGGGACAGAAGCTCAAGGTCATGACCCAGGCCCTCCATCCTAGGCCCCGATGAGCTCTGAGGGGGAGATCCCCCCATATGCCACCCTCAGTCCCGTCTTGCTTACCAGGAAGCTGCGGCTGTGCCCACGAGGTCCTCTAGCCGCGACTTCCCTGGGAGCTGCCCTGCCAAGGGCTCTGCAGGGGACAGTGACACTCGGGGCAACCCTGACAGGGCTCTGCCCCTCTCCACTGACACCCCACCCACCCCCTGCCTCTGTCCTTCTGGCAGTCCTCCAGAGGTCCCCAGCATCCCACCACTCCTTCATCCGACAAGCACTCAAGACCACCTACCCTGGGTCAGCCTTCAGGCTCGGACCTGCAGACATGCCAAGAGCCAGCCTGCTTCCTCCTGCCTGCCGGGGAGAGAGAACCTTAGCCTCATTCTTGAGGTGCTTCCACACTACCCACCAAACTCTCTCCCCGGGACCGCAGCCCGCTCTCCAGTGACAGCCCCTCCCCCATGACAGCTGCCCCTCCCCCAGGACAACAGTCCCTTTCTTTTTTTTTTTGTTTTAAGATTTTTATTTATTTATTTGACAGACATATCACAAGCAGGCAGAGAGGCAGGCAGAGAGAGAGAGAAGGAAGCAGGCTCCCCACCGAGCAGAGACCCCCGATGCGGGGCTCGATCCCAGGACCCTGAGATCATGACCTGAGCCGAAGGCAGAGGCTCAACCCACTGAGCCACCCAAGTGCCCCCACGACAGTCCCTTTCGTCCCTTCCAATAACCCTCTAGAATAAAGTGCCTCCTTCCTGAGCTGGACTATGTTCCCGGTGGTCACGGTAGCTCCGTCTGGGGAACTCGGGTGGAAAGAGCGGAAGGACGGGGGAGGCCCGCCGTGCAGAGCTTGGGAAGAAGCTGTTCCAGGCAGAGCAAAGTGGGCCGAGCACGGCGGGAGAAGGACCAGCAGAGGAGTGAGGACCCGGTGCAGGGCAGCAGGGGTGGCCTGGGCCACAGCGGGCGAGGGTACGGTCAGCCTCCCATGGACGGTTGTGCAAAGGGGAGCAGAGGCTGGGGCATAGCGGCGGGCGGGTCAGGATCTTTCCAAAGCTGGTGATTACCGCAGCACAGCTAGCGCTGACATGGCCTCCCCAGACAGGCGCATCTGATGAGGCAGGAGAGCTCGGATAATTGCAAAGTCCTTGAGGAGGCAGGGATGGAAAACAAAGGCAGGACCCTGGAAACAGGAATTGTCCGCTGCACCGGCCCCCTGAGAACGGCACGCCGGCAGAGTCACCCGGGGCCAGGCCCTGTGGAGAGGCAGGTGTGGTCTGGGGGACACGTCTCCTTTCCAGCCTCCTGAACGCGGTCTATAATAAACCCACCAGGCAACCAGCCGCTCTGCTGGGTTGAGACGGAAGCGGCGAGCTGTGGGTTGTCTGGTTTCAATCTGGGGGCAGCCAGCCAAGGGGGCAGGGGCCAGGGCTTCTCCTACAACCGTCTCCCTGATTTTATAACTCCCCTCCAATGTCTCTGTGAGCCTCATACCCTGTCCCTCTCCCTCTCTCTCTCCTTTCTCCTCAAACACCTGAGTGGCTTCCGTGCTCCTGTCCGAGTCCTGACTGATAGCAGCCGCAGGGAGGGGCAGGAGGTGCTGGCCGGGGAGAGCAACGCCGAGCACCCTGTGCTACGGGGAATGCGCCCCAAAGTGTGGGAGAAAGATGCAGGGAGAACAGAGACAGTAGCACTCTGGTTAGAGAGTAGAAATGATGGCAGGAGCTGGGGCAGCCATATTGTGACAGCGGCCACCAGTGGAGCACAGCACGCCAGCAAGGACAGGGCTCTTGCCACTGTGGGGCTGCCACGTGAAGCCTGGTCAGTCTGCGCTGGGACAGGTCCATGCGAGGGAGACTGACTTCTCTGCTGCTTCAGCCACTGCGGCACTCCTTCCTGTTGCAGCAGCTGGAGCCTGTGTTGTAACTCACGCCGACCCTAAAGAGAGGCTTCATCCGCTCGGGAGGGCTCAGGGCTAGAAATCTATCTGCAGAGCCAGAAACTCCAGCTGCTCTAGGTCTGAAATCCTTGTTTTTAATCTAGTGTCCTTGGGCAGTGACCATTGCAAATTTCTGTATCAGAAAGCACAACAGCATGTACCACCTACACCTGATGGAAGTCTCTAGTATGTATTAGGTAAAGGAATGCTGACTGCTCGAAAAAAATAAATCCAAAAGCATATAATGGCCCCACACAACAGCAGTTTAGTCTGTGCTCAGATAAAGTCCGATCGGGTGCTCCTGATGACCAGGCAGCTCTCCTCCACGCGACTCCAAGCTTTCCACCTCACCCGGGCAGCAGAGTCCCCTCACCCCCTTGTCCAGTCCCTCGATGGGGAGGAAGGGAAGTGTGTGCAGGTGAGCACTGGGGTGCTTCCTTTCCCACATTCGTTTGTCCACACCTCTGTCACTTGACCCTGCCTAGTTCTAAGGAGGCTGGCAAGGGCGATCGACCCCTGCCTGGAAAACCAATCCCCAATACCAGCAGCGCAGCTCTGAAGGAGAGGACCGATCTTTGATGGATAGCCAGCTGTCTCTGCCATGACTCCCAGCAGTCCCACGACTGTTCCAGCCACTTACACTAAGAATACATAAAAATAAGGGTCCTTTCCCCTGCATGGACATGGCTACCATGGCTACCACTCCATTCTCGGCACCAAGGAGACAAAGGCGGGGATGGGAGTAAAGCAGACACAGTGCCATCGGGACTGGGGGGTAAAAGTCTGTTCCTTCTGTGGCAGACTCGCATTCCAAATCTCTTGTTCCTGGCTGGAGGGAATGCCTTTTCTTCACCGAGTGCCCCAAATTCTCATGCGAGGAGAAAGAAACCAGATGAGTGGCCAGAGGACGGCCTGCTCAAAGAAGAAGGGTTCTCTGGTTCGTATCATTTCTTGGTGGACAATCTGCCTCTGTCTGGTCCGGAAGAGACTGAGCCTAACTCAGGAATGTAACCCAGACATCAGTGGGGTCCCCTGCGGTCCTGTTTCCGTGATGTCTTGAGTTCAAGGGCCTGCACCGTGTAGCGTTTGATGGTCTGATTTGTCTTTCTCGGCTAGACCTCCTGGAAGCGCCTTCCCTCCCTTCCCTAATTCTCTTGCTTCCATATGCATCCCAGAGCCTCTCACGGGGAAGGACCAGGAGCTCTCCCCGGGAGCTCTCCGGACACCGAGCACGTGGGGCTCTCGCCTAACCCCTCCTTTTCATCTCGTCTCTGTGATGTTGGGGAGATCCGCTCAGCCTAATCTCTGCTCCCTGGCCCAGCTTCACCCCAAATCCAGAGTGCAATGGGGGAAACCTGGCAGTCTCTCTGGGAGGGCACTGATCTTTCAGTGGGAGGGGGGCGGAGAAGGCCGGGACCCTCGCAGGCTGACAGATCTTGTCCGAGGGCCTGAACCGCATAGAGACAGTGTGCACCGTGCCTGCATGAGGACGATGGGCAGAATGAAAGCCAAGGTCACACAGTCACCCCGAGCTGGGGACCCCAGGCTACCACCCACACACAGAGTGCTCAGCAACCCCACTGGAGGTCACTTGTCCAAAAAGTGGAAGCGGCTCAGACCGCCTGCCTGACTTCACCCCGCGGGCTGGCAAACGGCCCAGCCAGGCTCAAACCCAGATCCGTCTGCTGCCGAGGCCCCGGGGTTTAATCCTCCTCCTAAGAAGAGACACTCAGCGGTCAAGAGGGGCCCTGGGCCGACCGCAGCCGCTGCGGAAGGAGCCCCCCGCTCCGAGGGCTGGTTCGCTGTGGCGCACGTCCCCTGGAGCATCCCAGCGCGGGGTCCGCCTGACCCCACGCGGGTCCCACGTCCCCCCACGTGGCGCGGGGTCCCTCCTCCCTGCGGAGGGATGCCGTCTGGGGAGGACAAGCCGGCGTGCGAGGGGTGGCGCTGCCAACACCGTGACCGCGGCTGAGCGGGTCCCCAGACTGTCTGGAGCTCGGTTCTCCCTGGACACGGCCCGTCGGCGCTGGCTTTTCCTCAGCGGTAGGAGTTGAGGGGGGCTCCTTAGCCACGATGCGGGTGGCCGTTCTCACCCCAAGTGGGAGACGAACACCTGTGGCTGAACTTCACGCGAACCTGGAAAGCGCAGGTGGGAGGAGCGGCGGGGAGCAGAGGGAGACACGGTTGGGCCCGCGGCTGGGGACAGCGGGAAACCCCGGACTCCGGGCATCAGAACTGCCGGTCAGGGGGCCACGGGAGGCCACCAGGGAGAAGGTTTTACAAGTGAGGGAAAGTCCCTTTTGCCTTTGGATCCTAAGTCGTGGAGACCTGACCTCCTTTAAGACATCCCCCGGAAAACGGGGTCCCCTGAAGCAGAGCCCGTGCGCCTCCACCCCACACAGACAGCAAAGTTGTGCCCACTGGTCTGGGCTTCCACTGGCCGAGCTCGACTTTGCCTGCGAAATCCAGCCACGCCTCCAGTTCTAAATCCTTGTTCCTCAGGGTTCAGTTTCCCAGATCCTACCCTCCCCGCAAGGGGCCTATTAACAACCCCACCACTGGCCCAGGTCTCTTCCTCAGGTCCGGGATGAGCCCCCATCCCCCACCACGACAGGCCTGTTCTTGCCTTGGACTCTGTGTCTGTCCCCGGCCCACCGTGGCTGGGAGGCTTCCTGGCAGCCTCAGGAGAATGACCTCCACATCTTCTGAAACGGACCCCTGCCTGTGGGCCTGGCCCCCTCTCCACCTGTCCCGGAGATTCACGGGTTGGCCCTGGGGGCTCTGGGGAGTCCCATGTGTGGCCTCACTCCCACCTGCTCCAGACACACCACCAACTTCACCCTCCCCTGGGCTGGCACCAAACCACTGGTCCCAACTGTCCATCCATCCGTCTGTCTCTGTCACTGTCACTCATGTCCCCACGATGCAGTGTGATGTAACAGAAACAGTGGGATCCGTTTGTAATGTAGACTGAATTACTTCTGGACAGGACAGAGGCAGGACGTAAATTTCACAGCCACGGGAAGGGAGTGGGCTGGAGGGGGGGCTGGGATGAGGAGTGGGCCGAGCGTGGGGAGGGTCCGGGCAGAGGGGGTGAGTGGCTCACGGGTCCGCAGGTCTCCCTGGCGGTGGGCTATGGACTGAGGTGTGTGCCCCAGATTCCTGTGCTGAAGCCCCAGCCCCCAGTGGGGTGATACTGGAGTGGGGCCCTTGGAGAGTGGTTACTGTTAAATGAGGTCATGGGAGGCAGGCCCCATGAAGGGATTAGCGCCCTTGTGAGAAGGGGTCCACGTGGGGACCCAGCGAGAAGGCCGCTGTCTGCAAGCCAGGAAGAGGCTTCTCACTGCAGCCCAACCGTGCGGACACCCTGACCTCGGCCGTCCCAGCCTCCAGAACTGTGAGAGCTAAGTGTCCGGGTTCAAGCCTCCGGCCTGCAGAATTTTGCAACTGAGCTGGGACAAGAGCATCTCTGTCCCGTTCGTGTCCGCGGAACGGCATACACGGAGTCAGGGAGGGTCTTCTCCTCTTTCCTTGTTTGGGAGAGACCGTGAAGGTTTGGTATGAATTCCTTAAGTGTTAGGCAGAATTCAGCCGTGAGGCCACTGGGCAGAGGCCTGTGTGGTGTGTTCAAGGCAGAAAGGTCAGGAGGTCAGTGTCACTGGGGGACAGAGAGCAGCAGGTGCGTGCAGGGCCCAGCGGCCACGGGAAGGAGGGCGGGTGTGGCGCGGGCAGAGGCAGCCACATCTATCTGCGCGGTACAGGAGACCTCCGCTTTCCAGCATGGCTAGGAAGGTTCTGGCCAGACAGGAATGGAGACCAGGAGGCCAAGTGGGTATTAGTGGGGGGGAGGGGTGGGTTTAGTGGGGGGGGGGTCTCATCACACAGCACACATGAGCTCATCAGAGTGGGCCCTGGGATTTGGGTCCCCTCTCTGGAGACCAGGGTCAGTGCCCAGAATCACCCCAAGGTCACCTTGGGGGCAGGCCATGTCTCGGGCCCTCCCTCCCTCCCAGTGTCCTGCCCACCTGGCTTCCCATGGTGGGGTCCTGGGCTCCAGGAGGACTCCGGAGCGCACGTCCTATGCTCTCTGGAACAGTTTGCTCACCACAAGCCATGAGGCCCCTTGAAGTCGTCAGAGTGGCTGCACAGGGAGTGAAGAAAAAGGAAAAAAAAAAAAAAAAACAATTTACAATTGCAAATTGGAACTCGTCTCTCCAAGCGCGCACAGTAATCTAGCTCACGAGACAGATGGCAAAGAAGCGTTCCAGGAACATGTTATAACACATCACTGAACAGCCAAGAGCAGACGGGATCCAGAAGGGCCGGCTGCCTGTCATTCCACCTTGAGGGGCTGGGACAGGTGGTGGGAGCTGGCCCCCTCCACCACACTCTTCTTTTCTGACCATCCCTCAGCCCTTGACTCTCTGCTGCAGGGCCGTCGGAGCCACAGCCTCAGGGCTCCAAGACCCCCAAGTCACAGATGCGGGAATCGCCGCCCCGTGCAGCTGCGGCTGGGGGGCAGGGGAGCCAGACGCTCCCTGACGGCTGCACTTTAATTCAGGATGCGGACAGCGAGTCCGGGAGGCGAGCCGAAGCACACTGGAGTCCGAGCGCAGCTCAGGTGGGGGAGCTGTGGGAGGAGGGGCGGACGGAGGGAGACCGCAAAGCCCAATGAGGAAGGAGAGAAGCACCCCCTCCCCGGTCACTCTGCTTTATGCAAATGAGAACAGGTGTACCAAAACCTGGAGCAGCCGCCGGCCAAGACACACAGCCTCGGTTCACCAGCCCCGCAGGCACAGCCCTCCTGACGCCCAGACGCTGCTCTTTCTAGGGGGAACCAAAGGGCTCCCCCACGGATGGGTGTTACGAAATGTGTTGTTCGCAGGGTGATTGAGGGGCTGTCACTGAGAGCAGCAGTAACGGCAAAGCAAATCTAGCCCGTCCCTGCGGAGGGAGGCCACGCGCGGGTGACCCGGCCTCGGGGCGGCAGCTGGACACCGGGCTCCGGCCTGACTCGGGGGCTGGCGGGGATGCTGGATAAGAGGAGGATGGCAAGATGGCCAGGCGGGACCCCAAAGCCGGGGCGGGGACCAGGGACAGGAGGTGGACCCGGGCAGGACTGGAGTGCAAGTACAGCAGAGGGACAGAGGGGACAAAGCTGGGACAGCTGGAGTTTCCACCAGGCCGAAGGACTCTGAAATCTTCCGCGGCTGAGTCTTCAAAGCAAGCTAGAAATTGTGAACGACACGGAAACAGAAAGCGTGTACAAGCAGAAAAACCAAACCCCACGCGCGCCCGCAGACTGGATGGAGGGGGGCAGGGGAGGCGGCGGAGGGAAGGAGGGCGAGAGGGGCGGCCCCGCGCCAGGACCTGCCTTTCTGGTGACTGCTTTGCTCCCAGCCGCCATGGGGGTATTTGGAAGCATGAAGGATCTGGAAGGTTCTCAGGACCCAGCGCTGCTCTGTGAGATGTTAACTGTTTTCAACATAAATCCAATACATTTCACAAACAATTTCCTTAATGCACCGCCTGCTCCTCCCTGAGAGAACAGAAGTGATTAATAACGTTAACAACGAAAATGGAAAACCCCCAAAGATCATTTGCAGCCTTGCCAAGCCACACTCAGATTTGAATCAGGCCAGCAGACTTCCCTCCACGGAGAAGGTCTCAGAGGGACACAAGCCCCACTGCCGCCCGGCCCCCCTGTCCTGCAGAGACGGCCCATGGGGCAGGACTTCTCTCGAAGGAGACCCTTCTGCCCCCAAGCTCGGGCCACACCTGGCCTCGCCCCACGGCCCTGGAGAACGGGACACCCCCAGGCAGCTCTGCTGGTCCCAGAAGAGCCCCAGGAGGCCACTGGGTTCCGGGGATATGGCCTGTGGTGGCCCCACGGGGCTGGCGTCCGGCAGGCTTCTCTGGGGCGTCGTCCCAACAAGCGGGACTCCCCTCTCCCTCCTTCATTTATTCATGTGTGAACTGTAACGTTAACTCCGCAAATATTGACAGAGAGCCCTTGCGAGCCCTCGGAAGGGGAGAAGGAAGGCCCTTGGCAGAGTTCCTGTCTCGGCCTGTCTTCCTGACTCAGGCTTCACAGGAGGCCGTGGGGCCGTTTGCAAAGTGCGCTCCTGCTTCCTCCAGCCTGGAGACACCAGCAGGCTGGACACAGAGGCCACTGGTTCAAATCCCGCCCCGCTGCCTTTGAACCTTGCAGAGTCACTCCATCTGTGTGCCAGTGTGCTGGGGCAAAACACCAGGTTGGGTGGCTTAAAACAACAGAAATCTCTTCGCTCACCACTCCAGACACTGGTGATCCAAGGTCCAGGTGTCGGCAGCCTGGTTCCTCCAGGGGTTCCTTTCCCCAGCTCGGGGATAGATGCTGTCTCCCTGTCCACACGGTGTTCTCCCTGGCCACGTGCCCTGTGTCCCAATTTACCTCTGAGGGCCCAGGTCCTACTGGGTCACGGTCCCTCTTGACGGTCCCTCTATAAAGACCTATCTCCAAATAAGGTCACGTTCGCAGATGCTGGGAGTTAGTGCACCGACGCGTGGATTTAGGGGCACACGGCAACCGTCTCGGAGCCTGGCTGTCCTTGCGGTCGCTCCAACCCCCTCCCAGAGTCTGGCAGGACCCTGCTGACGGGCGTAAGCAGTTTTCTGGCCTAGGACAGGAAACCACAGCTGTCTGGCGGGGTGGGGAGAGGACGTTAGCGGGTGCTCGACCAGCAGAGAAAATCCTGTAAGAAAAGCCAAGTTCCCTTGAAGAGGGTGAGCTTAAGGTCAGAAACGTGGTATCAGACCAACCCATGTCTCCCCACTAATTACACCGCCTGCCTGGCCGGCGGCATGAGACACTAACCAACACCAGCTCTTCGGAGGTAACAAAACAAGACCAAAAAAAAAAAAAGAAAGAAAGAAAGAAAGAAAGAAAAAAAGGCAGCCCCTCGGTGGGAGGGTTTTTGGCGTTTCATCTGAATTCCATGATGAATAATTTATATAAAGGCTTTATTGGAGCCCAGCGTTGCACAGTAAATGCTCCATGAGAACATACGCAAACATTTCAACATCAATTTCTCTCTGGTGGATTCGGCTGACAGCCCAAACCAGATTTGAGTTGCTACATTGCTTATTTGTGAAAAATATCATAATCTTACTTTTATTTGCATTTTTCCAGGCATTTGCGGGGTGCTGAATTTGCGAGGCACGGGCCACGAACCAGCTGCTCCTGTTGGATCCGGCAGGTAAGGGGGGTCCCAAATTCTGGAGCGGGATGTGAGGGGAGGGGCTTTCTGCCTGCACACAGCAAGGAGAATTGAGACGAGGAAGGAAAGAAACACCTGGTTGGTTTCTGGGGTATGAAAGCGACAAGCCTGTCACCACGTGTCCTGGGCCATTGCTGGGTGGGTGGGGTGCAGGCACGAGGCTTGAGCATGCCAGTTAGTCAATTTGGGAAGACAGCGCCCGGGCGCAGGCTTGGCCAGGAGGCCTCCGAGAAGGCGGGTTCAGATCCGCCCCCTCACCGGGTTACGAGGCTGTCGGAGTTTTCACTGCCCCTACTCTCCAGGGCAGTCAGCGGGTCTTAACGAGGCGATGCCGGCAGTGTGGCTGGCCCAGCAAATGTCTGTCGGGTGGACGGGTACACGGACGTGCGTAGCCCAGCACCTGCCATGAGCAGGCCACCACTGAGAACTGTCACTGTCTCCGTGGTTAGGAAGGGGTGGTCTTGACCTGTTGCAGCAAGCAGGGGTGCCCCTCACCCCCACACTTGCTGCCCCCAAAGGTCATGTAGCCTCAGCTTTAATGCGTTCTTAATATTTTGTTTTCCTCATTTGTGGATTCTTTATTTTTCTACACAATGTCCTCCTGAGGGTCTCTCGGTCGCCTGGCTCTGTGCAAGTCCAGAGGAATTGGACTGGGGGGTGTAGGGAGGGGATGGGGACAGAGAGGCCTCCAGACACGGGCTCTGCCCTTCCCACCCCAACCAGGGGTGGGGGGTGATCCTGGTTTCCGCACAGCCAGGGCCACCAGCATTTCGAGAACTCTCAGATGTGGCTGAGGGTCCCTAAGCAGCCCACGCTTTCTGCCCACCGAGGAGTGACATCCCTGGGTGGGAGGGAGGGGCAAAGATGGGGGGCTGTGGGAGGTCGGTGGGGTCCTGGAAGCCACAGAGACACCCCGTCTTGAAAAGACCTTGGTGGTCATCCTCAGACATGGTGACCTGGGCTGGGGACACGGAGCAGCTGCCAGCTGCATCGCTGACCAGCGGGGCAACGTTGAGCAAGTTTCGTTGTTTCTCCGTGTCTTCATTCTCTCATCTCAAGGACGGAATGATTGCAGTCGCTTTCCAAACGGACATTGGGAGGGTCTCCGATGGGGTCATGCCTGTGCAGCTCAAGGCACGGTGCCAATGTGGAGCCAAACGTACACCCAAGAAATGCAGGTGGTGGCACATGCTTATTTTGGGGAGAAAGGAGGGACACCTAGAGCGTAGGGGACTCCCCATCATCCTTTGGTGTGTCGCTAGGGGACAGGTCACCTGTGACCTTCCCCAGTGCTCCCCGTAGGTGGTCTCATGTCCACCTCTCCTTTGCACTGCCCATAGACTTGGGTAGCCAATTCCATCTGTCATTCTGTCTGAATCCTGATCAGCTAATCACGGTATGCCATCCCCCTCGCCAGTGATTATCTCGGCCAATCAGCACAGGAAATCCGCTGGGAACTGTTACAGGTCCAGGCAGGGACACATGGTCTGGGCCGATCAGAGTGATGAGAAGAACTTGAACTCCACCTTTCTCCCTCTGGGTGTTGTCCAGTGGGTAGCTGGCAGCACACATCTCGAGGCTATGAGGGAGGCTGCCTGGAGACAAGGAGAGGCAGAGTCAAGGGAATCACACAACAGTGAAGCTAGAGCCTTGATGGCACCGTGCCTGCAGCTGACCTCACCTCTGAACCCGTGCTTGCATGAGATGGTGCATCTCTTCATGGTTAAACCATCCTGAGCTGGTTCTTCCATGACTCGGGATCCAAGGTGTCCTCACTGGCACAAGTCTGAGAGTCATTCATTCACTCACACCATCTTCACCGAGAGCCCAGCACGCTGGGGTACTCTCTCTTTAGTGCAAGGAATTAAAAAAGCAAGTAAGAAAAAGTCTTCTGCCCCAAGTGCTTAAGTACAGGAGGGCAGACAGACAGTTAACAGGCAGTTTCCACCCAGGTGAGCGAAGGACAATGAGGGAGAGTCTGACCAAGCTTGGCTGGAGGAGCCAGGGGAACAGGGTCGGGGAAGTTCCCAGCAGAGGCAGACATGCGAGCCATGGTGGTGTTCCTTCCTCATAGCCCCTCACACAGACCATCTGACTACTGAGAAATGCCCCCATGTCTAAAGTTAGAGGGTCTCAAATGTGGCCAGACCTCCACGGCCCCTCAAATGTCCAAGCCTTGGCAAAGTGTGACTCAGGAAAGGAGCACAGGAGATAAAGGAGAAATGAGGAATGGCCAAATTAAGGTTATCGCCAGAATTTTATTCTAAGCTTTGAGTAAGTTCACTTCCGTTTTCAAAGACCCACACAAAGTACTTTCAAATTTAATTTAAACTCATCCCTCACCATCCTAGAAAGGTCTATGAGAAGAGCTTCCTGTGGGGAGCGGGGGCTCTCCCTGTTGAAGCCTAAACCTATCCTCTGAAGAGGCAGAGCCCTGGGGTGGCCGAGACCCACACTGCCTGGGAGTGACCTCACCACTCACTAGCCGAGTGACCTCTGCAAGACTCGATCACACCCTGTGGAAAACGGGATGACAGAAGTACTAGTTAATGTGAGGAATCTACGGATAAGAGAAACAACGTTCTTAGCACGGTTCCTGGTATGCAGAGGGTGCTCAATAAGTGTATTATTTTCTAGACATTTTCACTCTAATTTAATAGTCTATCCATGAGGATAAATCCATCTGGCCAACTGGTATAACAGGGATTTACCTTCCTGACTCGAAACAAAAAAAAAAAAGGAAAAATATATAAAACGACAGTTTTTATTCCACGGACATCTGGCGACAAAGGAAAGCACTTTCTAAGACATAGGAAATAAACCATGTGAGCCTGAAGATCTCCCCGGCTTGCTGCATTGGGTTAGTTTCCAGACGGCAGCATAGGCACAGGGAACCCGGGTGGAGGCCAAGGGACCCTGAGTGGAGAAGACAGAGCTAAGAGGCATCCAGGGTTCCCAGGACACAGCACTGGAGAGGAGAAAGCTGCAGAGAGGGCTCTGGAGAACTGGAGAAGACCCCCTTCAAGGAGCGGTAAGTGTGTGTGGGTGAGGAAACTACCCACAGCCGGGGAAAGAAGCTCCCAAAAAGGATTAGCAGGAACCGTGCCCAGTGCTCACACAAGGCTGAGAAATACTGCTCCCACCACCAGACTGGGAAATTCCATAATTCACAGGACACTGGGTAGAATACCAGAAGGTTCTTGCCTCCATCATGGGGGATCTGTTACCCCTAGACCAGAGGCTGATCTCCTCTGGGGTAATTGCTAGGGAAAACCGTTACTGATTTGCCAGCCCCAACTAACAGATCTTAGAAATGAGATCTGAAAGGATCGGAATGTTCCCAAGTAATTTAACTGGATCCCAGAACAAAGCTCGGGGATGTTTTAGATCTATTAAAAAGAAAATCCGGTAACTAGCAATGTACAATTTGAATGTCTGGCATCCAGTCAAAAATTCCTGGTCATGCGAAGAAGCATGAAAACATGATTTATGATAAAAGGAAAAATCAATGAAGTCAGAGCTGACATATCTGTTAGAATTAACAGACAAGAACATTTATTACATGGAGACATGGGGGGAATGGTGAAAATTGGTGAAGGGGATTGAGAGGTATAAACATCCAGTTATAAAACGAGTAAGTCGCGGGGAGAAAAAGTACAGCATAAGGAATATAGCCAATACTAACATTGTAATAACATTGTGTGGTGACAGATGGGAACCACACTTCCTGTAGTGAGCACGGAGTAATGTACAGAATTTGTTGAATCATGACGTTACACACCTGAAACTAATACAACATTGTATGTCAACGACACTTCAATTTAAAAAAAAAAAAAAAAAAACTACCGTGTGTCTGAAAAGAAACCTAGCAGATTTCAAAGGTCCTTGCTCCCAAATAAAGAAATAGAGCTACCACAGCCAACCCAATATTGAAAGAGAAGAACAAAGTTGGAGGACCGACACCACCTGACTTTAAGACTTACTATAAATCTACAGCAATCAAGACAATGTGGTATCAGTGAAAAAGCAGACAAATAAATGAATGGAACAGAATAAAGAGCCCAGAAACAGAGCCCTATGAAGATACTCCACTGACCTCTGCCAAGGAGCAAAGGCATTACAATGAAGCAAAGATTGCTTTAGCAAATTACGCTGAAACAACTAGACATCCACGGGCTGAAAAGTGAATTTAGACCCAGGACTTACAGCTTCACAGAAATGAACTCAGAATGAATCATAGATATAAATGTAAATGCAAAGCTATAAAACCTTTGGCAGATGACAGGAGAAAACCTAGCTGGCCTTGATTGGTGATGCCTTTGTAGAGATAACACCACAGACACAATCCATGACAGAATTAATTAAAAAGCTGAACTTCATTAAAATTAAAAACTTCTGCCCTGAGAAAGACAATGTCAAGAGAATGAGAAGACAAGCACCAGGAGAAAATATTTGCAAAACACACATCTGATAAAGGACTCTTACCCAGAATACACCAGGAAAAAAAAAAAAAAAAAAAAAAACACCTCCTAAATCTCAACGGTAAGAAAACAAACTATCCCGTCTTAAAATTAGCAAAAAAAAATAGTAATAATAATAATAATAATAATAATAATAATAATTTTGAAAAACGACCAGAGAATTAGCGAGCTGAGGAACAACTTCACAGAGCCCTGATATGGTATAACTGGACTCACCAAAGACGAGGAACACAAAACCTATTTAAAGAAATACTGGCTTAAAATATTCCAAATTTGATTTAAAAAAAAAAGAAACTATAGACCTACAGATTCAAGAAGCTCAATGAACTTCCAGCCCAGGAAACATAAATGCACATCATTTGTTTAACCTCGATGATAAAGAGAAACTTGCAAAATTAGCCAGAGGAAAAAGACGTGTTACACAAAGAGAAACAAAGGTCAGAATGACCCCAGATTTCTTATTGCAAACAATGGAAGCAAGGAGACAGTGTATCAACATCTCTAAATTACTGATTTTTTTTTAAACTGTCAACTTGGAATTTTACACAGTGAATTACCTTTTTAAGAATTAGAATTCTTTTTTGTATTTGCATATAGTTGACACAATATGTTACATTAGTTTCAGGTGTACGACATAGTGATTAGACAAATCTGTAACTTGTGCTACACTCACAAATGTGGCCACCACCTGTCACCACACAACACTGTTACAATACCATTGACCATATTCTCTATGCTGTACCTTTTCATCCCCGTGACAAGTCGTTCCATAAGCGGAAGCCTTATACAGTGAAATTATCTTTAAAAAATAAAGGCAAGGATTCCAACCTCAGATAAGATAAAGTAAGCACACTCCACCTGCTCTCTCCCACTACACGCAACTGTAGCACCAGGACACATATATGGACCGGTTATTTAAGAGTTTTGAAAAGTAAATAGTAGCAGGCAGATTGAGAAAGAAAACCAGACTTTTTAAGTACCAAAAGTGGGCACTGGCACAGAGGGAACTTAAGGAAAGCCTTCTAATTCTGACTGAAGGAGGAACAGAGCCTCCTGATGCTCAGAGAAAGCACGGACATCCCACATCTTTTCTCTCCTATTTTCTCACGCCCCAGTCCCCACGTGATCCTGTGGCAGGACCACACTAGAAATGAATAAGAGCCAAAATTCCGAGGCAGAGGAAACAACCTCTTCAGTTCGTGGATCCAGGATCTTAAGAGGGCAGGGGAAGACCCACTGATCTTTTTCCTCTGTCTTTCTCCATCACTGGCACCAGATAAGGACATAGTCACAGAAGTGCATGAAGGGCAGGGTCGCTAGAGCCCTAAGTTCCTGGCCAGAGACTAAAAAGGGCCAGGGATTATGGGGAAGACTGCGGAGAGGGAAGCTCTGGAAAGCAACCCCATACAGTTGCTAAGAACCCCTGGTCGCACCTCCCCAGCCACGCGTGGCATGAATCCGATCCTGGATGGTATACCAAGCACTTGGAGAACTGAACCACCTCTAGCTCAAAGATTGGCTCCATGGCAGAGCCCACGTGAGACAGATTTGAAGGACGTTCCAAAGGCTTTGAGAACTGAACTGACCTTAGAGCCACAACCCGCAGAAGATGCGTTGGAACACGTGGCTGGAACCCAAACAAGCTTATTGTTTGCTGAAACAAAAACACCACCACTCCTCAAAGTATATAAACAAAGCACAGAATGTCATAATATTCACAATGTCCAGGATACAACCCAAAATTACATGGTATAGGATGAACCAGGAAAATCTCAACTCACATGGAGAAAATCAACAATCATCACCAACGCCAAGATGGCACAGCTGTTCCGATGATCTGACAAAGACTTCAAAGCAGCTATTATAAAAATTCTCCAAAAGGCAAACACGAATCCTCTTAAAACAAAAGGGAAAATACAAGGTCTTACTTAGCAAAGTAAAAGACATAGAGAAAAACCAAATGGAAACTTTAGAACTAAAAAGATACAATTGAAATGTTAAAACTCACTGGACAGGGCCAGAGTCGAGCAGATACAGCAAATGACAGAGTCAGTAAAGATCAAGATAGACCAATAGAAATGATCAAATCGTAACAACGCAGGAATAACCGTTGGAAAAATAAAGAGAAACCCCATACAGTTGCTAAGAACCCCTGGTCGCACCTCCCCAGCCACGCGTGGCATGAATCCGATCCTGGATGGTATACCAAGCACTTGGAGAACTGAACCACCTCTAGCTCAAAGATTGGCTCTACATGACGATTAAGAAAGGACATCCACCATTCGTGTCACCGGAGTCCCGGAAGGACAAGAGGAAGAGCCCAGGGCAGAAAGAGTATTTAAGTAACGGCTGGGAGCTTCCCGAGTTTGGCGAGAGACATAGACCTACGCCTGGAGAATCTCAGTGGACCACGAACGGGAGCAGCCCAGAGACATTCCCTTCTCCTCGGCCAGTACTTAGCAGTGGGCAATGACGAACAGACACGGCTCACCCGCTCCCAGGACACACCCAGATGGGGAAGCCGCTGCAGCACACTGAGTCGTGGGACAGGCCGCTGCTCGAGTGACCTTGGCCTCTCTCTCCTTTCCTACAGCTTTCTCTCCATCTCTAGCAGATCCAGCACCTGGACAGGTGTGCCTGCAGCTTCCTTCCGGCTGGGGGCGGGGAAGGACTGAGAGAAGCTAGAGCCGCCACGGGTGTTTCCCACTCTGGCTCTGCATCCCAGGGTCCGCCTCCCCTCCCCCAGCTCCCCCCAGCCTCCAGAGGTACCCTGGATTCCTTCTGCTTCCCTTACATGCCACCACGGCTTCATCCCACAGTTCTTGGTACCTTCAGCCCCACGTGCGCCCTGCGCCCCTTTTCCCCGTGAGACCGTGGAGTATCACCATGGTGCTTGGGTGCTTGTATCCAAGGTGACTTGGGTGCTTGTATCCAACAGAGCAATGAACAGTGTGAGCCCCTCTCTTCCCTGAAGACCCCAGCATATTTGGACGGGAGCATAGGGTCTTTGGTTCCTCCTTGGGGGCAGAGAGACCTTGACCCCACCCCTAACCTGTAAAGCAGCTGAGGTCAGAAAGGACGAAGGGATCCGAGAGATGCAGAGGGAGTGTCTCCAGGCCAGCGCGGGACACACTGACTTACCGTAGCTGCTCATGGCTCAACTGCCCTTGTCTTTGGCCCCCAGCAGCCCTGCCCCAGCTCTGGGACCTGCTGAACCTTCTCTCCTCCTGCGTGGGGAAAGCAACACACAGACACCCTTCTAATGTTTTCTTCCCTCCCCCCCCCCCCACAGTCCTGTCTGCCTCAGGTCTGGAGAAGAGCACAGCTCGGGCTGCTGGTGTCAACCCTCCCAACATTCAGCTTTCACCCACCCCCGCTCCTCCTCAGTTACAGGTGACAGCCGAGAGGCTCATGTATTGCCGAGTGACCACACCTTTTGGTTGGCTAGCAATTCCCACGCCATTTCGCCCAAACACCTTACCCAAGCCCGGGGACCCCCAGCTTCCTCTTTCTCTTGACATCGCAGACGGAATCCCACCCTCATCGCCAATCCGGCTCCGCGGGAAACCAGAATGGGTCTGAGGTGTTGCCCTGCCCACAGGCTGGTAGGTCAGCCGGCCGCAGCTTTACCACACGTTCATGCAGAAAAGCACACCACCACCCGCAGGGTTAGCTCCCGGAGCAGGGAATCCACATGAGTCCGTCCCCCCACCCCGCCCACATGCAGAACCCCAGAAGTACAAGACTTGGGGTCCCTTTGGGGGGCTGGCATGACTGCCCATCCCTCCCTCCCAAGAGACCTTATCCTTACTCGGGAATGAAAGCCCCACGCCAGCTGGAGAGGGAAGGCCTTTAGGCTTCCTGCCCGGGCTCCCCAGCAGACATCCCCGAGCAGCGGCATGTTTCTGTCCCATCAGCTTGACAAGGCCCTCTGCCCCTCGAGCCCCGGACTGTGCAGACCCTGACACATTTGTAGAGCATTATTTCCCCCAAATTAAGGACAGAGTTGGAGGGACTTGTTTCTAGTCTGTGATTGAAGTAGAATGGGCAAGGGGGGGTCATTCGGCCCCGGGTGGTCTCCTCCAGAGGCCACCCACACACACAGCTGTGGGCGGATGGCAGTGGCTAGAGGGACCTCAGAACGGAGCAGCCTGCTGTGGGAAGGACGGGGCTCTCCCACCGAGGCAGTCCCCAGGTGTCTCGTTCTTGCAGGGAAGGAACTGGGGTCTGTGTGTGCGGAGGTTCCCAGGTGACCTCACCTTGAGGGCAGGAGTGTGAGCGTTGGGCACCGTATCATACTGGACCGCTCTCCAGGTGAGGCAGGGGCCCCCAGGCTGGGGACCATTGGACCACTTGGCTGCCAAGTGTCCTGTCTCCTGAGGCGAGCAATGTTCTTGACATTCCCCCACTCTTCCCATTGGGAGCACAGCCCCTGGAGTTGGACATCCGACGTTCAAGTCTCAGCTGTGCCAATTGCCCCCTGTGGGACCCGTGTCGATCACGTGGGGAAAATGGCAATGCCCGCTTGTCTGAGCACCCAGTGAGCTAACGGAGCGCCTCATACAGTGCCGACTACCCAGAAAACGCTCGGTGGCTTCTAGAAACTGTCCCCTAGACTTGGTTTCTCAACCAGAAAGTGTGGCTGAGTACAGACGAGCTCTTCCCCCACCCCGGTCACTGCCACCAGCAAGGACCCCTCTGCCCTCCTTTCCTCCAGGGAGGACTCCCCTCTGCCCTCCTCTCCTCCAATGAGGACTCCCCTCTGCCCTCCTCTCCTCCAATGAGGACTCCCCTCTGCCCTCCTCTCCTCCAATGAGGGCTCCCCCTCTGCCCTCCTCCCCTCCAATGAGGACTCCCCTCTACCCACTTCTCCTCCAATGAGGGTGGGGAGGGGGCTTAGATCCCAGACGTGTACTCACCCCCAGGTCTGGAGGCCGAGCTCGAAGAACATCACGGTGTGGGCAGGTGGGCTCCCCTTGGCTTGCAGCCGACTTCGTATCTCCGTGGCGCTCTCGCTGTCCGGATTTCCCCTAGGAGGACACCGTCCTACTGGATTAGGGCCTCGGTCAACCTGGATCGCCTCCTTAAAGACTCTCTTTCTAAATAGGGTCTCGTTCTAAGATAGACCCTCAGGGCCTCAGCCTGTGGATTTGGGGACACCGTGCCCCTGCCACCAGCTCTGGGTTAACCGCCTCTCCTGCGCGTGTGCTGGTGCGGAAGGGTTCTCGCGTCGCCAAGTGCCACGACCCGGGGACACGTGGAGCACAGCAGCCCGGCCAGGTGGGCTGAGGGAGCGTGTGGCCCCCGAGCTGCCTGCTGTGCCTGTCTTCTGCTCCACTGTCCTCGCAGAGAGAGGCCTCTTGATACTTGCAGCTCTGGGAGTGGGGGAGTCGCGCAGAGAAGGGGCGCGGGGAGCCAGTGTCCCGGCAACTCTGCACCTGGCAGAGGCAGACATTACCAACGGAGCTCAGGTGCGCTCCCCGGCCACCAGTCCAGCCGTGGGGCACTGCCAGCCTCCACACATCTGCCAAGAGGAGGAGGCCAGAAGTTGAGCTCCCAAATTGTCCGGGTCCCAATTTCCCTTGCCAAGAAAAACAAAACCATCAGGCATTGGCTCCCGGGTTATTGTCTCTTCTCACTGTCTGTCTCTGGCTCTGATAATTACCCACGGCGCTGGTGGCCGCCTGCCTCAGAGGGAGCCCGGGGACCCTGGTGCCTCGCAGCTGGGCCCCAGCACGACCCCGAGAACACCGAGGGTCACCAGCTAGAGGCCTGTCAGCACGCCCTGGGAGTGGGGTTCCCCTACCTCCTTGCTGAGACCACTGGGAGGCATTCCGAGAGGTACTGTTGGTGGGAACTTAATAAACTGTGGCATGAAATATTTATCCACTTATACCAGCTTAAGTAATTTAAGTTTGCTGGAAATCAGCATCATGTTTTCATTTTTAATGAGCCTTCTGTAAAGCAGCCCCTTCTGTCTCTGTCAGGTGTTGGGGGCAGGAGCTTCCACAGCCCGATGCAATTTTAATCTCCCTCCACAAACAATGCTGAATAATGCACCGTTTGCAGAAATCTTGCCCCAGGCCAAGGGGGAGCTTGGCCTTTGGTCAAAGCAGGTCCCATGTCGGCTAAAGTGTCCCCTCCCTGCTCCCCTCCTCGCAGAACACCAGGGATGCTGGTCACTGCTTAAGCAGAACCCCCAGGGGCTGTGGTCGGCCGAATGATGGCCCCCAAACCTGCCTCGCCCTCATCCCCACAACCTGTAAACGTGTCCCCCTACGTGGCAAAGGGGACACGGCAGATTTGAGCACAGACCTGGAGGTGGGGATGGTCCTGCAGGGTGTGGGCAGACCCAATGTCATCACTGGTCCCTGGAAGACGGAGGGGTGAGGGTGTCACGCAGAGATGTTTTGCAGATGGAGGAAGGGTCTGCAAGCCAAGGAATGGGGGGAAGCAAAGCAAGAGTCTGGCCTAGAGCATCCGGAAGGAGCACAGCCCTTCGGGCCGCTGGAGACTTCTGACCTCCAGCCCAAGCCCCTCCGAGCGTGGTCATCAGCCACGGCAGCAGTAGGAAACGACACAATGAGTCTCTCTCTTCCAACCGCCCCCAACCAGTTGGTTCACACCGGCCACCCCGGTTCCGCAGATGCCGGGCTTCAAACCCACCTCTCACCGCGTCCTGGCCCTGGTCCTCGGGCAGGTGCCTGCGTTCTCTCTAAGACAATGCCAGATCCCTGGGCGGCCAGAACGGGCTGTGAGCGGCACCCACAGCCCTGCCCCCTCTCAGAGCGGCCTGGGGATGGCGGGGACCGTGAGTCACATGTGAAGTGGGAATGCCTTCCTCATCAGCCATCCGCGTGCCTGAGACAGCGCCTCCGGCAGAGACGAAGGAAGGAGCCTCCGCTAGGAGTGATGACAGCTGGAGGGACAACAGGGCTCTGGGTGGAAGGAGGATTGGGGCCAGAACCCCACGGCGACTCCCCCGGGAATCCCCATCTAGGACAATGACCTGGGAGGCCTCCGCCTGCCTCCCAAGCCTGGCACTGCCTCAGAGAGAGAACTGAGCTCCCCGAACATTTCAGTTCATGCAGCCACATTCTGAGCCATGGGGGGAGCGGGCAGGGCCCCTGCTCTCCGGAAGCCTGAGGTCGGAGGTTGGGGCGGAGGAACACTGCTGGGCTGCAGTGAGCTCCTAGAGGCGGGGGTGCTGGGGAGGGTCCCATCTGCGGTCAGGGAGGGCTTCCTGGAGGAGAGGGTGACTAGGTACACAGTGGTCCAGATGGTCCCACTTAGGAAAGGTGTTTGCCGTGTCCTTGGAGACAGACGTGTCCGCATCTCACTGTGATTCGGGAACCCATGAGAGGTGTTAAGGGCCACCCTGGGTGGAGGGCAGCAGGGGAGGGAGCATGTCCAGAGGCTGCTTTCCTTGAGGGACCGGGAAGTGTAGGGACTTTGCAGGGACTGGCTGGTTTTGGCCTGGGGGCCTGGAAAAACAGAGGCCTGAGGGCCTGCTGAAGGTCAGAGCCCAGCTGGGAAATGCAGGAGTGACGCTGGCCTGGGACCACAGACTTTGAGGACCGGGCAGGACATCTGTGGGCAGACACGGGCCGCTGTCGCCTAGGGTCTGCTCAGCAGACAGGGAAGAGTCAGAACCAGGCGGATGAGGCTGCCGGCCGCCAGCCAGGAGCCCTCTCTGGAGAGCAGAGCCGGTTCTTCCGAGCGTGATCTCGTCTCCTATCTCTTGTTCTTCTACCCGGGGCTGAGAGCAGGGGAGACACACCTGTCATTGTCCTCACCCACAGGGACGGGCCCTGCCTGAAAATCCATCCGGGGAATGTGTGGCGGCGGCTTCCTGCGGAGGTGGGCGTGGGCGAGGAGGGGCCCCTTGCCAGACCAAGGGCGAGCGCAAGCGGAAAGAGGAGGAAGGGGCCGGATGTGGCATTCCCGGGCGGGGCAGCACGGCCCGATTCAGCTCCTCAAAGATATTCTAAGGTCAGTCTCTCTGGCAAAACCCCAGGGACGGCAAAGCTCACAAAGGCCCGCTGGGGAAGTCGGTCCACGGCTCCGCAGGAGCTGTCTGTGTGTCCGTAATGACCTCAATCTTTCTCTCCATCCCTCCAGCTCTGAGAGGGCCTTACCATCCATCCATCACGGACGGATGTGGGGTACCACGTCCACAAGTGACCCTGACCTGTCTGGACCCCAGGTGGGCTGGGACAGAGGCTTCCCCTCCTCGTGGCCAACAGTCTGCTGCTTCCAGCTGCAGCTCCCCATGGACCCACAAGCCCAGGGTCCTCAGTGCCGGGCAGCTGGTGTTTCCAGACACAGCCAATTTCCCTCGCATGCACTATAAAAAGCTAGGTGTTTGGGGAGGCGCTGTGTCCCAGGCTCTTCCTCTGGAACACAGCTCAGCCCTGACACCGCTGTCACTGCCAGGTGCAAGGTGGGGTCTTCTCCCACCCCCCCCCCCAGTCAAGCCAACCCCTTCACCCACACCATGTGATGTCGAGGGATGTGGCCCGAACCCCGACCCGTCACTGGGGAGAAGGAAGTCCATATTCTGATCCCCCTCTTCTCATAAGGACAGCAGTCGCTGGGTGAGGACCCACCTTAACCCTGCTGGCCTCATCATAACCTGATGCCATCTGCAAAAAAGCTCACATTCACAGGTACCAGGGTTTGGACAGGAGCATCTCTGTTTGGGGGGAGCGGGGGCTTCAGCCCCCTATAGCCATGAACGTCAAACCAGATTGAAACCTCTGGATGAAAGAACCCGGCGCCACGCCGAAGGGACGGCACTGGAGTCCAACTGCGCCTCGGGGTTTAGCAGTCACTCGCCGGGAAGTCCCAAGGACGGAGGAACATGACAAAGCGCGCCATGAGGACGCGGTCAGCGGACCCAGTGTGGTTACTCCCCAGCCCAGGGGCCCCAGTCCTTCACAGACGAAGTGTAAGGGAAAGCCAGGGACAGATGTGGAGCCCGTCTGTTACAAGACGCACGGAGATAGGTCAGGTTTAAAATAACGGGTAAGACTAAACTACGTTCCATTTGTCGATGCAGGTTGGGGCGTCCGGGCTGTAGAAAACTACAGTTTTCTGTATAGGTGCTTTGTTTTACAATGAAAACGGTTTGGGGGAGGTCGGCAAGGAGGGACAGAGGGAAAGGGAGATAATCTCAAGCAGACTCCATGCTGAGTGCAGAGTCCGACACAGGACTCGGCCTCACCACCTGAGATCATGACCTCAGCCGAAATCAAGAGTCAGATGCTTGGGGTGCCCGCGTGGCTCAGCCATCGAGTGTCTGGTCATGGTCCCAGGGCCCTGGGATCGAGCCCCCCATTGGGCTCCCTGCATAGCGGGAAGCAGGCTTCCCCCTCTCCCACCGCCCCTGCTTATGTTCCCTCTCACTGTCTCTCTATCAAATGAATAAATAAAATCTTAAAAAAAAAAAAGAGTCAGATGCTTAACTGACTGAGCCACCCAGGCACCGCCCCTACAATGAAAAGGTTTTTAAAGTTAACTACTCTAATTAATATTACAATTACCATCATCTCCATCCCCGTCATCACTATCCTTAAAACATTCCACAGATATTTTCAAAGAGTCCCATGTGTCTGGCACTGCGCTGGGTGTTAAGCAACGGGGATGAGAAAAGCCAGCTTGGTCCCTGCCCTCATAGGACTTTCTGCCGGTGGCAGGTGGGTGGTGGACCGGTCGACATCCGTCCAGGTAATACCCCACAATAACGGCACTACCCCAGCCCGAGCTGCTGGGATGGGGGAGGCCCTAAGTCTACAGGCAGCACATGAAGCCTCGGGTGGACATTAACGCACAGACATTCCCCTTTCCCACTGAAGAGAGTTCAGGGGCACCCCAGGGGCTCAGTCGGTGAAGCGTCTGCCTCCGGCTCAGGTCATGATCTCGGGGTCCTGGGGTCGAGTCCGGCATCGGGCTCCCTGCTCAGTGGGGAGCCTGCTTCTCCCTCTGCCCCTCCCCCCCCCGCCACAACCCCGACTCATGCTCTCTTTCTCAAATAAGTAAATAAATAATGTTTTTAAAAAGGGACAGAATGCATTCTGCTTCGTGGGAAGGCTCGGAAGAGGCAGCAGCTAGCCTGTGACGATGATCACCCCATCCTGGCACGTCCCTTCCCAGGAGCCCAATATGGTGTCTCAGTTGTCACCACCCCACTGCACGTGGAAGAAACAAAGGGAAGTCCTGGCTGGCTCCCTGGAAATCTGCCGGCTGATGCGTGGTCCACACATGGAAACGAATTTTCGGTGTTCACGGCCGAGTCGGGCAACGCTATCCACCCACGCCACCACCGCCCAGAGCGGAGAGCGCTAGTCTCCTCTGTCAGCCCAGAAAGTCCCTGCGGCCCCATCCCCGTTCATGGCCCCTCTCCCCGAGGCCTCGCTTTCCTGTTGGGGACACCTGATCCAGGCGGATCTGTCCTAATCCGGCGTCTGCTCTCTCTAAAGCAGAGGCCAGGCCTGGTTGCCATCCCCAAGGCCCTTGACACATCACTACCCACCGTGACCCCCAACCCTACAAACACGGGCAGGAAGAAATGCCCGCTGGCCCCCCCCCAGGGGAAGAGGGCAGATGGGCGCGGCACGCAGGTACCTGTCAGTCTCTGACCGCAGACGCCTCCCAGCCCACCTGCCTCAAGGGGAACCAGGACAGCCCCAGGCAGCAGGCTGGGAAGATTGCAGAGCAATCCCAGGAAAGGGAGGGGACGGGAGAGCTGTTCCTGCATGGCCAGAAGTACCACTGGGACGGGACAATCGGCGTCTTTGTCTCTTTCTCCCGGGCTGGCGGCAGCCAGTTTCAGTGAGTGGAAGTGGATCTTTCTCCAACGGTTCTACCTGCTGATCGAAACTCCCTGGAACCGAAGCAGGTCCACCGGCCCCGGGGGTGACCTACCCCTGCTTCCTGGTGTCCCAGCCGGCCACCTTGCACACGAGCTAAAGTGGCAGAGGACACGGGGGTCTACAGATAAGCCCAGGCCCCACTCCCTGTCCCCGCCCGCTCACAGAGCATCTTTTCCTGAGCAGGAAAGACCCTAGCCACCCGCTGTCACTGTTGGGATGGGGGGTGTCCCCACACAGATGACTTTCAAACCCTGTTTGGTAAAGGAAAAAGACCGTCCCTCCAAAGCAGCTGAAGTCTGTGGGCTGGGAATCAATGCAGGAGGAGCTGGCCTCCACGCGGGCCTTCCTGGCACACAAAGGCTTCCTCTGAACTGAGGAGGAGCCCTGCGTGAGCCACGAAGCCACAAATAGCCCTGGAGAGGGGGAGCCCTTTGTTGCTGGTGAGTCGCCTGACGGGGGTCCAGAGGCGGGCGGCAAGCAACTGGGGGCATCTTGCCGGTAAGGCTCAGGATCCCACAGGCACCACGCTTCTGTCCCAACGGCCCTCTGCCTCCTCTTTGGCGAGTCCCTGGGGCAGGGATCCTAGAAATAAGTCCCGGTCCTATTAGCAGCCATGCGGCAGGGCTGCAGTCTCAGCGGTGGTCACAATCTGACATCACTCCCCCACCCCGGCTGTTTGCAGTGGGTGTTTTTGGATGAGAATTCTACCTGGAATTAGCTCAGGAGTTTCGTACGAAATCTGCCGCGTGAATGTCATGAACTGGGTCTGGAGGCTGGTTTCCATGCCCCCATGAGCTAATTCCACTTCTGCTTATTCCTCAAAAGGAGGTTAAGTACCGACTCCCACTCCCGGGCCAAGAGTGGGATGTAATCCGGATGGTTTCCCGTGTGATCTTCACAAGGCAACCGCACATAGAAAGCCTAGACAGGGGCCCCCTCCAGAACGCTGGCAGCCCCGTCCTCGTGCACGACCCTCGGAGCTGAGCAGGACCAGAGTCGCAGCCAGGCCTGGGGCTCCAGCTCCGGGATCTGCCCTTGCTTCCCGGGCCAGAGCCCATGGGGGTGGCTTCTCCCCGAACCGCCTGAATCCCAGCGTCCTAACCCATGCCCTCCCTGCTTTCAGAGGAGGAAC
Source organism: Eira barbara (assembly GCA_020311275.1). NCBI lineage: Eukaryota > Metazoa > Chordata > Mammalia > Carnivora > Mustelidae > Eira > Eira barbara. The sequence goes on along the minus strand of JAHRIG010000041.1, from coordinate 2,217,447 downwards.
TGAGACGCAGAGGGGTTAAGTAGCAAGGTCAAGTTCACACAGCAATTTAGCCACAGGGCTAAACTCTTCCCTGAGATCGGTGGGAATCTGCCCAAGATAATAATTCACACGAGTCCTCAGACCCCGGGCTGCAGGGTTTTATAGCCGCCAGGAAGCATGGAGGGTGCCGCCCACCGCCCTCCGCCCGTGCTCTCTGGTCACGTCTAGTCGATCCTAGAATTCCTGAAATCCAAAGGGCTGTGGGTTTATGTGCAGGGGTTTTATGCCCTCCGGCCCCCGTGGGCACGCCTCAAAAGGGAGATGTCTGTGCGAGGAGGTTTGGGAGGAAGGGTCCCGGCCGCAGGCGCGCCCTCCTCCCTCTTCACACGGTCGCGTGTGGTTTGTGGCCTGGGGTCTCCGGGCGCCAGAGCAGCCGCCTCGTCCACACGAGAGCCTCCGGGGACGACCCCAGCCGGGCTGCCCCACCCGCCGTCCCCCGCATCCCGGGATGGGGAACAACATGCCCCGGGGTTCGTCTCTACCCGGCGTGCTGTCGTCTGCGGAACACGGGCTCGCCCGCTGTCTCCCTTGAGTCTCAGAAGAGCCTCAGCGGAAGGCATTTTTATCTGCACTTTACTGCAAGGACCCGGGGATATGGAAGTGTCCCCAGGCCACGCGGTAAGTAAGTGGCAGAGCCCAGATTCCAACCCCAGCTCTCTGCTTAGCACGAAGGAGATACCGATGTAGAGAGCACGGAGGTGCCTTAAAAATGCCGATTTTGAAGCGCTCCCCATCATCCAGGTCTCGGAGGGGGTCACCCCTCTTCCCACCCAAGCTCTGAACCGAACACCAAATCAGACGGACGAGCCAGTGTGTGGAGAAGCAAAACCTCACCGTGGTCCCGAAGGGCTGGGGCACAGCTTTGTGGAGGAGCCCAGCAGGCTCCCTGCCCCCCGCCCTCTGCTCCCCACGGTCTGGGCAGAGAGGAATGAGGGAGGGAGACCCAGTGCCTTCGGCTCATGGCGTGTCCTCTTCTGTCTGCGTCGTACCGGCAAAGGCGGACCAAGGGCTGCCCCCCACTCCCCAGGAGGTCTGCTCCACTGGGGAGGGAGAACAAGGACAGGAGGCTCGAGCCTTCCATGGAGGGACGTCTGTCCTCTGGAAGGAAATGTCAGGAGCAGGCAGTGACCACCCACCCAGACGCCCAGGCCTCCCCGTGATGCAGAGACGACGGCCAGAGCCCCCTGTGAGACTGGACAGGTTTAGAGAAAGACAAGATGACCCGCCCGGGCCAGCGTCCTCTCCGCATGAGGAGGCCTCACCTCTGCCGAGGGCTTTCTCTGTGAGCCCGTCGGGGCCGGTCAAGAAAGCAGAAGTACCGTCCGCGCTTCAGGGAAAGGCAGTTTCTCATGGGAATTACGCCTTCTGAGAATGTGGGGTGGGGAGTGGCTGGGGAGAGAAGGTCCAGAGGGAGGGGAGTGGGGAGAAGCAGCAGCAGGGGGGGCCGGGGTCCCCGGAGCCGAGGCCAGGAGAGGCTGGCCCCAAGAGGGGCCGCACATGGGTTCTGCGGGGGGCTGGCCGAGCCCCAGCCGCCGCCACCTGCCGTACCAGCAAAGACGCCGCCTCTGAGCCCCTCCACATGTGGCCGCCAGGGCCCCCCGAGAGCCACGGCTCCAGCCACGTTGCTTCCGCAGGACGCACACTGGCCAGCCCCATCTGCCCGGAGGCAGATCCCAGCCTTCGCAGGAGGGCCCAGCGAGTGGACAAGAGACGCCCCAGCCCCCCGGTTGGGGTGGCAGAGGTAAAGGAGTCTGAATTCCGGGGAATGGAGGGAGTCCATGCCTCTCAGGGGCTGCACGGGACAGGAGAGGGACTGGGGAGGTACGGGACCAGGGAGGAGGGGAGAAACGCCGTGGAGGGCCCAGCATGGACGGAGGACCGAGGGACGTTTCAGAAGGACGGCAGTCAGGCTCTTTCTTCCTTCCCTTTCTGGAGGTCTTCAGGAGTCAAGGCGGCCGAGATGCACCACAGAGCAGGAGCGTGTCGGTCAGGCCAAGGCGAGGAAGCTGGGGTGAGCAGGCGCTGGGGGCAGCGGGCAGAATCGCACTGGGGGGCAGAGGGCATGCGTGGTGTGTGTCGTGCCGTAAAGGAAAGGCTTTCCTGGGGCCAGTGTGGGTGAGTGGGCACGGCCTCGCTCCAGCAGCCTCCCGGGTCCAGAGGGATGCTCCTTTGCTGGCCGCTGCTTCTCAGTGACCAGGCTTCTGTCTCAGAGAAGTCCAGAGTGGCCTGTCCTGGTGCAGCAAGCAGGGCTCTCCGAAGAAACAAAATCAAAATGACGGATGTACACGTGGGGAGAGGTTTGGTTCAAGGAACTGGTCACACGGCTGGGGAAGCGCGAGCCCCAGATCCGCGGGCTGGCCGGGAGGCTGCAGACCCAAGTCCGTCTGCCGCAGAATTCCCTGTCGTTTAGGGGACATGGGTCCCCTAAACAAGGGCAAGGCCTTCAACTGATTGGATGAGGCCCACCACGTCGTGGAGGGTAGTTGGCTTCACTCGCTACCCGGGCACCACGGCCCGGCCAACCCGACACGTGAAATAAACAGCCGTGTCTGTTCTTAACACCGTGCCCGTGTGTCTGTCTTTGCCAGTTCTTGGCCACAGTCGGGAACCGGCTGTATATCCCAGTGGTAGGATGGCGGGGGGGTGGCTGCCCTCATTTCTCCCTTAGTGCCCAGTGGGATGGCTGCCCCTGGGCCTCAGAGCCACTCTCAGAGGCCAGGCAGCTCAGGAACCCCGTGGGGCCGCGGTCTTCCTGGTCCTCACGCGTCCGTGCTGGGCTCACCAGCCCCCTTGCGCTCCGACCCAAACTCCCGGCTTCTGACGCACCACACGCCGTGAACGCCCAGTGCCTTTCCGCACCGCCGACCCCCTACCTGTCGCCGTCTGCCCCCCGGCCACCCCCGCCGCCCTCAGGGGGGCCCAGCGCGCTGTGCAGTCCGCTTAGCTGCCTGTCGATATTGATGTCCATCCCCCCGGCCAGACCCTCACCTTCCCAGGGCAGGCCCTGGGGGCCGCTCACATCCACTGTTGACCTCACAACCAGGCCCAGAATGGACACGCCATCAGTGCATGTTGAATGAACCGCATTCTGTCCTAAGCCTGTCGCATCGAGGCCCCAGACCAGGCCGCCCTCTTTCCGTGCACCACCCTCAACCCTGACACAACGGTCTCGTCCTCCTTCCTCAGGGTCAGAAGCCTGACCCCAGGAGCTGGACGCTAAGTGCTGGGCAACCCTGGGGAGAGGCGTCTGTGCTGGTCCACCTGCGAGGGGAGTGAATTTTGGAGCCGTGTCCGGAGCACCGAGTCTTCTCTGCTTGGCCTCCGTCCACACCCGCAGGGCCGGCTGCTCCCGGGCGCCAAAGGCCGTATTGCTTACAGGTGCTGCACAACCGGGCATTGGGGTCTAGAGCTGGGAGTGTGGCCGGGACAGAAAGAAGCTCCTGCCAGACGTCTACTCCTCAGCCCCCACTCCCGAGCTCCTCTCCACAGAGAGGGGCCCACTCGGGTCACTGGTGGCCCCAAAACAGTCCGACGGTAGAGTCACAAGAGAGGGCCACCCTGACCCCACGGCCAGCAGCGGCAAGCCAGAGGCAGACCTCCACATCTCAGCTCTGTTCTGGCTCCACTCACCACCAGACAGACTGTCGCAGAAACACGAGGGGCATGGGCTCCCCCTTGGTCCCCATGTGGGTCCCGGCAGCAGCTCAGGACCACAGCCCAGAGGAACCCCATGTCTGTGATGGGCCTCTGGGTTCTGGCAAAGAGATGCCCACAGCCCTGGGTGACCCCTGTGCCTGCTGGTCTGACAGCAGGTGTGGATGCTCAGGTCGTGCCCCATCTCTTGGCCTTGGTTAACTGAAGATTTGAGATAAAGTTGCCAGATGTGTACCCCAGGGGGGCCTGGGAACCCCCAAGGCGGAGTGTCTGTGGGGACTGTCCACGTTCAGTCAAGGCTGGCCTCTCTGGGGAGCCTGAGGGGCACGGCTGCACGGGGGCCGCGGCTGCTGGACTCCCTCCTCTCGCTGAGCTGGGGGGTGGCCGTGTGCCCCAGGAGAGAAGCTGAGGGAGGAGCGAGGTCTGAGACGCAGGACCGGGAGGGAAGGGGCGGGGGAAGGGAGGGCGTAGCCCCTGGAATGGCGAGCCGAGACAGAAGCCGCACAGAGAGAACACAGCCCTGCGTGCAGGGGAACCCACAGCCCCCCAGGAGCAGGCCAGCCTGTGGCCCCTGGGTGCCGTCAGGACCTCCACCGCTCTGGGCCACCATGTTTTTTTTCATGACCGAGCGGTTTGGGCCAGCGCATCCCTCCCTCCATCACCACTCATCAGAGGCCCCACAAAGGAAGAGAGGTTTTCCAGAAGGCACCCACGGAGCGGGAAAGTCTCCAACCCTGACCTGGGTCTCAGGTCCTGGCTCTGCCTCCTGGATCCTAGCAGCAGAGGCCCTGTGGGCACGGGGCTGGGGGGGTACCTCGCATGGAGCCTGGCAGTGACCCCCCACCCCCCCAGGGGAGCCTCACAGCGGGGCTGGGCTGGGGGCAGCAGAGTGTGGGGGAGGCAGGGTGAGCAAACTCCACCCTCCCCCAGGACCCCTGGCACAGAAGGCCCACGGGAGCCTCCGGGAGGATCAGATCAGCGTGGCCTCCAGGCCCACAGGGCCGCTGCGCAGGTGGTAGGAGGAAGAGGGGTCCCTGCTGGTGGCGGGCCCAGGAGCTGAGCTCAGAGGAGGTGAACCCGCCCTGAGCGCCGCTGCCGCCTCTGCATGATTCCAGGTCAACAAGCTGACATCACGCCCCGCATCCTCCAGGGCGCCGGGAACCCAAGAGGAACTTTCTCTGCACTGGACCCTGGCCCACCAGGTTCCGAAGGTCATCGGGGACAGAACCACTTTCCCTGCCCCGCACCTGCCACCCTCCTCCCCAGCCTCCTCCCCACCCGGCAGAGCCGGAGCGGCTGCCGTTCCCTGTCTCATCCTGCCCCCTGCTGTCAGGACCGAGACACCGGCCTCTGCCGGGCCCCTGCGCTCTCCCAGCCAGCCACCCTCCCCTCAGCTAGAGCTCGGCACAAGGCACTTCCCCTCCCTGGGGGACAGGGGGCCGCTCCCCTGCAGCTCCCCACGTTGTGGGGAAGTCCCGGCAGGGGCAAGATATCTAATTCCAGAATCAGACGCTACCACCTCCTTACTGTGGGGGCTTGGACACGTGACCTCGCCTCCTCATGCCTCAGTCTCCCCAGGTGTAGATGGTGCAGGGAGAGACCCCCATCTCTAGAGTGCTCCGAAAATCAAACGAGCCGATACACGGAAGTCTAGAACAGTGCCAGGCACAACGAAACTGCCCTCGCACCACGTGTGTGTCACTGTACTCGCCGCATCAGCATGGGGGCTCAGACGCCCAGCGTCCCCAGGGCCACCAGACTTGGTTACTCCATCCCCAGTCACCGGGGACCTGCCAGGGGCCCAGCTTTGTCCCAGCATGCCCCACCTCTGCGTTAGCCACCTTTGCAGGTGGACACCCCTTCCTCTACGAAAGTGACCCCTCGTGCTGGTCAGTGGTTGGGGTGGCTAACAGTGCAAAGCAGGGGTCCCACGGCAGGAGAGCTGCCCAAGTCAGAAGGCTGGAGAGGTAATGGATGTTCGGGCCCGGACCCCCAGACCTCAGCAGCTGCTCTATCAGAAAGCTGGACGCATCCAACACTGCAAAGTTTAAAAAGCTGGGATAAGCCCCCATGGAGACTCCTGAGCTGAAAATGTCACCATCTGGACACAGCACGATGCCCTGGGCCACGTCAAGTGACCGCCAGCTCAGGTGCCACAGGGCACGGAACCAACAAGGGTTTACTGACCTTAAAACACATCGGTTTTTGAAACTCCAGGCAGTAAGTGAACAGCGAGAACATCTTCCCTTTGGACACAGAGATAATTAGTGGGGACGGCTGGCCTCCGGGGGGCATAAGGGGCTTCGCTGTGGGCTGGGGGGGGCAGAAGAGCCTCGCTTGGGTCTCGGTGGGGGGCTGGGGAGGGGCAGGGCTGTGCCTCCCCCGCGGCCCAGGGACCCGTGTGCCATCATCTCAGCGAGCTGGCGGGAGCTGTGGTACAGCTCACTGCGGTTTGGCAGCCCCTGGGCTTTCGCTGGCCTCGCCATGGAGCAGCGCAAATATTAAAACATCGTTATTTGTGTGCCTCTCCGCTGGAAGACCGCGTCCTCGCAGCAACGGAATCAAAAATTTTTAGCAAATTAAAAAATTATTCAAAAGAACATTTCTCTCTCACCAAGAAAAAGGCAGGGTGCCTCTCATTTTCCCGAGAGGAAAAATGTTCTATAAAACCTTCCCCCTTTGTAATCAGGTGCACACAATGGGCATTAGTTCCAGGGAATTCAGCAGAAATCGAGAGAAAAGAGATAAGAAAGATCCAACCAGCCTATGGTGAGGGGAGGGGGGAGTTACAGACCCACCAGGACACTGTAGTTCATCTTCTCCGTGGGGAGGGGGCTTTTCATCTGGTCTTTGTCCCCCACTTCCGGACAGTCCCCTCTACAATGTCCTGCCTTCCTGGAGGCCTTGGGTCGCCCTGGGCAACCCAACAGTGTGACGCAGAGCGGTGGGCTCAGCGTAGGGCTGGCTGTGCCAGAGACACGAGCCCTGAGATGCAGGGTGGGGCTTCGGGTCCCAGGTGCCCGTCACCCGGAGACTGAGACCAACAACGCGGGCGACCAACCAGTCAATGATCAGTGATCACTCACTGACCACAGCTCCGTGAGGCAGACCTGACGCATGAGCCTGTGGGGCAGTGAGGCTCCGGAGGGCTTCCTGGAAGCAATCCTTCCTGTGTGTTGTCACACAGCAACGCTGACGATGACAGGTCCTGACCCCGCAGGAGGAGACAACGGGAGCACACTCGGGGCACTTGCCAGGAGTCTGCGGATGCGTTTCTTCCTTGGGCTGAGGTCAGTCTGTGTCCTTTCCCCGTCCTTTCCCTGTGAGAGCCCTCGGGGACTTCCACGACTCCTTCTAGAGAATGAAGCCAGCCTGAGGGTAGTCTTGGGGACCCCCAAGTTTGCAGCTAAAGTGAGGTCTTGTGGATACTGCGTCCTTTAACTTTGAATCTAACTCATGCTGTGTGTGTGAGCAAGACAGACAGACAGCCAGAGCAAGAGACGGAGGATGAGCCTCGGTCCCCCAGCCCCTCGTCCGGGACGACCGCGTCTTCTGGAATACCGAAGTTCTATCCATATCCCGAGACCGACAGATTCAAGGGAAAAGATTATCCCCACCTTTTCACCTCTAAACTCATGCCAACTGTGTTAGTTTGAAAACGTCCAAGAATTCCAGATGGTTCAGTCATAAAACCCTCGACGAGGTACAAACCTTGTTAGCCGCTCCCCGTCCGCGAGCCAACAACCCCACGAACCCGGAGACGCGTGTAGAGACCAGATAACAAAGCGGCCCCGCCTTCCACCCTGTGCCCAGACGTCATCGACAAGGCGGCTGGAGCACGACAGAGCTAAAGCCGCTCCTTCGCGCCGCCGGGAGGGAGCGGGGAGGAATCCAGCCTTGGCAGCAGCACGGCAAGACATGCAAGGTCACCTCGCTGGCATTGGCTCGCACCTGCTAGCTGCTGCGAACGAGGACGCAGGTAACCTCGGCTATGCCGCTTCAACATTCGAACGGTGTCATTCATCTGGCATTTAGCTGCCTCGAAACGCGCTGACCCAAATCTGTTCTGAATTCTGGGCAAGAGGGATGCCAGCCGCCGGGACACGACGAGGCAGACGCCCTTCGGGGAGAGCGGGGATTCCTTCGTGCCGGGGAGCCAGCCAGAGCGAGCGGAGGCTGACCGTGCCCGGGGAGCGACGGAGACCTCCACTGAGCCACGTGGGCCGGTGGGGGCGCGGAGGCCCTTCCCGCATCCCTCGGGACCGCGGTTGGCTCAGAACAGCCTCCCCAGGTTGACCTACGGCCTCACGTCTGGTATGATTTTGTGAATGAGCCACCTCCTCCGGCGGATACCCTTCTCTGTTCCCTGAGCCAGCCACCACCTGTGTGCTACGGGGAAGGACGGGGCTCGCCCGGGCTTCGCCACGTTTCCCAGTACATACCGCTGATGCAAAGGTGGGACCTCTCCAGTCCCACGCCCTGGAAGGCTGGACTGAGCATGGGAATGGCGTGAATTCCGTGTGGTTGAAAGGCCACGGGAAGGAAGGGCTTCTTGCACAGTCGGGCCCTCCGGGAGCGGCACTTCTGCCGTCCCGAGCTGCTCCCCCTGCCTGCCCTTGCTTCATCCCCTGATCTGACAGCCGTGGTGGGGGGCACCGGATGCCATCTCCGCAGACCAGAGGAACCTCACTCACTGATTTGGCATCTGATGGAATTCGGGTGTTCGAGGCCACCGCCAGACACCGACCTAGACTCAGGGTCACCTGTTCCTGGTGCTGCTGGGTCCATGCCCTGCCAGAATGTGACATCGGCGCGATGTGGCAGGGCCCCCGCTGGGCCTTCTCCCGGGTGGGTGGCGGTGGAGTCCTACCAGCGCTCGGGATTGGGTGCCTGGAGCTCAGACCCTTCCAACAGAAATCCCTGGGCAGCCACGGGCCACCACGTGGCCACGGAGGGAAAAACCACCACCAATTAGCGATCATCCCATTTGTGGACAGATTTCATTCTCTGGCGGCTGTCCCTAACGTGTCGCCGATGCTCCGCCAAACGAACCAGAAGGGCAACGGGACACGGAGGCATTTGTGAGTGGGAGGCAGAGACAGGCCCGCCGCGAGCTCCTGATTTACACATCTCGGCTCCACAGCCCGAACCTCACTTGGCGGTTAATATGTTCATAAGCTGATTTCCACCATCGCCACCCTGCTTGCTGGAGGGCAAGACAGCTCTCGAAATAGGGCTTTTCATCTTTGTGTTTTTCTTCCTGCCTGCCCAAAGGTTCTCATAAAATGGCATTTTCCTCATCTCGCTGGAAATTTAGCCTTTTCCAGGCTCTGCAAATCCCAGGCTCTTTATTCAAAGGACATTGTAACTGTGGGTCCCCTCCCCCCACACACATACACACACCGCGTGCAGCAAGCTGCTGGAAGCTTCCAGGCCAGGGGGATGTCGGGGTTCATGGTCTGAACACTCCAAGCGGACGGCAGCTCATGTGCGCCTCCGTAGGAGTGCTTTCTGTGCGTCTCTGTGTTGTCAGAGCAAACCAGCACACCTCTCTGCTCACTTTACGAGGGTTTCTGTCTGTCCGAGATCGTGGCCGCCCCCCCCCTTAGCGGAAAGCGCCCACCGCTTCCCGAGGCCAGGGCCCCAGCGGCGGGCCCACCATGCTTCTCACGGTGCCGAGGCCCACACGAACGGCTCCGTCAGTGTTTCCTGAATGAAATGAGCGAACGGGGTAGCAGTCACGACGTGCTGAGGAGTTGTAAGGAGACATTCCTGGCTGATTCCAGCCAATTTTCCCTGGTCCAACGTTGGGGGAATGTGGAGGCATCGTAAGGATTCTCCTCAGGCACATTTATATCCGACTCCTTCCCAAAATGACTTTGAGCTGCTATCAATAACAGAAGAGCTGTGGGGTTTTTAGGACACACACCTCATTGCAGGAAAGACAGAAGGCAAGTGGACGGGAAAAACGGTGTCAAGGAATGCTGAGTAAGGACCCCTGGTGGGGTGGGCTGCTGTCCCCAGGTGACCACAGCGGTGAGCATGGAGGGCACCGGGTCCCCAGTCTGCGAGGACCCAGAGGAGAAGCTGGCCCTGGATGACGACCTTCCGTGGACCGTGAACTTACTGAAGCATGAGCACATGTGATCACCCACGCGGGCACACACCTCCCAGCACGGTGTAGGAGAGTCACCGCAGAACATGGCCAATTGTTCCCAAACATTTTAATGCCACACACTGTTTGGTTAGCCTGCAAAGTGAGCTACAAAGATCCCATCCGTGCTGAGTTCGGGGGGATCCCTGTGCAGGGGCAGCATCAGGCTGCACGAGGCCCTCCACCCCTGCAGCCCCTCACCCTGCACAGGTGCATGCACTTGTGTCCCCTCCGCGTCCTCCTCCAGCTGTGTGTGCACACATGCTCTGCAAGCCGCCTCCTCCAGGAAGCTCTTCTCGCCCAACCTAACTCCGCGGGAACCCCTTCCTTCTCAACACTGGCTGGCGGCCCTCGGGAAGCCGCGGCACTTCCCCCCCCCCCCCGCCCCCGCCCATGCCTGTGCCCACAGCAGGAGCTCCCCCTGCCTCTCAATCGCCGGAGCCCGCACACCCTTACCCCTACCCGGCGAATCTGCGTGGAACCGGCCCACGTGAGGAGTGGAGCTATCTCACCAGCAGACCGCTGTCCGGCCGCGGCGCTGTGCTCGTCCAGATGCAGACGCTGAAAAACCAGGCTGCGAGCTTTCCCTTTCTTTTATTTTTCTCATCAATGCTTCCACGTATCGCGTCCCTTTTATAAGCAGACCTGTTTTTCACAGCGGCGTAAGTTCACAGCAAAACCGAGGAGATACTGAGATCTCTCCAAGTCCCCTGTCCCCCCGCTACCACTCAGCCTCCCCCACTACCAACACCCGCCCAGCGCGGGACAGACGTTATGGTCGATGAACCTACGTTCACACGTCGCCATCCCCCAGCGGCCACAGTTCACGCCGCGGTGTGTTCTCGGTGGTGTATATCCTGTGGATTTGGACAAAAACAGAAATTGCTCACTCAGAGTCGCTTCACTGCCCTGAAGGTCCCATGTCCTCAGGTCATCCGCCACCGCACCCGTCCCCGGGGAACACCGACCCGGGTCCCCTGTCTAGGTTTGCCTTTTCCAGAACGTCCCCGGCTGGAGTCCTCTGACGGGCTCTTCTCTTAGGGTGATGTGTTCGCGGTTCCTTCCCGTCTCTCCGTGGCTCGATGGCTCGTGCCTTTTTAGCGCTGAATAATATTCCATTGTCTGGATGGACCATTTTCTTTACCCACTCGCGTTTTCTAAAGGACGTCTTAGTGGCTTCCAAGTTTTAGCAATTACAAATCAGTCTGGTAGCAATGTGCTCGTTGTGCAGGCTTTCGTGCGGACCTGAGGAAGCGTAACTGTGGCTCCCACGGTAAGAAGGTGCCTAGTTCTGTAAGAAAGCACCGACCTGTCTTCCAAAGCAGCCACGCCGTGTTGGATCCCACCAGCAGTGAGAGAGTTCCTGCTGCTCCACGTTCTTCTGTACCTTTTACGCTTGTGGCTTTCCCTCACTTTTTAGGAAAACTACTCTGTCTTTTAATCCTAAAGGGTCAGCATATAAGAGACAATCTCTCATCACACAGGCCACCATCTGTGGGTGGTAAGGAGACACGCTCCAGGCCAGAAGGACCCCGGCTAATGAATCCACCGACTTAAACAATTGAAAATTCGCTCCAACTTTCTCGCCAGCCCCGCGGTGTTTGTGGAAGGAGAACACTGAGCTGTGGACATAGCAGAGTGTTCGGGCAGTGAGCTTGGGTTATGGGTGAGAATACAGAGTTTCCTCCCAATCTTCAATCCGCAACTCCCTCCTATGCATTCTTCCCGCCAGCCGTCCCTCCAACAAATATTTGCTGAGCACCCGGCAGCATATCCCGGGCACTAAGTCAGGCTCTGGGGCTACAGTTGTGAGCTAAACACAGGCCTCGGCGTCCAAGACCTGGAAGGCGGGGGCACAGCTAGTCTGGAAGAGGGAAAGGAAGTGCATGGGAGGAGGGAGAGATCCAAGAGCACCTTCTGCACCAGCTCTGGGCTTCCCGCCTCGCTGGGAGGGGCGGCCTTGGCCCAGACGGGGGCTCCTGCCAGCTTCCTCCCGCTGGACCTGAAAGGGGCTTCATCCTGGAGGGAATCAATGACCCTGAATAATTCCCGCTGTCACTTCCTATAAGGAGCTTTAATCGGACCGCACCCCCGTGCGCTGTCCCCTGAGCGCCCATCCCCCCACTGCCTCCACCCCCACCCCCAGCTGGACTACAAACATGACAAAGACAGGTGCACCACCACTGTAAGGCTCTCCCAGGCACACAGCAGGAGCTCAGCAAACACACGGAATGAGGGAGTGGGCAGGAGCTCAGCAAACACACGGAATGAGGGAGTGGGCAGGAGCTCAGCAAACACACGGAATGAGGGAGTGGGCGAGCAGGAGGGGAGAGAGGCGAGCTGCAGGCAAAGCAAAAGTTGCTAACTAAAGCTGTGAGGAGGAGACGCAGCGTGCTGATGCCCCTCCCCGCAAGGACCTGCGGTTTAGGCTGATCTGAGGTTTCAGTGGGGACTAGCCAGGGAGATGATGGGGGCTGGGGAGAGCAGCCTTTCCAAGCAGAAGGCACAGTGCAGGGCCAGGTGGGGAAGGGGACCCACTGCACTCTGGGAGCCAGGAGGGGAGCCAGGAGGGGAGCAGTGCGAGCAGCAGAAGGCGAGGGGCGAGGGCAGCGGAGCTGGGTGGGTCTGCAGGAAGGGTCGTGGCGGGCACCTCACCTGCTACACCTTCATTTGGTGAACATTCCCGGAGCTCCTGCTGTGTGCTGGGACTTCCAGGCCATGTGACGTCCGGTTCTTGATCCTAGAAGCGGTGAGGCGGCCCCTGGAGCTTCAGGAGGGGGTCAGGCCACCACTGGTAAGTGACCAGTCCATTGCTGTGGGCAGTGTGGGCGAGAGGAGAAGGGGGACCAGCCGCGTGGTCTAGAATTACCAGGAATGGTCACTGATCGGAAACAGACAAGGAAGGAAGGTTAGCTGACGGGGAGGCCCTGGGCGTCAGGCCAGAGCAGCTGGGGGGCTAGAAACACCCTTCACACAACCGGCGGGTGTACAGGGCACCTTTGCAACCAGAGTTGAAGCCCTTGGGGAGGCTGAACTCCGGAGGCACCCAGGACTCCGGCCTGTCCGAGTCAGGCGTGCCCAAGCAGGGGGCCCAGCATCCACCGACGCCAGAGCAACCGGAGAGCCAGAAACTGGCCCGTGGCCTTCAAGTGCCAACTGATGAGAAGTGGAGTTCTGAAGGGCTCTGGAATAAAAGCACGGAACCCAGCTTATTGGGAAACCAGTCTCAGCAGAAGTGGGACAGGTGAGGTGTTTAACACGGCTCAGCCGTGGGTTTCCCTCCAGCAGCTGCCAGGGATTGGATTAGTTTCCTTTCCACACGGACTTTCAAGCCATTTGTCTTCTCCTTTCCACACAGGCCGTGGGAGATAAGGCCGCGGGCAGCACAGCCCTGGGAAGGGGAAGGATCCAGCAGGCCGCCGGGGTCAGCGCGCGTGAGCGTGCACACCGGCCCGGTGCAGGTCTTCCCTCGCGGCCGGAACCAGAGCCGCGTGCAGCCTCCCTGAAAGGGCTCTGGCTGGTCTGCACGGTGGGGAGAAGCCGGCGGGATCCCCATCCAGTGCGTTTGCAGGCTCGGAGGGAGTCGATCTGCAGGAGCAGAGAACATGGACACTTCCGCAGGAGGGTACGAGTCACCCTCTGCGGGGGAACGACGCACACGGACACCCTCAGGTTGGCCACGGGGCCGAAGCTCAACACAGGTCATTGTCAGCCTTTCACAGCTGAACTGGAGAATCTAGTGCATCTGACAAAACTGCCTGATCTAAATGTTCTCACCTGTAAAAACAGTCCTAAACACCCCTCGCACTGATTGCAAAGCCCTCCTGTGGCTTGGGGCTGCCACGGTGCGGAGCCACGGGGGGCCGGCTGCTGTCTTTCAGTCCTGATGGGCGAGAGGACAGGGCTGGTGTCCCTCAGTCCTGGGGGGGCAGGTACTGACGGGCTAGAGGGCAGGGCTGGTGTCCTTCAGTCCTGGGGGAGGGGTACTGAGGGGATAGAGGACAGGGCTGGTGTCCTTCAGTCCTGGGGGAGGGGTACTGAGGGGCGAGAGGACAGGGCTGGTGTCCCTCAGTCCTGGGGGGGGCGGGTACTGAGGGGCTAGAGGGCAGGGCTGGTGTCCCTCAGTCCTGGGGGGGGCGGGTACTGAGGGGATAGAGGGCAGGGCTGGTGTCCCTCAGTCGGGGCCGGGGCGGGGCTGGGGGAGGGGTCCTAGACCCCAGAGCTGGGGACCCGGCGGCTTAAAGGCAAGGCTGGATTTCATGTTTTTAAAACTCTCAAAGGCGGCCACTGGCTTTAACGCAAGGTCCCTGAGGTGCCAGGAGCCGGGACACTGGAGAGGGGAGCGGGCGCCGCCGGACCGTCACCCCGTGCGGGAAGGGCCGTGCGAGGGCCGCCTGCGGTCCACCTCCGCGGGGGGGGGACAAGCCGGGCGGGGTCGCAGCAGGACCACGCGGGGACTCGCCGGTCCACCTCCGGCGGAAGGGGCTTCGCCGGTCCCCAGGCCAAGCGCACTACGGCAAAGTCGCGACGCTCACACACCGGGGACCAGAGCCTGGAAACGGACCTCCGCCGCGGGCCTCCGGCGAACAAGCACTTCCCGCCTTCGCCCGGACACGCGGCCGGCGCTTCGGGAGCTGCCCCTCACAAACATGGCCGCCGCCGCGACGACCGCGGAGGCCGCCCGGCGGGTGCCCCTCACAAACATGGCCGCCGCCCCGCCCGCTGCGCACGGCGCGGACTTTGTTGGGTCACGTGCAGGGGACGCCGTGCTGTGATTGGTCAACTTTCTGGTGGCGTCGGACGCCGGGCCGCGGGCCGCGGGGTCACCGCTCCTTTGATAAGCGTTAGGCCGGGACGTGGGGACTCGGGGCGGTGCTGGGGGCGGCAGCGCGCCGCTCACACCCATGAGGAACCGGAAGGTGAGGGGCCGAGGCCGGGGCTGGGGGGAGCTACGCCGAAGAGGCTGGGGCTCCGGCCACCCATCGTCTGGGGAGCTAAGGAGTGACCGCAGTGCGCCCAGGGCCGAGGGGCGGCACCCGCTCGGCCGCCTCGGGGTAGGGGGCTTCCAGACCACGCCGGGGGACCTGGGCGATCCTGGTCACGACCCCCCCCCCCCCGGGTACGGTGCAGCCAGATCACTGCCCGGGATGGGGGGCTCCCAGAGCGCGCCCGGGAGGGGCGGGGCACCCGGGGTCACGCCCTCGGGGTAAGGGGCTCCCACGCCACGGGGGGTGGAGCGGGGGAGGGGAGCAGCCTGGGTCACGCCCCCCCTCCCCACCCACGGGTAAGGGGCTCCCAGACCACGGCCTGCGAGGCGGGCATGCTGGGTCGCGCCCCGGACAGAGGGCCGCCAGGTCCCATCCCAGGAGAGGGGGTCTGCTTCTCCAGAACCGGTCTGGACCCCGGGAACCGCTGCCACTACCGAAGCCCTTGGTTTTCGGTTTAGCGGCCGTCAGCTCGGGGGCCGCGTGGGGTGGGAGGGCACTGGCCGGGGCGCCGGCTCCCGCACTGGGGACCCCGCGGGACTCCGCCGCTGGGTGTTGGGGTGCTGGGGGGGTGTCACACCAGCCTGACATCCTTTTACGGAGTTGCTGGGCCCGGTCGCAGAGTTCCTGCTCGGCTGGGATGCGCCTGCGGTTCTTCTTCCGTGGTCTTTAAGCACGTCTGCTTTCTTCTGTTCTTGTTTAAATGCCTTAAAGTGGACACTCTGTAATGCAGCATTTTAGTGACTCATTCGATGTTGTTTAACATTTTGTTCCTAGCGGTTGCTCTGGGCTTTGCCATACACATTGTATTTTTTATTTATTTTTTTTTAAGATTTTATTTATTTATTTGACAGAGAGAGAGATCACAAGTAGGCAGAGAGGCAGGCAGAGACAGAGGGGGAAGCAGGCTCCCTGCTGAGCAGAGAGCCCGATGTGGGGCTTGATCCCAGGACCCTGAGATCATGACCTGAGCCGAAGGCAGAGGCTTTAACCCACTGAGCCACCCAGGTGCCCCTGCCATACACATTGTAACAGTGGAATCCGCTGCAGGTCTGTGGCCGCCTGGTCCCAGTGGGATGTACACTTGTACCTTTATTCCCTTGGCCCGCTGTCTCGGGGTCATACACCTGTTCCCGCTCTGAGTGTAGGAAGCCGCAGTCCTGCCCGGTTTCTGTCCCCTGCCGGCATTTCCCCAGCGCAGTGCAGCCGGATCCCACCCCTGCCCTTGGTGCTGGTGCTGCCAGAGCACATCCCTTTATGTGTGTCTACAGCTGCTTTCTAAACCAGTTAAGAGAGGAGTACCTACACCCGAAAACAGGGTTCTGCAAGGACGGAATGACCTCCCTGGTGCTTGCTCACCGGGGATCACGGAATGTCCTTTAGTACTCCTTGTAAGACACGGCTGCTGGCCGCAGGTCCCCGCTGACCTGGCAGTGCCTGTCCCACTGTCTTTCTTGAATGGCTTTGCTCCGTGCAGGATTGGGGATATTTTTCTTGGAGAACCTGGAGTTATGTCACTGTATCCACTGATTCTGCCAAGTTAGTGGCATATTTATGGAGCTCCCTGCTAAGGGAGGGTCGTTCTCCATGGCTGTCTTCAAGATGTCTTTGGTCCCTGGCTTTCAGGATTTAGTGCTGTGTGTGTTTGCGGACCTCGTTGCATTTTTCCTACTGGGAGCGGAGTCCTTTGAGATTCCTGTTGTGTTGGTCGCTATTTTTCAATAAATTTGGGGAGCTTAAGCCGTTATTTCTGTCTTTTCTGCTCCTTTCTGTCCTGGTACTTCGATTACACGTATGTTGGTGCACTTACATGTGTCCAGGGTTTTCTCAAAGGCTTCCTTTTTCACTCTCTTTTGTCTCTGTCCAGTTCTTTACTTGTGCTTTCTCATCCTCTTGAACAGACCCCAAATGGCCACTTTTAAGTCTTTTGCTGATAAAGTCCCAAACCTGGCCACTCTCACAGGCTGGTTTTTACCCCAGTGTACGGGTCTGCTCTCCTGTTTCCTTGCATGCTCCATAACTTTTTGTCAAATCTGGGCATTTCAGATAATGTAGCAATTCAGGGTTCCCCGCGGCTTGTTGCTGTTGGTAGGCGTTTTGTTTGTTTAGTGATTGGGCCGATGCTTCTGTTGGATGCTTTATTCCCCCTCTCCCCAGGTGACGGTCAGTCCAGTGTCCGGCAGCACCTTCACCCTGGGAGCCGCTCTCCTGCTGCTCGCAGACCACACCTGGCGCTTAAACTCCCATTAAATGCCGTTGGATTGCTCAGTTGTTTGCGGCAGTCGCCTGGGGCCTAACTTGCTCTGCAGACTAATCTGTCACCAGGTGGCCGCTTCGAAGGCTGAGGCCTGGCTTCCTAGTCATGTTTGGTGCTTGCTCCGACCCCAGGAGGGCTCCTCCGGCTGCGGGATTGCCCGCTCTCACCCGCAGACCGACCGGCCGGAAGTTTATCTCGGTTCTGTCGTAGCTGCCTTTTTCCACATCCTCTGCTGCTCCTGAGAGCCCCCAAGGCCAGAGCATCTCCGCGCACCCGCAGAGGAAGTCAGTTCTGAGGGCAGAGACAAAGCACCCTCTGTTGTAACGCCTGCCTCTCCCGCAGGCGAAGTCTCAGAGTCAAGTGCTCCGTCTAGGGACTGTGACAGGCTTCACTGCAAGACACCCGTGTCACACCGAGTGCTCTCCGAGAGGTGGTGGTGCAGCAGCCCGAGATCCCCTGGGCCTGCTTCTCCAGGCCTGGAACCACCTCCACAAGCAGGGGCAAGGGTGAGGGCGCCCCAGTCTTAGTGCTCTGCCCAGGCTGTCCCACAGCTGTGGTCTGGGCAGAAGGAAGTCCCCTCTTCTCAGCCCCTCCCCACCCCCCCCACACACACCCAGGACTTAGCGTGGGAACAGGTAGGATGAGGACAGAATCAGAAAGGCTGATGTCCCGCTCCAGGTGGGAGGAAACCTCTCTGTCCGGGAGCGGGCGGGCGCCCCATGTCCTCGGCCGTGGGGTCTACAGTTCACACACCGCTGAGTTTGCAGGTGGTCCGGAGAGAGTGTTCCTTCATTTGCGCTTTGCCCGTTTCCAAAAGGCTTAAATAGTTTATCATACTTTCTGCCAGTTTTATAGGGGTCAGTGGGGTTCCTCATGCTGTCTTGCCCTTTTGGGAAACCACATTTTTGCCTTTGACGTCCGGTTTTAACCAGTCTGCCTGGAAGGTGGAAGACGTCAACAGCGGGAGGTTTTTCCTTTGGGGATTAAGTGGAAGCGGCCGGCTCTCCAAAGCAGAAGAAACTGCTAGATGCTTGACGTGCGGGAGCAGGCTCCTTGGGGGTTCCACTGAGACTGAACCAAAGCCATCACACACCCGGTTTGGCCGCACCTCTCGGGTGGATGACGGGTGGCACCAGAACCACCACAGCTCCGGAGCGTTGGCCTGGACCTACCAAGGGTGTGTCTTCGGGGGCCTGGAAAGTCGAAGGTGAACACACCCACCCGGGGAGCCTGGTGACCCCTAAGATGACAGTCCCTGCCTCAAAGATGAAGACAGAAGGCCTCTAGAAGCACAGGCCTCGGTGAAGAGCCAGGACGCCCCCCACCCCTGCTCAGCCGCCGCGGAGCTGCCGAGCAGCTTCACGCGGCAGCTCTTGGAGCTCATTCGAGCGCCGTGTGCAATGACGCAGGGCAAGGAGGACTTTGAGGCCACACAGCACTTGGCTGACCTCACACAGACTCCCCTGCGGAGCCATCCTCGTCTTAAAGCTGCTCCTTGGAAGCTGTTGAAGCAGCAGGCACAGCACCTGCTACATCAGTACTCGGTGACACTCAGTGACAGCAGCTGCTGTCCTCAGGGCCATCCGTCCGTCCATCCGTCCCCCACTGCGCCCAGCCAAGCACCGTCGTGTGGGAAAGTGTTAGGAGGACTTGTAACAGAAGAGAAGACGGTTGGTGGCCTGGGATGGACATGGCCCTTCCCTCCCGGGGGGAGAGGGCTCCGGCGGTACAGGGCAGGGAGGGGGGCGTTCCAAAGCCTCTGCTGGCTCTGCTCCCCACGTGTGGATGCGCACCCACGGCTGCCAGGCTTCAGCAAACCCTGCTCTTGACACGGCGTGGGCCCAGGCCCAGTGCACCCACGTGCCAGGCCCTTTACCTGGTCCCGAGCTCCTTGCCCCTACTGTGCGCACAGCCGGGAGGGTACCTGTCCTTCCGCAGGCCGCTGCCTTTCCTTTTCCTTGTGTTTGAACGCTCTCCGGGCCGCTCCCACTGTCTCACAGCCTGGGTGAGCTGCCACCTCCCAGGGCCTCTGGAAAGCCACGGCTGCGGGTGGGGGGCGGGCGGGACCGCGCGGTAGAGGCTACGCCGGCCTTTGCTGCGTCTCCGCTGTGGAGCACGCTGCCCCCGACCCAGCCCTGGGGCCCGCGCGTCTGGGGCCTGCTGGGACGCGAGCCCGAGGGCCTCCCACCCGCATGCCCACGGGTCCTCGCCCACTGCTGTGCGACAAACCTTTATTGTCAGGTTTCAAGCTGAGCTTCAAATGGATCATCTTCTCAGTGCATTTGGTATCCGTTCCAGAACGGAAAAAGGAATGAGTGGAAAACTGGTGAAACTCAAGGCAGGTGTGTGGTTTAGGGAGCAGGGAGGGCTGCACCAAGGCGACCTGGTTTGGCCAGAGGCACGTGGGTTCTCAGTTTTTACTGTTTTGGGTCATTCCTTCCTTGTCGTTAGGAGACTGCGTTGCATTCAGAGTAAACCGGACACAGACCGCTGAGTCGATAACATTAGCCACAGTCTAACTGCTTTAAACCAGCAGAGTCGGGCTGTTTCCACCTCTACAGTGAGGGCGGGTGGCATGGGGGGTGGCTTTGGTTTTCCTGTCACCTTTTACGGAGAACGTGTACACCGTGTAAAAGTTGGAGAACCTCCTGAGAAAGGGGATGTGTGCTTCTGAACACATCTGAAGCTGACTTAATGCCGACGAACTCCCAAGGGGAGGTTCCTCCAAATGTGTGCCGTGGAGACACACCACCCCGAGCTTCCAAGACAGTAGCGAAGAACAGATGTGCGTCGTCTTTTTTTTTTTTTTTTTAAGATTTATTTATTTGACGGAAAGAGAGAAAGATCACAAGCAGGCAGAGAGGCAGGGGGCGGGTGGAGGGGGGAGGCAGGCTCCCCGCTGAGCAGAGAGCCCGATGCAGGACTCGATCCCAGGACCCTGAGATCATGACCTGAGCAGACACTTAACCCACTGAGCCGCCCAGGCGCCCCAGAACAGATGTGTGTCTTAAACCCAAAACAGTTTTGTCTGTTTGCACAGGGCCCCGGTATTTTTCCAGGAAGAGGAGGGGATGGGGCGGGAGCGACCCTGCAGCCTTTCTTCGGGTGGGGACGCCGCGTGTCCGCGCTCACGTCCGGAAGAGCACTGACTGACGCTGTGGGACCTGCTCTAGCTCGCAGGTGCCGTGCGGTCCTCAACGCGCCTCCGAGCCCGCCGCTGCTCGGCCAGGTTGGCCTCTGCCCGGGAAGCCGGCCCCACCACGTCTGCCAGGACGCTATGCCAGGTGAGCCTTGCCAGCACACAGACGCCGGGACTTGACTGGGGTCCATCTCCGTACAAAACATCGGTCCTGAGGTGTGTCGGAAAGAGCGGGGTTGCTTACCCCAGAGAGGGACTTTGGGCGCTGTGATCACTGTCCGAGAAAGCTGCGCTCTGCGGGCTGGGGCCGTGTCCTTGGAGCGCTCCCCCCGCGGGGGATACACGGGGCTCACGCTCCGTCCCCACACGCCCCTCTCCTAGTCATTCTGGGAAAGCAGCCTTTTGCCCAAGGGCGGCTGGCACAGGGCCACGCCCCGTCCCCCCTGCAGTCTTGGGGAGCGAGCTTTGCCCTGCAGCCCTGGTGCCCAGCTGGAAGGCCGACCTCCCCCACATCCCGCTCAGGGGTCTGGCTGGGACTCGGTCTGACGCCCGCAGCTAACGCAGTTCTGCTCTTGCGCTGCTCCAAAGACTGTGACGTCCCTTTGGCGGCGTTTGCAAGCCCCTGCTGTGTGCCTAGAACGCCTTCATGCAGCTTACGTTCTAGCAGGCGTGCGTGGGAACTGGACGTCTGTTGGCATTTTATGATCCGTCCATACCTGCTTGGGAAGTTCCTTCGGGCACTCCCAAAGCCCACGGGTGAGCCGGCAGGGATGGGAGCGGCGGCCGGTGTGGCTACATCTTTCCCAGCCGCCGGTTTAAATTCTGTGCCTTTGGAGGAGGTGACCGAACCCTGTCCTCCAGGGTGTGGCAACGCACCTGGATTGTTCAGGAACGCTAGCCTCTGGGACTGAGACGTTCTTGATTCTCTCCCTGCCCCGTAATCCCAGATGTGTCTGGTTTCCCCTTACACTTTTCTGTTGACAGGCCTCGTCACACAAAGCTGCCGACAGGCGAATTTCCAAGAAGTTCAAGTATGACAAAGGTCATCTCGGGAAATCAGAATTACAGAAACTTGTCCCGAAGGGTGAAAGCCTTGGGCTGCCCAAGATCCCCCCCAGGAGCCCTTGTAACGATGAGTCTCTGGGGTTCGCTGAAGACCAGGGGGTGCCTCCAGGAAAGGGAGCTGGGGTTCCTGCCCAGCCGGAGGCCGCAGGGCCCCCCCTCGGGGCCCGCACAGCTGTGGGCGACACCGGCCCCACAGAGACTGAGGACGGCCTGTGCCTGCCCGTGCCCAGGGTCCTTCCAGGAGAGGAGCCTCACGGCAGCCGCACCACACAGGGTGGGTCGGCGGAGCAGGCGCCGAGGCCCCCGCTGCAGACGGACGACAGCGTCTTTCTGGACGAGGACAGCAACCAGCCCATGCCCGTGGGCCGGTTCTTCGGAAACGTGGAGCTCATGCAGGTAAGACGGGCACCCCTGCGCGGGCTGCACACCGGGTCAGCTCAGGGCCTGCATGTGGCACTGCCTCAGGACAGGCCCCAATCCCCACGAGGAGGAGACACGCCGGCCACCTGGGCGCAGCCTCTGCTTCCTTGCTCGGCCGGAGGGGTGGGGGCTGGTGCGGACTCTGGGGCTCCCCCCTCGGTCATGGGTGGGGAGCAGCCGCCCCCCACACTTGCTGGCTGTCCTCTTCCCTCGGATCAGCCGGGGGTGGGGGCGAGCCCTCCCCTGGGGTGCTCACCAGTGCAGTGGGCTGGCGGTGGCTGAGATGACTGTTCTCTCCCTCCAAGGACCTTCCCCCGGCGTCTTCGTCTTGTCCTTCGATGAGCAGACGGGAATTCAGGAAAATGCATTTCAGAGCCAAAGATGACGAAGACGACGACGACGCCGAAATGTAGAGAATAAAGTACACGGCGATTCCTTGCATATTTAATACCGTTAGTAGTTTTGACAGTTTAGCAAGTGACGAGATTTATATCAAGTGTCTCCCAAGAAAATGTGTTCTTAGCCAGATGCTGAAACGGACCCACGAAGGTCCTCGGGCAGGACGCCGGGTGCCTGGAGCGTCGACACTCGTGGCCCGGAGCCGTCTCTCAGACTGGCCTCCGCTGCTCCACGCGCTTTCTGGAGTCTGCGGCCGCGCCGACGGCCCCCGAGCCGCCCCGGGGGCCCGCGGGAGAGACGGTTCCGAAGAAGACGCCTCCCTCGGCTCTGCCCCTCGGCTCTCTGGCTTTGCTAAGACGTGAGTTTATTACGTTACCAGAAGTGGCTCATTCTTGGGATTGAGTCAGTGCCGGCTCTTGAGGAACTCTCCTTTATTTCTGTACACGGAGCTGCTGTTTACCTCGGAAACTTGCAAAGTACATATGAGAGAGAAATAAAATATATTTTGAAAATATTTTTAAAGAAATCTTTATGTTCCTAAAACCCTACTCCTTTCTAAAATGTTTGAGAGCCGAGTGGAGGACACGAATCCTTTCCTGTCTCCCGGGTGTCGGGCTGGGTCGGCCTTTGTGCCTGCTCACGGGGGGGGGAGGTGACACCGTGAGTAGAGAGCTGAGGCTGCTGGCTAGAAGAGACGCGGCGCACACGCGCACACACACCCCCGTATAGACCGAGGGATTCCTGAGACCGCCGCGGTGGGCCACGCAGTCCTTGCCCCATGTGGTGATGAGGCCTGATGTCCCCAAGGGCTGTGGCCCCCATCCGTGGTGTAACCAGTTACAGAGGTTACAGAGCACTGGGGAGGGAACACAGCAGGGAGCCCGGGTCCCCCGTGACCAATGCAAGGAGAGAAGCTGCCTCCAGCTCAGGAAGATGGGGACTGAACCGCGTGACGAGCACCGTCTCCTCTTGAGCTGCGTCCACACCCTGGTCCCTCGTCTGTGGTTCCAGTTATCCACGCTCGACCGCCAGGCGGGAGCCAGGGTCCTCCTGGGACGCGTCAGAAGATCTGAAGCAGCCCAACGGTGTCGCCTGCCCACGCCGCTCCCCTCCGTCTCCACGCACACATCCTCCTGTCACCCTCCCGGGGAGAAGGGCGAGTGCAGGCCCGGGAGAGCTCAAGACCGCGGACCTCCAACCTCACGGCCGCACCTCGCTGTGACTGCTCATTCCCTCCTGTGCCTCAGTCATGGTTCCACACGACCTCAGGTGTGTGTACAGGACGGGGCTGGCACATGGAGGGTTCGGGACCAGCCACACAGGCATCCACTGGGGGTCTTGGAAGGGATCCCCCGCCAATAACACATTTCTGACTTAGTTATAACAGCAGCTATGAATTTCTAGAAACACTCGAACGTGGGTCTTCACACGATGACGTGCCCGTGGCTGGGGGAGCAGTGTCGGAACGAGGAGAGCCGTCTTGCCGCGCTGTCCCCAGCACCCGTTGTGCAGGGGACCCTCAGACCCACTCCCCCAGGACTCGAGAGACGCCACGATGCTCACAGTCCCATTTATCACAGGGAAGCCACACGCAGGGAAAATGCCAGAGGAACAGCCGCCTGCGGTGGCTCTCGGGCCAGCACGGACGCAGGCTTCATCCTCCAGGCACCCGGGAAGCTCACCCGAGCCCTACTGGGGTCAGTCACACAGGCTTGGAGTGCCCATCTGGGACCGAAACGCCCCCCACCGCCCCTGGTCTCACCTCGTCAGCCCCTGCCTTTCTCGCACCCCTCACTGGACTCCTTCAGCCCTGACCCCGGACTCTGCGCGGCCGGCTGCCCATCCTGGCTGCCATCAGGCCGCCCACAGGACCGCGGTCTGGAGCTCCTCCCTCGGCAGCCTGGCCCACCCCGAGCCCGCGGCGAGTGGAGGCCCTGCCAGCACCAGGGACCCGGCGCCCCAATGTCCCTGCAGTCATGCACCCACAGTGGGTCATCTCCCACTGAACCCCACAGTGGGGACCCTACACTCCCAGCTCCTAGAGTTTTCCCTCCCTTCTTTGGTTGAAAACAGTCAACGAACCCCTATTTTGCAAAGAGGCTGTGCCACCAACTCTCACCTGAGAGTCTGAGGGTCCCCTAACCGCCGGGTGACCCCCCTCCCTCCCATCTGAACCCGGCACCCAGGCTGAGGGCCCCGACACAAGCAAACTCAACCACACGGCAATCGCGGCAGCCCTGCAGCTCCTGCTCCAAGCCGAAGACTGGATTTCCACGTCCTGCCTCCCGAGGGGACGTAAGTGCCCATCAGGAAGGTGAGCAGGAGCTCGCAGAGGGCCGTGGGGGCAGCCGCGGAAGTCCCAGCAGATCAGATCTCAGAGCCCAGCCCAACAGGCAGCCCCCATGCTGCTGCTGGGCTGGGGAAGGAGGGGCCACAGGCCAGCTCGGCAGGCGGACAAGGGCCGGGCGGACTTTCCGACACCCACCCCCGTGTGCTTCCCCAAGTGGTCGGCTGAACAGCGTGTGCTCGGGTGCCCGCGCAGGGCTGGCTCATCCTGACACCTGTTTCAGTGAAGAAAATGGAATGATGTGTGTCGTTTTTTCAAAATCACTGACCCTTTATTTTCATCCTTATTTTTATCATTCCCAGAGAGTGCCAACTTTCGACGGAAAAATCTTTGTTGGTTTTTATGATTATACAAAAGTAAAAATTCAAGTATTATAATCTGCAGGACTTTAAGAAGTCAATTTTAAAAAATTATGAAATAAGTACTTATTTCAAAAACTTCAGGTTTTACAAAACAAACGATTTAGAAAATTAGCCCTTTCTAATCCAGAGCACCCCCACCGCATCCCCGGGGTTACTGTCCAGAAAGCACATTTCTTCGCAGACTCCCGTGTGCAGTAACACGCACATGTGACACACACACAGGTGGTTATAAGACCAGGTCACAGTCCACGTGGGGAAGCCACTGAGCGCCCTGTGCCCTGCCACACGGCCCCCCGTTTCCACACAGAAATACGCCAGAGTGTCGACGGGGAAGGCACCTGACCATTTCTGACTGACAATAACAGCAATGCCCTGTGCTCCGGCACGAGACCACAGTCAGCCCTTCCCTACGGACACACACCGGAGAGTCTCCCGCTCTCTGACACCAGAAATGACGGTCCTTGCACGTGCTTTACCGCAAATGGGCTGCAACCCTTGGGAGCAATCGGAAAAGCCGAGAGGGCAGAGCCCTGCATGTGTCCCGGGAGCACTGACCCAGCCAAGCACGGACACAGGCCACTGGTCCCTCAGGCCAGCGCGGCCACGTCTGGCCCGACTCTGGGCCAGTGGGGAGGCCACCCTGTGTGCGCACGGCAGCGGGGCCATGGGGGCAGGTGGGGCCCCTGAGCGGAGGACGGTGCCTCGTCCCTGCCCACCCACACGTGTCCCGGCTGTGCAGCAACAGGTCCTCTGGCGCTGGAGCTCAGCGGTGCAAAACCCACTTCAGAGACGTAGCGGGGACCTCTGAAGTCTCCAGGAGCCATCGCAGTGACCAGAACACAAACCGTGGGCATCACACCCGGGGAGGAGCGCGGCCGCCCGTCACACCCATCACTGGCCCCTGCGGGCCGGCTGCCGCCTCTTCGGCTTCGTCCGCGGTCTGTAGAGCCTGCGTGGGTCGCAGCTGAGCTTGTGGGTGGTTTTCTTATGGCAGGCGATGTGGACCAGCTTCAGGTTCTCCGAGGTGAAGAGCAGGTCGTAAAAGTACTCCCAGGCCACTTCCCTGCCGTCTCGTGCTGTCACGGCTTCCGCCAGCGTGGGGACGACCGTGCGCTTCTTCTCTATTCTGGAAAGCGAGTGAGAGCTGGTCACCGGGTGCCGGCGCCATCCGCGGCCCCTGCCGGGACATCTGCCACAACAGCTTTTCCTCGGCCACCGCGGCCGGGCCGGCACCCAGCGTGGGGGCTTACGGGAAAGACACAAGTGCGACGGTTCAGAATTCACAAGGAGCCACACTTGGAAACACCCCGGAGGAGCAGCGCGGCAGGGACACCTCATCTCACCATCAGCGGAAGGAGGACGGGGGACGGTCCACTGGGGCACCGCCGCACACGGCCACGCCCGCTGGCCCGGCCTGGAACCAGCAGCCTGGCTTGTCTCCCACAGGACGGCTGGGGCCACAACCTCTTTAAGAACCGGGAAGGATGAAGAAGGGAAGGAGTGGATCCCGGTGGCCATGGTCCCCACCAACGCCCATCCTCGTGGTGCTGCCGGAGCGAGCACCTGCCCAGCAGAACCCCAGAAATAAAGCCTTCCCCCTCGTCCTCCCTGGAGAGCGTCGTGAGAAGGGCTGACGTGTCTTTCCAGCCCAACCTCATGCTCATGTGTGTCCATGCTGCTTGGCATAAACCTGTTTCACTTACAAACAAGCCATTCGAGGCCCACGCACCAGCAAGGACGCAAGCCTGTGGGCTGACGAGGAGGGGTGCTGGCAGCCCAACCGCACGGACCCATGTCCCACAGCACAGAGAAACGCCAAACACAAGGGGAAAAAAGTGGATACTCGAGATCACAAGAAAGAGGGGGCCCCACTGCCAGAAACAGAGACATCCACACTTGACCCACAGGGTAAGCCACCGCCCTGCAGTGCCCCAGGGCCACGGTCCAAAAAGGGGCCCAAGGGGAGAGCCGGGAGGTGGGACTGAGACCCCACTGCAGCCGTGAGTGTGGGAAGGGGAGTGGCGGGGAGCCCCGGGCTCTGGGGAGGGAGAAAAAGCCACCCCATCAGCCACCTACTGTGGCATCCCCAGCCCCACAACGGGGTCTTGTGGGGGTGGGTGTGGCCGGGCTCCCACTGATCCTGACCCACTCCTGTGGCTGTGCTGGCTGGAGGGCTGACTGGGGGCCAGGCTTTCTCCCCAGGGAGCCAGCTCAGGTTCCCCTGGGGACGGCAGTGCCCAGGGAACAGCTGAGCAGGGGCATGTCAGGCGTCCGCTGGAGCCACACGGCCGAGCCTGATCCACCCATGGGAAGGGTCAGGGGACACACAAGGGGCAGGCCACGGGAGACAGGATCCGGGAGCACCAACAGCATGAGCATTCCCACAGTCACCCAGAAAGCCAGGACCCTCGGCTCACCGTTCAGAGACACACAGTCTGACCTCACGCCGCCACTCGTGTGGGAGCCAAGCAAGAAGTCAATACTCCGTGGTTTCAGAGCCACTGAAAGCTCCGGGCATCCGGCAGAAACAAAGGCAAAACCACTCTGTAGGGACAGGACATGCCAGTGCACACAGAACATCTGCAGAAAACAATCCCGCTGAGGCGGAACTTGGAACCCAGACACACCGACATCACGAGGAGTGCACAGCCGTGGGCAAGGACCCCCGAGAAAGACCCGGCCACGGCCTTTGAAACAGACAGCTGACAACTCGGGAGGCTCCCCGAGACCACCCCCTCTGCCGATGCCAACTCTAAGACCCGGGGCTCCCCGGGACCACCCATAGGATGGAGAGTGCATGACCGGCTCCGCCTCCCGGCCGAGGTTTATGATCACAAGGACTCAAGTGAAAATCAGCCAAGGGAAGGAGCCCACAGGGTAGAGTCCAGGAAAGTCCCAGGTGCACAGCTCCTGCCGCCCCCTCTCCACAGAGGGCACAGACCCCCTTTGGGGGGTGTCAGAACAAGGAAGGCGAGTCCCAGTCAGAATGGAGGGAAAGGCCTGCGCCCGCACACGCTCCGAGGTCAAAGAGAAAGACGCTGGACTGTGGCCACCGAAGAGGCAGAGAGCAGCCCGGAGACCATGCTGTCCCGCGTTCCAGGCCTGAAGGGGGACCCCTGACGCCCCGAAGCAGGCGACAGTCCAGGCTACAGGGCCGTCTTCCCGGGCGGGAGAGCACGGGCTGCCTACGGATCCGCACGGACACCAGGCGTCAGAAATCGGAAAGGAGCCCGGAGGTCAGACGCGCAGGGAAGCCGCCCGGCCTGCTGGAAGGCGTAAGGCCGTATTTACTGAGAAAACATGCTCGAAGCCACGGTTTTGGGGAACGGTGCTCCCGCCTCTGCCGCCTCACCTGCCCTCTGCTCCAGGCTGGCCTGTCCCACCCCTTAAACCCGGGACTGAGCCCTCGACCCATATCCCCACACCGCAGCGGATCACAGAAAGTAGCAGCCGACGAGCTGGAGAGCCACACGTCATCTTCAGGCACTCGGTGCCCGTCAGAAGGGGTGAGACCCTGCACCCTCCCTAGAGGGGCGCTCACCCCGCAGTTCAGGCACCAGGACGGCCCTTCTCCCCGTGATGTGCACCCCCTCCCCGGAGCCCGGGGAACAGCGGGTGGGGCCGGAGAATCCGCTGTCCTGACCAGTCACCGCCCGCCCACGGACCGCCCCTCCGCGGCCTGGAACGGGAGACCACGCAGGCCTGTCCCGCGCGAGTGCTCTCCCCAGGCTGTGTTATAACGTGGAAACTCAGACCAGACATGCCTACCACCCGGAACGCAGGCTCCCGCAACCTCCCACTCTCAGCGTGCACCGCTCCGCACCGGGGAAGACACACGCTCCCGAGCTACAGGCGCATCCTGTAAGCATCAGGGAGACTGCAGAGGCGCGGTGCGGGGTCACCACGTGGGACCGCACTCATCCTTTCTCAAACTCAGACCTCCAGGGAACCACCACAGCAACAGCTGTCGGAAGGGCACGGACAAAGGTCAGAGGAGCCGTTCCTGGGGGCGCAACGGGGTGGATCCAGAAGGGGCAGGAAGGCAGCCTCCACTGTCCCCCCAACGTCCCTTGTGCACTCAGTAAAGGGGGGCGTCCCCTTGAAGGGCATGGGAAGACCTCTGTCTTCAACAAGGAGAGACAAGGCCGTCATTACATTCCAGGAAAGCATCTCCCCTAAGATAACACAATTCTATTTCTGCCCTTTTCTTAGAATGAGCTCGCACACACGGAACGATCTGCGGCCTTCACTCTCCGGGTGGAAGCAGGGACGCCCTGCACACTGCATCAGAGCCCCCGCTGCATCGGAGCCCCCGCTCTGGGCTCATCCTGGTGGAGGTGGAGAGGCCCCCTCCCACGGCCACCGAGTGCAATGCCAGGACAGCGCCTCCTGGGCCCCACAGATGGGAGCTGGACGAGACAGAGGGGACATGTGCCAGGTCCCATGGGTGTGGATGGGGATCTGGACCAGCCCGTCAGAGCCCCTCATGGGAAAGGACACCAATCCCCACAGGTCAGGAGCGTGCAGCTGGCACCCCACCCACCTGGCACACCCAGAACATGGCTGGGCCCATAACTCAGAAGCTGAGCACAGCAAACACGAGGCAGCCGGACAGCCACGGACACCAGGGCAGGGACAGGCCCCAGCAGGTGCTCTTGGGGTCTGTGAACATAGTTCTCAACAACAGTCCTGACCTCTCTGAAAGCCATACTCACATATGGTCCAGGTTCCACGTGCTGAAGAGGACGCGGCTCTCCCTATTACCATAGGGATTGATGGAGTGTTTGGATGCGCAGGCGTCCACGTCAAAAGGGCCCTAGGTCGCAAAAGAACATGGTCCACGGCGTGAGCTCAGTGCTCACCCACTGGTCTCACGTCAAGCCTGAGGAGCTAAAAAGGCCCATCCAGGAGGGGATTCGGTCCTGGTAGACGGCCTGCTGTCTAGGGCTATTGGGAATTCCGTCTTTAGGGGTGTGTGGGTGGCTCAGTCGTTAAGCGTCTGCCTTCGGCTCAGGTCATGATCTCAGGGTCCTGGGATCGAGCCCCACATCGGGCTCCCTGCTCTGCGGGGAGCCTGCTTCTCCCTCTGCCTCTGCCTGCTGCTCCCCCTGCTTGTGCGCTCTCTTTCCTTGTCTCTCTGTCAACTGACTAAACAAATTAAAAAAGCACTGTCTTTGGAATGGTCCCCCCTTTTCCCTCGTGACCCCTAGTATGACACTCCGCATTGGCCAAGGGGACAAGCTATTGTCATATTGTCCAGCTCCTGCCATTGTGAGAGATCCCAGACGTCAAATAGTCTGGACTGCCTGGCTTCTGTGTTCCTGTAGCAGCCGGTCAGCATTCTTGGCCATGCCCCACCTTCAGTCACTCCTTCACAGATGTCTGCTGGGCACACGCCACATGCCACGGCACCCGTGCCACCCACCATCCTAGGATCATCACCCCAAGGCTTGCGGCTCCCCAACAGAGCCCACGGCCCCCACGGCCCCACCCTCATTCCCTCACAGGGTCACCTGTCCTCTCCCACTGTCTCGTTTAACCCGACTTTAAAGCATCACCTCCTCCCTGAAGCCCCCAGCTTGCCCCACACAGGACTGGCCTGTCCCCCAAAGGCTTGCACAGCTCCCAGCTCCAAACCCACTGTCCTCGCTCGCGTACAGACTTCGGGCCTCGGGCCTCCCGATGAGGTCAGGGTGAAGCCTTTCGTCTCTGCTCCTCCCCCGTGGAGCATCTGGGCTCAGGTGAAGCTCCTGGAGAGGACCTGAGGTCATTCGGGGCCCCACACGCAGGTGGCTGGAAGCAGCAGTGTTCTGCTAGTCAGGGCCCACCACCCGCACAAGAAACTGCCCAGGCAGAAGCACAGGGAGCCCGTCTGTGGGAGGGAGGCCGGGAGGCCACGTCTGCCTCCGGGGCCAGCTGTGTACCCTCCGGCCACCGGCAGGGGGAAGAGATTGCGCTGGAAATGCAAAGGGGCCCAGGTACTCGCCGGAGCCCCGGAAGCCAGGAGTCCCCTGCCCTTCCTTGCAGAGGCCCCGAGCTTCAAGCCCGAGACTCGTGACCCTGCTCAGTAGCCCCTACTGGAAAGCGGTGCCTCTGCAATTTCTCCGAGTGTCTGCGAGGAGGCCCGGATGCTGCTTCCGGCCGCTGCGACCCCCCCCAGGTCACGTCTGGCCACAGACCCTAAAATCTGAGCCGCCACCTAGAAAGCGGTTTCAGAAGCTGGGAAACTGTCCTTATGTGCCCATCCCTCTTCTCCCAAGGGGAGCCAAGGAGAGGCCTCCACTCGGGATGCAGCCGTGCACTCCCGGCCCCATCCGTGGTTCTCGAAGGAGGGCCTAGAGCAGCAGCGGGGCCGGGGAGGCTGTCGGAAGGGCTGCTGAACCAGCAGCGGGGCCGGGAAGTGGGGTATGTTACGATGGCCGTCAGGCAGGGAAAGGGGTTCCAATGTCACTGAAGTTGGAGAGCACAGACTGAGATGCCCCGAGGGAAGCCACGGGAGGGCTGGTGCAGCCACCGCCAGGGCGGCCCCAGGACCCTCGGCGCACCTGGCAGCAGAACCAGCCCTCCGGTGTGCAGAGCCGGCGGCCGGCCTTGGCGCCTCTGTCGAAGTAGGTGCCGTGGTACTGCGCTGCCCTGAGCTCCCGGCCCATGACCGCCACGATGCGGGAGTACTCCTCCTGGGCCTCCACGCTGACCATGGAGGCGTAAGAGCTCACCTGGAAGAAACCAGGGACCCTGCTGGATGCTGGCACACGACACCCCAAAGCCCACACCTGCATACCCCATGCCCCAGCACCCCCACCCCATGCCCCATGCACCCACATACCTACACACCCCATGCCACCCCGTGCCCCCCGCACCCCACACCCCATGCCCCATGCACCCCGCACACCTGCACACCCCGTGCCCCCTGCACCCCTCGCACCCCGCACCCCATGCCCCATGCAACCTGCACGCCCCACGCCCCCCACAACCCACCTCTCTCAAGTAGCTCCGGATCCGGCTCTCACAGCTGTACCTCAGGTACCCAGACTTAGTCCTGAATCGAGACTCCAAACCTGCCAGGGTCGAGAGGAGACCAAACTGCTCTGGGATCCGCAGCCCTGCCCTCCCGGCGGCAGCCTATGCGCACTGCTGGCCTCATCTAAGAAACATGCAGTGTCCTGCTCACAGGCTCTGGTTCTCTTTGCCTGGGGAGGGTGATCCCCGGCTCCCCCGCATGGGCATCTGGACACCACCGAAGGCCTGCTGCTCCTGCCCCTCAACCCCCTTGTGCACGGGGCTGCAGACTCCTGGGGCTGCTCCAACCTGCTCACAGGCCAGTGACAGACCAGCAAATGGGGTCCAGGCACGCGGTAGAATGTGAGCCAGCCTGAAGAAGGAAGGAGCCTGGGACACATGGGGACAGCACGTGTGGCCTCGAGGGCCGGTGCAGAGTGAGACCAGCCAGGGGAAGGACACCCGCTGTGCGATCGTGAGTGAGGCCCAAGGAGGGTCAGATCAGAAACAGAGCGGGCAAGCGCGGGCGCCAGGGGCAGACGTGGGGGACAGTGTCTAACAGTGAAGGAACCTGAGAAAGTTCTGGAAACAGACGGTGGTGATGGCTGCTCGCCAAGGTGAACGTGCCCAACCCCCTGAAACTACACACTCACACGGGTTAACACGGAAAATTTCATGCTGAGCACATGTCCCCAGAGTTCCGAAATAGGAAGGCCAGCCCCAGGGCTGTGAGAGCAGGGGAGCCAGGCTAGGCCCCGGCCCGGGGACTGCAGCAGGGATCCAGCCCCCCCTGCGCGGGCTCTCGAGCCCACCCGCCCCCGGCCCCCCAGCTACCTTCGAACCACAGCGGGTCCTCGGCCCTGGTCTCGGCCGCGATGTTCTCGCTGACGGTGTGCAGGAGGTCGGCCAGCAGCTTCTGCCGCAGCGGGGCCTGCTCGTCCGACAGCAGCTGCCGCGCGGCCTGGATCAGCCCCTCGTGCGGCTTGTGGAAGGCGCTGAGGAAGCGACGGATGTCACTCACATCTGCCAGCAGAAAGGGGACCGACAGAAAAGCCAGCAGCCCTTGAGTGTGGCGGCGGGGAGACACGGAGCTGCCGGCCATCCAGCCCCGCCTCGCTGCTGGGACTGCCCAGCCTCAGAGAAGTCCTGGACCTAGTCCTTGCCCAGACACCGGCGAGCCACTGCCTGCGCCTGTGTACCCGCCCCGCAGGTGGTGCAGGGTCGCATCTGGCAGCGAGTGGCTGCCCTTCTCTCCCTACACGAAACCTCCCACGTCCTCGGGCTTCCTTCTAGACCTCCCTCTGGGTCTCCCCGCCACGGTGCTGCCCCCGGGAGCCTCCCACACACCCCTGCTCTCACCCCTGCTCACACCCCTGCTGTCACCCCTGCTGTCACCTCTGCTCACACCCCTGCTCACACCCTGCTCACACCCCTGCTCACACCCCTGCTCTCACCCCTGCTGTCGCCTCTGCTCACACCCCTGCTCTCACCCCTGGTCACACCCCTCCTCATAACCCTGCTCACACCCCTCCTCACACCCCTGCTCTCACCCCAGCTCTCACCCCTCCTCACGCCCCTGCTCACACCTCTGCTCTCGTCCCTCTCTCACCCCTGCTCACACCCCTGCTCTCCGCAGAGCAAGCTTTGAGCACCTGGGGCACCAGAGTCTACCGAGAGCCTCGGAGACGCCTCGGCCAGCAGAGACGGCAGCGCGCACAGGGAACAACGCCGCCCCCGCGGCCCAGCAGCATCGTTCCAGGAACCAGAGGCTGCTCAGTGTGCAACAATCAACCGGTATCATCCACCCTTGATGGGCTAATGAAAAAAAAATCCCTGACCACAGCCGCTGCTGCAGAAAGACTGCAGAGAAACGCTCCCAGGACGAGGGCTTGGGGAGAAGTTTCCGGACTTCATGGAGAGCATGAGCACAAGAGGAAAGCACAGACAACATGGGCTTCATCAAAACGGAAAACCTGTGCTCCGTGAACGAGCCTGCTCCGGGCTGCAAAGACAAGCGACAGAGCAGCGGGAAACGCCCACGAGCCACATGCCTCCCACGACGCATCCAGAACACGTGGTGGGAAAAGCCCAAAATGAAACAGTTGCAAACTCCAATGAGAAGACAGACAAAAGACAAATGGACAGAAACACTTCCCCAGACAGGACAGCCGGACAGCCGACTAGCTCAGGGAAGGAGCCAACCGCACGTCCCACAGGAGCGCAAAGTCGCCCATGTGGAGACAGCTTGCACACCCGTCGGGGCGGCTGCACGGGGGGCAGCTGCATGGGAGACAGCCACACCGCCCGAAGCTGGACACGGGACGGGGCTCTGCAACACAGTCCGTTCCTCTGTTTGAACAAAACCACTTCATTGAGACAGGTCCCCGCCCCTCACGATCCACCACGTGAGAGGCACAACCCTGTCTCCTAGTCCTCAAAAAACGGGCAAAGGTTACATACTCCACCGTGGGAACGCACCACACTCCCCCCAGCTGTCTCTCGGGGGCCCTACCTGGGGCTCCACCTTTTGGCCACGATGAGTAAAGCTTTTATAAACAACCAAGCACCCGTTTTCCCGCGGACTTGTGCTTTTGGTCCTCTGGGGTGCACGCTAGAAGCGGGGCCACGGGGTCACAGCTGACTCTGCTGGATCATTGGGGGACCACCAGCCCATGCCCCAGGGCAGCAGCACCGCCTCATGCCCTCCAGCAACGGGCAAGCATCCCGGTCCCACCAGGTGCTCAGCAGCCCGTGACCAGCCCGGTGGGGTGTGGGGTGCCCCCCGGGTGTGGTTTGCGTTTTCCGGGGGGGCGTACACTATGGAGCATCTTTCCGTGTGCTTGTTTGCCATCGGAATATCTTCCTTGGAGAAATCTCTATTCACAACCTCTGCCCGTTTTTAAACTGGGTTGCCTTTCGCCGGTGGGCTGGAAAACTTCATTTACTCTGGTACAAGCCCCTTACCAGATACGTGGCTTGCTCATTTCTCCCATCCTGCCGGTGATCTTTTCACCTTCTTGATGGTGTCCCAAAAGTCTTGCATTCTGAAGTCAAATGTATCTATTTTTTTTCTCTAGTTGTTCACGTGTCTAGTGTCACGTGTAAAAACCCTTAGTCAAGTTCAAGATCATGAACAGTGACTGCCCTGTTTTCTTCTGAGGGTTTTAGATTTCTAGTTCTTGCACTGAGGTCACTCACCCATTTTGAGGTGATTTTTGTGTATGGTGCCGGGCGAGGGTCAGGCTACTCTTCGGCATGTGGCGGTGTCCCACTGTCCCGGCAACATCTGGTAAAGGGGGGATTCTTGCCCCAGCGGACGGTCTTGGCACCCCTGGCACCTTCAGCTGATCACAGACACATCAGTTCGTTTCCGGACCATCTTTCAGTCCCATGTCTCGACTACCGCTGCTTTGTAGTAAGTTTTTAAATTAGGAAGTGTGAGGCTCCTCCCGTGTTCTTTTTCAAGATTGCTTTGGCTACTCTGGGTCCCTTGAAATTACATATGAATCATGGATTAGAATCAGCTTATTGATTTCTGCAAAGGAACAAGCTGGAGTTCCAGTAGGGACTGGGATGACCTGCAGATCAATCTGGGGAGTGCTGACGTCTTAACGAGGTCAAACTTTCTGACCCATAAACACAGTGTACTGTCCCATAGATTTAAATCCTTTTCTTGGAACAATGTTTTATACGCTTCAGAACATAAGTGTTGCACTTCTTTTGTTACATTTATTCCTAAGTATTTTACTCTTTTTGATTCTTTTGTGGATATAATTGTTCCCTTAATTTCATGTTTAGGGTACTCGTTCCAAGTTGGGTTCTGGGTATATAAAACCTCCAGTGCGATGTTACAGAGAAGTGACGAGAGTGGACACCTTCGTATTGAAAAATTAAACACACACTTACGCTATGACCCAGCCCCTGTACTCCTAACCTCTATTCCGAAGGAATGCAAACGGGTGTCCACACAAAAACCTGTACGTGACTGGCCACACAGGCTTCATACGTAATACCCCAAAACTGGAAAGCAAAACGTCTCTCAGCAGGCGAACGGGTAAACAAACTGGGGCCCAGCCACGTCACAGAGCGCCACGCAGTGCTAAAAGGGAACGGTCCACTGGAACTCACGGCACATAGACGCTCTCAGGGGCGTACTGCCGAGTGAGAAAAGCCTGTCTCAAAAAATCATACACAGTGTGATTCCATTTCCTTCATGTTCTCGAAATGACAATGTTACAGAAACAAGAACATGTCAGTGCTTGCCAAGGATGAGGGACGGCTGGGCTGGGTGGGGTGGGCATGGTTACAAAGGGGCAGCAAGCGGGAGAACTTTACGGGGGGCTGCGGGATAGGATGCTTCTGAACCTTGACTGCACTGCCAAACACACAAGGCCGCACAGGCATAAAACAACACAGAACACATGCCCCGGGCCAAGGTCTGCCTCCTGTTTGCCGGCTGCACTATGACTGTGTCAAGTGCACCCTTTAGGAGACCCGATCTTTGTAACTTCCTATAAATCTATCACTATTTCAAAATAAACAATTTAAACTTTTTTTTTTAAGACGTTTACCAAGGGGCTAGTGGTCTCCATGGAGAGAGGCGGATAAAGTGCCAGAGAAAGACAGACCGACAGAAAGGAGGAGGGGGAGAAAGGGAGAGAGAAAGGGAGAGGGAAGAAGAGAGAGATGGAGGGAGGCCCAGAGGGAGACAGGTGGGTGGCGGGTGCGGGGAAGAGAGCCGCCCAGCGGGGTCCGCGCTCAACTCCACCACAGAATGGGAGAGAAGGAAGAGCGGAAGGTGCTCGGGACTGCAACCCCATCCTGCCCAGTCCCCGCCTCCCGCAAGGGGCCACCGTGGGTGGCGTCACGGTGACTGCATTCTGGCTGCCTCCTCTAGAAGGAAAAGGCCCCACAGAGATAAAGCACTTGCAACCTCGGAGCATACACTAGACGTGTCACCCCTCGCTGCTGACGCAGAGTCCCAGCCACAGGGCAGGTCCCCAGGCACACTACTCAAGGGTGTCCTGCTGGCCCTCGGGCCGAAAAGGCAGATATCTCCGTCCTCTGGGCTCCCACTTCCTTCCTGGGGCACCAGAAGCATCTCCTGCAATGTAAGCCACCTGGCATAAGAGCCGGTCAGCCCAGCTAGGAGGAGAGTGCACACGCCTATGGCTGCAGTGTGGAACGCGAGGACCAGCTGGTGCTTAAATGCAGACGCCCCGCAGGAGGCACTTCTGGAACCCACTGGCCGGATAAGGCCCCGGCGTGAGAGCACACCGGCAAGCACCAACACAGACCAGACGCTGGGCACAGCCCCAGCGACCACCCCTTCCCCCGGAGCTGCACGGCAGTCCTGGCCGCAAGGAATACCACCCCTCTCTACGGTTGGCCTCACTCGCAAACCCGTGCGGGCCCCAGCCCGCCAATCCCTCCCTTCTGCCCTCGGGAGTTACTGGGATACGTCAAATGAGCATAAAATTTAAATAACGTCGAAAAAAAGAAAAGGCACCTAAAACACCCAGCTGGACAACGGGGCTCCTGGACAAGAGGAGCGGCAGCTCTCCCTGATGCT
This sequence comes from Eira barbara, assembly GCA_020311275.1. Lineage (NCBI taxonomy): Eukaryota > Metazoa > Chordata > Mammalia > Carnivora > Mustelidae > Eira > Eira barbara. The sequence continues at coordinate 2,180,055 of JAHRIG010000041.1, read as the reverse complement.
GGGGGCTCCGCCCTTCGGAGTTCTGTGCGGGAAGACCCCCGGGCAGGCGGGTGTCCGTGCCCCGCCCCCCCGCACCTGCAAGGCCAGTCCGGCTTCCCTGCCACGCTCCCGCATCCGCGCCACTTACAGCCTTGCCAGGTCTGGCCCGCGGCGAGAAGCACCAGCTCCGAGCCGTCGGGGACGCTCCAGAAGTCATCTGCGGTCAGCTCGGTGCCGTCTTCGTACAGGCACAGGCGGGAGCCGGCGACAGGGAGCTGGGGGGAGGGGAGGCGGGAGGCTTCGGCGGCGGGTCCCGGGGGCCGTTGCGTCCGCGGTCCTCCCAGGCCCCGAAGGATCGCGGGGATACCGTGCGCATGGCACCGGCGGACGCAGACCCGGCGGAGCGCGGTCCCGAGTGTCCGCGTGCGGAAACAGACGCGCTGCGGGTCGCTCCAACGCACAAGCCACGGGGCCGTGGGTCTCGGCGGGGACTTCGTGCGGGACTCGCCACGCTCGCCCTCTGGACAGGAGCGCCCGAGGCCCGAACCCCAACGAGGCCTGACGCCTCCACTCGGCCTGCGGACACCCGGTCGGCAGGGCGCACCCCCGGGCGTCGGCCACACGCGCTCGGCGCACCCCGCTTCCTCGGCGGCCACGGCGCGGGGTCGGCGTCCTCGGGAAGGGACTCGGGGCCGCGGGCGGACGCGGGTAACCGGTCCGCTCCAGGGACGCGCCGCGGCGCCGCGCACACCCACCCGCGCGCCGCGGCGGTCCCGGTCCGGCCGGAGAACCGCTGCGGTCGGAGCCGGCCGGAGCGACGGGCGAAGCCGCGGGGACAGCGGCGCCGGGAGGCCTCTCGGGGGCCCGCAGCTCGGCCCTTCCCGCTGCAGAGGGGGAAACTGAGGCCCGCGCAGGCGCGCGCGGGGAGCGCGCCGAGACCCTCGGGCAGAGCCGCCGCCGTCCTCGCGGCCCTCGCGGTCCTCGCGGCCGGAGGCGGGAGGCGCTGCCCCCGGAGCCCCCGCGCACCGCCGCGGAGCGGGGCTCAAGGGCGGGGACACGCGAGCGCGCGCCGGGTCGCCGCACCCAGGCCACGGACGCGCGCACGGGGCGGCACCCGCCCCCCGCGCCCCCCCCCGCGCCCCCGCGCGCCGGGCACCTGCAGGTGGAGGCAGCCCTTCCGCAGCACGTCCTGGCAGCTGCTCCCCGCCACCCCGAACTTCTGGGGGCCGTGCAGGGCCCGCAGCTTGAACGTCTTGGGCTTCCGGAACACCGCAGACATCCTCAGGGCCTCCGACCCCGCCGGCGGGTCCGCGCACGCAGCAGAGATCAGCCGAGCGGCGGGGGTCCCGCGACCTGGGGGCTCTGCTGCCGGGACCGAGGGCGCGCGGAGTGCCCCGGAAACTCCATTACCCAGAAGGCCCAGGAAAGCGGAGGTGCGGCCTCGCCTTGTGCGCAGGCGCCTTCCCCCGGAGACTCCATTTCCCAGAAGGTCCGGGGAAACGGAAGCGCGGCTCCCCCTTGTGCGCAGGCGCCGTCCCCCAGAGACTCCATTACCCAGAAGGTCCGGGGAAACGGAGGCGCGGCTCCGCCTTGTGCGCAGGCGCGGCCGGGCCCGGCTGGCCTGGTTGTCATGAGAGCGGCAGCGGCGGCCCTGGCGCCGGGCGCAGGAGGCCGGGGCTGCTCCTCGGCTGCCACCGCCGCTGCGGCTCGGGGGTACAGGACGGCGGAGGAGGCGCCTTCTGAGCTCCGGAAGGCGTTTCCGAGGGGCAGCGAAGGGCCCTGGGATCGTGCAGGCGCCGAGGTCCGGGCGGGCCTTCGGTCCTGACAGGTACCCGAACCCCGACAACGCGCGGACCCGGGATGCGCGGCCTGGCGCGGCGGGCGCGGCCGGGGGAGTCGGGGTCCGGGGGGTCGGGGCGCGGGGCCCCGCGGGGTGGGCGCGGTGCGGGGGCCGGGAACCCGGCCGGGGGCGGGCGCCGCCCAGCACAGCCCGAGGTCCGGAGTGCCGAGGCCTCCAGCGGCCGCCGGATTCCGCGTCGGGTCGGGTCAGCGCGTCCGGACCTCCCTGTTCCGCTGACCCAGACCCCGGCTGACCCGCGTGAGAATGTGGCTCCGCCCCGTGCGGGCCCGGCGCCTCCCGCACGCCCGCACCTCTGCCGCGGGTTCAGTCTCAGACGGGCTCTGCGGCGCTTCCCGTCTCTAAGACGTGACCGAACGTTATTCACTCGTGTCACATTCAGGTCCCCGTAAAGAGAAAAGTCGAAACAAGGTTTGTCTCCTCGTCTTGTAGCAAAATGTGGCCAAGTTGCGGGGTGTTTGGGTTTAATTCGTGGATGCCCCCGTCCTGGTACATGACTGGAACGGCGCTCCCTCGGTCGGTGCAGGTGCGAGCAGGTCGAGCAGGTGCGAGCAGGGCAGCGAGGACGCCGTGGACAGCTGCTTGCTAATCGCTGGGTATACCACAGAGCTTTGATTTTTCCCCATTTGTTAGTGGCGATTTTTATAGTCCAGTGGCAGTGTCCTTCAGTGACAGCGCGAGCAGCGTGCAACACTCCCGAAGCTCTCCCAAAAGGGACCCTAGGGTCCACGGTGGCAGGGCTCTGGAAGAGGGTGGCCGGAGAGGAATCCTTTCCAGCTACTCAAAGTGAGGCGGCAATGTTGTCTTCGCGGTGCCCAGGCATGTCTCCTACCCGGCTCCTAAATGCCAGTACTCTGTTTCGAACTGTTTGAGGCAGTATGGTATCGTGGACACAACCTCTGTTTGGACTTCAAAGTCCTGTTTTGAGTCTGAGAACCTTAGACTGAGAGTTCGGTAACGATCAGAGACTCTGGAACCCAATCAGCTGAAGGCACTCTGGCTGCGGGGCTTCCTAGCAGTATAACCTCGAGCAGGGCCTCCCTCTGCCTCTGTTCCCACATCTCTAAAGTCGTGTGACAACAGACCTGTGTCAGAGTTGTGAAGGAGGTATTAGTAGGTGTCTAGACATCTGCCAGCCAGAGTGTGCGTAAGAGAATGTGTCTACAGGGAGAGGGCGACGTGAATGGTATTTCAGGTTTTAGAATGTCAAGATAAGTAATCCCATTCAGTTGTAATATTAGTAGACGCCTATTCATTTCAAGGTGGGCTGGAGGCAGTGGGCCCCGCTCTTAAAGATGATTGAAGGGTTTGAGAAACTCAGAGCAGAGACAGAAGTGAGCTTTTTGGTTCCGGTTGGCAGGAGTTCGGGATTCCGAGAGCAGGCTGGTTAGGACATAGTCAGCGCTTCAGCCCTGGGCAGGAGCACATCAAGAGCTCTGCATTAGGACACAGATACTGATGACCCTGGTTGGGCTTGAGGAGGAACCCAGGACAACGGTGGGGAGGGCTCCGGGTGGGGAGACCTGGCCACGGTCATGGTCATGCTCTAGAAAAGACGGTGGGATGCAAAAGAGTGGGTTCAGTCACAATCAGTCATCTGAAAGGCAGGATCGAGGAGACTTGGCTCGTGATGGGGGGACGTGGGGAGGAGCAGGTGCAGGGTAAGTCTGGGCTGAAAGCCCACACTCTGGGAGGAGCTGTGGGGTGTGGAGGACTAATCCCGTTCCGTTGGGAGCACGGGTGGGGCTCTGCAGCCCACCTGTGTACAGTCACACTGTTCATTCTCGGTGCTTGCTTTCCTGTATTTTGTGAGTGGAGTTTACTTTAGCGTTTCTCTGCTCTACTGTGACATCCTCCAGCTTGTGTCAGGAATTACCATCTTTAATAATGGTGTATTATTCTGTTAGTAATGCTTTTGTTCAGACGCTCGAGGAAGCGTTGGCAGGTACCAGCCGATAATTCATTTATTGGTGTAGGTCATTTGAGGTTCTGAATGAAAGGAAAAGTTCTAGATCAGGCATCAGGGATATTAAAATAAGCAAAATCATGCAGGATATGCTTGTATGTTCCCTCCTATTCAGGATTTCAACTGATGGTATGGCCTATCCCAGAGAACTTTCTGGAAGATTCTTTATTTTCTATCTTAGTGAGGGCTCTTCTTGTTGCAGATACTTAAAGCTAGTTCAAACTGGCTTGCTGAAGGGGAGTTTGGCTCCGGAACTGGAAAATAACCAGAAGTTTACAAGTAATTTGGGCCTTAAATGTGGCTGAACCTCAGGGTTCCCAAGGCAACTGTTTCCCTGTGTCAGCCTGCTCTCTGGCAAGACCCCCCCACTGGTAGCCGCCAGTAGCCCCCCCAGAAATACTCTACAGCTCCAGCCTCTGCAAGAAGAAGGCTTCTCGGGGCGCCTGTGTGGCTCAGTAGGTTAAAGCCTCTGCGTTCAGCTCAGGTCATAAACCCAGGGTCCTGAGATCAAGTCCTGCATCGGGGTCTCTGCTCAGCGGGGAGCCTGCTTCCCCCTCTCTCTCTCTGCCTGCCTCTCTGCCTACTTGTGATCTCTGTCTGTCAAATAAATAAAATCTTTAAAAAAAAAAAAAAAAAAAAAAAAAACAAGACGAGGAGGAAGAAGGCTTCTCGTTTCCTTGCGGCCCCAGCAGAGTCCAGGGGGTAGAGCCACACTGGTCTAGTTCGGGTCCTCCTCTCACGTTCCCATCCCTGAACCAGCTGCTGAGGTGGAACGTGGACCCCACAGACTGGCCAGGCCCGGGAGCGGTGCCGGCAGAAACTGCCACCGAGGTGCTGTTCTCAAGCCAGGACCAGATGGATGCTGACCAAGCCGAACCAGACATCACAGCATCCATCCTCAAAATGATGCTCAACTCGGAACGGTTCGCCAAATAATGACAGAAAATTCATCCAACCGGTATCTGAGTATCTCACGCAGGCCCCGGGTGCACATCTCTTCCCCTGGCATGTAGCTCCCCATAGTCGTGCCCGCCCTGCTCGGGCCGCACATTTGCATCCAGCAGCTACCGTGCTGTTGATTAAACTGCGCCTTTCCTCCTTATTTTTGTATAACTTGTTAGCACACTGGTTATGGTAATTTCTTAAATGTAAAAAACTTGGTATTTATATCTTAACAAAACTCTTTGGTTTTGCCATAACAAAGTGCCACAAAGTAAGTGCCTTAGAACAACAGAAATGTGCTCTGGAAGCTAGAAACCCACTCTCCTGGTGTTGGCAGGGTCTGCTCTTTGTAAAGGCTCCATGGGAGGGTTGTTCCTGCCTCGTCCACCTTCTGGTGCTGACAGCAATCCTGGGCGTTCCTGGGCTGGTCTCCTTGTCTGTGTGCCTGTCTGTGTCTCTCAGATGGACACCTGCTTTCCTGGTGGGGCCCACCTACTCCAACACGACCTTGTCTTCACCCCGTTACGTCTGCAAAGACTCTGTTTCCAACAAAGCTCGTACCCACAGGTAGTGGGAGTTAGGACTGCATCCTGTTTGAGGGGATACCATTCAACCCACAACGCTGGTTAAGTTTTTAGGACAGACATTTGGAAAAAGTCAAGATAAATGGTACCGTAAGTAGAGATAGGGGCTCCTAGGAGAAACACTTAACCAAAAAAACAGGTTTTTTTCAAAGCAATGGAAAAATCCTGGTATGTTGTGGATGATTTTGTCTCTGCGCAAGGCTGAGCTAACACATTCGATGTTGTAAAAGGTTCCCAGTTTCCTTTATCTTAAAGAAGTCTTTCCTGTCCTGTAAGCAGCCCGGTGCCCAGGATGCCTCACAAGATTGGCTTCGTTGTCGTCAGCTCCTCTGGACATGAAGACGGCTTCAGCGCCCGGGAACTAATGATCCACGCGCCAACCGTCAGCGGGTGGAGGTCACCGAGGTGGGCCAGGCTGGGGCCGTGGGCTGGGGCAGCGGGCTGCCTTCCTCTGAGACTTCTGCTTTGTGTCACAACTCGGGCCTCAGAACCACGCGCCGTCTGTGCGGTGATGGGCTAGGTTGTTTCCATCTTTATATGTTTCTAAAGAAAATTTTTGGTGACTTTTTCCCTTATAATATTAACTGACCTTCACTTAAGAAACGTGCCACAGAGGACAGGGAGAAGGGACCGCACACGGCTGTTTAGGCAGCTTCCCTGGCGGCCCACTGGGCCTCCCGTCCCATCCACGTTCCGTGCCAGGCTCCCCGGTTTCACAGCTGCGCTCCTGTGGGTGAGACTTTGTGAACCCTGAACTTTAACTGAGAGCGTCTCTTTCCAGTGATTGTCTGGAATATTAGTACGCCTTTACAAATGCCCCTTGCTTGAGTAACATAATACTAGTTAGTACCTCTCTGTGACCTTCTCCGAAAGTAAGCCTTCTTTGAGAGGTCTTTGGTCTTCGCCAAGGGTAGAGTCCTGGGTGTTCATGAGCCCAGGGGCCTGCCCAGGCTTCCTGCCTGTGAGGCCGGCTCCCCATCCCCGTGTGCCCCCTCCCAGTCCCTGCCTCTCAGGTTCCCCACCGTCCTGTCACCTCTTAGTGCCCCTGAAGGACAGTTGTGATGCATGCTTGAGCTCCACAAACGACATCTGAATAACACAGTCCTAGACCTATTTTTTGAAGGATCTTAAAAAACGTACAACTTCCAAATTTTGTCCACGGTTTTCTTTAAACCATTTTGGAGGGGTTTTGTCATAATCAATCCGTAAGTGTCTTCGTGCCTGGAGTGACCTCACCGACGGTCGTAACAGACGTGCGCAGCATTTGAGGGCAGTAAATATCTTACACCTGGGGCCACGCTTGACCACCGTGGGGGACTGAGGAGCGCTCGTGTCACAAGCCTGTCCTAGCTGTCCTCCTGCCCCAGGCGCATCACTTAGGAGAGTTTCATCTCTGAAAACTCCAGGCAGCCACACCTCTGGGGTGAGAGTCCACCTGATCTGAGCTCACCCACCCCCTCCTCACTGCACACCCCCCAGCACCCCTGCACACCCCTCGGAGTTAGACGTGGTGGCTGCACAGATCGTCCTGCGCTCAGCCCGGTGTTCCTGTGCGCTCTCCCCTTTCTCTCCTCTGTCGTGCTGCTGTGAGACTCGCTACGCAGCCGTGGGTGAAGAGGGCCCTGGGGGCTGGTGGGGCCGGTGCCCAGTGGGCAAAGCAGGGGGATGAGGAGACGGGCTGCCAAGGATGAAGGAGGGTGGCTGGGGTCAGGAGTTTGTTTTTTCCATCATCTCTCATGCCCTTCAGGTGTCCACATGGAAATGTCAAATCACCAGCTCGATGATAGGCCTTGTGGGCCTGGACTTGGGGTGATGTCTAGTTGGGGTTCCCTGACAAGCAGGAGGTTTTTAAAGCCTGGGTCTGATAGGCTCCCCGCTGGTCAGTGTAGGGAGAGGAAGGAGACTGGAACCCAGCCCAGGGGCAGTGTAGGCCTGGACAGAGGTCATACGGACTCAGGCCTGTGGGCCGAGTGAAGCCGAGACCAGGAAGTACACTTGCACACAGCATCGTGGGGCTCAGCAGTGGCCTTGGCAAGAGTAAGCTGTGGAAATACAGGCCAAGTGCCCTGGAGGGGGCTGGGGAGGGGGTGCATGACAGAACAGCACTGGTTTGCCAGGGCAACCAAGTGCTGGCATGGAACCGAGAAGGGTGTGGGCTCACAGGAGGGGTTTCCTAAAATGGGGTTTCTAGAGTGTGTTTGTGTGTTGATGGGAGTGATGGGGAGAGAAAAGCCCCGGTGGGGTTAGGCAGGCTCTGGCACCGTCCAAGGGAGTGAGCAGGGGATGGGGCACCGGCAGGAGCGCTGGTCCATTCGGGGAGCAGTGCAGGCAGCCCCATTCGAGGCCTGTTTTCTCAGTGGAGGTGGGGGCCACTGAGAAAGGTGGTGGAGGGAGAGGGCGCCTGGCCAGTGGGCAGGAGTGGACTCCCCCACGAAGCCGCTGGGCCCTTTCCAGCTGTTCCGTCCTTTGCAGCTTCCCCCTCCCAGGGCGTTCAACACCCCACTGTTCTAACAATGCAGCATTTGCCGGCTCTGCATACGTAGCAGCCGCTGTCTGGGCGCTGTGCTCTGTGGCTCAGTCACAATCAGATCCTGCAGCCGACACTGTGGCTGTCCAGCCCGTTCTCATGCAGGCTGCTAATGTGCTCTGTCACTTATGAGGCGAAACTAGAAGCTCGCCCGTGGACACTGTGGGCTTCTCCTGCAGACCCGTGAGCTCGCGCAGTAGACACCCGCGCTCAGAGTCCCTGAGCGAGCGGCTTTCCGGAACCGCTTGGTTCCTGCGCCGAGTCCTTTGGCTCTGCCCTTCCCGCCACTACAGCCGCTTAAGACGGATGTGTCTATCTCGTGCTGAACTTCATTTCAGACCATTTCACTTCAGACCATTTTCCAGCTGCCAAAAGCCTGATTCACCTCAGGGGCGGGGCAGGCAGATCGCTCTGAACCGGAGCTTGGGCCCCTGCGGACGGCCGGGGGGCGTGCGGGGCGCCGTGCGCGCTGCTGGGAGCCCGCGCGGAAACTGCGAGAGATCCCACGTGTTTGCTTTCAGGTTTTGCCAGTTTCCACAAGAAATCGTTCTTCAGATGGTGGAGAGGTGTCGGATCAGGAAGCTGCAGCTGCTCGCCCACCAGTACATGATCGCGAGCAAGGTGGAGTTCTACGTCAGCGAGAGCCCGCCCGACTACTTGGCGCCCTACCAGGCCGAGCGGTTCCGGAGACTCGGGTAGGTGACACGGAAGGCTGGTGACGGGAACTCTTAACCTGACGCCACATGTCCGAGCGGCGGGAGTGAAGGGCCCACCTGTGCCGTCGGTCCCAGGCCGGGCTCCCGTGTGGGTCTCCGAGCAGCTGCCTCCGGGGACGCGCTCAGAAGCCGCACTGTCTGTGACAGCAGCGTCCGCCTCTGCTCCTCAGATGCAGAACTCGTTTCCGGAAAACTGGGTAGACCACAGTTTCTGGCCTTTTCCCGACGCGTTTCCATCCTAGACTTGATTTCAACTGAAACCTGTTGAGTTGAGTTCAGTTCCGTTCCATCGCGCGCACGTTTTCTGCCTGCGTGATTCGGGCGTGTGCTGTCCCTTTCAGCTACGTCTCTCTCTGTGACAACGAGAAGACGGGCTGCAAAGCCCGGGAGCTGAAGTCCGTCTACGTGGATGCGGTAGGACAGTTCCTGAAGCTGATTTTTCACGAGAACCATGTCAACAAGTACAACATATACAATCAGGTGAGACGCGCCCTCACCGTGACCGCGCCCCACCTCCTCGCAGCATCACGGGGAGGCAGAGGCCTTTCAAATCTTCGTTTAAGTCGCTGACTTTTGCGGAAGAGTGAGAGGCTGTCCAGGAGCCGTGCCATCAGGAGCCGCTGCCCCTCGCTGGGCACCGGGCCAACCCAGGTGCGGGGGTCGCTCAGGCTTTCGGGCTGCCCCAACCCAGGGCCTTCGCGTGAGGGAGAGAATCCGTTATGCCGTGAGATGGTGATGTTGTGGTGATGTCAGGTTTCAAGTCAGTATCATCTGCTGCTTTTTACAATTCTGTACCGTGTCCACTAGAAAACTTAGAATCACCTACGTGGCTGGCGGTGGTTCTGCAAGGTGGCGCTCTTCTAGACACCCGCTAACGCTCCACGAGACGAATCCCCTGCGTGGACTTGGAGATGGGGTTTCACGGTGGCAGCCCGGCTCCGGGTCCTCGTTCTTGTCTCTCCCTCCCTTTCGCCCCATCTTTCTGTTCCTTTTTCTCGTCTTTCAGTTCCGTTTCGGCACGACTCACATAGTAGAAACAGTCCTGTCCGAAGCAGAGTCTTCAGTAACGCGCACGCTGACACCACTCCCCGCCCCTGTAAGAGGAGGGCCGTCCCCGAACCAGAGTTGTGCAGCCAGCACGTTGGCTGGGGACAGCTCTCAGGTGCAATCCATTGCTCGGTCTGCCACAGTGCGCGGCCCCACAGTAACACCCCCTCACTCACTCCAGCCGCAGTGATGCTCGAGGGAGGGAGCGAGCGTGTGGGAAGGCGAGTCCTCCGCCCTCGAGGGGAGCCACAGACCCAGACAGACTGAGCCGTGCTGACGCAGGCTTTCAGTCCCTTGTCCGGTTTTCCGACATGGAGCAGACGGGACCCCGTGCTGGACTCTGCAGGGACGGTTCGATGCAATGCTCTGTTAAAACTGGGGAGGTTGTGAGCCATGTCCATCTTAATGTACTTTAGATATTGACATAACCATCTGATTAGGCGTTAGAATATTAACTTACATCGTTTACAAGAACCCTTAATAATAAACGTATAACGTGACATTTCACAGGTAATGCGCTTTGGTGCCTGTCATCCCATCTGATGACGGTGTGAGCACGCAGCTTGCAGTAAAGGGGTGTGTCACCACGAGCATTTCACACTTAATCTCCCCCACTTCCCTCTCTCTTAGGTCGCTCTGGTTGCAGTGAATATCATCGGAGACCCTGCAGAGTTTGGTGATGAAAGCAACATTGTAAGTTTGGGGAGTTTCATTCTTAAAGAAGAAAATGTATATCTAAAAACAGAGGATTGATTATTTTTGTCATAAAAAGTGTGAAAATCTTTATGAAATGGTTGACTAACTAGCAGATAAATTTTAGCAGCTATAGCGTTTACTCAAGAATTTTAACTGTGTCGGGGCACCTGGGTGGCTCAGTGGGTTAAGCCTCTGCCTTCAGCTCAGGTCATGATCTCCGGGTCCTGGGATCAAGCCCCACATCAGGGTCTCTGCTCAGTAGGGAGCTGCTTCCCTTCCTCTCTCTCTGCCTCTTTGTCTACTTGTGATCTCTGTCAAATAAATAAATAAAATCTTAAAAAAAAAAAAAAAAGAATTTTAACTGTGTCTCCAAAAAACTAGGATTCTCGAAGCCTGCAGACATCTTTATATCACACCGCCTCTTGGTTCAGGTTTCCCATTGTTCCTGTTTTCCTCTGAGACACTAAGCAGAGCTTTTTCTCCCAAAGACCTCTAGAGAGAAGCTGATTGACCATTACCTGGGGCACAACAGCGAGGACCCAGCTCTGGAAGGAACTTGTACTGGGTAAGAGTCTCCCCACAAGACCATCGCTCCTAAGACTCTCCTCAGAGTGGCCAAAGTGTGAGCCACCTGCAGAGGATTGCGGGTTCGAGACCCTCTAAATTCCACTGGGAACTAGATAAGCCACTAATGGGATTGCCTTAAAGATTCTTAAAGATTAAGGTCACTGTTGGACTTAGCACACCTTCATTTATGGCCCAGCGGAGACCACTCCATTTCCTGTGTGCTCACGTCCTGCTTGAGGGTTCCTCCATGCAGGTGAGAGGTCTGTCGCTGTCCTGTGATGTTTTATTGGCGCAGCCAGCGTCATAGGCAAGAGTGGAAGGAATCAGTGGACCCAGATCATCAGTCACTAGAGCCTCATCTGATGTCCGCTTGAGCCTCCCTACTCTCCTCCACCCCGTGACGGTGTGGCTCCCGCCTCCCTCGGGCTGGGGCCCTTGTGAAGCCCGGGCTGCAGGCCCAGGGGAGGCTCCCCCAGAAGCAAGGCTCGCTGTCTGCTGGCTCGCACACTTGGCACAGCCAGTGGGTCCTGAGTGACCGCAGAGAGAATCTCTCCATGTTTTCTGCAAGCGCAAGAGCCCGGCTTCAGAGTGAATCGCCTTGTCATTGGTTTGGACGGTCTTGCTTCCTGTGGAGCCTCCCTGGGCCTCCAGCCTGGCTGCCTGGGTGGCTGTCAGTAGGGAGGGCTTGAGAAGTAGAGGCTGTCCCTGAATGTGTATAAAATGGTGAGGAGAGTGACCTCTCCCCTACGCAGCCCTCGGTCTCCCACAGCCTCTCCCTGTGCCTGGCAGTAACAGCAGTGCCCTCCTTACCTGTCTGGGTGGGGACCGCCACACCATCCCCACCATCTGTCGGCCCCACCCCTGGGACAGCTCTTCGGCTCTGAGTGAAGCTCCAGTAGGGGACCGCGCGCAGCCTACCCAGCGGCCAGTTTGAGGGTCTCCCATGGGAGTCGTTCGGGTTATTTGGACTCTGATTAAATGAGCTGAGGGCAGTCGGCCCCACATATGCCCCACGAGTTCCTTATCAAGTTGGCTCCCCGGACTGGCCGACTGCAGTTTGTCTGTCCTGACTCCTCCGCAGGGCTTTCCGGTCCGTGGAAGGCTTGTGTGCGGGGCCCAGCCAGGGCTACCACTAGGGGGCATTCGTGAGCCGAGCACAACCTGTTCTGGGGAAGCTGCCCACGGCCCTGGAACTGACTCCCAGGCCAGATGACGGCGTGTTTTTCTGTGTAGCGTTTTCATAATGAAGTCTTCGTTCTCATCTCTGGGACTTGAAGGCAAAGTAATTCTGACTTGAAAGTACAGTATGTGTTTCGGTAAAAGTCGTTAACCTTGTGCGAATACCAAAGCATGTTGCTCTTTGGTCTTCGTGAGATTAATTGATGTTCCAAGCTGCGGAGGCTGAGCCCACCACCAGGCCTGGCCTAGCTGCTGGAATGCGTGTCCTGATCTCCAGGAGTCGGGAAGTGTTGGGGGGAACGTGTGATCGTTCTGAGAAACGATGTCATCCTGGGTCCTGTTTCAGTTTATTTTTAGACAACCGAATCTTTTGTGATAAGTAATACTTCCACGGGGACTTGCCCGTATCTAAAGGTATCCAAGTCACAGCCAACGACTGGCTGACTCTGTGCGGCTGGTGCGGCAGGCGGAGACTTGGAACGCGTCCTCTATCCATACTGCTGTTGGGCGCTGAGCCTGGCGCTGTGCCGTTAGGCCCCGGAGAAAGCTGCCGGCCACTGTAGAATTTGGAAGGAAGAATGAGATGATAATTAGGAATGGGTTGCTCAGATCACTAAACAGAACTTTGACTGCTGGGAGGATTTTTCTGATGTCCCAGGACTTGGGATACCGTACAGCCTGACCCTCTGAGCTGAGGCCGCAGTGTAGCCCACCTGCATCTTTGGTGCTTGTTGCAGTCACTGTGGTGCTGGTTCCGAATGCGGACACCTGGGCCACCTGGGACCCACCGAGTCAGCCTGTCTGAGAATGGGGCCTGGCAGTCTGCTTTGGCTTGGGCTTTCCCCTAGTCTACAAGTGATTCGTAGGCATGGTTGTGTCCCCGAGGCCCAGAACAAAGCCAGGCAGAGTCCACACTCAAAATATTTATGGACGAACGAATGCACCGAAGGCTCGGATACCCCCGGAGCAGTTTAACTAATGTCCAGAAGACCTGCCTGCCCGTAAGAGCTGGGTGACCTGAGGCCCCTTCCTGATTTTTCTGAGCCTCCACTGTCTCGGCAGGAATGCCCTGGGAGCAGGTGTATGGGCTGCCACAGCTGCAACTGAACCCCTAGCAGGAGCGCGGAGGGCTCCCTCTGCCACCGCCCTGGCACCCCACAGCAAAGTCAGCTCTAAAATGTTCATTTCTTTCGTTTAGGAAATCTGACTATATTTCTCCGCTAGACGACTTAGCTTTTGACATGTACCAAGATCCAGAAGTAGCCCAGATCATACGGAAATTAGATGAGAGGAAACGTGAAGCCGTCCAAAAGGAGCGTTACGACTATGCTAAGAAGCTAAAACAAGCTATTGCTGATTTGCAAAAGGTACTGCTCCCAGAGAGAACGGTCTTCGCTCGGGTGTGGGAGAAGGCGGTCAGTGGTCCCGACCACTGGCGCAACAAAGGCGTAGGTCGCTGAAAGCTGTGGACACTAGTGTGGGTCCGAGGAGGTCAGAAAAATAAAGTTACGGACGGATAAGCCCCTAGATGAAATGTAAGTGAAGCCACACGCTCAGGCTGTCCTGACGCTGTCCTCAGACACCGCGTTGCTGTCCTTAAGTGATAGAAACACTGAGATGTCTCCCATCCCCGAGAACTCGCGCGGTGTGGGCCAGCGCGGCTGCCGTCGCGTGGCCCAGGCTCGGCGCCCCCACCCCGAGCAGGCTCCGCGGGCGGCCAGCACCCCTGTGCCCCGGGCCTCGCTGCGCACCGGGGGAGGGGGGGCAGGTAGGGGCGGGTTTGAAGCGGCACGGCCTCGTGTGCTTCAGGTCGGGGAGCGGCTCGGGCGGTTCGAGGTGGAGAAGCGCTGCGCGGTGGAGAGGGAGGACTACGACCTGGCCAAGGAGAAGAAGCTGCAGATGGAGCGGTTCCGCGGCCAAGTGTACGAGCAGCTGCGGCTGCACAGCCTCGTGGACGCCGAGCCGGTGGGTGCCCGGCCCCGCCTCGCGGGACCACGCGTCCTCCGGGGGCGCAGGGGAGCGCACACGGCTCCATCACGGGCAGGCCATGGTTCCGACGGGCGGCGTCAGCTCTGGGCCCCACGTCGGAGGTGCTGCTGGGCGCATGCTCACAGGCGGACCCAGGGCAGGGGGCTGAGGGGACAAGGCCGGGATTTCGCCTCTCCTCCCCAGCTCACCCTCATTTGTAAGATGACCTGAGGGCAGCGCTGCCCCACGTATACCCCGTGAGTGACCGCATGGGGGATCGTGTGCGGAGAACCCTAGCAGCCTCGGCTTGTCGAGACCATGTGTCCTGGGAGACGCTCCGCCACGGATCTCTAGAAGCCCCAGAGCAGTGGGTGTGCGACCCGCATGGCACAGTCACGCAGGACAGGACAGACCCTGGAGCCATGCTACCTGGACTCCGACGCAGCCCCTTTGCTGGCGGTGTGATCTCAGGGTCCTTCCTTAGCCACTCTGCCTGTTTCCTTCTCCCATTTATGGAGTAAAAGTGTGCATTAGATGAGACCATCTGTCCGGCACATTTACCGCCGTGGCAGGCACACGGTAGCCATGTCACAATGACCCAAAACAGCCTGCTCTTGCCCCCCATGGGGTGCACGGCCGCTCCAGGGCTGAGGACGCCCAGGTGCTTCCTACCCCCCGTGCCGCGTCCTCGCTGACAGGTGTGTGCGCGTGCCTCCACGCTGGGTGACCTGGGCCCCGTGCTTGCCATCACACCGGCACCCGGGTGTGCTGTGGAGGGCACACGGCCACCGTCAAGAGACAGTTGAAAGCCTGGGATAGGACTGGGGACACTATTGACACAGATTGTCACTGCCTTCCTAAATGCTTTTGTCACCCCCTCCACCCCCCGAAGGGTGCGGCAACAGCACTAGGAGTGAAGTGCCCTGTTCTTCCCCAGATGCGAGGGACTTCCGACCTGCCCCTCCAGCCCCTGGCTCACTCCTCCAGTCCTCGCCACCCGCAGCCAGTGCCGTCTTTGCCGCAAGAAGAAAGCGCACCAGAAAGCCAGTTTGCAGAGCCTTGCCTTCAGGACAAGCCTCCAGCGCATCCCCTGGGCCCTTCTCAGCACTCTGCAGTGGACCCGTCACCGCCCGCTGCAGACCCTCATCTCAAGACCCACGTAGGTAACTCAGTTTTGGACTGTGTGCGGTTCATTCAGCAGACACACAGGGAGGACCCGCGTGGTGCCAAGGGTGCCCGACGGCAAAACCTTCCTGGCCTACGTTCCAGGAGAGGGTAAATGTTGATGCCAGAGCGTGGTGGTGGCAGACGCAGCTAGCAGGTAACGACATGTCACTGGAGGTCCTGTCTGCAGTCGGAGGTGTCAGGCCCCCCTGCTTCTGTCCCATCAGCCCGTCATCCGGGACACCCCATCCTTCCGAGCCTCTGCTTTCCTCTCTGTACAAATGTACGAGCATCTGCTTGAAGGTTTGTTTCCGGGAACAAACGAGAGCGTGTTTGTAGGGCACCTGGCACGAACCGGCTGCAGTAAAACCTCCATGCGAGTCCTGCGTGGTTACCGTACTTGGAGGGTTTTCTGTGCTGTGAGTCCCAGAGCACCTCGCTCAGACGGGGCCGCTCGGGACGTCAGAGCTCGTGTGGGCTTCAGGGCTCGGCAGCTCCACAGTGTCCTCAGTACCTGCTCTCTTCCTATCCCTCCTCTCCGTTTCTGTGGTTCCCAGACCCCCCGGGGCTGGAGCTGTCACACGGCCCTCAGCCTCACGCCTGCACACTGTCCCCTCGGAGCGGGGTGCATCCCATTCTGAGCAAGAGTCTCTGAGTTTGTCAGTCACGTGCCCGCCTCCGAGTGAGGACGAGGACCGAAGGAGGACCTCGCTGGAGCCCTGTCGGGCGTGCAAGGCAGCGTGGCCGGTGGACTCTGGGGAGGGAGGCGGGTGTCAGGTGGGCACAGGCAAGTGGGTGCTGCAGTCTGAGGCCCAGGAAAGCCGGAGAGGACGGCGCTGGTGCTGCTGCCCTCCCAGGGCATGGTTCTGAAGGCCCCGTCATCCCCGCTGGGAGCGTCTCATCTGTAGCGTCATTGCTCCAAGTCACATTGAGTACTTTGCTGTAAAATGCCCTAATTTTCCCTTTGTCCACATGTCAGCATGTTTTGTTTAACAGCAGAGTAGATTTTAGAACACGAGTAACTCGCCTGCACGCGCCCTGTTAAGAACTCAGTGGGTGTCCAATGTGAGTGTCACCGTGACACCTGCCTCGGAGAAGGACTCTGGAATCTGTTCTCGCCTAACTTCCCGAAAGGTTGCCACCTTGTACGTGTCAGGTGGCCTGGGGATGGAAGCCCCAGGAGGTGGGGTGTCCGTGTCGCTCATCGCATGGCGGGGGGCCCAGCGAGCCTCTGCGGGGTTGGGGGGGTGCGTGTGGCCGACCGCCGTCCACCCAGAGCACAGGAAGGCTGTGAAGGGTCGTGAGCTTTGCTGTCTGCTTTAGTATACATCTGCCAGGTAACGATCACATTTAAAATGAGGCCTGATACTTATTTCCAAGTCACAAACTAAGGAAAACAACAGAAGTCTTGTCAGGAAAGAAAACATAATAACTTTACTGCTTCACACTTCATGTGTAAGCTTCACATCTGCTGAACTGTGATCACTAGTGCTAGGTGGTAGCAGAGGCTGAATCTGGGTCGCTTTTCTGTTGGGTCTGCAGTGCACTTAGAAAGGTGTGGAAACCGTGATCTCATGTTTTCAGCTGAATTCTGTCATATAAAGTATTCTGATCTGATACAACTGCTGTCGTGTGGAGCAGTAGGCCTGCGGTGTAGACGCGGTGGTGGCAGGCGCGGAGCCCGGGGAGCTCTGCAGCCGCCCTTCCTCTCCCGTAGCTCCTGTCTGTGCCCTACGATGAGCGGCCCCTTCCTGCCTCGCGGAAGCAGCCGGCAGCCGCCGCCCCAGAACCGGAAAAGAGTGACACTGATGTCAGCGAGGCTCCCAGAGGAGGAGCTGCTGGAGAGCCGGAGCCCTTGACCGAGAAGGCCCTGAGGGAGGCCGGCCCCGCCGTGGACGTGCTGGGAGAAAGCCTGGTAGGCCAAGGGCCACGGGTGGGTCCGCCGATTGGGTAGCAAATGTCCAGGGACACACCCTCGGCTTCGTGACATCATTGGCTTCCCTTTGGCCTCCATATTTAGCCAAAGTCTTTCAATAATTATTATATAAAACACCAGAAACAGAGGCTAGAATTTAAGATTTTATGAATGCATGTTTCTTTTAGACTGGGGGTTTCTGTCTAGTACTGACAGAGCTGGGATTGAACATCTGCCCCCTCCTGGAACACCTGCCCGTCCCAGGGGAGATGATGGCAAAGAGACCAGAAGACGGAGGTGTCTTCCTATGGAAATGAGCCTAGTGGGTTTTCCCCTCGTTCCTAGGATTTCTCTTGGCGGAACTTCTACTTCCCGTATTTTAACAGGCTTCAGGCTTCAGTATTCAGTGTTAGAGAAATCTCTTCCCTAAACACACACGCTTATTCTGTTCCCAGAGACTTTTCTCGGCGTGTCGGGTTGCGCGGTGTTGGGGGCGGTGTCGCTGCTGTGTCCGCTGAGTCGGGCCGGCCTCCGCTCTGTGGTAGGTCGCAGGGGCCTACTCCAGGACGTGGTCGTACCGGGAGGACGCGTTGCTCGCCCTGTACAAGCAGCTGACGGAGACGCCCGCCGGGGCCCCGAAGGAGGAGCTGAAGAGCGCGCTGCGCGCCTCCGTCTTCCTCGTGAGAAGAGCCCTCAGGGACATAGTGACCCCGGTGAGCGCCCTCCGCCCTCAGAGTCCCGGCTGCGGTGCCCCAGGGGCTCGGGTGGCCCGGGGGTAGCACAGCGTGTCACTAGGCATGAAGGTTCTCTAGCAAGAAACGTGGTCAGCGAAGAGCCTGTGCCGTCTGTCCTCAGCTGGCCACGCGCGCTGCCCTTGACCGCCATCAGCCTCCCCGCGCCCTAGAAGCCAGGGTCCGCAGAGGCCCGTCTCCCGGGGACTGATGAAACGCTCGGTTCCCGATTTTCCTTTTCGCGGAACCTGAGGGGCTTGGCTTTATTCTGGATTCCCCTGACTCGGAAGGGGCTGTGAGAGTGAGCACACCCGGGCACACTGCCTGCACGGCCGCAGCTGGGAGGGCTCGGGGTGTGGCCTCCAGGCCGCTGCCGTCTGACACACGAGATGAGAGCGCGCGCCTTCCGGACGCAGCACTGCATTCAGAAGGTGGTTTCCAGCTCGGTGTCTCCAGCCTCTGGGGCAGCACGGATTGTCCGGCATAACGTTCGTGTTTGTCACTAGCGGTCAGTGTGTTTTCTTTGCTGGAGTGCAGCTACGGGAACTCCTCTGCTTTTACTGCTTTTTTCTAGGTTTTTCAGGCTTCTTTGAAATTGTTGAAAATGCTAATTACGCAGTACATTCCTAAACACAAGCTGAGTAAGCTTGAAACCGCTCACTGTGTGGAAAGAACCGTCCCCGTCCTGCTCACCAGGACTGGAGACTCTTCTGCTCGCCTCCGAGTCGTCGCCTCAAATTTTATTCAGGTATGAACTTCGTCGTAAAATTCGAAACAGTCAATAAGGAGTCTGTTACGACGCTATTTGACTTTATGAATACCTTACCAGTTCCTGCTCTCCTAAGAGCATTATCGATCCTCCTCGTGACTCCCTGTCCTGCTTGCCTGGTGCTCCGAGAGCCGGAGTCTGCCTCTGATGAGAGTCTGACTCATCTAATACCGCTCTGTTCAGGACGCGCTGGGAGCTTCTGCCAAGAAGACGTGGAAAACTAAATGGGAATAGAAAACTGGGGGTAAAGAGATAGTAATTGTGGGATGACCTCAGTCTAAATAGTTTTGTTCATTCAACAGACGTGCCTCCTCCAGGCCAGGTGTTGTGGGGAAAGCGAGAGAGCTCTGGGGGTTCGGACCCTGAGTGAGACCCGAGCTTGGGCTTCAGCAGGTCCCCGGGTTCCTCCCGATTTCATCAACACTCTGTTGGGAAGGATTCCGCAGCTTTCCCGGTGTCTCGGGGGGGTCAGTGTTCCAGTGTGAAGAACACCCGTCTCACCTCCTTTAACCTGAGTTCTGGGGGAGAATGTATGGAAGTAGGTTATACTGACAGGGAGGTAACGTGATGCTCCAGTCTACGAGGTGCTCCCGCTCTGTGGGGCTCCGAGTCTGGGGGAGGTGGCGCCTCTCAACAGGCACATTGAAAAGGAGAGTGTGTCATTCCTCCCTTTCCTCATGTATTTTTTAAGGGAGGAAGAGGAAGTGGAGACGAGGGGTGGGGCTGAGGGAGAGAATCCCAAGCAGGCTCCCTGCTGAGCATGGAACCCAGCGCAGGGCTGTCCCGTGACCCCGAGATCAGGACCTGAGCTAAAATCAGGAGTCGGAACTCAACCAACTGAGCCACCCAGGAGCTCCCAAAACTGATTTCTGTCTGTGTCGCAGCCCACATGCTTCGGCATTTCGTCATTCCTCTTCCTGTGTCTGGCTGCCTGAACGCTAAACACCTTAATTATGGAAAGACTTGCTCGTTGCCATGGGGCCTCACACGCCCCGGTGAGCCCAGAGGGGTCTCGCCACCCAGAGACCGTGCACCGCTACCCTCTAGGCTGACAGGTCATAAATACTGACACAGTATCATTTGTTTTAGAATTTTAGAAACCAGAAAACCTTTTTCCTGAAGTTGGGAAATCCTGAGGAGTGAAATCTTTTAGTTTTAGATCACATTTCTGGTAAAGACTTCATTTGTCTGTGCGTGAACATGTTTTATATTTTATGGTTTGGGGTTTTGTTTTTAATCATTATGTCTTAAATAGAATACGCACGCGTTAGAGATAAACTATTTTACCGCCATATTTTATTCCCTATTTTTTCTTCCATGTTGATCTCAAGGACTAAACTGAAGTATACTAAGCCGCCTCTAGCATTTTCCAGTACAGATTAACACAGTCGTGTTGGTTTTCATAGGAAATGGCCTTGTTCAAGGAAGTCAAGTCTCTCCAAATTATCCCATCGTACTTGGTGCAGCCGTTAAAAGCCAACGCTTCGAACCATCTGGCCATGAGCCAGATAGGCCTCCTGGCCCGGCTTCTGAAAGACCTGGGCACCGGGGGCTCGGGCTTCACCATTGACAACGTGATGAAGGTAAGCGCACCTCTGGTGCCATGCGGCCGAGGCCTCGGTGCTTGCGATGGGCCTGGAGCGCGGTGGGCGTCTGGTCCGTCGGTGCTTGTTGAGTGAGTGAGCGAGTGAACGGCTGCAGAGGAACAGCCGCCGCCTCAGCAAGCGGAGGAGGCACCGGAAGGCCTCCCGCTCCTCGCCCTGCCACGAGGCGGCGCGCACGTGTGGACGCTGGGCCACGGTGGCGGACGGACTGTCCGTAAGAGAGAAGCACAGAGTCCCCGAGGACACCCCGTGGTGCAGCGGGACTGGACGCCCTGACGAAAGCACGGACGTTCCGGGAGCGGGACTACCAGCGCGAGGAGTCCCTCCCTAACTTCAGATATGCGGGAAGGGCGCTCGGAGCGCGGCCGGCGCGTGGCCAGACGCCGAGCTGTGGCACTCTCATGCACCAGCGCTCCACGTTCGCTCCCGTCCGTGTGGGAAGGAGTGGGTCTCCGTAGATCCCACATGTGCAGCGACTCGGAAGCCTGGCCTGGGTCCTCATGGAGTCACACATGCCGTCGGGAGAGGCAGGAGCAAGTCAGTTCCTGTGTTTTCTCTACGGAAGCGTGATTTAGACGCCGAAGTAAATAAGCCTTCGGACACTCCCTCCCCTGGCTGCTGGAGCTCCGTGCCCCACTCATCCCATTTTTGGCCTCGTCGTCTGGGTCCCTTTTCTGGTTTTTCTTCATCCTCCTGATCTCGTTAACGTTGGAGTGTCCAGGCCTCCTTTTCTCATTTCTGTGCACACACCTTCCCTGGGTGACCCGTCCGTGGAAGACACAGTCTCTGTGCCGCCCTCCCCAGACGCCTGACTCCTCCGGCAAGCGGTGTCCGCCCCTCGTCCCAGTGGAACGCCTGCCCTCGCCTCTGACCTGCTCCGTCTCGGCCTTCCCCGTTTCTGTAAATGGCAATGGCGTTCTTCTCTTTGCTCAGCAAGTGCTGTGGGCTCTTCCTGTGGATCTCTCCAGACGCTGGCCAGGTGTCCCCACTCCCCTGCGGCCCTCAGGTCCGGCCCCCGTCATCACTTGCATGGCCGGCCACTGCCAGCGCCCCAGTGGACTTCTCCTCCTGACTCGCCCTGCAGTCACTCGGACCACTCTCTGTCTTGCCTCCAAGTGCAGTTTCCTCGTTCCCCAGCACAGAACACGAAGCCCGCCCTGCACCGGTCAGTTCCCGTTACACGGCGCCCCGCTTCGAGATGCCGGCGCTGGCGTCTGTCCCAGTGCGCTGCAGCGGCACACGCACATCTCGGCAGGGTAGCGTGGGAAGCGTTGGTCACACTCCCGGGCGGTCCCGTGCAGCTCGCCAGGAGAGGGGTCACTCTGCCCCACGCGGGCCTTTGGCCTCCATCTCCTTCCACTAGGACACCACCAGCTTCTCACACGACTCAGAGGTCACCGAACAGACCAAGTGAGTGGGGGTGGTGAGGGGGTCTTTATGGGCCGGGCCGCTCCCACCCGCCCTTTGCCGGACGGGCACTTGGGCCCGGGACGCGTGGCGTAGCTGTGCACTTGGGAGAAGGCAGCCGGCTGGTCAAGCGCGCGGCTGTATCTGGGCCCCTACACGTGGGAAGGGTGGATCCAGGTGGAGGGAGGAGAAGGAAGAAGTAAATGGAAGTTGGAAAGAGGGTCAGTTCCGGCAGGAGCGGAGTTCCCGAGTGGCCAGCGGGATCGGGCCCTGGCGTAGCCGCAGGAAGGCTGGCTGCATGCAGAGCGGGGAAGGTGCATCCTCTCCACGGACGAGGGCCGCTTGAAGCCTGACTGGACACTGCAGTTTGAGAGACAAGAGTGACATATGAACCTGCCCCTTGACATCTCAGAAGCTGAACTGACCCGAAATGCCTCAGGTCGGGTCACTGTGCGCTGCTCAGGACCCCTGTGGCACCTGTCGGGGGCAGTGGCACAGTTGCGAGTGCCCGGGCCCGGGGTAGAACCAGGAGCCTGTGGCAGGCCGAGCCTGGGGGAAGTGTGAGGCCAGCACCCAGAGCCCCACGGGCAGATGTCAACTGACTGAGCATGGTGGCGACAGTGTGGGATGGGACAAAGGTCTCACGGCCGGTCCTTGTGACACCAAACCGTAGAGCAGCTGAAATGGATTGTGGCCGATGAACATCCTTGACAGGAATGTGGGGTAGGGAGAAGGGAGGTTTCAAAGAAGGACAAGCACGGTGTACTGTTTAGAACATCCAACAAAACCCCACGTATGCACCCAGCGCGCGCGCACGCACACACACTAGGGAGCGCGCGTCTGGGTGGGCCCCAGAGGCTTCTGCTACCGTGTTTCGTTTCTTAAAGATCTGAAGCAGACACGGCCACATTACGACGTCGGTTAACGTGGGTGGTGGACGCGCGGGGTTTCTTATGTTTCCCTTCTCTGTGATTGGAAGATTTTATAATATATAATTTAATATGATGTCCGTGCGAGGATGGAACCTAGACAATGTTTGTTGGCCTGTGAGTGGAGAGAAGCAAAACCCAGCGCTGCGTGTATACAACCAGCATGAGCTCCACTGCATGTGTGAGGCAAACAGGGAGAAAAACTTGGTGTCGTGATAACCAGAATTGTGTGGGTGGTGGTCTTTTTTTTCCTTTTCAAACTTTTATAACGTGCCTCCATTTCCTTTATGCTGGGGAAAAATAAACTCTGTTATTGTCAGACTCAGTCACCACAAGAACCCCTCCCGACCTATGTTCAGTTTTCAGTGAGCGCCCTGGAGCACAGAGTGTATGAGGTCCGGGAGACCGCGGTTAGAGTCATTTTGGACATGTATAAGCAGCACCGGGCTCTTATTCTAGAGTACCTCCCTCCAGACGACACCACCACGCGCAAGAATGTTCTCTATAAAACAATTTTTGAGGGATTTGCTAAAATAGACGGCAGACCTACAGATGCTGAAATTAGGGTAAGTCAATTTTTATGAAATTACGACTTAATCCTTTGTTGAAGCTGTTTGGTCACCCAGTAAACCGACAGATCGCTCAAGGAGCTTCGGGTGCCGGAGACCAGGGGAACGTCATCTCCTGAGTTCAGATCCCGGCTGCTCCACACCCTGCCTGGGAGACTCCGTCTCCCCATCTGCAAACAGGAACAGTGACAGCCGGGGGATGTGTGTGGTTTTATCCGTCAGTAAACATTTATCGGGTGAAGCTGGGCGAGGTGGCTTGACCCCAGTTGTACTGTTAGTCTCAGTGACTGCCATAACGCGTAAGAAATGTAATCCGCGTGCCATAATGTTCTCCCGATTTCTAAGACTACCCTAAATTGCTCTTCTAATGGAAAAAATAATTTCCACACCAGGCACAGAAGAAAGCAGCTACAGAAGAAGCGGAAAAACGAAAGAAAGAAGAGATTAAAGCTTTGCAAGGGCAGCTGGCCACGCTCAAGGGCACTGAGGCTGAAGCCCAGGTTGGGAAGGCCACGGTCTCCTCCCCCCTGCG
This sequence comes from Eira barbara, assembly GCA_020311275.1. Lineage (NCBI taxonomy): Eukaryota > Metazoa > Chordata > Mammalia > Carnivora > Mustelidae > Eira > Eira barbara. The sequence continues at coordinate 2,156,406 of JAHRIG010000041.1, read as the reverse complement.
CTCGCGGACGCCCCGACTGCTGTCCCACAGACACATACACGGCGTGCTTGCTTTCCTCTCCCAGCGCGATGTAGACGAGACCTGTAGGCTGTGTTGCTCTTTAAAAACTAGCTTCGGGTTGCATAAAAGGAACCGTCCGTCAGCTAGTTGGAATTAGGTACTGATTCCAGGGAGAGGCGTGAGCTGCTGGCGATGGTTAGAGAGGAAACTCCGGGGCTAAAGGCAGGAGGCGCAGGACAGATTTCCTCTTCGCAGCTCCTAGTCTCCCTCAGACACAAAGGACAAAAAGAAGCGTGTAAGTGAAGATCCGATTTCCATGCACTGAAGGTGGCAGGTTTCAGGGCATTCTTCCCCCTCAGGAAGCCCCTGGTCCTCAGCCTCCGGGAGACACCATCCAAGGGGTCAGAGAGTGACTGCCCTGTTTCTGAATTTACACCAGTTTCAGGATGTTCACTTTGTCACTCAGGCCCTTAAGTTGAAAGAAAAGGGGAGGGGGTGGGAGGAGCCCATCAGGGAGCACGAGGTTTCAGGGGTGCAGGAAGAGAAGGTTCTAGAGTGTGCTGCGCGGCCCGTCCCTGGTGACGGGACCGCACTGCACCCGCACAGGCCGCTAGGAGGACGGAGCTCGCGGTGAGGGTTCTTGCCAAGGCTCAGAGAGGGAGAAAACAGCTGAGTATATGCTGGAGTCGCCTGTGGCCCAGGCCGCAGTGACGATTTGGGGCGCTGGCTGCTGGGGGGGCCGTTGCGGAAGGGGGCTCCTGGGGATGGGGCCTCACACCATGGAGTCAGGATGGTTCTTTTTTTTTTTTTTAAGATTTTATTTATTTTGAGCAAGAGAAGTGGGGGAAAGGCAGAGAGAGGGGGAAGCAGGCTCCCTGCTGAGCAGGGAGCCCTATGTGGGGCTCGATCCCAGGACCCTGGGATCATGACCTGAGCCGAAAGCAGATGCTCAGTGACTGACGCCCCCCGAGGCGTCCTTCAAGCGTGGTCTTTTGGGGCATCCATGTTTCGTCCTATTCTCACAGCCACCTGCCAAAGCAGGTCCAACAGGTGCTCGTGACTTTTTCTAATGTTATACAAACAAAGAAACAAATTTATTTATTTATATTTTGAGAGAGGGAGAGAGAGAGCGTGAGCGGGGGAGGGGACAGAGAGGGAGAGAGAATCTCAAGCAGGCTCCACGCCCAGCACAGGGCCCAACACAGGGCTTGATCTCACGACCCTGAGATCATAACCTGAGCCAAAATCAAGAGTCAGACGCTTAACCCACTGAGCCACCCAGGTGCCCCAGTGGGGAAGCAGATTTTTAAAACTAAAGTGACTTAAAGCACAGATCTCTCAGGGGTTAAGCCAGGACAGCCAGGCTGTGCTGCTCACCAGCCCTCTCCGCATCACAGCACCGAGCCACAGTGAGTCCAGTCCCAGATGGCATGGGTTCCACTAAGGCCACGTGCCCCCCACAGGTATCTGTGGACATGGTACTGGATAACCTCATCCTTCAGCTTTCCCGGCACCTTCGTCACTTCTTCTCCGTTCGTTACGTGTTTGCTGAGCACCTGCTCAGTGCCAGGCATTGTGCTGGGCTCCGGGAATAAGCCGGGAACAAAACCAAGTCCTGCCCCCTCCCCAGGCCCTCCCCAAGGGAAAGAGACAGTGAAAGAAAGCGCAGAGAGGAGCGCACAGCGGGCGCCGACATCAGCCCACTGTCTTCGAACAGTCGCAGACGATGCTGCGATCTGTTTCTCTGTAGTTTTTATCGCGGTAAAATATTCATAGCATGTTTTAACCCATTTTAACCGTATCCGAGTATACACTCCGTGCCACTAAGTGCCCTCACAGGGTTAGCACCAGGCCCACCATCCAGCTCCAAAACTTCCGCGAATGAGAGAATTTTTAGACTGCCCGATTGCTCCAGAGTTTTAGAAAAAAAGAGTTAAAAGTTACTGATAGGTTTCCTAAGCTATTCGAAGCACCAAGAAGGTAAAACTTGAAACTAAAATTCAGCTTTCAGCATTGTTTACATTGTCTCCCTGCAAAACGCACAAACCCATCTCTCTTAAGAGGCTTTGGTGCCTAAAATCCAGTGCCACTGAGTGTGCCTTCTGTGTAGGCGCAGAAATCGTGTGAGCCGGGAGCCGGCCTCACGCAGTCTACTGTCCCTCACTGGCTCCAGGGTGGTACTCTGGGCTGTGTCTCCTCCTCCGGGCTTGGCCGTGACATAAGTCACTTACTATGATGCGAAGCTTGATTCTCTATAAATGCGGCAGACCGTACCCATGTTTGTAACGCATCCCTTAAATGCTAGTGTAGGGCCACCCACTGTCCCTCTTCTCTGAAACCAAAAGTCCAAGAAGGCCTTCAACCCCCGCCCCAGACCAGGCTGGTTGGTCCCCAGGGTGCTGCGAGGCGCTCCCGACGTGGTCAGTCTTTGTAGGGACGATAGCCGTGTGCAGAGAGCTGAGGAGGAGACATGCTAACGTGGCTCCCAGAGCTCTGGCAGGGGAGGACTGGGGACAGCCCAGGAGCCGCAGTGGGAAGGCCTGAGCCCCAGCATGGCTGCCACCCGCAGTGACACTCAGCTGCTTGTAAGGGACCCCTCTGTCCAGTCCACGTCTTGGAGCTCCCCTGCCCACTTAGCACCCCAGACACAGGTGTCTGACCCAGGGGAGGGGCCTGGCAGGAGGAGCAAGGCCCGGCCCGTCAGACCGGCGGCTGCCTCGGCATGGGAGCGCTCTCATGCCAGGTTACCCGCTGAGTCCACAAGCGTGCTGGGGACTGTGTGTGCCAGAGAACAGAACAGACAGAAGTCTCCGTCGTCGGGGACCCTCACCTCTTTCAGTGGCATACGATGGTGATGAGGATACACAAGGGAGTGTGTGAGAGTGGCCAGGGCCGAGGAGGGGCTCGAGGAGAGGGGCTGCTGGCTGACACCTTGCCCTCAGGGGACTGGGGGAGGGGGAGCCTGGGCGAGAGGAGGAGAGGGCCAGAGCTTGGGTGCCAGGGTCCTTGGAGGGGCAGCTGGAGCCGGGTGGCTGGTGTCCAGAGACCACTGCAGACACGAGATGAGGGGACAGGTGACTTAGGAAGCCGGCTGAGAGTCTCGGGCAAGAGTAAATCAATCTGGCGAGGCTTTCACGGGCCCACCAGCCCCCGCATGGGAGGGCCCCCGGAGGCAGGGCCCCCAAGCTGGTGAGAGGAGGCCTGGCCTGAATGGAGAGAAGGGGAGGCGTCCGTGGCCTCCCACAGTGTGCGCCGGGGCCTCCGGAGCCTGATCTGCAGCCAGGCAGGCCGGGGCAGCTGCTCAGCCTGGGCAGGAGAGGCTGGGTCCTGGGACCTTCAAGGAGAGAGGACTTGAACCCTTGGTCATCCCCACTGAGGGCTGTGAGCCTGGGAACCGGGAAGAGCGTACGTAGCGTGAGAGCCAGGAACGGGGAGGCGGCCAAGGAGATGGGGCTCATGGGGCGCCCCAGGCATCCGGTGACAAGGGTGATAGTCATGTGCTGCCCAGAGCCCACGGGCACTGAGGACGGTGAGCCGCTGGGAAGCAGCAGCAGGGCTGGGGCCCATGGCGGGGCTTGTGAGGGGAAGGCACACGTTTGGGCGTTGACGGCGCACAGAGCTGTTACTTGTTGGTGGAAAGTCAGAAAACAGAAGCACAGACAGACTCTCGCGTGCGGCCGTCGTCCCTGACCTGTCCGTTTCTGTTCTCAGGGGAGAGGAGCCCCCCCGGTGGAGGCAGACAGTCAGGGTAGGTACCAGTTGCGGGGCTGCCGGCAGCGGCCGCCTCCGTCCCCGAGCAGGTGCCGGGGATGGAAGATGAACACAAACCTTGTCGCCTAGTGTGCTTTTTTTTTTTTTTTTAAGACTCATCGGTTTGAGAGAGCGTTCGCGCCCAGGAGCCTGGGCGGGGGGAGGGGCAGAGGGGGAGAGAGAAGCCGACTCCCCGCTGAGCGCAGAGCCCCACACGGGGCTCGATCCCACCACCCCGAGACCATGACCCATGCCAACACCGAGAGTCGGACCCTCAACAGACAGGGGCACCCAGACGCCCCTCGACCCGTAGCTCTTAAACGTGTTTCACATCAAAGTGGCTGCTACACATTTGGAAACGACAGAAAGTTACTTTAAATGATTTCTTGTCTCCTTTCAGATACACAAGGAGGGAAAGCAGCCCCAGCCCCGGCTCCAGAAGGCCCAGATAATCACTACTTGGATAAGTGAGTAGCGGTGTCTCTAGCTGTGAGGACTGGAGGCGTGAGCCGCGGCACGTGTGCAGGGGAAGGGTTTCCTCGAGCGCGGCTGGATACTGTCAGCCCACGGGCTCTTCCCCGCCATCCGTCATCCCTAAAGGAAGGGCGATGGCCCTCCCGACCCACAGGCCCCCTTTGCCCCCAGAGAAGTCAGCAGCCCGTTTGTCAGACACAGAGCGCTGTGACCGCAGATACTTTCCCCTTCGAGTCAGATGTCTTTGTTCTCGTGACTTCGCTAGCATCTGTGCTAGATCACGCTGGCAGGGTAGAAGCTGAGGGGACCTTGAGCTAATCTGTCCCCAACACCCGCTCCTCCTACCACGCACGAGCGGGCTGTCCCCCCGCGGACCCGCGGCCAGGGTGGGCGTGCGCGTTCCTGGACGGCGCCCAAGCCTGCACTGCGGCTTCTGCTCTGTTCCAGTCTGTGCATCTTCTGTGGGGAGAGGAGCGAGGCCTTCACGGAGGAGGGGCTGGACCTGCACTACTGGAAGCGCTGTCTCATGCTGACGAGGTGTGCCCACTGCAAACAGGTCAGTGCTGCGCGTGGCCCGAGCTCGGCATCTCGGAGGACAGGTCCCAGGGACAGCTGGCAGGGAGCTCCCCGAGGTGTGCACGGTGGGGCTGTTCTCTGCGAGTCTCCCTGGAGGACGGACACAGACGTGACGTGCAGACACAGCTCGGGGACGGTATGGGTTCTGCCTCCAGACCCCCCGGGGAGACAGAACCCGTGGTAAAGCCGGTCGGTGACATTGGGGCTCCCCGGGGCGCACACCGGCTGCGTGCACACCGTGCGGGGTCTGCACGGTGCACGACGGCGGGGCGTGCGAAACAGCTTATGTACTGGACAGACGCCTCACTGCTAAGAGATGCTGGCCGCCACCCAAGCCCCCCGCAAGCCGCGGGTCACTTTGACTAATGCGACAAAAACGAGCAAGCTTGAGAGACTGTGAGGGTGACCAGAACATGACGGACGCACACAATGGGCAGACACTGTTGGGGACACAGCGCCAACGCTGTACTCGCCGCAGAGTCAGCACAGACCCTCCTTTTATAAACTTCCTGCCTTACGAGGGGCCCGCACACAAGTCAGAAGCATTCAAGCCCCTGAGCCCCACAGAAGGGCACGCTGCGCCCCCAGCTCCCCGGCCCTCGAAGCCACCACCTCTCCCCGCAGAGTAACCACCGTCCCGATTCCTGACACCACAAGTCGGTGTTGCTCGCTTCTTGAGTTGATACAAATGGAAACGTACAAACCATAATCATCTCGGGTCATGCTGGTCTTCCTGCTTTGTGGCAGGCTCTGTTCAACAGTCCAGGGTCCATCCCTCCGCCCTGCTGTTCTTGGAAATCGGGCTGTGTCCCGTTTGAGGCTTCCATGAATAGTGTTCCTCCAGGCACTCCAGTGTCGGTCTGCTGGGGCGCCCGTGAAGGCTCCGTTTGGGGTGCACCCTGGGGGTGGAGTGGCCGGGCGCGTCCGTGGGGCTGCAGGGCTGACGCAGGCGGTGCTCAGAGGGGCCGCACATCCACGCCCTGGCCAGGGCCACCTCCGTGCTTCCTGCCGCTGGTGAGGTGCGGCACGTGGCTATCTGTCTGCTGACTGTTCAGCTGCCCTGTTCTAGAAAATATCTTCTAGTCTCCCGATGGTGAGGTTTTTTTAAACTTTTTATTTATTTATGTTTACAAGGGAGAGCGAGAGAGCGAGAGTGAGGGGAGGGGTGGAGGGAGAAGCAGACTCGCTGCTGAGCAGGGAGCCTGACGCGGGGCTCTGTCCCGGGACCCCGAGATCATGTCCCAGGCCAGAGACAGATGCTTCACCCGCTGAGCCACCCAGGCGCCCTCTGGTTCCTGTTTTCAGTTCGCTCGCCGGTCTTGCTCTCCTGATCTGTGGTCATTGTTGATGAGTCCGCACCACAGTCCTTGCCAGATTCAGAGCCCACAGCCGGCCTCTCCCGCTTGGGGTCCGGCTTGCTCGTCATCCTGATGTGTCCTTTGAGTTTAACCTTGTCTACCTTGGGGGTGCCTGGGTGGCTCAGTGGGTTGGGTGTCTGCCTTCGGCTTGGATCATGCTGCCAGGGTCCCAGGATGGAGTCCCACATCAGGCTTCCTGCTCAACGGGAAGTCTGCTTCCCCCTCTGCTGGCGCTCCCACTGCTTGTGCACTCACGGTATCTGTCTCTCTCTCTGACAAGTAAATAAAAAAATCTTAGAAAGAAATATTCTCCTATCCCCCAAATCTGGATCTCTCCTGATGCAGTGGCCTTTCTTTCGATAAAGGAGAGCTGAGGAGAAGGAAATCTGCCTCTGCCTCCTGCCGCTCCTCCTGGGGTCCTGCACACATCCTCACACGCGACAGGGGGTGGGGACTTTGAACCCAGAGGCCACACGGCTAAGCTGTCCTGCAGCTTACCACCCGTGCCCTCTGGAGCTAACCGCCGCTCCTGCAGCCCACCCTTCGCCGTGGCCTCTAGGCGCCAGCGCAGGAACCCGACAAGGGGATGCGGGTGTGGAGCAGAGCACCCTGAACGACGGCGGAAGCCGTGTGGGCTGGTGGGGTGGCGTGTGCGACCTGGGGGCGGGGCACAGGCCGGCGGGGGCAGCCCGGCTCCCGTGTTCCCAGACACGTGCTTCCTTCTGCGTTTCGGGACGCAGGTGGTGGAAATCTCCAGCCTGACGGAGCACTTGCTGACAGAGTGCGACAGGAAAGACGAGTTTGGCAAGTGTTACCGCTGCAGCGAGGCCGTGCTGAAGGAAGAGCTGCCCAGACACATAAAAATGAAAGAGTGTAACCGTGAGTGCAGGCTCGGGTGGTGCCCTCCGCCTCCGTGGTGCCCTCGGCGTCCGTGGTGCCCTCTGTGTCCACGGTGCCCTCCGCCTCTGTGGTGTCCTTCGTGTCCGCGGAGCCCTGCCCAGGGGCCCTGCTGGGGATGGGATGTCTGGTCAGGTGTCTCCTGCTGCTTGTGCGGCTCCCACGGGAGGAACTAAATCTTGTCTTACCGACGCCATTGCAGCTGCCAAACCAGAGAAGCTGGCAAACCGGTGTCCGCTGTGCCATGAGAACTTCTCCCCGGGCGAGGAGGTGAGGGCCCGGCTTGGGGGTGGCCAGCCGCACGTGGGTGGCCGTGGCGAGCTTGTTGGGGCCGAGCCGTGATTAGGGCACAGGGAGCGTTCAGGGAGCTCCCCGGTCTGTTCCCGCGCCACTGGAAAGGTTACTGTGCTTACCTGTCCGCTCAGGTGATTTCCTCCCTCAGCACTGTGGACCCACGGGGGGCAGGGGGCCCTCGGCTCTAGCAGGGAGTGAGTGCGAGGCGCTTTGGCCTCTGTCCGGTCTCCGCACTCCTCTGGGTGCTGGGGCCCCAGATGGCATCCAGGCCAGACCGCAGCACACCGATCCCTCGTCATGACTGAGCCCGAGCCTGGTGCAGCCTGGAAACTGCAGGTCACGGTGAATGCAGGCTGCCCTCCTGTGCCCCCTTACCCGCCACGCTGTGACTCCAGCCTGGTGCGCCAGGGGCAGGGCCGTCCACTCCCCACCCCCACCCGCCACCAGGTAGTGCGGCTTCAGAGGCCTGCCTCTGCTCGGCCACTTCCGCTCCGACACCCTTAACCACTGCCACCCGCCGTCCACCACGGTGTCCTGCTGCCTGGCTCTCCCTGTGCCAGCCCTCTGGGACGGGCACCACGAGACAGCTCAGACCCAGCCGCACCCAGCAGAAAACTCACGCACCCAGCAGTCAGCCCTGTACCAGGTGTCCCAGGCTCGTCCTCTGTCTCAGAAAATGTCAGATACGTAAGGAAGTACACAGCAGAGCACAGGAGCCCATGGGCAGCCTTCGTGTCCCGTCCCCGGCTTGAATGACGGGTGCGTGTTCCATCTGCACCCACCGCGTGCCGCCTTCTCGCGCGCCCGGGGACACGGCCAGCAGCACGTCCCTTCTCTGCACACGGCCAGCGGCGAGTGTGGACGGGCTCCCGCGGGGCTCACACCACCTGCCTCAGCGCGATGGCAGACGTGCTGGTGTCCCGGCCGTGGCTGAGGCCACACACGGGCACCACTTCCTCATCCAGCTCTTTCCTCATGGTTGGAGACGCTGTCGGCCCGCAGGGTTTCGCGTGGCTGGGTCTGCCGATGGCGTCCCTCCTGCTGTCGTTAGATGGGCTCTCGTCCCCTCCGTTTGCTGTGAATTGGAGGTTGGCCGGGTCAGATGCACCTTCGAGTTTTAAAACTTAGTTTCTCCTGCGGTTTTCGTGGCTGGTGGTGCGTTCCTCCATAGCCAGCGGGGTACTTAAAATTAAGTCGTGTGACGACGTGAAGTACTTGGCTCGTTCCAGAGTCTGTAGAGCGGGACATACTCAGGGACCCGAGAGCGGCTGCTGTGCCTGTCCCCGCTCACTGCCCCTCCAGCCTTACAGGGCTCGCTTCTTTTTGACGGCTTGGCCTGGTTAAAGGATACGTGAGTGGTCCACACAGGCACACGTTCTCTCTCGCCGTCTATTTTAGAATTCCGGCGCCCTTGCGTCTGTGCTCCGCTGGCTCCCATGGCTCTGACGCTGCCCTGGGACACCCGCCCCCTTCTCTGGCTGCTGTGTGTTGCTCTGGATCTGAGAGTCGCAACCCCTGGCCCCTGGCCCTGCACGCCCTCCTGTCCCCGGCGTCCAGCAGGGAGCGGCAGCCTGGCTCGTGGCTCCCAGCCGTGAGGCAGTCAGCAGGGCCCTCCTTCCTGTCTGCTTTCCCAGCGTTCCATCTTCCATGCCCAGTGGCATGTGGCCACACCCCTTTCCTGTCTCACGGGTTCTGGGGTCACGAGTTGTGGGCACAGCAGAACGTCTCCGTGGCTCAGGGTCTTACCAGGCTGCGTTCCCATCTGGGGCCAGGCTGGGGAGGGATGGTCCGAGCTCACCCGGTGGCTGGCAGAACTCCTCTCTTTGTCATGCTAGGACCGAAGTCCCTGCTTTCTTGCTGGCCGTCAACCAGGGGCCACTGTCCGTTCCTGGAGGCTCCCACAGCCCCGTGCCCCATATGCCTCCAAATCTGCACATTGGCACGCACTCCCGTGACAGCGCTCCAGCTGCCGGGTCGGTCCAGGGCCGTGGCTGCCCCTGGTTTCGGCTCTGGCCAGAGCTCATCTCGCTTGTCCCTCAATTGCCTGGTTGAAACCCGTGTGCCTCCTGCTTTGTTTCAGGCATGGAAAGCTCACCTTATGGGCCCGGCGGGCTGCACAATGAACCTGCGTAAGACCCATGTGCTGCACAGGGCACCCGCTCTGCCGCCGGGTAAGGCTCGCGCCCTCCTGCACGTCAGCACCCACGTGGCAGGGTCTCCCTCCCCCAATGGCACTCAGTCTTTGTGTTCTGGCTCCGGCTCTTACCGAGGAGGTTAAATGTGTGACCAGAACTCCCTTTTCCGCACCAAACTCTTGCCATGGATCCTGCCCTTCCCGGAGGCTCCCCCCAAGGGCGTCCTCGAGGCAGCAGACCCAGCCCCCTGAGTGTTCTTGGGGTGCAGAGCCTGGTTCCCAGCATCTTTGTCCATCACCGAACCAGAGTATTTAGAAATGCAAAGTGAAATGGTAGATGCACAGATAATGCCACTGCCTGTTTCATGAATCATAATTTTCTCTATTTTATGCTAGATGTAGAATGCCTTACAGGAAGATATATATTTCATTAGAAAACTAGTCCTGACCGAAACACTGCTGGCGGCACAGGTTTACGTTAGGGTACCTTAGTGTAAAAGCAAGAGAGTCACCAACACGAGTGTGATGAGACGTGGGTCCTGGGCTCTGTCCGTGCTGGGCGCCGTGCTGAGGACTGTGCACCGGTGACGGATGCCCCTGGCAGCAGCCTCTTCCGTAAACGAGGAATTCGGCACTTAGAGGGGCCGGCCTGAGGGTCCTCAGCCCAGAAATGAAGCTCTTGTCACACGGCCGCTCCTTTTCATTTCCGGAGCTGAGTTTCTGAAGCCCCGACTGGTGGACGCCTCCGTTCTCCTCCCTCCGTCCCTGACGTCAGGCGCCGCCTCCGAGCCCTTTCCCTTCCCCTTCTGCCGGCTCTCGAACCCGTCCTCCTCAGCCCATGCGTCCACCTGCGGACCAAGGGGCCACTGTGGCGTCCCCATGGCCTCGCACTCTGTTCACGTCTTGTCTCCCTCCTAATGCAGTGCCTGTGTTGTGTGTGTGTGTGTGTCCAGCAGGTAAAGGCCCAGCCGTGGCCAAGTCAGGGACCTCGGGATCAAAGGTCGGAAGCAAGATTCCTACCCCAAAGGGACTGAACAAAAGCTCCGGGAGGACATACACGAAGCGGTGACATGACACACGCCCTGTCTCCTTTGTCCCCGCAAGGCGCGGAGCAAGTTTCCTGACCGTGAACCATTTCTCCTAAAATCCGCCCTTGGATATGGTGACCGTCCCCCACCCCCGCTGACCCTCGGATCTCGGCCGTGCTGGTCCTGACCTGTTGTACTGGCCGTGGGGCCGACGGAGAACCCGCGTCCCAGGGTCAGGTCCGGACCCACCGTGGCTTCGAGCAGCCAGGCTTCTGCCCTCCCAGCCCAGCATGCATAGGAGAGCACCCGTCTGTTCGGAGGGTGCCGACACGATGCCCACGCAGGCCAGGCCCTCTTCCCAAGTGCTTGCGGTGATTCCCATAAAGACTTCACTGGAAACCTCGGGCCTGTTGGTCTCTCTCACACGTGGCCGAATTCCCGCCGGGCCCTGGCCCCCCAGCAGCGGTAACCATGAGTCTCACCAGGCGCCTTACCCCAGCGGGTGCACTCTGCCTGCCCCTGCCTGGCGCACCTCCTCACCCCTGTCTGCAGAGCCCGTGCTCCCCGCCGTCATAGGTCACTGGGCATGGGTCCCCCTGTGCCCCTCACCTGGCCAGAGGGCCATGAGGAGTGCGCGGTCTGCAGCTGTCACCACCCCCTCCCGCGGCAGTCCCCCCTCCCCAGCAGTTCCCTCCCGCGGCAGTCTCCCCCACGGTAGGCCCCCCAGCAGCAGTCCCCCCGCAGCAGTCCCCCACCCACGGCAGTCCCCTGGGGGAGCTGAGGTGGGCACCATGAGGCTTCGAGTCAGGGCCGTGCTGGGGGTGCTCACATCCCTTACCTGCATGCAACCCTCAGCAGAATTACGAGGTGACTGTCACCTGTCCTGTGCTCACCTGCCCACAGCGTCGGCCAGAGCGCCCCGCTCTGGAACCCCAGAGGCAGACGTGGCACTGCTCTTGACTCCGGCGTGGGGCATCTGCTCCTTCACGCACGTCACCAGTCGGCCCCTGCGGACCCAGTGCGTCTGCCTCAGGCCCGTCTGGCTGCCCCCCACTTGTCTGCATTGGAATTGGGGCTCTACATTCATTTGCTCGGCTCGTCCCGTGATACTTCACGCACCAAACGTCACTTCAAACGAAGACACCAGACCTCGAAGTCCAGCTCCTGCCCCGCCATCGGACGGAGCGGTTCCGCGTGCTTCCCGTGCAGGCGGCTGGGGCGACCGGCCGGTGTGTGTCTGCGGGGAGGGTCCCGCGTCTCCCCGCGGCCGAGCCTCCCGGGGACCCGAGGTGGCTGGCCCTTCCTGTCCCACCATGCAGCCGGGACATGCTCCCCCCTCCTCCTGAGCGCCCGGCGGGCTTTCCCAACTGAGACCCCAGGGAACGGATGAAGTGTGGGCTGGGTGATTAGTGTGTAAATACTGAGTTTCCGGCCGTGTGAAACCACAAAGTGTGTCTTAGAAAACCCCTAACAGCTGTCGGAGCAGTGCGCTCCCTGAGTACGTCCATGACTGTGAATTTGCATGACTCACTCTCTGTCCTGGGCAGACTAATACCTTCTCGTACTCAGCAAGAGTGAGACCGAGAGAATTACCAAAACCAGTGACCCAACCAAACCACGAAAGCGCACAGGGAGAAAGGACGCAAAGCTTCAGTGGGCAGAGCAGAGCGCGGATGCCGGCCCATGACACTTGGGCCTTTGTGGCCCCGGGGACGGTGGCTCGACCGGCCACCTGCGGCCCGTCCTCCAGGTGCGGACCAGCCGCTTCCATAACCAGAGCTGCGCGGTCCTGCGAGCTAGTGAAGGAACCGTTCCCTCCTCTCCAACCAACACTTCCAAATACAGATGTCTTATTTTCTCTATATTGTAACTTGAAGAAGCATTTGTAAAGATATTTAATTTTAGTGATTGGCAAACAAAATCGGGTGCATTTAAGACCAGTTAGCCCTGCCCGTGACGGAAGAATCGTGCGGCAATATTGAAATGATCCCTGGCAGGGACTCGTGGCTGCTGAAAGCCTTACGGAGTTACAGACTACTAAGGAACCACAAATAAATGACAAAAAATTTGGAAGGAACTGTAAGATCCCTTGGCCATTTATAAATAAATCTGTAAATTTGGAACAGGAATTAATAATTGACTTTTCACTCCTGAATATGTTGTGGATATTTAACTATTTATTATTTTCGTATTTCAGAATATTTTATCAAGCTAATTTAAAAGAAATGTGTCTATAAATTTGGCATCAGAATACACATGTAAATACTTTTAACGAAAATTTGCAACTTTTTAATGTTTTAACATAGTTTTCTATTTGTCTTTATTTCAGGTACCAGAGTTATAATATCTAACTAATATATTTTTGTTGTTATTTTAGGGCCTAGGGGTCCCCTCACCCTGAGCATATGAACATAATAAAAAGATCACTCAATGTTCTGTCACTTTTATTTCAAGATCACCATTAAAAGGCAAACGGAGGAGCGCCTGGCGGGCTCAGTGGGTTAAAGCCTCTGCCTTCGGCTCAGGTCACGATCTCAGGGTCCTGGGATCGAGCCCCGCATCGGGCTCTCTGCTCGGCGGGGAACCTGCTTCCTCCTCTCTCTCTGCCTGCCTCTCTGCCTACTTGTGATCTCTGTCTGTCAAATAAATAAAATCTTAAAAAAAAAAAAAGTACCATTATTTGTTAAATCACGTTAAATTACATTATCATAAAGAAGTTACTCAGGGGGTGCCTGGGTGGCTCAGTGGGTTAAAGCCTCTGCCTTCAGCTCAGGTCACGATCTCAGGGTCCTGGGATCAAGCCCCGCACGGGCTCTCTGCTCAGCGGGGAGCCTGCTTCCTCCTCTCTCTCTGCCTGCCTCTCTGCCTACTTGTGATCGTTCTCTGTCAAATAGATAAATAAAATCTTTTAAAAAAAATAATAAATAAATAAAAGGCAAACAGAGTGTCTTCCACTCTGGCGCACAGGCCAGAGGCGCGGCTGGGGGAGGCGTGGGGAGGGGCAGGGAGTCCGCTGCCGGGACGGGGACAGAGCTGGCCCCACGCTGCAGGGGGTGTGTGGACACGAGCTGCCTGCCGAACGAGGTGAAGGACGGTCAGCTCCCTGCGACTTGGAGGAAGTGGTCGCCCGGCTGTGCCAGCGGGTGGAATCGGAACGTCCCTCTGACCGTCTGGCTGTGCCCTCGGCGCGTCCGCACGCCTGCGCCCCTTGTCCAGAGGGACTTACCGGCCAACACGGAGATCTTGCTTTCAAATGAGTAAAAAGGCAGTATTTTCTCTGTTCATTTGTGGAGTGACTTAAAGCTTCTATCAATTTGGGGAATCATAAAATTGCCTCCATTTTGAAGTTACAATGTGCAGGTTTTCCCTTCCACAAATACTGTTCACATAAAGCTGACGGCACTGCGTTTCCTCCTGGTTTGGGGACCAGGGCCCTGCGTGGGGGAAGGGCCAGGTGTGTGAGCCACAGGGTGGGCACAGAAGAGCGCACGCTCCAGAGAAGCGCCCCACTCACCCCTGCAGAGGTGCCGGAGAAGGAGGAGCCCCTCCCTCCGTGGGCTGCTGGAACTGGGTGTGCTTTTGTGCCGTTGCGTATTTGCTCTTAAAAACCAGGTCGGTTCTCCAGAAAGCTGAGCGCGTGTGGCACCCGGCAGCCTTCCTGGCCCTCGCCGCTCCAGGGGGCTTCCATGCCCCCTCCCCGGCCACTGGGCCGTGAGCTGAGCCCCCTGCATCTGGGATGCAGTTGGAGTGACCCTCAAACTGCTCCTGCAGGGGCAGGGGGCCCCCCTTGGGCTCTTCCGGAATCCTTGCAAGGACCAGTGAGGTTATCGTCAGTGGCAGGCGGGGACACCGGCCCCCTGGAAGGCAGTGGGCCCAGATGAGAACTCTGGATCCTGATAGACCTGGGAGGCCTGTGGACAACAGCTCATAGTCCCTGCCTCGGTTTCCCCTTAAGGAGTGGAGCCAAGGAGAAGGTGCTGATGAGGCCCAGCCTGGCCGGTGGGTCTGCAAGTTCAGGGAGGGAGCCCGCCCCTAAGCTGAAGGGCGCCCCCGAGCCCTTCATCCCTCCTTAGCCTGTGCCTGCAGGGGGGCAGGAAGCGGAGAGACTGAGGCATGGACCACCACCAGCCAGAAGGCCTCAGAACTCCACCCAGCTGCCCAGGCCCCAGGCCCACCCACCTGAGCCTGCAAGTGCTGGGATTGCAGGGGAGGGCCAGGGAGAGTGGGGAGGGCTGAGGTCAGATGCCCCGTGGAGTGAATTTCCTTTGTGCACAGAAGATGCTCATCCCCGAGCAACAAGCAACGCTCTTTTCTGGCTCAGATTCTGCAGGTTGCAGACTCCCCAGGAGAGGTGTCCCTGGCTCCTCTCAGTGTCTTGGGACCAGTCCGGAGAGGGAGGGGTGGTGTCCTGCCTGAAGGTGGGGGACAGCACGGGAACCAGTGCCAGGGTTCTGGATAGAGACCTTTTTCTCCCCTTGGAGTAGGCTTGTTCCCCAAATTCCGGGATCCTAGACTGGGGTGGGGGTTCCTTGGCAGTTGGGGGAGGTCGGAGGGCGAGCCTGAAGGGGTCCAAGCCTCATTCTGGGTGGGGCCAGGCCAGGAGCAGGGCCAGGAACAGAAAAAAAATCACTACCTGTGTTCTTCCTACTGGAAGTTTTAAAAGTTTGCTTTTTCACACTGCCATCGGCAACCGACCTGGAGCTGTCTTGTATTTTCTGTTCCTGAATGAGGTGGAGATTTGTGAAACCAGACGAAAACACAATAGCTAGACGACTGATCATTTGACTATGTTACAATCATGACGTCTCGAGACGCCTTTACAGAAACAGAAAACCAGGAGAACACATTTATTCACAACATGCAACCCAGAAAGAGCTGGTGCCCAAAAGACACACAGAATCTCCTACACATCATTAGGAAAGGCCGAGCGGCCTCCGGCCTGGCTTTGGGAGTGCAAATAGGGAAACAGTTCCAGAACACAGCATGCGGGGCTCTGTTGCCGCTGCGACAAGTTTTTGCGAGTGCCGGGACTCACGGCACCCAGGACTAAGAACCAGGGCTCAGCCCGGTGCGGGGGTCCCGGGGGAATCCAGTCCTCACAATCCCAGCTTCCAGTGGCCCCCACTTTCCCGAGCTCAGGGCCTCTCTCTCCCTATTCAAGGACAGCCCCATGCCCCACGCGGCCATCCCTCTGGTCCTTGGTCTCCACCTTCCTCTTCTACTGGTAAGGATCCTGTGAGCTCACTGGGTCCACAAGACGATCTCCCCATCGCAAGGTCCCTCTGAGACTTCAATTCCGTGTGCCCTAAAACCTACCACATTCACAGGTTCTGGGGATTAGGGTGTGGACCTCTCTGGGGACCGTCATTCCGCCCAACACACCTGTAAGAACGCCATCTGTCTAACATCTATATCGCTTTTCTTTTTTAATATCTTGGGCTCCTAATAATATTTTTTTTTGAGTTGTGGACAAAACCTTTTATTAGTTTCTTATTTACAGGCCTTATCAGTGCTCCTGGTAGTATCGTTAAAAGACCATTTTACCTACCTTAGAAAATGCCCATCTTTTCAACTGTAGTCATTTCCTGCCTATGGCTGCTATGGTATGCATTTCACTCAGCATTGTTTGCCTACCAGGTTGTCCTCTGCTTTTTGCCTTAATTCCAAGCTGCCTGATGAATTCCCCTTTCATAAGAAAAAAGTCTATTCAGAGAAATAAGTTCAAATGGTCAAGATTCAGTTGTTTTATCAAATGCACCAGTATTGAGAGATTTGCCAGCTATCTCAAGCCAAAAATCAGGTGGTTATCGCCCAAATACTATTAATTTACCAATTACTACATGCAATTATAAAATCACCACAGTAATCTTTAAAGAGCTTTTTTCATCCTGTTCATTACTTCCAATTACCATTCAATATTCTGTATTTGGAATGACACTTAGAAAAACCTCCAAAACACGTTCAAACTAAAAACAAAACTTACCCTACACTCCAGTCCAAATTATCTGATTGAGTATCTGCCCATCACACCTCTTTAAACTGGGCTTAATCTCCAGTGCATAATGTTCCCTCTTCACCCAAACTTGCTCTTTAAAGATGAAAATTCCTATTTTAAGTGGATTTCTAGTTCGTAAGTGACCGTAGAAAACTTCTAGACTTTCTTCTAAAATCTAGAGAAAAATTAACTCTACCATTAAGAATGTTACCGAATGCCTCACGTTTTAGGTACTTTAAACTACTTTACAATATTTATAAATGGGACATTAAGCATTCCAGTAAGTGGGAAATTAAAATGTGACAATGTATCAACAAGTTTACTCCCTAGTGATAGAAAATAAGTTTTATATGCAACACACTAACTTTGGTATTATAGAATTTCTTAAAGATTTTATTCATTTATTTGACAGAGAGAGACATGGCGAGAGCAGGGAACACAAGCAGGGGGAGTGGGAGAGGGAGAAACACTGAGCCCCCCAGGCGCCGTACATCACTTTTCAAAAAGGCCCTCACCACCTGGAAGATATGCGGAGAAAGATTAACAAAGACCAGTGATGGCAATACCAGGAAAAAAAGAACAATACTAGCATTATCAGTATTTATTTCACATACAAACAGTATTTGCACTAAAAATGGTTCACAATTCATATGATACAAATACCAAGGCAACCTAATAGCCAATGCATTTAGAGTAACATATAAACAAATCACAAAACATGGAATGAACCGTAAATTCATAAAGGTAAAGACTGAGTGCAATTAATCATTCAATAGATAAAATGAGTGGATAAAACTTTCAAAAAATATTTTTTAAACACACTAAATATGCAAGTGGGAAAATGCGGTTAGTGACACCCATTCTCAAATGAAACAGTATTTTCTTTTCAGTACATGTGCGTGGAGTTCTCAGAAAGTGTCCTGTAAGCCCCAAGGGACAAGTGTGGAGCCGCTGAAAACGTCAGCAGTGTTCCCGGTCCCGGGCTGTTGGGCGCAATGGCCCGGAAACAACAGGACCCACGATCCCCAGGGGCATAGGTGAGGAGCCCTGAACACCTGTAACCCTCGGGCCCCCTTCCTGCACCTGACGGTGACCAGCACAAACATCCTGCTCCTCCCTTATCCCGTGACAGACGCTCCGCGTGCCTACACGTAGGGCAAAATGCAAGCACACTTTATGGCTTCAGGACATGTGCCCTCCCTTTGTACTCCTCTGCCGTGCCCGGAGGCATCCGTCCTTGCTTTTCTGATAAAAATCAAAAGCTACGTGCAGAATCCAGCCCCCGTCTCTCCCGGAGCGCACTCAGATCCTTGTCTGACAACTTTATTTCGGTGCGTGACGACGTAGGGGCTGCTGAAGTGAGGACTTTCTCTTCTTTAATTATTATTGTTTTAAGAGAGCGGGAGACTGTGGGAGCAGGGAGGGGCAGAGGGAGAGAGAATCGCAAGTGGACTCCACACCCGGTGGTCGTGAGGTCATGATGACCGGAACCAAAAGAAGAGTCAGAAACCTAACCATCAGGCTAAGCCTCCCAGACGCCCCTGGACTGCTCAAGCTCGGACCCGCATTAGGGGGTCCGTCACTGCTCGGGCTCGGACCTGGGTGGGTGGGGTCCATCACTGCTCAGAGTCAGACCCGGGTTAGGGGGTCCATCGCTGCTCAGGGTCGGACCTGGGGGGGCCATCAGTGCTCAGGGTCGGACCCGGGTTAGGGGGTCCATCACGGCTCAGGGTCAGACCTGGGGGGGGTCCATCATTGTTCAGGGTCAGACCCAGGTTAGGGGGGCCACCACGGCTCAGGGTTGGACCTGGGGGGGCCATCAGTGCTCAGGGTCAGACCTGAGGGGGCGTATCATTGCTCAGGGTGAGACCTGGTGGGGGGCCATTACTGCTCAGGGTCAGACCAGGGTTGGGGGCCCATCACTGCTCAGGGTCAGACCAGGGTTGGGGGCGTCCATCATGGCTCAGGGTCGGACCCGGGTTAGGGGGTCCATCACGGCTCAGGGTCGGACCTGGGAGGGGTCCATCATTGTTCAGGGTCAGACCCAGGTTAGGGGGGCCACCACTGCTCAGGGTGAGACCTGGTGGGGGGCCATTACTGCTCAGGGTCGGACCAGGGGGGGGCATCACTGCTCAGGGTCGGACCAGGGTCGGGGGGCTCCGTCGCTGCTCGGAGTCGGACCAGGGTGGGGGAGGGGTGACCCCGTCGGGCTGCGGGTCCCGGCCCGCCCGACCCCCGACCCCGAGCTGCCCCAAACGCCCGCGTAGCCCCTTCCGCTCCACCGGAAACACCCTCGCCGCCTTCTCCCGGAGGTGCCCGGGCTCTCACCACCCGCCCCTCCGCGGGGCCGCCCCTTCCGGGCCTGGCCGGAAGTGACGCGCCGTGCCCCGGAAGTGCCCCGGGAGCGGCGGCGGAAGCGGCGGCGCGATGGCGGCGGCGGCGGCGGCGGCAGCCCCGGCGCCCGAGGCCTGGCCCGAGCTGGAGCTGGCCGAGCGCGAGCGGCGGCGCGAGCTGCTGCTGACGGGGCCGGGGCTGGAGCAGCGGGTCCGCGAGGCGGGCGGGCGGCTGCCGCCGCGGCTCTTCACGCTGCCGCTGCTGCACTACCTGGAGGTGAGCGGCTGCGGGAGCCTGCGCGAGCCGGGCCCGGGCCTGGCGCAGGGCCTCCCGCAGCTGCACAGCCTCGTGCTGCGGCGCAACGCGCTGGGGCCCGGCCTGAGCCCCGAGCTCGGCCCGCTGCCCGCACTGCGCGTGCTCGACCTGTCGGGCAACGCCCTGGAGGCGCTGCCGCCGGGCCAGGGCCTGGGCCCCGCCGAGCCGCCGGGGCTCCCGCAGCTGCAGAGCCTCAACCTCAGCGGCAACCGGCTGCGCGAACTGCCCGCCGACCTGGCGCGCTGCGCCCCGCGCCTGCAGACCCTCAACCTCACGGGCAACCGGCTGGACGCCTTCCCCGCCGAGCTCTTCCGCCCCGGCGCGCTGCCGCTGCTCAGCGAACTGGCGGCCGCCGACAACCGCCTGCGGGAGCTCAGCCCGGACATCGCGCACCTGGCCTCGCTCAAGGTCAGCGGGGCGCTGGGGGCGGGCCCGGGCGCTGGAGGCGCGGCGCGGCGGGGAGGGAGCCGTCGGAGCCGGGGCCTGCAGCCTCCCAGCCGGGCCGGGTCTCCCGCCTCCGAGGCGGGGCCTGCAGCCTCCCAGCCGGCCCAGGGTCTCCTGCCCCCCAGCCGGCCGGGGCCTGCAGCCTCCAGGCTCCCTGCCACCCGCTGCTGGGCGGGAGTGGGCAGGCGCGGCGCCCTGGTTTGGAGCAGGCCAGCAGCAGAGCCCCACCTGTAAGTGTCTCTGGCTTCAGACATTTGTGACCGTGCGGGGGGTCGGCCCAGGCACGGCTCCGCCTGAGGCCGCAGGTGTCTGCGCAGTTCCGCTCGCTGTGATTTCCCTCCCCGGGGAAGAGGTGATTAGTCTGTTCAGAGGCCGGAGGGGCCGCCGGCAGTCCACAAGTGCTTCGGGTTTTTCTCTAGACCCCACTGTCCAGGAGCTGCTTGCCTCCCCCTCCCCAGGCCCCAGCATAATGCAGGGCAGACGGTGCCAGTTAAGCCTGCGAGGAGGACTGGGGGAGACCGACACTGCTCGGTCACACCCACATCCAGCTCAGAGGCCCCTGCGGAGCACTGCCTCCCGGTCTCCCCCTTTCATCCTTCAAAAGGCAGATTTGTGGTGGTTCTGCCTTGTAGTTTTCATCCTTTTAACGCAGACGGTGTCAAGCAATAAAAGACTGGCTTGTGTCAGCAGAGCTTACTCTCAGGGTATCGTCCGCTGATCTCGCAAGTCCGTCTGTCTGCACAGATCTGCGTGCTTGTGTGCGTGTGTGTGGGCGTGTGTACGTGTGTGCAGTGAAGACAGGAGTGCCTCCTGTTTGCTGGCGTCTGCCGACGAGGCTGTGGGGATGACGCCGGGGTGCTGTGGTTGTCCAGGGCTGGAGGCTTCACTTTGGGGCTGACATGTGACAGACCATGTACGACCTCGTGTGCTTGCTGCGTCATCCCATCTGTCCCATCTCGGCCGCCCAGGAGGTCCGTGTACCAGATACACAGCTGAGTACGGTTCTCCTGAGCACAAGATGGGTTGCTCTGTTTTTCTCCAGATCCGGAATGTCTTCCCGGCGGTTAGGTTTGTTTTGAATGTTCTCTATGACGTGTGCCCACCAGGGACGTCGGCGGCCTTCACGTGTCCCGACACCATCATTCGGGGGATGTCTTCCCTGCCGAACCCCCACTCACTATTGCCAAGCTTCCGTCGATCTCTTCCACCTGAAGAGGCCTGTCCGTGTCGCGGAGGGTGCGATGCCAGAGCTGGTTGAGATCCCTTTTGGGTTTCCATGTCCTCCAGGGGCCTTTCCACACTGACACCCCCGGGAGCAGTGCCGCGAGCACCGTGGGAAGCAGCGTGGCCGCGCACGCTGGGGTTGTGCGTACAGACATCTTGTCCCTGCTCGTGCTGTGGGAAGGCTGGGGTGCAGAAAACTGAGCTCAGAGGCAGGAGTGTGGGCTCCCCCAGCATCTGGTGGCCGTGCTGCTTGCTCCTGCACTGTGTCCTTGCCTGTGAGGGACTTGCAGGGACAGCCATGGTGCCGTGAACGGGGAGGACTACCGGACTGGGCCAGAACCGCAACAGTTGTCCCCTGTGCTGCGGGTCTCCGCCCGGGCTGGCTGGCTCGCGAGTGCCGCTGGTCAGTGGGCGGTGAGTCAGGCCTGGGCTCCACTGCGACGCTCCAAAGACTGCGCTCCGTCCAGGATGTCCTGGCGCCGCTCCCGGCCCAGCAGGCTAGTCCACGTCTCATGGCAGCTCAGGGCTTCTGAGAGCACGACTGCAAGAGGACTCCTTGAGGCGCAGGCTTGGAGCTGGCGGCCTGGCGTCCCCACTGCCCACGGCAGGTGAAATGAGCCAAGCCCCGTCCACATCCCTGGGGAGACCTCACACGGTTCCCTCGGAGCCACCGGAGCAGCCGCACACATGCCTCTGCTTGTCCCTCCCTTCACTTCCCGAGTGGGGAGGCAAGTGCCTTGGTGCCCCCCCACACCGGGGAGCTGCCCCAGGCGGTGGACCCAGACCCGCCGTCGGGGAAGGCCTGACTCTCCTCCCCACTCGGCCCGACAGGGACAAGGAAGCTGAAGAGAAGGCGGCGCACTCACCGCGCCGGGCCTCGCCGGCTGGTCAGCCGCCTGACCGGGTTCCGTCGACATCCTGGTGTCTGGCCATTCAGCGGGGTGCCCCACGAGAGGCCCCAGAACATGGGGAGGGGTTTCTCTCCGGGGGCACCTGTGCTTGCACTGGGCTTCTGTCACCCGTGGGGCTCAGCTGCCAGGGCAGTGGTGGCCAAGGATGGCGGCCCTCACGTCACTCCTCCCTGCATCACGGGTGACGGGCTGTGCTCTGCCCAGCCAGGGCTGACAGATGTCCCCAGGGTTTCTCCCCCTCCCCCCCACCCACTGGTGCCCACGCCCATTGGGGCCACCCAGGTCACTCACAGGTGGGAGTCCCCTCTGGTCAGGCTTTACAAAGAAGTTACACTTGGATTATGAGATCTCTGTCCAGCACCCAGACCCTGCGGTTTAGGAGTCCTTCCTCCGTGCCCGTGTCTTCCCCCACGGCCACAGCAGTGATGGGCTGCTTGGTGCCTGGGTGGGGTCTGGGTCCCCCCGCCAGGCATGCCTGCTGGAACAAAGCTGGAACAAAGACAGTTGCTAGCTCCCCTCGAGGTGGCCAAGGTGGCGTGTTAGTCTCAGGGTCACACAGCTAGGATTTAGGATCCCCTCCCCAGCACATGGCCTGCAGGGGCGATGTTCCCAGAGGCACTCAGTGGCCACGGCCAGCTCAGACATTTGTGTGACCTGCAGGAAGGGGGTAGATGGGGTCTTTGTGAGTCGGCTCCGGGCAGCAGGCAGGTTTCAGGGCGCCCGTCGTGTGCAGTTAATTCCACTCCGTGTGTCATAGTGGTGGGGGGTTGGCGTGCGCGGTGTGAGCCGGGCTTCCAGGCCAGAGACCTGCCCTCCTGCAGGAGGCAAACTCTGCACCGACGTTCCCTGATCCCCCAGGGCTCCTGCCGCTCCCTTGCTCCGTTAGTGTTCTTTTCCAGGCGTGAAACCGCGTGGAGTCTGCTGCTCTTACCTGCCAGTGCCCACATCGCCACAGGGCTCCCAGCTTCCAGAACCCCAATCTGCCGCCTCCCCCTCCCTATCCACATTCCCACGGGGCCCAGCTCGGGGCCTGAGGGGCCCTCTGGGCTCTGACCGCTGCCCCAGCTTACTGCTCTGAGATGTCCACGATGTGCTCGTCGCCCCTGAGAGAAGCCCCCCAACCCGGGACCCTCACACTGTTGGCCGCTGGGGTGGGGACAGCAGCCAGTGAGGCCCAGCCCCGCCGGCCTCTCATCCTCACTGCTCCTCCTCTTCTGCCTGTACATGGCATGCACCTGGCCGGCCTGTTCTGTGGAGCAGTGACGGTGACCCCGATGGAGCCCTCGGGCTGGCCATCAGACAGTGCGGTGGACCCCAGAGCTGGTGTGTGCAGGTGGAGCTAGGACAGGCCTCGCCAGACCTGACCTCAGGACGCCAGCCCTCGCTGTGGCTCACGAGCCCGGATGGTGGGGACCTGGAAGGGCTCTCATGTCGTCCATCTCCCCCGCCCTTCCCAGTCCCGGTTTGGTGAGGAGAAAGGCCTGGCGAGGCACAAAATGGCCGCAGGTGTAGGAAATTGTGTTGCCCACAGCCCCTTGGGGCCTCTTGGTCCCCCCTCCCCAGGGTGACCAACGGCCAGGTCTGGCTTCCTCTCTTCGTCCCCGGTCCTGAGTGCAAGACGGAAGCCTGATCGAGCTGCTTGCTCTCTCCTGAGCTCTGGGAGAGGCTCCTCAGCGACATCAGACACTGGCCCAGTGTGACACTGCGCGGACTCTCCCCCCGTCTCAGCAGCCACAGGATAGCCTCATTCACAGTGGGGGTCAGACTTGTCCCCTCCGCCAGCCGAGCAGACGGCCTCTTCTGGATCACCAGAGCCCCTGTTCCCTTCTCAGTTCGTGACCGAGTCTGTCACCGGTTTGGCTGGGCCTGTTAGTCCTGGTCAGGCCCAGGACTGGAGCCAACCTCGCCCAGCGAGTGGTGCATGTGCTGGGTCGGGGTGGGGGTTGGAGGGAGGTGCCCCCAGCACTGGGCACACAGGCGCCCTCTGCTCCAGAGCTCTGCCCGGGCTACCGTCGCTCGTCGCCTCACTTCCCCTGTGCTCCTTACAGCTGACTGGCGAACGGGCTTTCTCCCACGGCTGCCCCCGTCTGGTCTCCACTGCGCTGAGCAGGGCCAGTCCAGGGCTCCCCACTGGCCCAGGAGGAGAACAAGAATGGCCGTCCGTGTGCAGTGCCCCCGTGCCGCCTGGGCCACGAGTGCCGCTGGCATGGGCACGCTGGGAAGAGACGGGGCGGCGGCTGGGCTCTTCCTGGGGGGCCCTGTCCTCCTCAGCACAGCCGCAGAAGGGGAAGCAGAGGCCCTACGCCAGCCCCTGCACTGGAAGACAGCTCCGCCAGTGTCCCTCCTGCCCTGCCCGGCTCTGGCGGGATGGCCCTGCGGGGTGGCTGTTTGGGTGGTGTCCGTCATCTCGGCGAGTCTGATGCCAGCCGTGCGTTTTTGTCAGAGCCTGGTTGCTCACAGTGCTGGAAGGTTCTTCTGCGTGGGCCATAGGGCATCACGAGCCTCTTCACGGCGCAGACAGCAGCGGCGCTGCACCTTCTCCGGGTCAGGGTTGGGGGGCGGAGAGCGCAGGCCAGTCGGAGCTGAGCGCCCCGCAGGTGGAGTTGGGTGCACCGCGTCGTGTTGCTGGGGGCCTTGTATATCCGTGCGGAGCGTCCTGCTTGTTACTCGCGCTGCGTCCTTTCTTCCAACTCGCTTAAAGAACGTGAGCACCATTTTGTGGGGAACCTGTTTCTCATCTCAGGTGCTTATCTGTCCTTAACCACGTGTTTCCCTTGTCCCGAGCTCCTTTCTCTGTCCCCTTCGTCCGTCGGGATAGTTGTCACACAGGGAACCTTGCAGGGAGCAGGAAGTGTTTCGTGGAGGGCTGTTGGCAGCCGTCACTGCCGGCCGCGTGCTCGCGGTAGTAGGTGTCAGTCTGGGCGCAGAGCTGGGGGCAGGCCACGTAGGGTGGGGCAGTGCTCCGGGGGGCGGTGTGTGACCACGCACCCTCCATCTCCCTCCCAGACGCTGGACCTCTCCAACAACCAGCTCAGCGAGGTCCCGGCGGAGCTGGCTGACTGCCCCAAGCTCAAGGAGGTCAATTTCCGGGGAAACAAGCTGACGGACCGGCGGCTGGAGAAGATGGTCCACGGCTGCCAGACCAAGTCCATCCTGGAGTACCTGCGCAGTGGAGGCCGCGGCGGCGGGCGGGGCAAGGGCAAGGCCGACGCCCCCGAGAAGGAAGAGGCCCGCAGGAGGCGGCGCGAGAGGCGGAGGAGGGAGAGCGGCGAGGGGGAGGAGGAGGCGGTGGACAACGCCAGCGGGCTGCTGCTCCGGGTCCTGCACGTGTCTGAGAACCCTGCCCCGCTGACCGTGCAGGTCAGCCCCACGGTCAAGGACGTCCGGCCGTTCATCGTGGGGGCCGTCGTGAGAGGCATGAACCTGAAGCCTGGGAACGCGCTCAGACGGTTCCTCACCTCCCAGGTCGGTGCGCACGGCCCAGGAGGGGCTGGCGCGGGCGTGGCACTGGGGCTGGTGCAGTGTCACAGTGCGTGCGCACAGAGTGGGGCGGACCTGGGCCTCGGTCGCAGGGATGGGTGCCGCGTGCTCGTCCGCAGACACCTCTCCAGTCCTGCCTTGTTTCCCGAGTTTCTGATGGCTTGCGGGATTTTCTCGTTTCTATAATGGGTTACACAGTCCCCTACAAGGTGCTATGAAAACGGTCAGGTCTTGCCAGCTGTGCCCACGCTAGACGAACATCCTGATTTGTTTTCTTGTGCAGTTTGCTCAGCTTTTAAAGTAGGAGCCCCATTTTTGATGTTTGCAGATCCGGAAGCGTGGCCCATGGGGGTTACTCAGCTCTCCCCAAGTCCGAGTCTCCCGCGCTCCCAGGAGTTTAGAAGTCAAACGTCAATGTTTTCAGGAGAAACTTTTTAAGCCTGTTGTCATTTGTTGAGGCTCCCATTTTAGTTCAGGGAGGGTTCTCTGAAGTCTCAGATCCTCTCTTACAGAAAGAAGAAATTCTGCCCCTGAACAGATAAGACAATTTCCCAGTGGGGTTTCCACAGGATGCATTTGGGCCGGGGAGGCTAGGGGTGGGGGCGGGGGCAGCACAAGCGCTTGGGTGCTGAGCTCCGCGGGTCTGGCGTTGCAGACGAAGCTCCATGAGGACGTC
This sequence comes from Eira barbara, assembly GCA_020311275.1. Lineage (NCBI taxonomy): Eukaryota > Metazoa > Chordata > Mammalia > Carnivora > Mustelidae > Eira > Eira barbara. The sequence continues at coordinate 2,130,516 of JAHRIG010000041.1, read as the reverse complement.
TGTGAGAAGAGGACGGCAGCCACCATCGCGACCCACGACCTCCGGGCCGTGCGCGGGCCCCTGCTCTATACCGCCCGCCCCCCGCAGGACCTCAAGGTGATGTCCCACGCTCCCTCTGTTTGCACTGTTTCTTTGCGGTTTCCAGGGATGCGGCCGCGCTTGTGCTCTGAGGCAGGTCGGGCGTTGCCCCTGGCGAGCACTCCCGAGTCCCACCCGGGAGTGTTTCTAGTTCGCTTGAAAGTCCGCTCGTCGGAGGGCGGAGTGATTAGAAAGTGGTTTCGTATTTCCTCAGCTTCCACCAAACACTGTGGTTTGTGGATGGATTGCAAAACCCCTCATTTGGAGTGGACGTGCGTGGGCTTGGGTTGTCGAAGTCCCTCCACGGGTCTGTTATTCCCTGTGGCGCACCAGGGTTCCCGGGGGCCGCCGTAGCCCTGGTGCCCAGCTGCGCGCCTGGTTGACCAGTGCCGGCCCCTGCCTCTCCCCTCTTGGCCTTCCAGGGGCCATAGGCCTGGGAGATGCCATCGCATGTGGCATGTTGAAGGTTCAGCCCAGCTTGGAGAGGACCGGCGCGTGTGGCCGTCAGGTCCCTGAAGGGCCTCCACGGGCCCCGCGTGCTCACCCTGCTGTCACAGGAGAGTGGAGGGGGCACTGAGGGAACGCCGAGCCGATGGGCCCATGAGTGGAGGACTGGCGGCGTGCGGTGGCAGTGGCTGTAAGGGGAGCCTGTTTCCATCTGAGCTCACCACCAGGTGTCCACCGACAGATCGTGCCCTTGGGGCGCAAAGAAGTCAAGGCCAAGGACCTGGTGCGGCAGTTGCAGCTGGAGGCGGAGGAGCACAGGAAGCAGAAGAAGAGGCAGAACCTGTCGGGCCTGCACAGGTCAGCGGGCCTCCCTCCGGCCCCCGCCCCGGGGGCCGCTCCGGCCTCGCCCCTAGGCTGCCCCAGCTTGCGACTTGCCCTTATGGGTGTTAAGTGAAACCTCGTAGACTTCGTTCCCTGTGCTGGTAGGGATTCCGCGTGGGTCAGCAGAGCCGTGGCAGACAGCCTCTGCTCTGGCGGAGCTGGGGCTCAGGCGCTGCTCTGGGGGGAAGAGGCTTTCTTAAGCACGTGGGCCCCTCACCTGGAGGGACGGGGGTCCTCCTGCCCAAACCACATGCACGGGGACAGAGGACGGCAAATGCGGTCACCCTGACGCCAGGAAAGCCCTCTGGCCGACAGCGCCTTGCGCACATCCCCCTCGCCTGGGGGGGTGCTGTGCGGCTGCGGGGTATGGGTGGCCCACTGCCCTAGACCCACATGAGCACGGACTTCAGCACGTCTCCCTCCTCAGCTCTCAGACGCCGTGACCTTCCACGGATCCGTCTCGAGAGCTGGCATCGGTCCGGTGCTCCCATGGTTACGCCTCTGCGTTTCCTACTCCGCAGATACCTGCACTTACTGGATGGGAAGGACAGTTACCCCTGCCTTGTGGATGCGGATGGCGACGTGATTTCTTTCCCACCGATAACCAATGGCGAGAAGACGAAGGTAAGGCCGCACCTGTGCGATCCCTGTGTCGGGGCCTGCGGCACGGTGACGTACCCGTCTGCCCCCGGACCGTGCGGGCCCCGAGCCTGTGTCCCTGCCCCGTGTGGTGCCGCACGGAGAGTTACCTCATGTGCGTCCCCGCCTCTCCTCTGTTTGGGAAGGGGACGGGCCTTGTTTGCGTGGCACCATTCTTCATAGGTTTTTCCTCTGAGCACTTGCCGATATCTCTGGTAACTTTATTCTTCTCTGAAACTCTTCGGATTTAAGATTAAGAAAACAACTTCTGATCTGTTTTTGGAAGTGACAAGTGCTACGAGTCTGCAGACCTGTAAGGAGGTCATGGATGCCCTCGTGCTGGTGAGTCCGTCCTCTTGCCCAGTTGGCGCTCTGGCCCTGAGGGACGGTCTGCGCATCCTCCGTATTTCCACCCCCCCGCCCCAGTCGCCTCTGAAATGGTATTTTTCCTTTGCAGAAAATGGCAGAAATCAACAAGTACACGCTAGAAAATAAAGAGGACGGATCCCTTTCAGATCCTGACGCCGATGCGGTCTCTGGGCAGCCCCCAGGTCCCAGTGCGAGCTCAGGTGCGGAAAAGGCCGGGAGCGCCCCACTGGTGGTGGAGCAGGTCCGGGTGCTGGACGAGGACGGGCACCTGAAGGTGGTATACCCCTCCAAGACGGACCTGGGCCTCGCCGCGCCCCACGTAACCGTGATCCGCTGAGCCCTGGCGCACCCGCCAGCCAGCTGCTGGGTCCTCGGCTCTGCCCGTTGTACGGACGTTAAGTCACTCGTTTCTCTCCCCGGTGGTTTGTAAGACCTACGCCTCCCCTGTGGCCGTCCAGCCAGTCAGTCCTGCCACAGCGACACCATGTTGCCATGGACTTGAATCGTTTTGCCTTTCCACCGCCAAACTGTTTTACTAAGGCTTTTTACAAAACTCTCAAATATCAGAATTAACTGTTCAAAACGTTCTGAAATCATGCGAACTCAGCCACTGCCTTTATTCAGGGGAAAAAAGACACGGATTGGTCTGGATATTTAGCTCTAAACCGGGAACCTAAATAGGCATGCGTTTCAGCGGGCCGTGCCGTGATTTTTCTGCGATCTGGCAGCTTTGGAAACCTCAGTGTGCGGGGGCGCAGCCTTGAGATGTGGAGAGACGCCCCATCTCTAGCTAGTTGGCCCCAAATCGTCCTTTTTATGAAAAAAATATCTTTTAGGTGACCTTAGAATTGGCAGCAGCATTTTTTTCTTGCTCTTGTGGTTGGATGCGTCAGGGTTGGCGCCACAGGCCCCCCCGTGCGGCCTGGAGGGAGCAGCCGACGTCAGAACACCTGGCTCGGGGCTCGCACGCGGCGCCCTGTCGTGGACTCGGCTTCCACGGGCGGGCCGTTCTGCCATCCGCCAGCTTGACAGACGGGGGTGTCCGCAGAAGGCAAAGTTGGAAGCCAGTAACCACAAAGCATGGCCGGTGAATGGTTCTTCAGCGTTTTGTGTTTTAGGTTATTTCCAGTTTTGAATGTCTTGGGCCCCACACCCACAGCATGTGTGCGCGCGTTTGTGTGCAAGTGCACGCGCACACCTCTCCCTGGAACCCCAGGCCCTGGCCGGCCACGGGGTAGGGGCTTTCACTGACCTGCCTGCTTGGTGGCCGGGCTGAGTTACAAGACACCGACTCACTGGCTTTTGGTATTTCGTGACCTGCAACAGACAGTTCGTGTGTTCTGCTGACTTGGGGAGCATTTGCGGGAGGCTCACATAACCCGTGCACTTAGCCATCAAAACCGGACACAGGGGAGAAGGGAGCTCACGGAGACACGAGGTTCTCCCAGAGCTCAGTCAGGCCGCTTTCGAGGACCCAGCACAGCTCTCCGGACATCTCCGGGCCCTCCCTTCAGTCCCTGGGCTAAAGGTGTGCCAGATGGTGGCTTTTCCTTGTTTTGTTAACCCCAGACCTACCGACATCTGCGCTGGTGGCTCTGGCTTGTCATCTCACGAGCCCTGGGCTCTCAGGGGGGTGACTGCTGTGGGTGGGCTGGCTGGCATGGGTCTGTGGCTGGGCGGGCCACATGTTGTCAGCTGTGACCTCGCTGACGTGGGCAGAACTGCCAGCCTGGTGCCTTTCCGACGCAGCCCAGCCCTGTGTGAGGTATGTGGATGCACTGAGCTTACCACCAGAGACCAGACATCCTTCCTCTTTGCCGGTCCAGCCCGCTAATAAAAGTCCTTTAATAATAAAAAAAATTTTTTTTTAAAAGTCCTTTAATAGAAACATCTGCACCCCTCCCCAACAATTCCTTCCTTGGCAGTATTTCAGGATAGTGTCTGGGGGGAAACAGAGGACCTGAACCCCCCCTTCCCAGCCCAGATCTTGCCAGCAAAAAGCAGGAAGCACTTAACGATCACGTGGGCTCTGCCCAGGGAGGCTGCTGGACCCTCCAGGCCTGGAGCAGGAGCTGGACCCCCTCGCAGGAGCACCTGTCCCCAGCAGGTCTCATTCATGAGTCGTATATGGGAGGAAAGATCACCTGACAACACAGCAGGGGGCTGCCCCCCTTCCCTGGCCACGGCCCCAGGGCCCATATCTGGCAGAGGCAACTCACAAGGTGGTTTGTGGCCTGAGGGCCTCTGCCTGCAGCGTCCCCGCACAGCAGCCTGGCTGCTGGTGGAGCCCACGGCAGGGGACACGCATGCACCAGGGAGCCGCGGGTGCACCCTGCTCTGTCCAGACACCTGCTGGGCCTCGGGGTGCATGGAGCATGAAGGCCGGGTCTTGATGGCTTTTGTCATCAGCTGTAGCCCATGCGGTGGCCCCCCCAAGCCAGGGAGGACCCGCAGGGATCACTGGGTGGTGCTGGGCTGAGCTGGAGGGGCTGAGGGCACCGTCCCGGGACTGGTTCCCCATAGTGCCCCTTGAATGTGGACCACATGTGCTTCCTGCCCCCACCTGCTCTGTCCCCCCCCCTTTGTTGTGCTCGGGCCCTGCCCCCAGCCCCTCTAGTCTGACCTGTCCCACACACTCAATGCGCTCTGCCTGGGGCTGCTGGGCGTTTTGGAAGTGGGCGGGGGGTGGGGGTAGAGTGACCCTAGAAGTGCTGGGCAGGCAGCTGCCAGGGGCCCTCCTCTTCTGTCCAGCACCCTGGCCAGGCTCTTGGCAGAGGCCGCACCCAGTCTTGGGGAGACCCAATCCCCACACTTCCAGGGAAACTGCCAACGTTCTAGAGCCCATGGAGGCTGTGCAGCCCAGCCATGTCCCCCCCCCCAGAGCCCCCCCCCCCAGCGGTGGCTCCAGGGTAAGGCTGGGTACATGCCGGCCGGCTGGCACCCCTCTGTCCTCAATTGTGGCCCAACAGGGCTGGGAAACGGGTCTCAGAGACGTGCTGAGGCCCAGAGACTAGGGCTGGCTGGACGAGCCCCCTGCCCCTTAACCAGCTTCCCTACCCCACAGCCAGCCCCCATCACTGCTTGGAGACCCCAACCCAGGCTGGGCCCACCAGGCACCCCTCCCTCCTGTGGGCAGAGCCGGGGACCACTGGTGTGGTGCAGCCGTCCCTAACAGGCAGGCTAGTCTTAAGGGGTCTCCGCCCCTGCCAGCTTGGCCCCGGACACCCAGGTCTGCTGTGTGACCTCCAGTCTCGGGCCCCAAGAGGACAGTGACTGTCCGGTATCTCCTGCCCTCAGTTGTCTGGGAAGCATTCTGCTAAGGTGTTTCTGGCAAAGGCTTATGAGGCCTGAGATGTGAGCGTATAGTCAGTAGGCGGGGGCGAGCAGAGGGCCCAGAGGGCATCTACTGGGAACAAGGCAGAGGGCAGGACTGAAGCCCTGAGCCGAGAGGCCTTGTCCGAGGCCGGTCAGGTGAGGCAGGAACAGGTCCCACTAGCGGCCAGTCCTCGGGCCTGCCCCCAGGGGCTCACGTCCCACGCGAAGGCCCGGCCAGGCAAAGACACATTCCAAGGCCCAGAGCCAAGTGGGAGGGAGGACAGGCCCTTCCCACAAGCTTCCCACTGTTGTCCGAGTGCCCTCTAGCTGGCCTCGCGCTGGGCAGGCGCCTGGGGCCCGGTGGAAGAGGCCCTCACCCATCCTTCATCCAACAGACTTTTAATGGCTGCCTCGGCACATGGGCTCCCACGGGGCCCGGCGGGGGAAGTGCCTTCCCACTGGATCACCTTCCTCGAGGGGACACCCCAGTTCACAGCAGGGAAGACTGGTGGTGGGTCCCAGACAAGGGCAAAGGCTCCACCCCCCCCAAGATCAACTTCCAGGTTGGGTTCTCAGCCCTGGGAGGGTGGGCAGAGGCCCACCCAGGGAGAACCTCTCCCTGTAGGGGCCGTGGGGGCATGTCCTGCAGTCCCAGCTCCAGCGGGCCCCTCTCCCAGCCCCATGTGTCCCGGGCTAGCCACGTGCCACCAGGCATGTGCACCTGTGTGCCCACGTGCTGGCCAGTGACCACAGCACGGTGGGGGGCGGGGGCGTCTGTCCAGAGAGAAGAGTCTTCCGTACACGAGGACTGCATGTATGGGGTTCTGTGTACACAAAGGGGATGCTGGTGTACAGGGGTCCGTCCGAGCCCACGTCCCCCCACACGGGCAGCCTCATTTGCACTTGTGCACGTAGTAACCGGTGAGATAGCCGAGGGTGAAGATGGCCCAGAAGACGGCCACTCCGCCCAGCACCTTCATGGCGATGCCCAGCTTGCCCGAGCACAGCTTCCGGGAGATCCTAGGGAGAGAAGTGCCCACACATGAGCCCGTCCCTGAGTGGACTGGGGGGCTAGGCTGGAAGGGAGAGGGCCCTGGAGCAGGGGGACCCCGAAGGAGGGGGGCCTGTGCACTCTGCCGACTCGGGACACAGGAGGGACCCCAGCGAGGGAAGTCGCACGCGGAGGTGCAGGGCCCGGGTTGGCCGGGACTGCCCGGGCTGGGGTGAGGTGCCCTGCAGCACAGAAGCCGCCACGAGGAGGTGGAGGCTCCTCCTGCAGGCGTGCGAGCCCTCACCGCTCCCAGCTCCAGGCCACCTCTGCACTGGACCCGGCCGCCACGTGGACCTCGTCCCGGCTGCGGTCATCCCACCTGCTGTACTGGACGCCACTCTCCTGGGGCTGCATGCTGCAGGGCTACGGAAAGAGGGGCAGGAGGTGGGCCGAGGCACTCACGGGCAGGGAGACCAAGGCAGGTGTGTGGGCCCCTGACTCCCCGTAACCCATGGCCCCGGTGAGCACAGTGGCCGGGGCTCTGTGTGGGGCTGCGGTGAAGGCCAGGGTCTGCCTGGGGGTTTGTGGGCTGGCTCCCCCCTCCCCCATCTTCTCACCTGGCTTCCCAGGGTACCAGGACGCCAAGTGGTCCGGCTACTTGCTCAGGGTCACATGGGAGGAGGCCAAGGCAGAATTCCAACCCCGGGAGGCTGCAAACCCTTCCCTCAGGAATGTGAGAGGCTGTCCCCACCCAGCCCAGTCCCGAGGGGGAGGAGAGGGGGAGGAGAGGGGGAGGAGAGGGGGCTCTGGCATAGCTGAGGCCACCCTGGCCGGAACCATGGGTCCTGGACCTCATCATTGTCCTCCTTCCCCCCGCATTCCTGACTGATAAGGCCCCGGAGCTTCTCCAGAGGCTGGGGAGGCACGGGACGGGGTGGCGGCTGGTGTGGGCTAGACCCTTCCCGGGAGGTCTGGAGCGTCCAGAGCTCGGGCAGCTGTGTCCTGTGTCCTCCAGCCGGTCCCGGTGGCAGCCCCTCCCCCCACACCGCCTACAGGAAAAGCCAGAGCCTGTGGGATCCCCGGGCCTGCTGGGAGTGCAGGAGCTGGAGATGCGGGGGTCTCTGCCAGGGATCCCCCCTTCCACGGAACCCCGGAGAGGGGCTTAAAGGCACAGCAGGCCCAGGAATGGCAAGAGGCTAACCCAGAAACTCACCCTCCCGACGCGCCTCTGCGTCCACCCTTCCCCCATCCCAGGCCAGTGGGAGGAAAGAAGGGAGCTTGTCTCCGAGCCACGAGACCTGCCTCTCTGGTCGTCTCAGGTCGGGGCACCTGCTTTGCCGCAGCCACTCAGATCAGTGGCTGTTCTCAGGCCCAAGGGAGGCCGCGTGTCTGCACAATGTGGGCTGCGCTTCCCCAGGTGTGTCTGGGAAAGGGGCTCCGAGCCGACTCTGGGGCTGCCTACCTGACGTCCCCTCCTGCCGCCCGCGGGCAGAGTCCCCATTCTGTCCCAGCAGCAATGTGCCACCAAATGACAGCCGGGGGCTAAGACAAGCTTAATACTTTGGCGCTTGCTTTCCCACGTCACCGGGAGGCCCGCAAAGGGCTGGAGTGGAGCGGAGCTCACGGTTTCTCACTTTGACCAAAAAAAGAGCAGCCACTTTCCTCCTGCCCTCGCAGGGTGGCCGGAGCTGCAGCAGCCACACTGCAACCCAGATACCCCTGCAACACCAGCCCTCACCCACCCTTGGGCTTCTTGAGAAGAGTGAACCCCACCTGCTCAAGCCTGGGCTCCTGCGGCGGGCAGGGGAAAGCATTCCCGACCGGTGGAGACTAGGTGGTGGCTCTGAAGCCACCTCGGCTGGACGGCTGGACGGAGCCGCCAGAAGCTGGGGAGGTGCCCAGAGCGGGGATCCTCTGCGGCTACCACCGCATACCTCAGACCCCTTCGCCCCCAAAGCACCTCGAGGCGCCCACAGCTTCCGAAGGGAGAGTCCTGGCGTGGGGGCCCGGACTCCGGCGCCCAGGAAGGCGGTCAGGCGGTCAGAGTGCGGCCAGTCGATCTCGCCCGCCTCCTCCCAGGCCGCAGGTCAAGGTCCGACGTGCAGCGGATCCCCGAGGCCTCAAAACAAACAAACAAACAAAAAAGAAAAGGTGAAGGGGAGCGGCCCTGCGAGCAGCTGGACGGGAAACGGGGCGGGAAGCGGGCGGGAAGCGGGGCGGGCAGCGGGCGCTGGGGTGTCCCCGCGCGGCCAGCTGGAGCCGGCGGACATTTCCCGCACGTGGCCGCCCGCCCGGTCAGCGCTACGAGCCCCCCCCCGCCGCCCACCCCGCAGCTCCGGGGCCCCCGGCGGCCGCTCGCACGGCAGGGAGGCCGGGGCAGGCCCACCTCCTCCGCCGGCCTCACCACGAAGCTGCCCCGGACGCGCGTCCCACCGCCCTCCGCGCCGCGCGGACGTGTCCCGGCGGGAGGGGCGGGGCCTGGGGGCGGGGCGGCCGGGGACAGGGCAGGGGCGAAGCCGGCGCCAGGGCGCGCACCCCAGGCCCCAGGTGTTCGGAGGCCGCCGCGGGAGGGCGTGCGTGCTGCGGGGTGGGGGGGGAGGAGAGGCTGCAGGGGCTGCAGGGGAGAGACGGGGCTGCGGGGGAGCGGGGGCCGCGAGGGAGAGGGTGCCGCGGGGGCGAGGGGTCGGCAGAGGGGGGGCCCGTGGGCTGGGGTCTGCAGGGGAGGGGGCTGCCCGGGCAGCAGGGCCGTCGGGTGTCCCAGAGACGAGGGGACCGGGGCCACCCCCAGACCGCGCCGGTGCCGGGCTCTGGTGCAGAAGCGGGCCCTGGAGCCTCCGGGCTCTGCCGCGACCCGCGAGGCGGCTCAGCCGGGGCGCCCCCGGGGAGCCCCCGGGGAGCCTGCGCGGGGGTCCCCGCTGTTCCTCGGGCTCCCGCACTGGGCCCGCGGCGAGCGCGAAGCGGGAAAGGCCGGCTGCGTGCACAGGCGGGTGGAGGTGGGGGGCAAGACAGCCGCCAGGCTCGGGTGCCTGCGTTCAGCGCGTCGCGGGGCCGCGAACCTGCGAGGTGCGGGACGCAGACCGGGCGAACGCGCAGATCAGGGTGCATGGCCTCCTGGAGCTTTCACTCCCGCAGCAGTGACGGGAACAGGAGTAGAAAACGGCCGCCACCGTCTTCCAAACCGGTCCAAGCCGTGCCCCAGCCAGGGGAGCCCCCACCTCATGGGTTTGTGCCGCAGGGGGAGGGAAGGAGCGGATGGGCACCGGGCCTCCCAAGCCTGGGGTCTCGGGGTAGGCCCTGGCTCAGTGTGGGGGTCTCCCCAGGAAGGGGGGCCGGTGTGTTTGTCCCCCAAGCCCCCATGAGTCCCCAGAGAAGGAAGAGCTGAGTCCATGGCCAAGGACAGAGTTTAATTCTAAAGCGAAAAGGCCAGGCCACACAGTGGTGGCCCTGAGCCGGTCCGGGCCTCTGCTGGGCCGGCAGGCGGCGTCTGGGCCCCCGGCTGCACCTACTTGGAGGTGGTCTTCTTGGACTTGTTCAGGGAGGACAGGGCCTCCATCTGCTGCAGAGGAGGCACTCTGACGCCTTTCTGTTTGAGCTGATTGTAGTAGTCGGCTCTCTCGGAGATGATCCTCTGTAACAGAGACGAGGCCGAGGCTGCGGGGACCCTGCCTCTCCCCCGATGAGGGCAGCCGGCCCGCAGCGGTGGTGTGCACGGACCGTGGCTCTGTTCTCCAGGGGAGAGAGCTCTGGTCTGTAGCATTTGCTAACTTCTGGGCTGGAAACACCCCCAACCAGGGCTGAGCCCACCTCCGAGATGAAGCCACAGAATTCGGAATTGGGAAGAGATGCCTGCCACAGGCAGGTGAAAGTCCCCTCTCCCCTGAAGCAGCGCTAGCTCCACTTATGTCCTCCAAGAATGTCGAGCTGCCCAGACCAAGAGAGCTCAGAGGCCATCGAGTCTGTCCCGCGCACAGGGAGATGGCCGGCCCCCTCCCTCACCTCTCCTGCTTTGGCACATCACTGTTTGGTGTCCAGCAGAGGAAAGGGCTTCTTTCCTGGCTACTGGGGGCTCCTGATGACTCCTCCCGTCCCTCGCTCCTTCCCTCTCTCCACACCAAGCAACAGGAGCCGGGCGGCAGAGACCTCTCCCCAGGTCCTCTTGCAGGTCCCCCCACCAGGCTGTTGCTACCCTACAGGGCCCCACCCCATGACATAGAGGAAGGAAATCAGGGCCCGGGGAAATGTGGGTGCTGGAAGGTCATAGGCACCTGCTGAGGCAAAGGTCTGTGCCATGGGAGGCTTGGAGCGTGGGGACAGAAGCAGCCCCTAATGAGAATCCATAGGGCCCTGCGCAGAGCACACGACAGTCAGGGGCTCTTCTCCCAGATCCCCACCCCCCACGCCATGCCCAGAAGGGGGACGAGCTCTCTCCCACGTGCAGAGGGCGGCTCTAGGGCTCAGTGAACCCAAGAGGCAGCCCACAGCTTGTCAGCCAAGGCCCACGGAGGTGGGGGGCTTGCTCCTGCCAGCCCCAAAGCCTGCACTCTTTCTCCGTACCGCCCTCCCGCTGTGAGGCCTGTGCTTGGGGTCAGTGAGATGGCAGCCTGAACCAAGGCCAGGGAGGGGGACCATGCCCGGGTCCTGCTGAGGTCCTAAGAAGCACCCCCCAAAGAGGACAGAAGCTGGTGCGGGGGGGGGGTGCTCCTGCTGCTGGAGAATCTCCAGGACCTCAGCAGCTTGGCCCCGTCCCCACTGCACCCCGGATCCGAATGCTGAGAGCAGCATAGCCTCACCAGAGGGAGATCTGGTCCCCTCTCCCCGAGCAGAGGGCGAGGATGATCCCGGGGTACACAGTGAATGGTGACACAGCCAGGACCGGAATGAGGGTCCCCTCAATCTCCAGCTGCAGATCAGCAAGGGGCACCCTGGAGACAGCCTCGGGGACCAGGAGGCAGCCCAGTGCCGGGGATACCTGCAAAGCTTCTAGAATGTCATTGTCAGAGATCTCAGTAGCAAAGGACTTGGCCCCGGAGGTGCTGAAGGCGGCCTGGAGGATCTTGTTTCTCAGCCTCTCAAGCTGTGGGCAAAGGCACGGAGGGAGCGGGTCACGCCCACCCCGAGGGAGGCTTTCCAGACAGTAGATCTGTCCTCACTTTTCACAGCTTTAGGAACTGAAGTGTTTGGAGAGGCAGCAGGTCCGCCTGTGAGCTAGAAGATGCCGGATCAAAACCCAGACCCAGGGCGGCTGGGCACTCAGTCTTTAAGACTTTCTACTACTTATTTTTTTAATTGAAGAAGTAAACCTGTACAAAAAAAGAAAAAAACAGTACGAGGTCTCCAAAGCGTCCCCGGGCCATCCCGTCCCCAAGGGCACTGGCCCGGCCCTTCCTGCCCCCGGGGGGACTCTGCGATGCTCCTGGGGACACCGTGCAGGCGGAGGAGCCCCTCACTGTTAGCACCGAAGGGAACACCAGGCCCTCCGCCCTCCTGTTGTCCTCCCGCTGTCCTGCCAGCCCTTCCTCCTGCTCTCAGGAGGGTGAGGCAGTTTGTGCTTGGGGTCAGTGAAAGAACACTGTTTGCATTAACCAGCCAGGAGCCGGGCGGTAACCAGGCATTAACCAGGACGGAGCTGAGGCTGCCTAGTCTTGCTGCCACCAGCATCATTGTGTGAGTGCCGTGTCCCAGCCCACCTCCTCTAATCTGTACCCCAGAAGCACTCAGACGGGTCCCCCAAGTTCCTCGTGGACAGAAGCCCTGACGATGCAGAAGTGCCACATGGGAGCCAGCCTCCAGAGAGCCTGCCCCGCCTCCATAGGGCTGAAGGCCGGTCCACTTTGCCCCGGGACAGCGTCGAAGTGACAGAGGGCGTGTTAGGAGTCCCTGGACCTTGAGTGGGGAGGGGGCTTCCTTTCTTTCCAATGTGGATTGAGGCTAGCTCTGAGCCCTTCCCTATGGGGTATGGGGGTTACTGAGGGAATGGGGCCTCGCCCCCTGTTCTGGGAGGTGACTCCTGCTGGGCAGGGGTGACGGTCACCCGGGTGTCCAGCCGCAGTGCCCTACAGCCTGGGCTGTCTCAGGGGTTACTCACGGGTCACAGCTCGGCACCACTCCCTGCAGACCCCAGACCTGCCCCCATAAACTTTCTCAACGCGGCATTCCAGGCACTACCAAACTCATAGAGAGAACCAGACGGGGCCACCACGCCTCACCCACACTCTAGCGGGGGGACCACTGGATGATCCCAAACAGTTTTAGGAGAGCCAGGGGGCCCTGGGTGATGCTGCCGAGCTACCCACCGGGAGGCTGGCCCCTGCGGGAGTGGGGGCAATCACGCCCCGCCACTGCAGGCACTGGAGGGGGAGGTGTCCCTTCGAAAACCTCGCCGCACAGGACTTTCTCTTTTATGGTTTTTGGATTCTGGATCGGGTCGGCTCTTGGCTGATTTCCTTCCGGCCCCAGGGCCCTGCGCCTCTCTCTGTGCCTCTGCTGGCCTGCAGCATGGGGGCTCTGACACCGGGTGGGGCTCTCCGCACCCCAGCTGCACCCCCGCGCAGCTCGAGGGGGCTGGGCGGTTCCTCGCCCCTCCGGCCGCAGGCTCTTGTGTGAGCAGCGAGGACGCTACGAACACCGGCTTCCCAGCACCGTCCGGCGGGTCGGGAAGCTTCCCTGGAGCCGCGCCGGACCCACGCGCGCTCCTCGAGGACGACAAACAGACGGCGCTGTCCCCCGCGCCCGGCCCGGAGCGCTCCTTCCAGGCCGGCTACCCCAACCCTCGTGCCCCTCACGGCGCAAGCCAGACGCGGTCCGCCCGGCCTCGGGGCCCCTCCCGCCACCCCGCAAGCTGAGCGAGCCCCGGCACCCCTTCGCGCTGTCGGCCAGCACTCCCGGAGCGCCTCCCCGCCGCGGGGGCGGGGCAAGGAGGAGCAGCGCGCCGAGCACGGCCCCGCGCACGGCCCGCCCACCCGGTGCGCTGCGGCCTCCCGCGGGGCGGGGCGGGGCGGGGCGAGGGCGCGGCGGGGCGGGGCGAGGGCGGGGCGGGGGCGCGGCGGGAGCGCTGGCCGATCGGGGCGGG